>CANSZD010001746.1:0-732868 GCA_947648045.1 Beta corolliflora | reverse complement strand
TTCTTACTTCCATCTCCTTCCATCTCTTCCTCGAGTGGGCTTTCTTGCATCATCAAGTCACTTGTATTTCCAACATTTCTAGCATATCTTCCTCCTGGTTTCCACTTTTGGTGTGTTTTGAACCATTCGGGATGCCCCTTTATCTTGAAACATCCATCCTTTGTGTGTCCCCTCTTATGACAATGCTTACAAATCTTCTTCATTCTTTCCTCCTTTGATTCTCTTCTCCCCATAGTTGTTGTTTGGGTAAGTAATGAAATTATGCCTTGAAGTAGCCAATGCACTTGCCTGCGTGCTAACTTCACTTGTTCCAAGTATCTCCTTTTGCTTCTCTATTTGCATTACCATCGATGTGCCTTGTTCACACTAGGTAATGGGTCCATTCCTATTATATTACGTCTCACATTGTCATATCCTCCATTCAACTTCATAAGGAAATTAATTACCTTATTACGTTCCTCTCTTTCCATCAGTTTCTTCACCACATTGCAAGTACATTTCCCTAGATGTCCACATGAACACTCACGGGAATCCTTCCAGAGCTACTAATTCTATCCCGGTACCCCTTTAACTTCCCATAATACTCGAGAGACACTCATGTTGTTACGTTTCTACAACATTCATTCCTTTTTTCGGCATGTACAACTACGGTGCATTTGAGCGCCCAAATCTTTTATACAACTCATCCCAAAATTCCTTAGCGGTGTCAACCACTAACATTTGTTCGGCTATATCGGGTTTTACACTAGCGGAGACGACCGGCCACCCCTAATCAGCGGTCATTTCTAACCCATTTGTTGTATTCTTGGAAGCTACATCGGGTTTGGAAATCTTACCATTTATGAATCCTAGCTTGTTCTTTGCTCCAAGAGCCATCTTGATGCTTCTACTCCAGTTGTTGTAGTTTCTTCCAGTAAAAACGATAGATTCCAGAGGTGTGTTTGGTTGTTATGAGCTTCCCAAGTAAAATGGAGTGCATATGGAACAACTCCTCCTTTCTCACTCTTTTCGCCATTTCAAACAACCCTTCCAGGTAAAAGCGCTTTCTTCTTCTATAAATTCACTTTCGGCTTCAAAGACTTGAGCTTTGAAGTGTTTCAAAAACAAAAAGATTGTATTTTTTAAAATTTTGAACTCCAGGATATATATTTTACCCGGTTTGCTCTGATACCATGAACAAAATTGATAAAGTTTTGTATTTCTTCCTTCAAAGTAGGAAGCTTTTCTCTCAGGTTTTCTAAAGGAATAAAGCTAAATGGAGGCTGATTTGATTGAGGCTCTCAACCCTAGGATGATTTCATTCCTTGGAATATATAGTACAGGAATAAGCTATGAGACAAAAAATACACCGTCACAATTACAGTGGCGTGCCAGCTCACACTATACAGCAGCCCATATACAACTTAGTAAAAGAGAAAGAAAACAAAAACTTATACACACAACTCATTACAACATATTTACTAGCTATAAATTACTTATACACAAAAGATTATAATTGACACAGAGGCTAATTATAATTAACACATAAGCTAATTATGCACATAGTTCTTCATAATTCCCACATGAATTTTTAGTTCTTACGACTTAGGAGTAGACTAGTACTTTTAATTGAACTACTAACAAAACGAAACAATTTATTCCAGAAAAAAGTACATATATAAGATCTGAAATTATTAAGAACATTGTCCAACTCCTAATAATAATCAAAATGACTAAATGTACTAGAATATCATAATTAATATTTGGACTATTTTTACACTTTCTTCACCACTTTAGGCAAGCATGGGTTAGTATGTGTGGGCAGTTTCTACCAAACAAGATAATGTTTGGTTGAAATGGATCCATGCTGTTTACTTGAAAGATACTGACTGTTGGGACTATGTTCCAAACTCTGGAGCAATTAAGTTGGTATTGGCAGCAGATTTGTGCTATTAAAACTCAGTTGGGACTACGTTCCAAACTCTGGAGCAAGTTGGTATTGGCAGCAGGTTTGTGCTATTAAAACTCAGTTGAAGTTGTTCTATTCCAAAGAAGATTTTCAGAATATCATAATTAATATTGGCAAATAAATTGGCTTCAACACCATGAACTATAGCGCGGGTGCACCAAACAACCCCAACTACGACTTATAGCCAGAACACCTCAAAGTACGAACCTAGGTGCACTCCGTACCATAAATGAGGTCGATGCCCAGAATTCTCACCGGATTCTCTCCCCTTTCTTATTTTCTTATTTTCTTCTTTTTAACCCTAATTTTTTTTACTTAAACAAAAAAAAGGTGTATGCCTTCATTTTCTCCTTCCTCAACTGAACATAAAGTCTTCCTTCCCCAAATTCCCTCTTACTTCTGCAAATTCCATTTTTCTTCCTAAATGAACCCTAAATTCTAAAAAAGTGAAATCCGCATAACAACAATAAGCCCAACTTCATCTTTAAGCTTTAAGAAGAATTCAAATACCAATTTAGGTAATAGTAGGGTTTATTGTCGACATCGATTGTCTGCAGTAGTTTAAACTACTTGGAAGTTCGACCACAATCAAGGAAAACGCTTCTATGGCTGTCCAATATCTAGCACTCGACTTATAGCCGGTGAGAATTCCAATCACCGACCTCATTTATGGTACAGACTGCATCCATGTCCGTACTTTGGGATGTTTTGGCTATAAAGTCGTGGCTATTTTGGTGCACCCGCTATAGTTTAGGGTGTTGAAGCCAATTTTGCCATTAATATTTGGACTATTTTTACACTTTCTTCACCACTTTAGGCAAGGTTTTTTTTTCTTTTGAAAAATTAATCACAAATCATTACTAATTTTGAAATTATGACAATTATTTAAGTTCAACTGTCCTAATCTAGCATAATTTATAGGATTTTTCGCCAATTGCAGCCTTTTATAATAGCGAGTTTGTTAATTGCAGCCTATTCATTTCAAACTCTCTAATTGCAGCCTTATAAAATCAAGGTACCTTTAAGTTGCAGCCCAATTTCATTTTCAGGCCAAAAATGACGTCATGTTAACCATAGTTAAGGTCCAACGTTCATTTTTAGGCCAAAACCCTCGACTTCTCTCTCTCTCTCTCCTCTGACCTCCATTTTCTCACTCCTCTCTCTCCAGGACCACCATTTTCTCTCTCTTCTCTCTTCTCTCCTCTCTCATCTCTCCTCTCTCCTCTATGTGCTGGCATTTCCGAAAATAGGAGTCTTTGCTCTGTTTTATAAGTATTTTGTCATGCGAAAATCTCAATCGGCGTCCATTTCGCCTAATAAGGGCGGGAATGGAATCCGGTTGGGTGTAATAACACGAAAGAAGCACAAAAAACTTGATGCAATTTGTTAGGATGAATGTACTCGGAATCCTAGGGTGTCGAATGGGGGTACTAGTGGAGGAGGACATTTGGGAGATGACACTGAGGTTCGTCGAAGCTCGAGGGCGAGGAGGGTGCCGGTGATTCTCGATTCATCGCCGCCCCCTCCGAGGAAGAGGAGGAAAGTTGGAAAGTTAGGGGGAGAAAGTTAGTGAAGAATGAGACTCCTTCGAGTTCTGCTGACTCGGAGGAGGAACTGGGAGCTTGGAGGTCGAGGTTGAGGTCAAGGGGTAAGAATGTGAGTCTGAATCAGCCACGTGGGAAAAGGAAGCTAGTTTGGGATGATGAGGAGGAAATTAGTTCTGTAAAGCGTGATCCCAAGGAGGAAATGCCGTGCTTGAACAGTAATAGCTTAAGGGTAACAAGACACCTCTTTTCGAAAATGCCAGTACATAGAGGAGAAAGGAGAGAGGAGAGAAGAGAGAGAAAATGGTGGTCCTGGAGAGAGAGGAGAGAGAAAATGGAGGTTAGAGGAGAGAGAGGAGAGAGAAAATGGAGGTCAGAGGAGAGAAAGAGAGAGAGAGAAGTCGAGGGTTTTGGAGGGAAGTGGAAAAGGGTTGAGACTTTGGTTAAGTACGACGTCATATCCAGGCTAATTTGGCCTGAAAATGAAATGAATGTATGACTTCAAAGGTACGCTGATTTTATAAGGCTACTGATTAGAGAGTTTGAAATGAATAAAATAATGATTAACAAACTTTATTATAAAAGGTTGCAATTGGCGAAAAATCCTAATTTATATTGTTTTTTTTCAAACAGAGGGAATAAATTATTAAAATGCACAATGTCACACACATTTTGCTACACAAAGAATTTTACTAGTTGACAACTAACTTTATAAATTTCTTTCTAATAGCATCAACTTTGTAGCTAGCAACTACACAGCTCACATTTTGCTACACAATTTTAACCTTTTTTATTTCATAAAATTGCGGTTCATTCCACAAAGTTCGGTTAGTTTGTGGTACAAGAAATGTGAATCACACATCATGCCACCCCCCAAAAAAACCCAAGTTAATCATCACCATGTAAATATTTTTTGTCCCGAAATTCCTATGCATGGCATCCAAAACCGGATGCTCATGTTCTCCAACCACGCACCCGGGTTCATTTCGATGCCTTTTGCACCGAAATTCTAATCCTAATCCCAATTCCAACTCCATTGTCATTGCCAATGTCAATGCCGCTTCCATTTGCAACACTTCAAATTCCAAATTTTCTACGAGAATTAGTTCTCGACGTATAAGTAATAAAATCGGAATCCTTCATGAAGGAAATAATTGTTCGAAAAATATATATCTCCTTCAAATTATTATTAATCCATCGAGACATGATCGTCGAAGAAGGAGGAATTTTCAACCCAAGCCTACCAGGTTTTATCTCATGAATTGTCATGCATGAAATCATGGCATTTCTGTTTCTTAAACAACGTTTATATTAGGGAGTTCATCTAATATATATTAAACATCTAGTGTTTCTTCCCATTTTTTTTATTAAACACGTTAGATATAGGCCTAATTTGTCTATAATATATGGCTAGGTTGGGATTATAAAGCCCTTAGAAAGAAAAGAAAAGCCTTAAGTTTGTGGAAAGAGGCGGAAAAATATGCTAATTATTCCAGATTCTTAGCTAGATAGAGTATATATATAGTATTAGTAATTTCCCTCACCTCGGTGTTTATGGAATTTATTTGTGATTTGTAATAATGTACGTAGTCTAGCTACTAGAAGATGGTAATTCAAGCCACTTCAGGAAAGAAAGATGTACAATGAGATTATGGCAATCATATATACCATCCAAGAAGAAGAAAAAAAAGTTGGCGATTACTTAGCTTTGTCTCTCTTTAGTAATATGAAAAAAAATAATGTCAAGTTTGCATATAATTTTTAGTTTTTTTCCATTCTAGTACACTCGGGGGGAGATAAAGAGATCAAACCTCACAAAGAAACTTACGTCGTTATTGATATTAATAATTTGGAGTTTTATCACAAAGAAAACGGCCATATTATCCAGCTTCATGATGATGACGGATGAAATCTCTTACCACTAACTTTTTTTAAAAGTTAATTAGGTTAGTAAACCATCAACTTACTAGGTATAAAAGTCCCGTTAGTCGTGGTTTATTTATAATTGATTTTGTTATTAAACCAATACTAATTTGAATAATGTGAGGTTTGGGGATTCTCCAACAATTATAAAGAATCTTCAAGCAAAATTGTGTCATGCATGTGTATCTTTGACTTTAAGAGGAGTCGTTGCAACAATAATTATTCTCTGAGAGTATATGAAATTTCTAAATGCTACCTCATGGAACTGATCATTAAGCTGATGATTTTATATACCAGTCTAACTTGGCTTAAATCTTATTAAATTAACATACTAAAGACCAACCGGATATACTAATCACAATATTATAAACCAAACATCTTCTTTGTCAAATCGTCAATCTTGAAAACACCTACCTGTAGCTTTACACATCACTTTTCTATGGACTAGAAAGCATATAAACAGCCAAACCGCCCCTTAGCTTGTATCCTTTTCTTTTCTGTTTTGTTTTTGTGGCTTTTTATAACCTTTCATTTGAATAGCGAGACAAATGAACCAAACGTATCAAATTACAAATTCAAATGGCGTAATAAACTCAACCTCCTTTGCACCAAGGCAAGACTCCTCCGTTCTAAATTAGTTGCAATACGTTTTTTTAAAAGTCAAAATTCATCAACTTTAAACGAACTTTTATCTCAGAAAAATATAACTTTAACAGATTTTATTAGATTTTCATTCAATTGGGTTTCCATAATATCAACTTTTAATGTTTTTTTTACTCATATATAAGCAAAAATATTAATGATTAAAATCATTGGACTGATAAATCTCTACTCTATTAATGAGGGGATACTCAAGGATTTCACGTCATCCTAAAATGCCTAAGTACTTCCTGCTTTGAGTTCATTCATCATACACTTTGTTCATTTCTTTGTTTAGAAGTCTCGCTTTTTTTCGATGCATTTAGTTCATTTGGACGATTTCCACCGACAAACGAAAAAAAATGTACTGAGTGTCTGTACTCTTCACGATCACCCAGAGTATATAATAAATTTTTTTGATATGAATATTTAAATTAGTAAAAAAAAAAGACCACGATGATAATATAATTTTTTAAAGTTATTATTTTGCCAATTATATTTTCAGTACATCAACGCATCGCATACATACACGTAAAGAACATTGAAAATCCAACCCCTCCACCACAGCCAATATAAATCCTACCAAACCGCCACCTTCCCTCAGTTTGCCACACTAGACACAGAAAACCAAACCAAATCAAAACCATAAACATTGTCTTACAAATTTTCACTAAAAAAAGTTCATAGACATTTCCATTCCGATTCCCTTTGACATGGCAATAAGAAAAGAAATGATTCCCACCGGAAACATTCCACCACCAGTAACACCGCTAACACGCACATGCCTTTGTTCTCCCACCACTCATCCTGGCTCTTTCCGCTGCCACTTACACCGCAATTCCCATTCCCATTCCCGCCATTCTTATGATTCCCAAGCCAATAACAAAGGGTAGTATCCCAAAATTACTGGGAATTAGCAGTAATGGCAAAGGCAAATTCTTTAAAAGCTTTTCTTCTTCAGATAATAAAACCTTCAAATCATGATCTTCAAAGGAGAAAAGATTTTCAGCCTAAGCCTTCCAGGTTTTATCTCCTTAATTTCCATCATCCACCTCATCATCACCTTCCTATTTCTTGATCTTTTTATATTTCATCCTCCTTTTTTTTTTTTACTAGATTTTGTTCATCTTATGTATAGTTATTTTTGGTTTTCAGGGTTGTGCCAGGATTTTTTTAATGAGGCACAAATAATGGAATTTGGTTGTTTGTTTGTTGTTGTAATTTTTATTGGGTTTCTTGGGGGAGTGGTTTTCATGTTTAAAGAAAGATGTTTCCCCTGTAATTACTATAAATGTCATAATTTTAGGAACTACTCCTAGGGCTTTAATTTCTAGTTGTGCACTTTATGCTTACCAAGTGTTTTTTAGTTCATGGATTTGGTAGTTTGATACTGTGAATAAGGGGTTAACGGTCAAAATTAACGGATGTCGTCAATTGGTGGTGGTTTGAAACGGGTTTTGTTTTATAAGGTAGTTTTTTTGAAAAAAAAAATATAAGGTAGTTTTTTGAAATTTTTTTGTTGTAAAAAGTAGTTGCATGAAATTTATCCTAATTTATATCCTTCTTAAATCTTGAAGTGATATCAATTTTATTAGTTTAACCACTTTGTTGCTTAAGGTAAAGCTTTATTAGGTTCTATTTGATTTTTGGTTGAATAGAGAATCAGAAAACATAGTGATGTAAACCCTGTAGGATTTGGCATGAGACTTGACTTTATCAACTATGTTAGGTGACATCTACGTTAAATTCATTAGTGGTTATGCAATTTTTTTAATGATTTTTGTTTTAAAGTTTTTCCCTCATTTTTATGCACAAACATTTTAACTTAAATCATATTTTTTGTTTTACAATTGAAACCAATTGTAAGTGGTGGACTAGTAACACGACAGGTGATTTTGATTACTCACGTCAATTTATTTGCCGATGTCATGTATATGTATAATAGTGCGCTTAAGAAATGGGTAATATTATTAGGCATTCAAAGAGCATGAAATGACTCATGCAAACCCTATGAATAAATCAAAACCCATGATGCTCAAAAGTGGTGTAATAGTTAATTAAGATTTGAGATCCACTCAAATTTGATTTCTAGAATCTACTTTGCACCCAATTCTGTGAGAACATGCCAAGAATGATGCTTCAATTGGGTGATTCTTTGAGTTAATTAATTGTAATCATATGTGTGAAACCAAACTTTAGAATCAGCACTTAATCAAATTAAAAGCACTATATATAAAGCAAAAGCCAAAATTGAAAAAAAAAAAGGAAAGAAGAAAGAAAAGAAGGTTAGGAAGCTTAGTTAGCTTTACATAGAAAGTAGTATATGAAAATGGTTTCACAAATGTCATGTCTTTGAAGGGCCATATCTTCCTTGTCTCTCTTTTATGTATGAAAGCTCGATATCAACTTTCCATGGAATTTCTCTTTAATTATGAAGAAGCTAAGCTAAAGTTTTTTTTTATTCTTTATTACAAATGTAAGGAAATCTTGCATATTAATATATACAACTTATTGGCTTTTGGCATTGGTGGTATCAACTTTCATAGGAACTAACATTTGAAAGCGACTTTGTGATATGCTTTGTTATACTTTCTTCCATTATTTTTAGAGATCTAGCTGACTTCTCAATTGTAAATTTGTGCTAGAATATTGAGATTTATACACAAAATCAAGGAACAAACTTTGGTTCGGTTTATACAATTTTACGGGCTTCCTTGAGTTTAACTAGCTTGATTATAAGAAATACTGATGTTAATGACCTTCAACAAAAGTGATTTACTGATTTATGTTGTTTTTTTGCAATCGTCGTCAGTGGAAATGGGCAATTACTAAATTTTCTTTGTGACTGTTGAAAATCCAACTAGTAATTTTGTTTTGTTGAGAGGTATTCTTCAAATAATCCAAACATTATGTACATGGCGGCCAAATGTGAATGCCTAAAATATATATATATATATGACTAGGAATTAGGAAATGTATGCGTCTTGAATGCGTGTATATACGTTGATGTTCTAATAAGTGCTTAAATGATACAATGGTATGATGTTTAGGTAGATAGATCAAAATTCATGTAAATTAAACTAAAGGATATAGATTGAAAGAGACATGCATGTTGGACTGTTCCATACTTCTTTTCCCTCCTTCCAACGTTGTTTGGCATTTGAACCCAAGGATGGAACGGAAAGACGTGCATGCTGACTGCTGTATCTGACTTGTTTGGTTTCATACTCTAGTCTCGCCTAGAGATGGCCACTGGTGTGGGCTGGTCCGCGGGTCCTAGTGGGCCGGGCTAAGATTTCACGGCCCAGGATCGGACCGTGAAATTTACGGTTTGGGCGGGCTGGTCAACGGGCTGAAAAATCTTGGCCCACACCGGTCTGTTACTGGTTTTCACGGTTCGAACAGCGGTTTTGGCGGTTCGTGGGCCTACTGGGCTGGCGGGCCGGCATGAGAATTTTTTTTTTCAGAATTATTTAATCATTAGAATCATTTATTATTGTTACATAAAACCTTCAAAATTAATTAAAATATATACAATTTTTAATATTAATGAATAATTTCATTATTTTTGAATTTGATTGAATTATAATATATGAAATTTCATTAAAATATATACAATTTGATTAAAATATACACAATTTGGTTGAATAATTACTTGGGCTGGGCTGGTCTGGTTCATGGGCCGGGCTGGACCGATTTCGTGGACCGGGCTGGGCGGTTTTAGTAGCGGGCTTTCGTGGGTTGGGCTCAAAAAATCTGGCCCACGACCCACTCACCAATTTCACGGTTCGAGCTGGGCTAGACCGGGCTTTTCGTGGGCTCAGCCCACACGGCCCAAGAGACGGGCTGGGCTGGATAGGCTGGATTGGCCCGCACTGTTGGCCATCTCTAGTCTCGCCTGTCTCGGAACAATAACTTATTAATTGATTAATCAATCAATAACCACCCTTAGTTTAAATAAATTGAATTTTACAAGTCACAAATTTGTTTTACTCCGTTTAGAAATTATTACGCTATTTCATATTTTTACGCTTGCCGATGCATGGTTTCAAACGTTAATATCTTTGAATATCAATAAGTGAAAAATCATGAAAAGGTTATATTATAAAATGTACATTGAGACGAATCTAATGAAATTTCGTATATATGACTATGTTTTTTTCCTAAAATATAGATCACCAAAGACAATCAAAGTGTAAGATGTGAATAGTAAACACTATAGAAATGGTGCAACTATTTCTAAACGGAGGAAGTATAATTTAGAGGGGTCAGTTTGATAGAAAAACGGGCCACAAATTTGGGTCGGGAGGCTAGGCTTCCCTTTGACCGTATATAGCTTTGCTTAATAAATTGGTTCCTTGGAGAGTACTATTAGTTGACAAGAACGCTAATAACTTTGGTGCATTGAGCATTATACACCTGGATGTACCATGTACATGGTATACTTAAGGGTAATATCTGCTCAATTGGAACTCTATGGATTTTGTTTATTAGAGGATGTCATATGAATAACGAGGAAAAAAATAACTTTGAGTGTATCATGCTAGTGGTATACTCATGTGTATGATAAAGGTGGTAATTTAACTCGTACAATGTAAGATTGTATTGGTAGACTTTAAGAGCCATTATTTGACTTGGTCGACTTTCATGATTATTCCTTTTCTCTTTCAATTTGTGTTTTTGAAATTGTCAATTCTCGCTAGGAAAAAGATTTGCATAAGTGTGCTCTATCCATCTTGTCGAACGAATCAGCCAATTAGTAATATGAAATTTTACTAAATGAATGTAAACTCTTTTTTTCATCATCATTTAGTGTAGTATTGATTACTACAATTTTTTTATACTACTTGTATTTTTTTTAATCTACAAAACTTGACTTTCATGCTTGCTAATCTATAATTTAATTTGTCCACTAATATCTTTAATTAAGAACAAATAAAATATATAAAAAGTTTATATGTGAAAATTATATGCAAAGACGGATTTAACAAGATTTCATTTGACTATATCTTTAATTACTTAATATATAAACCATAAAAGATGGTCAAAATGAAATTTGTAAATAGTACCAAAAAAACAAAGTGTCATTAAAAAGAAATAAAGGTAATATTTAATTGACCTTAAATTTTCTCCATAGCATTTCGCCATTTCCCACATACGAAACTTGTATAATTATCAATTGTGACTTTTTTTTTCAAAAAAAAGTGGTGTATTAATCATTTTATCCTACATACTTCTCAATTCTCATATCATAAAATAATGTAATTTTTCAGTATTCAAAAACTTTTAAATCTATTCACCACAATTGCTATGAGAACACTGCTGACTGCACCACAATTTTTCAATATAAATAAGGGGTAAAAGAGATTGAGACTTGATTCTTTAGAATTTTCCAAAGATGACGGAAGGAGCCCATAAATATGATTGATACTGTGGTCCTATTATGAGAAACCTGTGTTGATGCCTTCCTAGCCATAAAAGTATACAATAGTTAGTAAAGAATAAATATTTAAAGTTCCATTCCACACTTAAACACGGATTTCCCAAGCAAACAAACACTTAAACACAAGTTGCCTTACTCTGAGGTAATGGCTATTGAACAAAAGTTGGCTTCTCGTCGACAAAGGTAGCTAATAATTGAAATGCTCACCAAAGTCCAAAGACACGATGCATTATTAGTTTATGGTGTGATGTATTTAACTTTTTTGGACTTTTATTTTTTTTAACTTTTCTTATTTTTTTATGAACTTTTTTTATTAACTTTTTTCTGAAATTTTCTTACTTTATTTGAAATTAAGAAAAAATAAGGCGAAGATAACATGCCTTTATTTATTAATATAAATAGAGATGCTAATAAGTTGTAATTATGTGTTTATGGGCTATTGATAAGAGAGGTATTTAGTTTTTATTGACAAAATATATAGTGTTACTAATAATATGAGGTTACTCATAATGCCACACAATCATGTGCGACACATCACGCTGAAAAGAGTCAAGTCACCTTTATCTATGGAGCAACCGGGCATCTTAAACTACTATTAGAGTATCTAATAAGGTAATTATTAAAATTGTCCATTGGAGTACGTATAGACTAAAACTATCATTGCAATTTGCAACTAATAAAAGTGAATGAACGAAGTATTATATAACAATGTTTCCTCATGCAAAGGGGCCGGGGAGGGATGTAAAAAGTATTAAGGAATCTTAACCTTAATTATGTAGGGCATTACTTATATTCCACTGCATGCAAAATTACTTAAAATAATTTGCTAGTTGTTTTATTCAAACTCTTTTTTGAAGTTCATACAAAACGACAAAGGAATGGTGTACGTTCTACGACCTACGTTGAGTGTGAACTAATATATTATATCACTGTTTAAAAGAAATAGAATCCATTGAGTTAATTAATTAGCTAACTTTCTGAAATTTTTATTATTAGCATGTCTAAAAGAGGTAAACTAAACAAAAAGCTTGTAGAATGTTATTAAAAAGGTCGTTCAACATTGTTTTAACTTTTAAGTGTATGTGATTCGATTCGTATTAAACCATTATCAAGTTCTAGCTATGTTAAATTTAGTTTCAATTTTTATACCACTTTCTTTACATAACTTTACAATTAAGATTGAATTTTTTAAAAAACTCTTCATATGTTTAATTTTCATTTTAAACAGATTGAATTCAGCAGGAAAATCAGAATGAATGAGCATAGTACGAGCCATTTCAATATAATATGACGATGTTTGCGTTCCGCAACAACACCATTTTGAGCTTGAGTATGGGGACATGACTTTTGAAAAACAATACCATTGTCATGAAAATGTTGAAGCAGAGGGGAATTATCAAATTCCCTACCTCCATCACTTTGGAAAATTTTAATTTGGCAATTAAATAAATTTTCCACCATCTTGTGAAACACAAGAAATTGAGAGTGAGCATCCGATTTGCAACGTAAAGGATAAATCCATGAGGATCGCGAGAAATCATCAACAAAAACAACATAATAGCGATAAAATTGATTTGACAAAACAGGAGATTGTCACAGATCACTGCGAATTTTATATAATGGATAAGGAGAACAATGTTCAACAGGTTCAAAAGGTAAACAATGTATTCTTCCTAGCTTACAACAAACGCAATCATCATGAAATTTTGAAGTACATGAGATAGACTTATTTGAACATAAAGATCCTAAAACTCTAGATGAAGTATGACCAAGAAGAGCATGCCAAACATCTCCAGACTCCTTAGTGGCTAGCAAAGCAGGGTCAGAAGACTCATTAGTGACAAGGGTGGGTTGAATTGGATAGACACCTTGCTTACTAGATCCCCGAAGCAGAACCTCCCCCGTTGTCTTGTCCTTAACAGAAACAAAGTTTTTATCAAAACACACAACACAATCATTTTCTTGACACAACTTGTTAACTGATAATAAATTATGTTTCAGGTTAGGCACATGACAAACAAAAGATAAAGTAAGAGGACGACTGGAAGTTTTTAAAGTCAATGTTCCAACACTTTTAATTGGGAGAGAGGTATCATTTCCAACTACAACAGAACTTGACCTAGTCTAAGGAAGAATAGCATAAAGCTTACCATCCTGAGGAGTCATGTGAGATGCAGCGCCCGAATCTGGGTACCAAACTGAGTCATTTGCTTCACCACCAACAGATAGTGCAACTAAGGCTCGAGTGACACTATCCGAAGAAGAAGGAACAAAGCTAGAATTGAATCGTTGAGGACAATAAGCAGCTTGATGACCTGGAAACCAACAAAGACCACAAGTATCGGATGTAGGGGTAGAGCTTAAATTGCCACTTGGAGAAGTATTCCCTGCTGAGGACAGACCATTAGTAATAGAATCAATGCAAGGCATACTAGAAAATGACAAGTTAGAATATTTAGTCATACCATTTTACCGTCCCCGATTAGCATTGTTATTGTTGTTACCAAAACCACGAGCATTAGATTGACCACCAATACCACGATTGTTATTATTGCGACTATTATTACCCCATTTATTCTTATTATTCTTGCCCTTATTTCGACCACCAGAATTATTTTTAGCAGAAGAAGAACCAGAACCAGAACCAGATGACTGAACAGCAACCAAGGCATGATGAGAGGATGAATCAGACCCATCCTTGGAGCTTTTAAGACGTTGTTCATGAAGCAGAAGCTGAGGGCGCAAGTCAACAAAAGTAAGGGGAAAAGGATAATGAAGCAAAGTGGTAACAATGTGATCATACTCAGAATCACGATCCAAACCAAACAGAGTGTACTGAACTAAATCTTGATTAGACACAGGACACTGAATTGCAGCAAGAGAATCAGCAATTACTTTGATCTCACGTAAGTAACCATCCATAGATTGAGATTCAGTCTTTTTAATATGAGACAATCTACCCTTCAATTCCATAGAACGAGCCATACTTGCATGCATAAAGTGAGATTGTAACTGATTCCAAATATCCACAGAATTGTGCAAATCATGAACATCAACAAAAACATCGCGAGATAAAGTACCAAAAATCCATGATTTGACTTGTTGATCAACACGAAGATATTCATAGAAGTGCACATTAGGAACAGAATTACCATGTTCATCAATTACAGTAGCAGATTGAATGGAAGCAGAACCATCACCAAAACCAAGCAGTTGATGCGAAAGTAGCGGGCAAGTAATTTGTGTTTTCCATAGAAGATAATCCTCAGGAGAAGAGAGAGTAATAGTTACCAGATTCGTGAGATTGGGGGCAGACAATTGCGGGAGACTAAAAACCGACGACGAGATAGAAGTAGATGTTGTGGGGATGCCCATAGAATTGATCTGCAAGGCCGGGTGTTGAAAACCTGGCGGAAAACGAGGAGAAGACCTCTTGGGAGTGCTGTACAACGGCAAGGTGGACGGCGCACCAAAGATGGTGGTGGGCATCGTCGGCTGCGGGGTAGATAATCCAGCAGCGAAGGCTGTGGAGTGCAGGGGTTGCGGGTGGGAAAAACCAGCAGCAAGGGCCGTGGATGGTAGCACGCTAGCCGAAGGGTGGCTGGTGCGTGAGGGCTGCGACACAGAGGAAGCAGCAGCAGCAGCGGAAGAGGAGGCCAAGGAGGCGTCCATGGTGGAGGAGGAGAAACCGAGCATGGAGGAGGAAGAGAGGAAAAAAAAAATTAATTTTAACCTAGGCTCTTGATACCATGTACAAGTATGGAGAATAATTGTGTTAACCTGATTAGGTTAACCCTGGCATTATGTATATATAGTATTACAATACAGACCTAATACAATTAGAATTCCTTTCTATCTGGTGTATATACAAGATTACACTAATAGGCATATTAATAGAAACAATTGGAATTTGTCAAAGTTTTTATAGAACATGCACGAGCAACCAAAACAAAAGGCGACTTCAATCTAATTCATTATAACTAAAACCGAGCCTATGTAATTAGCTTTAACTTGACTAGTTATAGCTAAAGACTAGCACATGAATTTCAATTATAAACTAGCTCAACTCAATTCGACTCGATTTAGCTCACCTCAAGTCACTCGTCCGGCCTCTAACGGATAACGTTATCCCCAAATGCCAAAACCAAGCTGATGATTAAATTCTGGAAATACTAGAAGACTCCCAGAATAGCCCAAGTGCACTGCAGGGGTAGCATTTGAAATTTCAAATTTCGAGGAAAGGGATAACGGATAAGATAAAAAGACTGCGTAGTTTGCAACCTCTAGACAGTTGGGGCGGTAGCAATGTAACGATTGTCAGTTATCACTGACATTTTTGGTATGGCCCTTTTCTGTGGAGTGTGGTAACAGATGACCCTTTACATACATCTTGATCCAATGTCCAAATCATATACTTGAAGGTTCACCAAGGTAAGCCGAATCTAACCAAGAAAAAGAAATTCTACTAGAATATTTAACTAATTTTGTTTTGGTAGATCAAGTTGTATATATAGTAAAACAGTAAAACTACACTGTGTAAATATTTCTAGGCTCCGTTTGGTAGGACGTAAAATATTTTCCTAGAAAACTATTTTCCTCTATTTCCAATTTTACATTGTTTGGTTTGCAAAGGAGTGTAAAGTAATTTTCACTAGGAGTAAAAATTGCTCTCCCAATGATGGAAAATCATTCTCCCTTCAAAATGCAGGGAAAACCATTTTCCTTCCTTTTCCTTATCTTCTCTTATACACTCCTCTCACTACCTCCTTACTTTCCCTTTCATTTTCCTTTCTTTTCATCATTTTTCTTACATGGAACCAAACCATGAAAAACTAATTTTGGAATTGTGTTTTCCATTGTAAATTGTTTTCCATGAAAATCATTTTTACACTGAAAATGTTTTCACTCAACCAAACAGAGCCCTAGTGTAAAGTGTAAACTATAATTGTTTGAATGTAATGTTACTTTTGGGACCAATTTTTGTATCGGATAATCTGACTCAATTAGACTGGTATTAATTAGACATAAAACAATGTAAGTTACAATATATAGAAATATAGTTAGCCTACGGAAAATATATAAGAAAAAATAAGTTAGTGATTTGACTTGCAGACGTCTAAGACAAAAACATTAATTTATGTAAGTACTCCCTCCATTTTTTTTTAGATGTAGCATATTGACTTTGGCACTATTCATACAATACACTTTGACCATTAATTGTTATTTATACATAAGAAAAAATATAAATACATGGGATCTTGTTTGATTCGTCACGCGGTATACACTTTTCAAATATATATTTTTAATAATTTTTACTTTTATACAATTAGAGATATCATCGATCAAAGTTGTGGCTCGACAAATGTGAAAAGTCCAATGTTACATCTAAAAAAGAAGGGAGTATCTTTTTTACGGACCGCACATCTAAAATTCAATTTGTTTTAGTAAGAGATTGAAATGACTAAATGACCTACTCAAGCACAATCCAGTGCGCAGCAGCTTTGACATTCACTAATATGTAAATATACTTAATTAATTAGGTTAAAGCACCCTTAGAAGATACTCCATGTCTTCTGATATGGTTAAATTACAATTACTTATGACCTACCTTATGGCAAGTACTTCTTTTCGTGAAACCAATAGCAGAAATATATCTAGGTGGTCTATGTTAGAACTAGTATATATAAACAAAAAAGAGGCTTGAACAATCTTAATCATGTGATCAACCGAACCTCAGCTAATATATATCACTTGATTATTGTAGTAATCCTAGGTGCCAACCTATGAACTAAATAATAATAAAGTATATAGTGTTAGTTATGCATATAGTTTTATACCCTTCTTAAAGGTTCTTAGTAGCTTCTTTGACACTATTATCAAGAGAGAGCAAATAGATAATTATGAATTGAAATTCTTGATCTCTTAGCTTAGGCTTTATTTGGAATTAGGTGCAAGTAGGAGAGACAAGTGGCTGAGACACACATAATTTGGTAATTAATTAAATCTCCAAAGTACTTAATAATGACACTTAATCACAATCAAGGATAAGCACCATAGACTTTTAGTTAAAGAATGGTGTTGTATACAAAAAAGTCTTCACATAAGATATTAACAGTTCGGACAGGTCATGAACTAGCTAGCCATATTGCTTAATTAAGGAGGACGAAATAGAAATTAACTTGGTATAGTAGTTTAAACAAGCTATAGCTGACCAAGAGTAATATCAGGTTCCAAAATCTATTCCCCACTAAGATAATGATTTGATTTAAGTAAGAAACATTCTTGGATATGGATGGAGTTAAGTCTATGGCGGATTGAAATCTTATTATAGATGTCGTACGACTCTTTTTAATTAGTCTTATTTTTTAACACTTCCTTAAAAAAACAGTTAAGAATGATAATGTTCAAGACAACTCACATAGTCACATGACTTTTACTTAATTAGGTTGACAACGATCTTTTTTATCGACTATGATTCTGCCGAAGTACTATGTATGTTAATGAAAGCACTAAGAAGATTCATGCATACTAATCCCTGCATTATGATGAACATTGAAGGAAACAAATCATATGCTGAGTCAGGCCATAATTATTTTCATGCAGAGCCCCTAATATGTTTGCATTTTGGGAACTAATAACTTAATAAGTAATAACCACGCATATCAATTCAAATACCATATCAAATACACTCAAGAAAACAATTTTTAAGGCAAAATTGGCTTCAACACCACAAACTATGGCTTGGATCCATCCGACAGCACAAACTTTAACTAATAGTCAAAACACCGTAAATTATAGTCCGAGTGCACCCAACAACACAAACTTTAACTAATAGTCAAAACACTACAAATTATTGGCATAAGTGAAGTGCGTGTCCTAAATGATCTTGGGAGGTACATATTCTTGCCTCGTGACTAGTAGCCAATTTGAAGCTTTCTCTCTTTCTAAAACTTTTTTTCTTCACGAAGAAATCTAAATAACCGTATTCTTGGAAGGTTCGGGGATCGCGAAAAGGTATCTCCTACGTTATTTATGACACGCACAGTACCTAGACCAAAAGTTTGTGTTGTTTTGACTACTAATTAAAGTTTAGGGTGTTGGGTGCACCCGAGCCATAATTTATAGTGTTGAACTTGCCTTAATTTTTTTGTTCATGATCAAATCAATAGAGTTAATAATATACTTATGGCACAAAACAATATTATAATCCAAATAGATATAACACGAACAAAAGTTTATAAGAGAAATCTGAACATGACATGACACGAATATTAACTCAATCTAATTTTCATTTAGCAATTTCTCATATTATGTGAAATATCTTAATTTTGATAAAATTCTTTACATAATTAGTCCTAAATAGATTTGAAATTGACCCGAAATCAAACACCAACACAATTGCTTATACCGAATTCTCGGCCTTTCTTGTATGTAGTAGAAAATAAATTATGAGCTGACACGACATAGCGACGAGAAGCCACATTAGCACTACGTGGCAACTGTTCATAGTCATTCCAGAGGACCAGAAATTGACAAAAGAAAAAAAGCAGGCGAGAATATAGTAGTACAATTTCCCATGGTTTCTTAATACTCCCTCTGATGCTTTTTTTTTATTAGTTTTTAGGAGATGTCATTTTTTGTGTCTTTTTGGCCTTTAGCATTAAATGAGGTTGGAAGAAGGTGAAAAAGTAGTACTTTTGGGTGGAAAAAAAGAGAAACAAATATAATAGTATTATTTTTTGGTGGAAAAAGAGAGAAACAAATATAATAGTATTACGTTTTGGTGGGCCAAGTTTCCTAATAAGAAAAGTTGAAACAATGTAGCAAATAAAAAAAACAATCATTTAAGAAAAATGTAGCAAATAAAAAGAAGCGGATGCAGTATAACTGTGGCCGACTTAAAATAAACGGCCCCTCCTTCAAGTGCTTTTCGTCGCAAGACTTGCATCTGGATGTATGAATCATGGGGGACAAACTAACAAGCTTTTTCAATTATTAGACCTTATTCTATTCATTAATATCTAAACAAGATCATGAATTAGAACATGCATCAATGCACTATCATTATATATGTTTGGTGTTTATTATTTATTGTTACTTAACTTGTAATTAACTTTCTCAATATAGAGGGTCCTAGTTCAGAAAGTCCAACTCTATTGCAAAATCTTTTGAATTGGTGAGATGAATTGCTCTATCGGAGTGGAACCTTACACGGTCAACCCGGCCTAAGTTAGCGGATTAGACACTCTAAAAGTAGGGGGATTGGTAGAGGAAATCCCTACCCTCAAAGTGTCTCTAGTGGAAATTGAACCTCCTTCTAACCTTGCCACTAGAACAACTTTAGTTTGATAACCCCACCGCATAATAACTATAAGCTATTCTTAAAGATTTGATCCGTATTTTTGTAAGAGACAGTAGAGCATAATACTAATTGAGCTACGGTAGCTCTTACATAATTAACTAATATTATTATATAGTAGGAAATAAAACTCTATAGATTATACATTTCTAGGAAAACTAGCTAGATTCCTACAACCAACTAATGACAACTTAGCAGATAAAATTTTTTTTTTGACATCGCAACTTAGCAGATAATTAACGATATCAATTTAAAGTCTTTGTTTACAAATTAGTGGAATGAACAAGGGTATTTAACTACCAACAAATTTCTCTGATCTATTTACAATAGAATACAATGTTGATTATATTAATTTTAGTCTGAGCAGTTATGTAGAATTTGTGGACATGTGGCACAATTTTCTGGGAGTTTATATATGGTGCCGTTACAGAATTTGTGGAATACTGGGTTGTATGTTTAATTGTTCTTGGAAATATGAGCCATCACATGATTTGTGGAATCTCTTAGTTTTTTGGTTGGCTGTTGGAACATGATACGCTAGATTTTAAATCTAATACTAATTAAGGTGCCATCACGTAGACTTGTAAGTTATTCGTAGTGTATGTTCATGATTCCAAACTATAAGGGAGTAGGCATGCCATTATTATATTATATATACACATGGAAAATAATACATGTTCGTTGTTCATAACTTCATATTGATAGAGGTATGAATTTCTAAAACTATATCAATTTAGAAAATATATTTAATTTAATACTTAGTATATGGTCATAACATGAGCAAATGAAGCTCATGTTAGTTTTAGTTTGTTTTTGTTTGGTTGTATTAGCATTAGGTCGTATTTTCGTTTTTAATTAATGCAAATTTTCTCGTTGTCAAAGAAAAAAAAACTCATGATGTTATTATATTGTAAAATCCAATACTAATGTAAGGCATCTGAGCCCAAAAATTAGTTGAGCACAAAATTTTTGGAAGTCCAAGTTGAAGGAGATAGTTTCAGTATTGTCAATGTAGTAATTTGTAAACAAGGTCTACTCAACCCCTTTGGAAGATCCAGATGATAGTTTTGCGACGAAGTAATTTACAAAAAGCTCAATTCGACATATTTTAGAGAAATCAATAGAGTAACTGATTGAATTGTTAATGTTGGTCATTTTTATAGATACGGTGATGGATATCCCTTATTCCCCTTCCTCTCAGTTAGCTCACATAGTCACAATGTATATGACGATAAAGTACGTAGATATGTATGACCTTGGCTAGGAGTACTACCTAACTTTTCCTATATACTTTTCATTACCTTGTAAAAAATAATTACTTAGTTATTTAAAGATCTTCTCATCCACTATTCAAGTGGTCAAAGTTTAAAAACTATGACCGTATGTGATAATTAATACTATTTCCGTTTCTTTTTAATCTACACACTTTCCTTTTTAGTCCTTTTCTTTTTAATCTACACACTATTTACCTTTCTATTCTTGGTAACATGTCACATCTATTTTATACTCTTTTTCCACCCATGTCATACACTTTATAATATTTTAACCCACTTTTTAGCTTATCTCTTACACTTTTCAGTTTCTCTCTCCACCTGTTTTTCTCTCATACTTTTGTACTTCATGGTATTATCATATTTTAACCCACTTTTTAGCTCATATCCACTATTAGATTACACTATTATATTTGCAAGAAATCTCTCGATATAAATGTTAGTGATCAAATATACTCCCCTGTGGTATGGTTAGCATTTATAGTTTTATACATTTTTGTAGAAGAAGCATTATCTACTTTGTCTAATGAGTTTGACTAGTAGTTTATTAAACTCATATGATCAAAGTCGTATAGAGTTGCTCTTTAACTACCTTGAAGATGGAGATCTACGTCAATAGAGGTTAAATTCGCATATGAGCTTGTAGAGATTATCAACGTTCAAACCTAATATGAGCATTAAAATGCGGAAATAAGTTTAGCCAAACCTATATTTTTACATTCAAACCTACACATGAACACTAAAATGTGGAATTATTTTTTGTTGATTACCAAATTGTGGAATTATTTTTAAGTGAACACCAAATAAGAAATTACTATACCTTTTAACACCATTTTAGAAAAACGCTCAATTATAGCAAATCATCAGAGTATTAAGCAATAAATACGAAATGTTAAATCAAACATATATCATAATCGAGCAGTTCAATTTAACCATGTTAACCACTGAATAATCATCTAAAACAATTAAAAGTAGTAAGAAAATGTAGAGGGTGATTTTGATAGATCACTAGTAAGTAGTAATCATGTAAAGAGGATAAGAATATGCCACTAAGAGAAAAGCCCAAGTTGCAGTCATTAGCAACGTTTATCTCTGTAACCATCACGTCCAAGTGTGCTAGCTACCAATCCTGCTGTAACGCTGTTACTCTCTGTCCTACTCAGATTCTCACACGTGGCCCCACATAATCCAATCTCCCTTGCAAATGGTAGAGTAATCGCTATGTTGGCAATATATTTTTCGGTTTTTTCACCCAATAGTCGTGACAAAATTTTTTTGCACCATATATTCTTTCGAGTTTCCAAATTCACCATATACCCCCGACGTTTTAAAAAATACATCAATTATAACTAACGACGTTAGACTTCCGTTGATCATTAACCCCTAATTCCACCTTCTAACCCTCATTAACTCCCCTAAACCCTAACCCTCTCTAATCATAACCCTAACCCCTAAACTAATACCCTAAACAAGAAACACCCAACCACCACCCCTCCCCGACCCCATCCCCGCAGCCCAACTCCTTGCCCCACCCCCGCAACCCCCCCTCCCCACCACCCCAACAACCCCCCTTCCCCGCCCACACAAACCCCCTCACACCACCCCCCACTCACGCAAACCCCCCCCCACCACCCCCCGGCCGCGCCCCCCTCCCACCTCCCCGCGAGTCCCGCAACCCCCTCCCCCCCACCCCTTTGAATCCTGCGGCCCCCTCCCCCACCCCTTCGAATCCTGCAGCCCCCTCCCCCCACCCCCCTTCGAATCCTGCGGCCCCCTACCCCCACCCCCCTTCGAATCCAGCGGCCCCTCCCTCCCCGCAACCTCCCCCCTTCCCTCGCAACCTCCCCCCTTCCCCGCGGTGCGTGGTTCGCGAGTTCCAGTCTTGCGAGGGTTCGATGTGTGGGTTCGATGTGTGGTTCGCGAGTTCCAGTGCGAGACAAATGGAAGGGGAGGGTGGTTTGACGATTGCGGGGAAAGGGAGGGGGAGGGGGTCATGGGGCTGCGAGGAAGGGGAGGGGGGCTTCGGGGGTGCTTGGGCTGCGGGGGAGGGGGGCTTCGAGGGTGCTTGGGCCGCGATGGAGGGGGTGGGAGAGGGGGTGGTGGTTGGGTGGTTAAGGTTAGGGTTAGGGTTAGGGTATTAGATTAGGGGTTAGGGTTAGAGTTAGGTTTAGGCTTAGGTTAGTTAATTAGGGTTAGAGGGGGATTAGGGGTTAATAACTAACGGAGTTAACGTCCGTTAGCCATTAAGGGTAAGTGGATGTATTTTTTTTAAAAGTGGGGGGTATATGGTGATGAATTTCAAAAGTCGAAAGGGTATATGGTGGAAAAAAAAATTGTCAGGGGTATATAGTGAAAAAACCGTATATTTTTTACTTTTGTAATAATTAATATCCGAGAGACATGTTCTATTTTTCTCAATTAAATGTACGCATACAAAAGGTAATTACTACTTCCTCTTTTTTTTCGAGCCCGTTAACGGATGCCCGAAGGATAAGAAATGTAGCATTTTTTTACACTATGCGTGCCTGTCATATTAACGTTTTTTTCCTCAATTAGTTATTCATCAATGTTACAAAAAAATGATTTGGACAGACATTTATAATTTTTTTATATGTTTTTCTTAAATCAATGTTTTGTTGGTTTAATTCTTTTAGTTATTTGTTCATCGTTATTTAAATATAGCATTGAGATAAGGAAATATGAAGCAAAAGAAAGCTTGTGCTCAAATAAAGTGGAAGAATTTGTGTATCAGGTTCAATCGTTGAATATTAATAAAGTGGAAGAATTTAATTTATATAATAGATATTACCGATTAAAAATCAACATTTAGGTTTTAAAATATTATCAATATAATTATTAATATGAAATTCAAGTTTTTATTTTTTCTTCTGATTCTATCAATCAAGTTATATTGTCAATTTAATTTTTTATCAGAGTTTTTCACACACATAAAAAGGAAATCATTCTCCTTAATTTAATATTTAATTAAAATTTCAAATTCAATTCCATTGTTAACTTGCTCAATATATATGGCAAGTAGGAAGAAGAAAAGAATTTTTAATATATATGGCAGTAAAAATCCATTAAGGGTATGTCAGACTTTTTATAAGGGGGCATCGTCTTCCTCCCCTATTCACTTATATGTAGTGCATCGGCATGCGTGAAAAGTGTAAGTGTAACTATTAAAAAGGAACGGAGGTAGTATAATAGAGATATTGTTCTATTTAATTACTCATATTTATATAAAATAATATAACAATATGTAATTCCAATGCATAGCATTTAATGTTATTGAATAGGAAAACATGTAATGTTTTTCCAATGCAAAACATGTAATGTTTTTCCCTTTCTTATTCAATAACATTAAATGTTTTGCATTGGAATTATATATTGTTATATTATTTTATATAATTATGAGTAATTAAATAGAACAATATATTTCTTATCTAGCTCCCCGGGGGGTGTCCATTAACTTTTGCCCTTTATTTTAATGATTTCATCTAATGGTCTCAATTGAGTTCTGAGCAAGTTGTGAGCAACTCGAAATTAACTAGGTTAAAACTCAGTTAATGTTCGACTTTAGCTCGAACTCAACTCGATATGTTAACGAGTTAAGTGGAGCTAGTCTAAACTCGAGTCAAAGAGCTCATGAGCTGCTCGATAAATTTTTAATTAATATATATCACTTTATATCAAATAAAACTTTTATTTAACATTCCAATATAACCATTTATGCACTTTAGATATGTTGCAGAGGAAAGTTTGGCAAGAAAAATCCACTTTAATGATTGCCACTTTACCATATACTATTATATATTAGTTAAATAAGAGATATGAAGATTTTGAACTCTAGGCACATTAGGGCATCCTTAATGGTGATTAAAAAAAAAGATTACATACATAATCTTAAAAAACCCCCCTTAATGGTGAATGAAATAAAGATTGTAGGTTGATTGGCAAAAAAATTTTGTATGGAACGATTGAATTGATGATCAGGCGTGGGAGTGGGACCCACCGCCTGATCTGGCGAAAAATAATTTTTTTTGCTTTTCTTATGGTCAAAACGACGAGTTTTGGGAAAAGTTGTGAATAATTTCTTCCAAAACACAGTGTTTTGGGCCGTGGAAGTAAAAAAAAAAAAAATATGTCTTCCACACTGACACGCGCGTCAGCACTAATAACACGCTGCCACTTGGCAGCATCTGGCAGGAGAGAGAAAAAACACACTTACAAATATTAAAAATGCAATATCTTTAAAAATACAATGCCAAAAAAAATAAAAAAAAATACCAATGGCTCTATTTTTCCAAGCTCTACAAATAGAGACCCATTTTATAATATTTCGGACAAATTTTTTTTCTAGCTATTTACTTATTTTCTATAATTTTGCTTATTTTATATGAAATATCTTCCACTTTTACACTCTAAAAAAAAAATTTTTTTTGTGCATTTAATTTAGTTAATGCTAAAAACGCTAATTATGTATTTATTTAATTTTTTTTTTATCAATTAGTAATAAATATTAAATATTATTATAAAGTAAATGATAAAAATATTGTATAGTGTTGGTGGGGTGATGAGAGAGAAAAAATAATTGGGTGGGGTAAAAAGGTAGTTGGGTAGGAAAAAGTAGTTGGGATGATCTTTTTTTTGGTTCACCATTAAGAAGAAAGTGGGAAAAGATTGTGGAATGTAATTTTTTAGAGAGAGAAAGTTAGAAAGAGAGTGGGATGATCTTTTTTTTCATTCACCATTAATGGTGCTCTTAAAGTTATAAAATTATTCCCGCTAGATTAACAGGATAATAATTCTATAATAAGGTGTCGATTGGATTATCATAGGGATATAATTTCTTTGGAAAAAAGTTTTTCCCATGTATAAACATTTCCTATGAAGTGAAAAATATTGTTTGATTGAACATGGAAAGTTAAGTCCCATGAAAAGTTCCACGTATCCATGGAACCTAGGTAAACAACTTCCTCCATTTTATGAGAAGTAAAAATCATTAGAATGTGTGACTTTTCATATTTTTGTCAGTCAAACAATACTACTCCCTCCGTCCTATAATATAGTGCTCACATTCCTTTTTTGGTGTCCCAAAATATTGTGCCTATTTTCTTTTTTGTCAATTTATTTGGACTAAATTATCCTTAAGTTCTACACAAACTTTCCAAAATACCCCTGCTTTTCTCTCAAAACATGTGACCCTATTTATTGTTTTACACCATTCCAAGGAACATTTATTGCCTTTTGATTTTGTACTAGTTTATACCTATTCACCTATTATATTTTTTTGTATTATTGTATTATTGTGCCTATTTTCTTTTTTGTCAATTTTTTTGATATTATGGGTAGGATTTCCAAAAAAATATATTCCAAGGAACATTTATTGCCTATTTTGTATTGTTTTACACCTATTCACTTTTCATAATTTTATACTTAAGAAACATTACAAGTAAAAAAATAGAAGAGGTAAAATTCTGGACTAATAAAACGATGGGATTTAACAACAAAATCAGTGGGTATCCAATTGTCCCAAAACGGCAAGAGTCATTGCCGTTTAACTCTTGCCCACAGACTTTTCTATCATCAATATCCCTTCTTAACCCACCGCTTATCTAACTCTAGTTAGGTCTAACGAACTTTAACCCAATTTGCCCTTATAATTTAAAAAACAAAATTAAATTAAATCAAAAAGAAAAGAAAAATTCCTCACCATCCTCCTATAAATAGATTGCTCGAGTAAAGCACGGTTTGCCAAAATAGCTAGCGAACCGCGGCTTACAAGAAATTCTCTCTCCTCTCTCTTTTCTCTCTCTACACTCAAAATTCCTCTCTCATACTCAAAAACCTAAAAATGGCGGCTTCTTCTGCTACTAGAAAATCAAGCGGACCAGTCCTTAGATCTTCCTCACCTTCTGGAAGATTCTACGGAGGTTCAAGAACATCATCTGCTTCAGCTTTTGCTTCATCAACCTCAAGCAATTTCACCTCTCGCACCTTCATTCAACGTTCAGCTTCACCAACACGCATCAATGTCTACTCCACCGGTTCATCTCGTTCTGCAGCGGTTCGGTTCAATTCAGGCTCAATTTCACCGAACCGGTCGATTTCGGCTCAACCGGTTCGCCGTCAACCGACTACTACAGGTCAGAAGAGAACGTGTATGTGTTCGCCGACGAATCATCCTGGTTCGTTTCGGTGTAGCTTACATAAGAATTCATCGAACCGGACTGTTTCGGCTCAGCCGTATCAATCGAACCGGCTCTTCGCTCGTCGGTCTGCGATGACGAACTCGCTTGTGAGAATTGGAACGGTTGAAGGTGATTTGGTGAAACGAGCTTTGGCTGCTTTGATTCGTCCTTCTTCACATCAACAAAAGAGAAGAGGTGATTTTCAACCGAGAAAAAGCCGGCTCTCGAATATGTCCGCGGCGTAAAATTTGCAGTGAGTTTAAAAACGTTTTTTCTTCTTCAAATTTGGCGAAGGAATGGAGGAGAGAGAAAATCGGTGACGGATGAGTTTTTGTGATTCCGGCGATCGAAGATTCCAGAAGAAAAATTCAACAAGGATATGGACAAGAATGATGAGATATAATGTGTATATAGTATAGTATGACAGTATAATATGATCAAATTAAGCGAAATTTTTTCGAGATTTTTGGACAGTAAGAAAGGAGCTTAATCTAATTACGGACTCTAACTTAACTAATTTTGACAATTCAAATCCGTTTCACAGATTCAATATTCATCATCTTCAGACATTCAATTGATTTTAGATTCAGAGTATTGGTTAAGTCAGAAATGGTGCAATTACGTCGTCGTTTAATGATTTTGGATGTGATGTGAGTGACGACGTTTCATTCGTTCGTTCATCCGTTAAACTTCTCCGTTTGCGTTGGCGTTATTCGTCTGTTCTCCGTGATGTGAGGTATTTTATTTTATTTTATTTTTCCTTTGTTTATTTTATATTTATTTATTCATGTTAATTTTAATTTATTTCTAACTTTGTTTGTTGTTTTGGAACTAAACAGGATTATTATCGTTATTATTATTATAGTGGAATTCATTATGGAGAGTTGGAAATAGTTGGACTCTGTACAATGGACTTTCGGAGAAAATGGGACATGGAAATAATGGTTGTCTTGACAAAGAAGAAGATAAATAACTCCACCAAATAGATTGAATAAAAAAGGATTATTTGATTAAGAATTGATTAAAAATTTAAAATCTCCTCAATAAATAATTAAGAACTAAAAATTACACCAAAATAGTTGAAAGTGGACCATATGATTGATGATTTAAAGTGCCCCCACCAAATAGCTGGATCATAGTGATACATTATTTAAAATAATAATTGGACATAAAAAAAAGGGCATAAAAAAGAGAGTAAAGTTAGTGAATATCAAGAGTACTACACACTTTTGTGGTGAAGTAAGTACTAGAAGATTGAACAAGTTGTGTATATTTTGATGGAAGTAAATTGGACAATTTCATGAGTCAAAGAGATGATACTTTAGACTTGACCCACATGGAAAGGGGCAGTTGAAGACCTTGACGAATTCATCCTAGGGGAGTTTAAGAAAGAATCAACAAAAATTGCACCAGTAGATGCACTAGTAACAAGCCACCTCGCTCCTTGTTTGTAGTAAACTATGGACTCCTTTCCTTGAAGGAATCATAAACTATGGACTATGGGATATAAATTATTGTATTTTATCCGTTTTGAAAAGAGTGAAATACTATTCTTTTTTATGTGAGAGTTGTTTTACAGTAGTATTTTACTTATTTCAAAACGAAGGAACTATGTTAGGCAAGTTTGTTAAAATAAACAGGACATGTTCTGTTTACCTTATTTTCATTTTTTAGTCCTTATCAGAAAAAATAAGTTAAATTCAGTTAAATTCGAATAACTTCAGATAAGGTCTAATAAGGACTAATAAGGACTAATAAGGACTAATAAGTTCAATTCAGCAAAAATAAAGTATGCTATCACAAAATAAGGTCTAATAAGTTCAGATAAGGTTTAATAAAGACTAATTGATAGGCTAAAGTCGTATCACCTAATTAAAAATAACCTAAGGTCCACTAACTAGGTAGTCAGGGAAGTCAGGATCGAATCCATAGGGAGATAGCTATACTATTATGCGTGAACTCTAATATTATACTAGCTAAATCAGATAGAAAAGAGTTGGTTTATTGAACTAATTGCAAATAATTAATCAAAAAAAATCAAATAAGGGAAATACTAAGGAAACCATTCACCATGTATGCAATTCAGGATATCAAGAATGATAAAAGAAACTCAATAGAACAATCTAACTAGGGCACATGTAATTTATCTCAAAGATTACCTCCCTCGAATCTCACTAAGCCGCTCTCGCATGATCATAGATCGTGAAGCCTACTATTGAGAGCCTACACAAAATCTTGCCTCTCGGTCTATAACTTGGTATTGCAACAATAATCATACAAATTTGGCTGAACTTGCAAATTAACACAAATAACTCAATAGTAAGAATCAAATAGATTAATCAAGTAAACAATCAATCATTCATTCAATCCATCAAAAAAGGGAATACTAAGGGATGACAAAAAATACTAATCGAAGAACGAATCTTGAAAACAATTACTCTATTGAAATTTTGAATGTGCTCGAGAATGAAAATAATCTGGAAAGCTAAAACTAGGGTTCTTGAAAGAATAAAAATACTTAGAAAACCAATAAACTGAATAATAACATAAGACGTGGTTTTTTTCCACTATAAAGAGAAGTATTTATATTAAAGTCATAAACTGCACAACACACGCTTCAAAACCGCATAATTATGACATGTTCGGGCTGTCGTGGAGGATTTCGCCCGGTCGGGCGGTTGTTAGGTCATTTCCCGTAGAATTTTGTGAAACAACGACCCGCTCGGTCTGGCCCGCAACAAAGCAGCAAAACTGCTCATCTTCGAAACTTCATAACTTTCTTATCTCTCATCAAAATTTAGCGTGTGACCAGTTGTTGGAATGCACTCCAAGTTTACTTTCCAACTCAATTATCATTCGTATATCAAAAGTTATGAGTAAAAGAGTGAACAAGGGCCTGTTTTAGTACTTTTTTCAGTAACACTTTGCTACATTTTAGCCCAATTTCGTCCCAGATAGATGCTTTTAAATCCTCATGCAACCTACCTTCTTTATTCATGTTTGTTTAACTCAAGCTTAGCCAACCATAATATGTTTGCATTAAAATCACCTAAAATTCATCAAAACAAGCAAACGGAGAGCAGTAGAGCATAACTTGAGTAAATCATGCAAATATGCACCTAAATGCTCTAATATGAATTAGAATTGCATCTAAAAACTATGTTTAAATATGAAACATCACTAATAAAGTCTAATATATTTAGATATGTTCATATAAGTTCAGTTACGTTTAGATAAATTAAGATAAGTTCAGATAAAAATAAGCTGAATGGAATAGGCCCCATGAGTGTAAAGCTCCTCTTTTTAGTATTAGAGATCAAATAAGCACAAATGATATAGAATATAAATGGAATTCGATCTCAGATTTTGAGTATTATTTCAATAAAATTTTACTAATTAAATTAGTTAGCATTCACAAACAAAAGTATAATATAGCAATCAAACTATTGAATAATAACTCTTTTGACTTCGCTGTCCCAAAAAAGAATTCGATCTCAGATTTTGATTATTATTTTAATAAAATTTTACCAATTATATTAGTTGGCATTCACAAACAAAAGTATAATATAGCAGTCAAACTATTGAATAATAACTCTTTTGACTTCATTGTCCAAAAAAAAATCAAAAGACTTAACAATAGAGTTACTTGATGGCAATATGGGAGTTTTTACCTTACATGAGATAAGATAAATCCATATATTGTAATATGGATAGCAGGCCCTTAGAGTGTACTAATAAGAGTACAAAGATGGGACTTGGTTGTGTTTGGAGGTTTGGCTAAGGCCTAAGGCAAGGTTCAGGTACCACCAGTGGCGGAGCCAGTATAGGGCACGTGGGGTCACGTGACCCCGCGAATTGAAAAATTATTTTTAAGGATTTAGGTATTTCAAATTAACGACCGCTTAAAACCGTCGATGATATTCAACGACTGCTTAAAGCCGTCGTTAATATTTCCAAAAACCGTCGCTGACTCACAACCCCCGCTTTAAACCGTCGCTGATATTGCTTAAAACCGTCGCTAATATTCAACGACTGCTTAAAACCGTCGCTTAAAACCGTCGAAACCAGTTGTGACCCCCCGATTTTGAAATCCTGGCTCCGCCACTGGGTACCACACGATGAATCTTCCTCAGAGTCAGAATTGGGTTCAAACTAAGATCTGTGTATAACACAACACGACCCATGGTATGTAGGGCTGTGCAAAGACCAGGGCCGGACCGTAATCTGGACCGTACTGGACCGGAATTTGGATCGAATCGGGTTGGAACGAAGATTCCGGTTCGGTCCTTGGTCCACAAAAATCCGGTTCCGGATTTCCGGTCCGGTCCGGACAGGTTGGACCGGAATTTCTATTATTTTAGTAAAAAAAAAGTTAATATGTTAAAAAAAGTTTTAAAAAGTAGAAAGTTGGAAAGTTAAAAACCTACTATTTATTACTTTAGGATTATTGTTATTAAAATTATTAATTTTTGATGTATCTAATTTATAAATATACTTAAATAAAATAAAAAAAATTTGTTTTAAAAAAAAAAGATTATGGTCCAACAGGTCCAAAACCGAACTGGAACGGAAACATTATGGTCTAGAGCGGACCGCACAGGAAAAATTTCCGGTCCGGACCCGGTCCAAGAAAATCTCATATTCCGGTCCACCGGTTCCGGTCCGGTCCAGGACCGGTGCACACCCCTAATATTGGTATGTCGTGCTCGTGCCTATGCATATGAAGGTAATTTTGAGAGCAATTTTCCTAATATCAAATAATGTAATTACCCTCAATCCCTCTCCAGCCTCCTACCCCAAAAGTTTTTCTTATCTAGGATTTCTTGTAATTCTTCCATTATAAAATAAATGAACACTTGTCATTTTAGACCGTTTCAAAATAAATGAAATGTTAATATATCTGGCACTAATTTCTCTCTATCTCTCTATCACACGGGTTCCTCTTGTTCTTTCTTTCTCTCAATCTCTCTCTTATCTTAAATCTCTGTGTCAGGGCCCTACGTTTCATTTAAAACGGAACGGAGGAAGTATATGATGTGGGCTGGTAAAAGTGAGGATATTATGTGATTAGTGGTGATAGAATATGAAATATACTAGGATTATATTTTGTATTTACACTTCTACTCTAGATAGGTTTCCTCATATTGTTAGGTTATCCTTTAGGTTGTAACCTATATATTATGATCAATGACAATACTCCAACCAAGAGAGTTTACCTAAATCTAGCATGGTATCACAGCTACACTAATCTTCACAAGATTTTTTTTCCGATCCTCCTTCCCTACACTCGGCCCTCATAGCACATTGAGTACACCACCTTGCTTCCGCCCCTATTTTTTTCTTGAGCCACCTTGACAAAAGACGGTGAACCGTCCGACCCCCCGCCACCTCCTCCTCATGCGACTAACCCTAACTATCACCGATTCACCGAGCGTTATCCGTTAGTGACATCAAGAACGACATCCCTTTGATTCTTGATCGCGAGAAGGTAGATTATTCTAATTGGGTTGAACTCTTTGAGATTCATTGTCATGCCTATGATGTTCTAAAACATATTGATCCCTCCAAACCTCGTCCTGCTGACATGTCTAAGGCTCTCTGGCAACGTCTTGATTCTGTTGTCAAAAAGTGGATTTTTAGGACAATTTATGCAGATCTATTACAAACGATTTTATATCGTGGTTCCACTGCTCAAGAAACATGGGATTTCCCCAAAGCAATTTTTCAAGATAAAAAACATACTCGTCTATCTATCTTGAAAATCAATTCAATGCTTTGCACCTTATCAATTTTCCCGACATAACTGCATATTGTCAGCAATTGAAGAATCTTCATGATCAACTTGCTAACGTTGAGCAACTCATGTCGGAACAAAAATTGGTACTTCGTCTCGTATCGGGACTTGTCAACACGGATTCTGACAATGTTGCATCTATGATACAACAAACGAAGCCCCTCCCCTCCTTTGTAACCGCACGCTCTCGCCTCCTTCTTGAGGAGTCATGCCGGGCTAATGACAACTCAAATCCGCCTCCTCTTTTGTGGCCAACGCCACTGAATCCGGCACCACCACTGGCCCCACGCAATCACAGCAGCAAAATCTGCCTCGTTCCAATAATACCGGCGATGGACGTGGCGGCGGCAGGGGCAGCCGAAATTGTCGGGATCGTGGACGTGGTGGTAATAACAACTGTCCCATCTAGTCCACGGGCCTGCAACATCTCTCGACTGCCTCACCCGTACAGCTTGTGGGCCGGCCCACTACCCTCACCACAAACCTGGGCTTCCAGGCTTGGCAGCACCAGTGGGCTTCCCCCGGCCAAGTACCCTACGGCGGAGGTACCCCCCCACAAGAGCCCATACCATATCCTTCGTCCCAGCAGAACTTTGCCTCGCTCCCCCCAAGCTTATGTGGCAGTTCCTGTTCCTTATGGGACACCAATGATGCCAATTGCACTCGGCAATGCTTTCTTCACCAAGACTCTTCAAAATCCTGATGATGCTTGGTACATGGATTCTGGTGCAACATCTCACATGACTCACTCCTCAGGTAATCTCTTGCCCTTGTTTAATTTAAGCACTAAAAATCATATTTTAGTCGGGAATGACAATCGTATTCCAATAACGGGTTATGGTCACACCACCCTCCCAAATCAACCTCTAGTCCTTCGAGATGTATACCTAGCCCCACAAATTATCATAAACTTAATTTCAGTTCCTAAATTCACTTCTGATAATTCTGTGTCTATAAAGTTTGATCCTTCTGATTTTTCTGTGAAAGACCTTCGACCGGGGAACATTATAACGAGATGTGAAAGCTCTGGGGACCTCTATCCCGTCACTCAAGCCAAACCATCCACCTGCCTTGCCACTTCTCTTGCTACACCCACTACTTGGATGATCGTCTAGGCCATCCGGGAGCATAATCTATTAAATTTCTTAGGCAAAATAATTCTATAGTTTGTAATAAAGAGCATGACTCTAGTTTTTGCAATTCTTGTCAGATTGGAAAACATATTAAATTGCTTTTTTTTTTATGATTCAACAAGTTCTACTTCTACTGCTTTTGATATCATTCATCCTGATTTATGGACCTCTCCAATTTGTAGTAGTTTAGGAAATAAATATTATCTCGTTCTTATTGATGATTTTACTCATTATGTGTGGACTGTTCCCTTTGCCTACAAATCTTGAGCTTACCAAGCCCTTCTTGATTTCCATGCATATGTTAAAACTCAGTTTGAATGCCTGATCAAAGCTTTTCAAAGTGATCATGGTCGCGAATTTGATAATAATCCTTTTAAACAATTTTGCTTAACTAATGGCATGGTTTTTCGCTTCTCCTGCCCCCACACTTCTTCACAAAATGGGAAAGCTGAGAGAATGATTCATATTCTAAATAATATCAGTCGCACCATGCTCCTCCATGCTTCACTTCCTCTTACTTTTTGGATTATGCTCTTGAGACTGCAACATATCTTCATAATATCCTGTCTACCAAGACACTTCCCAAAATCACACCTTTTCAGGCATTATTTAATATAATTCCCACATATGATCATCTCCAGGTTTTTGGTTGCTTGTACTATCCAAATCTGACATCCACCACCCCTCACAAACTTGCTCCAAGGTCTACTCCATGCATCTTCTTAGGCTATCCTAAAAATCATCGGGGTTATAGATGTTTTGATTTATCTACCAATAAACACATCATATTCAGGTATGTTACCTTTGTTGAAACGCATTTTCCCTATCAACAACTTGCCACACCTTCCCCCATCTTCGACCCAAGAGTCTCCATCTCCCCTTTTGAACCCAACCTTGCTCCCCTTCACTAGGGACGCTCCTGCCCTGTTCGGGCACCCCTGGCCCAACGTGCCCCCCGAATACCGTGGCTCCAGGCCCACCATCCTCTGATGTCTAAGTCTGCCCCCAATCCGTGCCTCACCCCCCTGCTGGAACCGCATCAACGCCAGTGACTCACGGGTCAGCTGGGCCTGACCCGAGTCCAGTGCGTGGAAGCCCACCAGCACACCTTGGCACCCATTCTTCCCAGCAGACCCCCAGTCCAACCATCCGATAAACCCCCTCGCATCAACACAACCCCCTACTGCGTCCCCAACCCACCCCACCACCATGTCTACCCAAATGATGACTCGTGCTTGTCACAGAATTCGCAAGCCCAACCCTAAATACGCCATGCTTACTCCCATCCCACCTGCATCTCTTTCTCGCTCACCTATTCCAAAAAATCATAAAATTGCCTTGTCTGACCCAAATTGGAATGCGCCATGAACGATCTTTAATTCAAACAAGGACATGGGAGGTGGTTCCTAGGCCTACGGGGGTGAATATTGTGAATTCTATGTGGCTTTTACGTCATAAAGAAAAATCTAATGGTGACCTTGAAAGGCACATAGCTCGTTTGGTGTGAGATGGCAGGTCACAAGAACAAAGTGTATATTGTGATGAGACTTTTAGTCCTGTTGTTTACCCGACTATTATTCGTACTGTCTTGGGTTTGGCCATGGCTCGCCAATCACACACCAAGCAGCATGTTGAGATGGACATCCAATTTATTCGGGAAAAGGTTGCTATTGGTCAAGTACGTGTTTTGCACATTCCTACTAGATATCAATTTGCTGACATATTCACAAAAGGCCTTCCGCGACATTTATTTTGGAGTTTAATTCCAGTCTTAGCGTTTGTTCTTAGCGTTCGTCCTCCTCCCGCTATAACTGCGGGGGTGTGATAGAATATGAAATATACTAGGATTATATTTTGTATTTACACTTATACTCTAGATAGGTTTCCTAATATCGTTAGGATATTCTTTAGGTTGTAACCTATATATTATGATCAAGGGCGTTACTTCAATCAAGGGAGTTTACCCAAATCTAGCAAGTGGCTTAGTGTTAATGTATTAGTTACATAATTTTGGAAGTTATATACTAAAGATTCGTCATTAGAGCCTGCTAACTGATTTAATTATTTCTCCAAAACTGAGTGTCACACGTGCAGTTTCTGTGAATTAGGAAAATAAATCTTAGATCAAATACGAAACATTTTTATTAGATTTTTGAAGGCATGCTTAGAAACAGGCAAACAGCTATAGTGCTTATAATATGGCAGACAAACGAATGTGCCTTGTAAGTTGTGCAGTTGTGCCACTACGAATCCTTAAATTGTATCGTTGTATGGACATATATAACCTAAAGAAGAATCTAATTCCCACGCCTTGCCATTTGGATCGAACCCCATCTTTTTTTATTTTGTAATTTTGTTTATGAAAACTTAGGAGAAAGAGTTGTGGAGCCTTATAACTAGTGTGCGATTTCATTATTTGTTTGCCTTACTTTTTTGTATGAAATTGTGTGAAATGAACTAAATTTACGAGAAGAAATTAATTGAATTAACTAAAAAATCAAAAAAATAAGTTCAAAAGAACAGTAGTTGAATGTTTTTTTCTATCAATCCAACTACTTTTTAAAGGATGCATGTGTGAAGTAACTCATAATAAAAGACACCTTATTTTATAGAACCATTCAACATGAAGTTTATCCTTTAATCTTTAATAAGAGTGTCCTAACTTCACATAGTTCAGATGCTTTGTAAAGATGATTTTCAATATGATTATTTTACTGGATATATTTTACATCTTAGAGTACATTATGCAAAATATATCTTTTGAGTTCTGAGGATCCCTACTTTTTTAATCATTTTAGGACAACAATTTATATAAGAGGGCCCTTGAATTGACATATTGCCCAAAATCTAATTTTGTCTCTATCCAAGGGGAATACGAGGTGTAACTAGAGATGAAATTATTTGACACAAACACAATTGAAACTGACAAAACACGAACACAAAATTACTAAGATTAATATGAAATTGACACAGCACAAATCCAAAAATCAACCACTTGAATCGAACCCAATTTGATCGATTTGTCTTCATGTACAATTATCCTACATACTACCTTCGTTTCTTTTTAATCTTCACACTTTCCTTTTTGGTCTGTTTCTTTTTAATCTACACATTGTTGCTTTTTCAATTTTTGGTAACATGTCACATCTACTTTCTCCACTTTTTCCACCCATGTTATCCACTTTTTTAATATTTTAACCCACTTTTTAGTTTATTTCTCTCACTTTTCAGTTTCTCTCTCCACTTTTTTAGTTTATATCTCATACTTTTGCACTTTCTCCTTGGTTCTCCCCTAAAGTGAAGTGTGTAGATTAATTTGAAACGGAGGTAGTATTAAATAATTTTGTAGAACAATTTGAAATCGATACAGGACTAGACCTGCACAGTTAGAACCCGTTTATGCTCCGTGTTATTGACACAATTGTTAGTTGAAGTGAATTTGTTCAATTAGGCATATGAGACACAAATCTTAATAGTAAGTGATACAGTAATAATAATTCCAAAAGGCAATAATGAAACTAATGTTTGCTCCTCCTTAAGTCCTTATTGATACAGTTGTTTTGGCGTAGGATTAACATTTCCACTTATTTACGCACCTCAAGGACTGCATTGTAAATGTAGAAAGGTTAACTAAAACAATCCAACTTGATCTTATCAATTATATCGTCATCACGAAACTAATTGTCCAGAAACAAAGTGGAAGTTATGGATTGAGATCAATTGTCTCCAAGTAGATATTAAGCAAGTCATAATCGAACGTCTTTCAACTATATCAAATACTAGCAGTTAGTACATATTGTGCCCTCATTTAGACGGAACTTGGAAGTATATGTGGCTGCTAATTGTGGAGTTGACGAAATGGATAAGTCATAAGACACCTTAAAAGATCTTTATTTTTTCTAATTCTTTTAAATGAAGAAGGAGCGATTTCATTATTCCAAGATCTTTAATACAAGTAAAATGATAAAATATCTGAATTTGAGATATCTAAACCTGAAAAAGGACTATTATTGGAGAGAGTGTTTGGCTTCACTTCAAGTGAAGTTACAAAGATGCTCCAAAAAATTAATTAGTTATTCAAAAATTTAAATATCTAGTCATGATCTTATTTAAATATGGCAAAGACAAATACCAAGTTTATCGATAGAGACAAAGTTGTATAGTCACAATAATTTTTGATTCAAGCTCCTCTTCTGATCTGGTCATAGTTGGGGGCGTTTTGGACTCACCATTTAGAGCACTGTAACGATCAACTTGAACTAGGATGACTCTCATCTTGAATTGCCAAAAGCCATTTATATATTTAAGCGACCTATCAAACTTCATATCGTCGATACAATCTAAAAAACACAAGCACTTTCTCCATACACCCATCTAGATCTAGATATGACTTTTTAAAGGGTCTTTTTGCTACTTTTCTTTCCCATAGATGTTCTAATTGGTTTTTGGCATTATCACATGACTAAACATGTTATTTTCATTAAGCTCTCATCAGTTTTCCTTCCAAATATGTCCAACACTAGAAATAAATTGAAACATTCCAATTTTCTTCCATTCAATTTCCTTGTTCCATTTTGTATCCAAAGAGGAGAAAATAAATCTTTCACTTTTCCTATCCCTGATCCTTCATATTTCCCTTTCACAACAAACTAGTACTATTAAGAGAAACAACTGGTTCAAAGCCTGAAACAATCAATACAACTAATTACTAATACTAATAACTGGTTGTTAAGTAAACTATACAAGCTATAAAGTGAACACTTAATCAGTTAATCTTTTATTGAGTTGTTTTGGATGCCTAATAGATATCTTTTGCCATAAATCTAGATCCGGGACACTGTATTATTTTTGGCTTACTGGCGCATTGGTCTCCAATTCACTTGACTTTTAATGACACACTTGACATGGAGCTGATGCTCACTGAGTAGGACTATGACTACCACATCACTTGCCTTTTTCCTTTTTTGGGAATCTTCTTGCTGAGCGAAATATCTTTCTTTCCAGCTCCTAATCTACTAGGCAAATATGTCACTCCATATTTTTATAGTTTTCTAATTGGGTGTTTAGTATGTCACTTGAATTGTTGTAATCCTAAAGTCATGTTGTAATATGATTAATGATTAATTTAAGACATGGCTCCTATTATACAAGGACATTCTTGCATTGCTTGATGAACACGGATAAGGTATATATATATATATACTTCCTCCGTAACAAAAAAAAACGCAACATTTGCTATTTTGGGATGTAACACAAAAACTGCAACAATTTCATTTCTTACTATTTTAGGTAAGTTTTTTTAGTATGAAACTACCAAAATGCCCCCAGTTATGAAGATTTAAACATCATTAACAACTAAACTTGAAAACCATTAACATTAATTATTTCACCCTAATTTAACATCATCAACCTTCCTCCACCGCTGACCTCACCAACCACCACCTGCCAAGCTGCTACCAACCGCCAACAACCACCCACCGCCTACCTCACCACCCACCGCCTACCTCACCATCAACCGCCGATCTCACCGCCAACCGCCAAATCGACCGCTACAAGCACCAAATCGATCGCCACAAGCACCTACTTCCACCACCACAATCATACCACCAAATCGAACGCGATTTCGTGGTTTGGCTTTCGAATTAGGTAGGTTTGATTTCGTTCGAATTTTTTGGGTTTGATTTCGTTCAATTTTCTGGGTTTGATTTCGACCGATTTGGGGTTTGATCTGGGGTTTGATTTCGATCGATTTGGGGTTCGATTTTCTGGGTTTGATTTCGATCAATTTTTTGGGTTTGATTTCGTTCGATTTTCTGGGTTTGATTTCATTCGAATTTTCTGGGTTTGATTTCATTCAATTTGGGGTTTGATTTGGGTTTGTGAAGGTGGGTTTGATTTCGATCGATTTGGGTTTGATTTCGTTCGATTTCTGGGTTTGATTTGGGGTTGTGAAGGTGGTTGTTGCGGTGGCAGCGGTGAAGATGGTTGTTGCGTTGGCAGTGGTGAAGGTGGTGTTGTGGTGGTTGCGGTGGCAGCGGTGGTTGTGGTGGCTGCGGTGGTTGTGGTGACTGGTGAAGGTGGTCCGGTGGTGGTCAGTTTTGACCCACTTTCTCTCTCCTCACAAGCCTAATCATACCACTAATACTCTAACCAAACCCCTAATACTCTAACCAAACCCCTAATACTCCATTAAGAAAAACTCCCTAGGAGTCCGTGTCGAGATAAAATGTTGCAATAATATTGTTACGGATATATACTTCCTCCGTTTTTTTAGTTGCAACACTTTCCTAAAATGGAAATTTATAATTAGTTGCAACACTTTCTACTTTTACTTTTCCTTTCTATCTCTCTCCAATCACATGGGGCCCTCTCTTTTTTTCCTCTCTACATCTCTCCTACCCAAACTTTACATTGGAGTTTGTGAAAAAAAAAGTGTTGCAACTAAAAAGAAACGGAGGAAGTATATATATATACCACTATACAATCAGGGAAAAAAAGGACTGCTTTAACCTATTCCTATAAAAATTTCATCCACATCATGGTTAACTTATCAATAGCTACACTAGAAGTCATTGTGAAAGTACTATGAATGGTTTCTAAAACGACAGTAAAATACTAGTTAATAAAAGAAAAAGAACCTTAAGAACTCTAGCTAGTTGGCAGTTGCTACTATTTCATGTAAAAGTTCGCTTTGATCAGAACATGTTTAATGTAATAATATGAGCGAGAGCGACATCCATGCTTAGTTTGTGCGTGCAATAGGGACTTGCTCAACTCACTTATTGAGGCTCACCAAAACTGCTTAGCTTGATTAGTACTTCCTCCGTTCTTTTTTCTCTCGTAACAATAATGAGATTTTTACACTATTCACTCACCACCCTTTAACTATCTATTGTGATTTTTATGTAAGGAAAAATATAGTCATGTAGGGTCATGTTAGATTCGTCTCGATCTATATTTTCAAAATATCAAATTTTTATAATCTTTACTAAAGAGTAATAAAAGATATTAATAATTAAGCTTATGCGTTGATGACGTGAAAACTCAATTGTTGCAATAGAAAAAAAAACGGAGGAAGTATGACACATAGTAGTGAGTCCACAACATGATCTTAAAGATAAATTCTCTACTCCATCATTAGTAGGGGTGTTCATTTCGGATATCCGAAAATTTCGCCGATCCGAAATGATCGGATATCCGAAATTTCGGATCGGGTCATCGGATATCCGAAAACTAAAAAAATGAAAATTTCTAAGGATAAGTTCATAAAATAAGTTTCGGGTCGGATCGGATCATCGGATGTTTCGGATATCCAGCCTTGAAAACAGGTATTTCGGATCGGATATCCGAAAAAATCCGAAAATTTTCCATCTTCCGTATATTTTCAGATATCTGAAAATGAAAAATTCCGATCCGAAATACCCGAAAACTAAAAAAGCGGATCGGATATCCGAAAAATCGGATCGGCCGGATCGGATACTTATGAACACCCTTAATCATTAGTCATGGAATTTTAAATATGTAGATATCTTTTTAAATATTATGGAACTCCTTGTAAGATTATATAGCGTGAACTTGGATACATTACTACTATGTGCTCCTAATCTTGATTATCTTCTCAATATCAGGAAATCTTTGATCCTTTTCCAGCTTGTTTCAGGTCTCCAAGTGAACTTCCACAAAAGTTCCATCATTTGCATCAATATTGAAGAATCATGGCTCTGTGAGACGGCTAAGTTGCTTTATTGCAAAATTGGTTCTCTACCATTCACATACCTTGGGCTCCCTATTGGAGGTCCTTCCTCCCGTATTGCAATGTGGGATCCTATCATCGCAAGAATAGAGAAAAAGCTTACCTCATGGAAGGGCAAACTGCTATCTATTGGAGGACGTGCCACTCTTATAAAAGCTTCTCTATTAAGTTTGCCGATTTATTATATGTCGCTCTTTCTGATACCAAAATGGGTCCTTGAAAAGCTCACAAAAATTAAGAGAAACTTCATGTGGAATAACTCGGCTGATAGGCGCCATCTCCCTCTTGCTTCATGGAGTCTCCTTGAGTTGCCAAAGTGCCTTGGTGGTTTGAACTTGGCTCTACTTTTTAAGTGGATTTGAAGACTACTCAATGAGCCTCATTCATTATGGGGCAGAGTTATTCAGGCCAAATATAAAGGGAAAATTTTATAAAACTACCTTTTATAATTATTATTTTTCAAAAAACTATCTTTTAAAAATTTTTATTCAGAAAATTACCTTATATAACAATTTTGTTTCAATATACTACCATTTTACCATAAATGGGGTTTAATCACTAATAACTGAGTCACCGTAAACTGCTATTCTTTCCTCCCCTATCGTTTCTCTCTTCTTTTCTCGCTACTCCACCGGCAGCAACACCTAGGGAGATTGTCATTTATTAATTAGTATTAAATATAAACGTAACATGGTAGTATATTGAAAGGAATATGTTATATAAGGTAGTTTTTTGAAAGAAATTTTTTAAAAGGTAGTTTTTTGAAAAAAGTTGGTTATAAAAGGTAGTTTTTTTGAAGATTTTCCAAATATAAATATGGCCCGACTTTTTCAATCTTAGATTTGCAAATTCCTCCTCATGGGGGCCCATGGAAGAACATATACGCTGCCATCTTGAATCACCCTCAAGCTAGTGTTCTTGCAAGATCAAAGGTGAGGAAAAAGCTTAGGTATGGGCTTAGTACCATTTTCTGGCATGATATATGGGCCGGAAATCAGGCCCTTAAAATAGTCTGCCCCAGACTTTTTAAAATCAGCATGGGCCAAGACTCGTTTGTTGCGTCCAATTTGGGACGGTCACACCTGGCATTGGAACCTCGCATGGGCCAGGCCTTTAAGGCCCCAAAATGTGATTGAAAGGCAGCGGCTGCAGCAAATTTTGGACCTTGTATGTCCTTCGTTGGATAAGCCCGACTCCATTATTTGGGCGCCTCATAATTTGGGCTAGTTTTCAGTCAATTCCTTTGCCTATGAACTCGCTAAAAATGAGCCCCTTTGCTCAACTGATGTGGTAAAAGGTTTCTGGCTTAGTCTCGTTCCTCCATGAGTTGAAATCTTCTCATGGTTCGCGCTTCTAGGTAAAATCAACACCAAAGGCAAATTAGTCCGGCTCAATATCATTCCTGCCTCTGAGGCGTCATGCCCATTTTGTAATTATGAGTTGGAGTATTGTGATCATCTACTTCTTCATTGCCCCTTGTCTTGGCAAATATGGACTTGGTGGCTCAGAATTTGGGATCTTTAATGGTGTATCCCCCCAAACCTTCGACAAATTTTTGATCAATGGCAGCCTCCCCTAAAAGGCGAATTTTTCAAGAAAGTTTGGGGTGCATCTTTCTACATCATTGTGTGGCCAATTTGGATGGAGCGAAATGCTCGCATTTTCGAAAATAAAATTTGCTCTTTGCCACATATTCATGAGCTTATCTTGCTTCGGTTGTCATAGTGGATTAGAAGATGGAGAGATCCTTTCCCGTACAATGCCAATGAGGTAATTCGAAATCCTGGTTGTCTTCGATGGTCCTGCAGCACAGTTTCGAAGCAAATTCTTGGAAACTCGCAACCTTCTCCTGCTTGGTCTCCTCCTGCAATCAATTCTCTGAAATGGAATGTGGATGCTTCTCTAAATACCATCTTTGGCAAATCAGCAATTGGTGGAGTCTTGAGAAATCATTTGGGCCAATTCCGATGTGTTTTCTCTAGCCCAATCCCCCTTGTGGAAATTAATCATGCTGAAATTCTAGCAATCCATAGGGCAATAAAGATTCACTCTTCATGCGAGCATTTTGGGCAATATAATCTCATTATTGAATCAGATTCATCTAATGCAATGAAGTGGTGTAATGGGGTGTGGCGAGGGCCCGTGGAACCTTTCGTTCATAATAAATTTCATTAGAAATGCCATGGTTAGTGGAAATGGGATTTTCATTGTGCACAAGGGGAAAGCTTCAAATATGGTTGTGGATGCATTAACCAAGCAAGGGCTATTGAGAATGGATGAGTTTGTTGCCTGGATGTAGACTTCTATTTTCATCTCCTTTTTCTCTTTGTTCTCTTTTCTTTGGTTGTACTTATGGGCTGCATCCCATCCTTATGTAACAGTGCTTCCAATGCTTAATAAAATTCTCTTCCAGTTATCAAAAAAAAAAATATAGCGTGAACTTGGATATATTCTAGTTACATACAACTTCTCCTCATGTACCATAAATAGTAATTAGTACTCCCTCTATTTTTTTTTTGGATTTTTTTTGTCAGAGAAAATGAATCACAATATAAACTTTTTGAAATAAATGGAGTAACATATTTCATTGGTAATCACACCATCCTCCTTATTTTTTAAAAGGGGCTCTAAGGAAGCAGCTAATTAAACATTCACCTGCAAATCATTAGCCAACAAAGAAACAATAGAAGGTGGGTACACCATCCTCCTTAGGAATACTTACCATCAGGAACTAAATGGCCATCATAAGATGGCACAATAAAACAATGAATGTGAAACATCTTGACACTAACTCATATACGTACTTCATATTTTTTTCCCTAACTCATATAGAAGGCAATTATTATAATGTAGGGTTAGTAATTATTCATACAACACAAAACATTGCAGGAGTACATAGATTTAAAGAAATTTCTCCACATATATCGGGGTGTTGCATCTTCATTGGATGCATACATTAATAATATAGAAAAGTGAAAATTAATGGCACTCTTTTTCAGGAAAAATGATAAAGATATTGGTCCCATAGAAAGAAAAGATAAAAGTAATGAAGACTTCTGGCTAGTTGCTTAGCCCTACATGTCAAAAATTGGATAAGAAGAAGAAATATATATTTTTATTTATATATTTTGAGGGGGAAGAAGAAGAAAGGAGAATGATAGAGTTATCCTAAGGGTAGGCTACCCTCATGAGAGAGATAGAGAGAAAGTATAATAAATGTAATAGGTGTATGTATATTTTCTCTCTCCAAAATATTAAATTGAATATTAGTTTCTCTCTATCTCTATCATGAGGGTAGCCTACTCTCAGGGTCACCCAAACATTTTCCAAGAAGAAATAGCGGATACAACTGGAAGTTGTTGAAGTAATTAATTGAAGTTGAATAATTAAAGCTCACACTCTTTAGTGACCCTACTAATTATTCCTTCACCCACTTGACCTAAATTACTTGCCCATTGTTTCAAAAATCGGCGGACTTTCCTTTTCATCAACTGGCTGCTTGCTTATAGAGATAGTCGCAAAAACAATAATTAATGTGACTAGATTAACTTATCTCAGAAGTAGCTCAATTTGAGAGTGACCCTTAATTAGTTGCCCACTGTTTAATTGGGTAAGCTTATCCACAATTTTATATCTTGTAACTTCAGATTTGTGATTTTGTATTTAGTGGTTGTTTAGTTGGAGTAAAAATACACCTTAAGTACTAAAAAAATAATATAAGGTTAGGAGGCATTAGTGTTTTAGTTGAGCTTTAGTTTGCATCCTAGGAAAGAAAGGGAAGAAAATTCAACTTATACTGTTGATTATTGTATTACACATTAAATTGTCGTTTTACATGTTGTCAATTGATACAAAAGCCATTGTTCTAGTGAATAAATTAGATGGCTGCATTGTCTTATATTTGGTTAATTGCTGCCTAATTCTACTTTAATTTGATAAGTTTCCAAGTTGAATTTGGCAATAGGATTAGTCATAGTCTGGAGTACTCTATAATTATCTCTAAATTAAAATGACGGTCCTTATATGACTTTGACAGTGATACATATTAACATATATACTTAATTATAGATTTTTTTAATTATGATACATAAATTTTATATCTATGCTTATAAGTACATATGAAGATATATCTTCATAAATTTAATATTACTATAATATTTTACAAAATGACAATTTATAATGGCCAACCACTAAACTCAAACCTATTATTTCGAGAGGAAGTTCCTTAAGAATTGAGTTCAAGTCATCTTACTTCAATAAGAGGTTTCATTGCTGTAGAAATAAAATTACTAAGACAATTCAAACATTATAATAATGGTTCTTAAACCTTCCGTCTATATTACATTCTTTTGTTTTTAGAGATAATGAATCACTGACTCATTGTCAACCACTAAATTAGGTTTAGGTTCATATAACCTGATCGTTAAGTGTTTTAATTTAGTTTGGATTCAAATTTTAGTCATATTGCTGAAATTTGGTTTGATACTTTGATCAGACAAAAAGAAGAAATAGGAGTTTGTGATAAAGGAGTACGTACCTGCTGCTTTGTTGCTATTCAGTTCATCAGCTGGTACCCTCTCATCCCCTATCCACATACATAGTACATCAATAATTATTTATCTTTAATGACAAACTTAAAGGAACAAGAAAGGCCTGAAAGTGTATGGCCAAAATAAGCTGCGAATCAATAACGCAGTGGTTGCAATGTTGCTCTCTCTCCAAACCAATTCCACTTCAATCAACCACACCCTTTGTTATTTCAGCTTAATTTCTGTTGTTAATACTAGATATTCAATATTGCATGAGTATATACTTTGCCTTAGGGCCGTCTCGTATAATTCAGGGGCGCCATGCTAAATTAAGTTATAAGGATTGAACATTTATGATGAACAGAAAGAGACGAAAGAGTCATTAATGACTTTTATTTTGGAGAATAGGAAGAGACGAAGCAAATTATAACACCATATGACCAGATAGAAAATAATCTCTTTGAATCTGCATTACACTCAATAAATTGAAAAGAAACTACCTGTAATTATTAATTTTTTTTTTACTTTGGACGGACAACTAATAGAATAGGGCCTTTATGTTTTGGAGGTCTTGTGCAGTTTCTTACCCTACACATGGCCTTTTTTTTTTTAGAAGAAGGAGCATATAATTAAAGCATAAAGTTCGATACAACTTAACTGGGCATAGAAACACCCATCAAAGACGACGAAAGCTCTAAAGTATTTTGTTTGCACTAGAGGAAAAAAACAAAAGGGCTGCGGTGCAAGGGCTGCGTTTTTTAAAAAACGCAGCCCTTAATAGTGAAGGGCTGCGGTTAGCCCAAAAACCGCAGCCCTTCGGCAAAAACCGCAGCCCTTCGGCAAAACCGCAGCCCTTCGGCAAAAACCGCATCCCTTTTAGTGAAGGGTTGCGGTTAGCCCAAAACTGCAGCCCTATAAGTAATAAAGGGCTGCGTTTTGGGCTAACCGCAGCCCTTTTATGGGCTTTTTTTTTTTTCAAAAGAAATTAGCGGGCTCAAATCTCACGTAAAAACAAATCTCACCCTCCTCCCTTCTCTCTCACCCTCCTCCCTTCTCCCTCACCCTCCTCCCACTCACCCTTCTCCCTCCTTCCGGCAGCACCACGACGCAACAACAGCAGTGCGGTGGTGGCAGAGCGCCACCCAACAGTAGCGTCGACAGCAGCAGCACGAAGAGGAGGAGAGAGAATAAGACCAGCAGCAGCGCAAGCAACAACCACACCACAACAACAACAACGACACACGACAGCGAATAGATGGAAGGGGAAACTCCGACGAGCTTGGGTTTCCGGCGAGAAGCCACGCGAGCAGGGGGAAGGGAGTTCGAACAGAGAGGAGAGAGAAAAGTAAGGGGTTTTGGGGTTTCACGGGATAGAGGGAAAAATTTAGGGGTTTTGGTTTGGTTCACTCAACATCCATTTTCGTCTTCGAACGAAACGACGATTCGAACGACGATGACCGCGCGCCGACCATTTTCAATTCGTCGCCGTCGGTCGAACTCCGATCATCTCTGACTTGAACAACGAGTTGTCAATTCGCCAAGCAACGACAACAACAAGTGAGAATTTTTCGTTATTCAGATCTATAATTTCTTGATCTTTGTTTTGATTAATCTTCATAAAATTCCAGATCTATGATATCTTCTCTCTTTTGTATTTTCGTTCATAAAATTGTATTTTCGTTCTTTTTTTTTCGTTCATTTTTTTGACTGTAGTTTTGTTCGTTTTTTTACTGTAATTTCAGATCTACAATTATTTCTCTTTTTTGTATTTTTGTTCGTAAATTTTATTTTCGTTCTTATTTTTTGACCGTAAATTGTAATTTGATGTTCTTGTTGATTGTTAATATATAATTGTAATAGATTCGTTTTTTTTATTTTCCCTGTTGTAAATTTCTTGATATATTTATGAGTAAAAAAATGCAAATTTTTTTTTTTGGGTCAAAAGGGCTGCGGTTTTGGTCAAAAACCGCAACCCTTTGTACAAAGAAGGGCTGCGTTTTAGGCCCAAAACCGCAACCCTTCACTTTTAGTGAAGGGCTACTATGAAAAGGGCTGCTGGCCAAAAACGCAGCCCTTTGGGCTGTTTTGACCGCACTCCTTCCGTTTTTTTTCCACTACCGTTGTCTTCTACATAAATATTAGTACAAACCGGGGGAGGGGTACTTAAAATACATAAGGTATTAAAACCATCTGTCATCCCCTTTGCATTTTTAGCCACGTTATCCGCTAGTTTGTTTGCTCCTCTCCTTTCATAGCACAAGTTAACCCCTTCGTGATCTCGGAGCAACACCCTGCAAGAATTAACCAACTCATATTCATTGTTGTTAATTATATTACCCTCTAAGATTTCCATGGAAGCTCGAAGGCAATCCGTGGCCAGAACAATGTTGCACCAGTTTCTTTCTTTGATCCACTTTAAAGCATGAAAAATAGCACTGACTTCGGCCTCATAAGCATTATTTGTGAATGTGGCAAGTTAGAATCCTTCAACCCAAGAGGCATTATGGTCGCGGCAAACAACCCCTAAGAAAGCTTGTTTTGATAAATGGATAAAAGAAGCATCAGTGTTAACTTTTAAATGGTTAATGGGTGGGGGTATTAGGTGGGAAGGGTTAGAGGATGAGTTGTTGGGGGCTTTACCCACCTTAGGTTGGTTTTGAGTGAAGAACCATTCAGTGGCGGCCCAACGAGAGGTTTTTAGGAGGACATCTGATGCTACATTTATTTTTTTAAAGAGCCAAGCACTAGTAAAATAATTGCTTATTGCTGCGGCTGAATTGCTGCGGTTTTATCCATACGCAGCAATAAACCACGTCAAAAGAAAAGAAAAAATCGAAAATTAACCTATTGATGCGGTTCTTGGTGGAAACCGCAGCAATAGATGTCAACGGGAAATTTTCAAAATTGTTTGACTAGTATGACCAGATCTATTGCTGTTAAAAAACCGCAGCAATAAGAGCCCCAATATTATATAATAATATTTGACTCGCACACTCGCACAAACCTAGATCACTAAACCCTAAATCTAACCGCGCCTCCCTCACTTCTCAGTTTTCCCCCTCTCTCTCATGGGCATGGCAGATCTACTCCCTCTCAATCCTCTAACCCTCTCTCACTCCCATCTCTCATGGCGCCTCCTTTCTTCGTCTCTCACTTTCGCTGCTCCTTTCTTCGTCTCTCACTTTCGCTGCTCCTCCTTCGTGCTCACCATTTTTCCTTCGTCTCTGTGAAGCAAGAGAGAGAAAACGGGAGGTAGCCATGGAGGTCCTGGAAAGTGAAGGAAACGCTACGAATCTTCAACAATCATCACCTGCATTTTATTGAGGTATTATTTTTGTTGATTTTTTTTTGGTATTTTTTGAGATTTTGATTTTGAGGTTGTTTCTCTGTTTTAATTTGTTTGTTGTTGTAGGAAAAGGAAAGAAGATGTGAACAAGTGGAAGATGAGAAGAAGAAGGTGAAAGCCCAACATCAGTGCAACTTGAAGTTCGTCTTCTGTGATGATGTTATGCCGACGATTGTAGTTAGGGTATTATTACTTCATTTGTTGATTTGTTGATTAAGGTGCGAAGATTGAATCGAATTAATCATCACTATTTGGTAATTTTTCCAATTCTTCTTTCGCTCACTAGATTTTAGGGCTTTTTTATTAAATCGAACAACCTAAGTTTTTGAAGTTTTGGAACCATGGTCATTTCAGTCCAAATTGATTGGTATCTGTTGTGAAAAATTTGCAGATTATGACATGCAATAAATTTCAGAGAGAATTTTCAAAGCAATCTGCTATTTCCATGAGCCGTCGGAGCTCCGATTGCGTGTAAGATCAACGACGGCGTCACCGCCGAGAATTTCAGAGTCGCCTGCGAAATTGGTCCACTAGATCTGAAATTGTGGTAGTTTTCAGTGACATTGTCTTTGATATTTTCGTTTAAGAAAATTCAATTTTTGTATTTCCAATTTTGATAATGGTTAAAGTAGGTTTCATTTGATCAAATTGGTTTCTAATCATTAATGGCATGTTCCCCCTCTTCCCATAATCCATTAGTTGCCAATTTTGAATTTCTCAATTTTGTAGTTTTCAGTTTCATTTTTCTGGGTTTTTTTAATATTTGTTTATGGTGGAGAATTTCAATATTTGTTGGTAGTTATGTAGCATTGGTGGAGAACTTCAAGTTGCACTGATGTTGGGCTAATTTGTTTGATTTCTTGCTTTTATTTGTTCACTGATGATGAGTTTTGATTGATTTCTTATTTTTTATTCCTTTATTTTATGATGTTGCGTCGCACAATGAAAATGGAGGGAAGTGAAGGTTCGAAGGTTCGCCGCCGACGAAACGGTTGCTGCAAGTTCGAAGTGAAGCAACGGTTCGAAGTCAAACAACTTCGGACTGAAGGAGGATATTTGTTTAATTATTTTCAATTTTGTTGTTATTTTTTGGATCTCCTGATTATTTGTTTTAGATATCATCTGTATATATATTTTTTAGATCTTATTTGTATTTTCTGATTTTTCAATATAAAACTTATAATGTCAAATGTAAATGTTGTAGTTATGGGCTTTGTTAATTCATTTGATGTTTGAATGAATTCCAAAAATTCTGGTTGTGTGGTTTTTTTTGTGAAAATGTTGTGTAGTTGAAGTATATGACATTAGAAATGTATGAATTTTTTTTTTTTAAAAAAAGCAACCTATTGCTGCTGTTGTTGGTAAAAACCGCAGCAATAGACTCACCTATTGCTGGTGTTTTTACCAACAACAGCAGCAATAGGTGGCTTTTTAATTTTTTTTATTATAGACACTAGATATTGCTGCGGTTTTTGGTATGAATCGCAGCAATAGGTTGCCCTATTGCTGCGGCTAAAAACCGCAGCAATAGGTAATTACCTATTGCTGCGCCCTTTATTGCTGCGCGGCGAAAACCGCCGCAATAGACCACTTAATGACCGCAGCAATAAGCAATTATTCTACTAGTGAAGCCTTTCTACGAAGCCAAATGTTCCAAGAAATAAAGATAAACATGGCATTATGAGGGACACCAGAATTTTGGTAACTTATATCCAAGGTCATATTCTTCCTGAGCCAGGTTTTGAAAGGGGTACTAAAGTCTCGGTCTATTTTAGCCAGCTCCCATACTTCACAAGCTCGGGGGCAATATCTCAAGATATGGTTCATGTTTTCCCTATGGTTGGGGCAGAACATACAAGCATGAGGGAGGTCTCTTATTCTAAAGGTTATCATTAGTGGGCATTCTCTCCCACCACACTTGCCAATCTCCCACCACACTTGCCAAACAAAGTAGTGGTGTTTCGGGTAACTAGGCACTTTCCAAACCCAATCCCAATTATCTGAAAATACCCTTCCCAGGATTAAGAATCTCGGCAGTGACAAGTTTTGAGTTGAATTTATCAAATTTAGTCCAAAGCGAATATGTTTCATCATCTTTGTCTCTGAGATGGATTGCGCTAGCTCGATGAGCAATGAGGTCCGGTATATTAAAGGAGAGGATTTGGGCCAAATTTTTATATTTGAGGTCACTAAGTTTGAGGTTATTCTCCCAGAATGTTGGGGGCCGACTACCAAAGATCTAATGCTATCACCATTTAACCACTTATCATTCAAGAGGTTTACACTTTCCCCATTGCCTATTCTCCATGCAAGGCTTTCCTTATAAACATCCCACCCAAACCCAATGTTTTTCCAAATATGTGAACCTTTAGAAAAGCTAGTTGGTTGGTTTTTATTCTTCACATATTTTTCGTGTAAGATTTTTGCGGCCCATATTGTGTGATTATCTAGCTTCCAACAAAGGCGCGCAAGACTAACCTTGTTGATATTAATGTTAGATAAACACCCAATACCCCCCATTAGCTTTAGGCTTGCAAAGGTTCTTCCAAGAAATCCAAGTTATTTTACATTTTTCATTACTCCCACTCCAAAAAAATCTACTACAAATAGAATCCAGCTTGTTTGTTATGTATTTAGGAAAATGAAGAATGTGCATGTAATATCTCGCAATAGCTTGGAGGGTGGAGTTTACTAGGATGACCCTACTCGCTTTTGTTAGAGCTTTAGCTTTCCAAGAGGCTAGTTTGGAGGACATTTTGTCAATTATGAAAGATAATTTACCCTTAGAAGGTCTACGATGGCAAAGGGAAAGCCAATGTATGTTCCAAGGTCATGGGTACTCATGATGTTTAATTCCTGCTCAAACTCGTCTCTCATTTCAATGGATGTGTTCGGGGAGAAGTAAATCATACTTTTCGATTCATTTGCTTTTTGACCTGAGGTAGAGAAGAAGTTATCAAGGATAGATTTCATTGTGGTGAGGGTTTTTTGATTTGCCTCCCAAACAGGAGGATGTCATCTGCAAACATGAGGTGAGATATTTCAGTTGCCCCACCTTTCACCTTAAACGGTTTCCAAGCTTTGGAAGAGCATGTTTCGTGGATTTGTCTTGATAGGTATTCAAGGCAAAGGATGAAGAGATAAGGGGATAGGGGATCCCCTTGGCGGATACCTATCGAAGGTGTGAATGGATCAGTTCTTTGCCCGTTAATTTGGATTGATATGGAAGTAGTAGTCACACATTTCATGATGATCTTAATTGTATCATTTGAGAAGTTATGCATTTTAAGCCAGTGTTCAATGAAAGGCCATTCTAATCTATCATAGGCCTTTTCTAAATCCAACTTTAGGGCAAAAAGCTCATTTTTCCCCTTCTTTTTTTTCATTGAATGTAAAATTTCCGAAGTAATGATCACATTACCCGGTAAAAAACTATTTTGATTTGGGGATATTATATCATGGAGATGAGGTCTTATACGCTGGACATGAATTTTTGTGATAATTTTATATGTAGTATTCACCAAGCTAATAGGCCTAAAGTTTTGTACTCTTAAAGGATTTTCGATTTTTGGGATTAAGGTGATCAAGGTCTTGTTAAGGTCTGGATGAAAGTCTTGGGTTTTAAAAATATCTTTAATTAGTTCATAATAGTCCTCTTTAACAAGGTCCCAAAAATGCTGGAAAAAAATTGCGTGAAAGCCGTCTTCCCCTGGGGCTTTGGTGCTACCAATTGCGAAGATGGAATCCTTGGTTTCATCTATGGAGGGTATTTTTCCACAGTCAATTAATTGTAAAGAGGTTATGCTGTGAGGCATACCATGATTATCCGATTTAAAGAGGTCTTTATAATAATCAAGGAAGGTCCCCCCTATGTCAGATTGGGATACAAGATTATGACCAACCTTGTCTTTTATCATATTAATCCGATTAGATTTCCTCCTACGGACAGTAGACAAGTGAAAGAAGTGGGTGTCCCTATCCCCTTCAAGAATCCAATTAGTTCGGGCTCGAGTGTGCCAGAAGCACTCTTCCTGATCCAATGCTATGTTAAGATCATTGTTTAATTGGGCGTCGAGGTAAAAAATGAAATGGATTTTGGGGGTCAGATTGAAGCGCGGCCTGGGCTCCACTCAAACGGGCCATCAGTTTTCTTTTTTTTTTCTTTGTGATATTGCAATTTAAATCCACCCACTCTTGGATATCTTTGCTGAGGTTATAAAGTTTGGGGGAAAAAGCTTGACTTCTTTCGGCCCATTTAATGTTCACCCTTGGGTGAAAGCCTGGCTCATAAATCCAAAAAGGTTCGAACTTAAAATGACGAGTTTTGTGGGCCTGGTTTAACGGTTTTAGGGTAAAAAGAATAGGATTGTGGTCTGAAGTAAGTCTAGGTAGGTTGTTTGCCACATCCATTGGGTCATATAGGATCCAACTAGGAGAAGCCCAACATCTATCCAACCTTTTAAAAATGGGCTTTGATTTTCTTTTGTTAAACCATGTAAATTCACTCCCAATAAAACCCAAGTCTTTTAAGTTACAATTCTCCATTGTCTCTCTATATAGTCTCATTTTATACTCCTTTGGTTTATTGCCCCCAATTTTCTCATGGGCATAAATAATCATGTTGAAATCACCGAGGACTAGCCACGGCAAATGGACTGAGTTTGCAAACAATTCGAGGTTTTTCCACATTTCTACTCTACCAATATGTTTTGTATTTGCATAGAGTATGGAGATAATAAAAGGGGGCTCGTTACTAACCTGAATAACACTGTGGATTGCTCGGGCCTCCTTAGAGATTGTAGTAAAGGAGTGGAGACCCTTATTCCATGGAATAAGGATTCCGCCCGAATACCCAACTGGATCAACGGTTTCAAAAGAGTTGAAAGGCAAACTTTCAGCAATTCCCTCAATGTTCTTCCGGCCGACTTTAGTTTCCGTTAAAATGACCATCATCGGGTCGTGATCCCGAATGAGTTGGTTGATATTTCGGCGAAAAGTTGATCTCGCCACACCTCTAGCGTTCCACAATAGAATGGACATTCCTGGATTAATGGGTGGCATTGACAGGATCTCTTCCGTCACCGCTTGTAGCGTGTGGTTTGAGAGAGACACCATTGTTTGAGCGAGGCTGCTGTAAATAAGTTCCGAATTGATCTTGATTTTTACCCCCGACATTCTTCCCTCGGTTTTCGAATAGCCCCATGCACACTTGAGTGTCATTTGGTTGCATGGTTTTGTAAGACGTATCCACTTGACATTGTCGGTTGCGCTTCGGGCTTGCACCATAAGCCAGTTCTTTGTAATTGATAATGCCTTTCTTTCCCATGGAAGAACGGGTGAGGGGTCGCACAGGAACTCTAGTTCCCATGGAACCAAGTTGAAGGTGAAATCCTTCACGAGGTTGTTGGTCCACCATTGGAGGAGGACTTCGATCACTTTTGAGAATCCTCCCACATCCGAGAAGCTCGAGACGTGGGCAGGGGTTAGGCTCATCGAATCTTCCGGCCAGATCATTTTCAGATTGGCAAATTGTTCGGGAACTAGGTGGGGTTTCAGGAGGATGTCCCTCAATAGCCAAGGACTGACTCGACACCACTCTCCCATCATATCCTGGTAAAAGAAGCTGAACTTATTGAGCCAAACTTCCGGGAATGTCATACAAATGTTGGTTCTTGTGGTTATGGAAGTTGTTGGTGAAAGTACAACGTGAATTGGTTTCGGGTGGGGTACTGGATGCATAATGAAGCCCCTGTTGAAAGTTGGGTCGGATAGATATCGAGGAAGTTCCTTCTCTTGTGATGGAAAAGGAGAGGCCATGGTGGTTTTCTTGTTGGTGATTTTTAGGAAAGTTCAGTTGGTTTTGGATGGAGATGGGGATACTTGTTAATGAAAAGTTGAGTTTAGGTTAGGGTGACGGGTTTTTTGAGGGGGAAAGGGTGATGTTGACTCTTTGAGTATTGCGTAAACCTGGAAAAGTTTTGTTAGAAATCTTGGTTAAGGGATTTGGGTCAGAGGTATGGGAGATGTGATAGGGAGACGACCTAGTTTCTTTTCCCATGCAGCTAGAGTCCTCAGTATCTGCTTGTAATAAGAAATTGTTTTTTAAACCCACGTGGAATGAGTTTTCTTTTCTTCCTCCTTTCGGGGTTTCAAGCGTTGCCCTCCTTGGATGGGCTATTTTATTTGTTTTTTCAACTACGGTCCAGTTTGCAACTTTTTAGCCTTCTGAATTTATGGTAACAATTTTTCAAAGGTTTTTTGGGCTTAGGTCCAATGCCTTACTCATTGGTTCAGGTGGCTTTCAGGTGGGCAAAGTGAGGATTTCTGGTTTTGTTGGATTTTTTGGTGGTAGGGTTTTGATTGAATTGTCCCCCAGGCACGGTTTATGATGTCGGTTAATACCCACACAAATCTTGCAAACTACCGGCCAGTCATGGTAGACTTATTGCTGCTTAATGTTTCCTAACCAGACACTCTCTTTCTTCCCTGAGGAAGTATCAACCAACACAAGGATTCTTGCAAAACGATATTTGTTCTCCGATATGGATTTCATGTCAGCCTTGATGAAGGACCCCAAAGAGTCCCCTATCTTTCTTAGAATCTGTTCATTTAGGAATTCTAGCGGAATTTCAGGTAGTTCAATCCAAATTGGGATTAAAGACAGTTTTGCTGAAGAAAGTTGGAAGCCAGGGGACCATTTTTGAATGGAAATGAAAGTACCATTGAGGAACCAAGGACCTGAGGATAAAATTCTTTCCACCTCCATTTCAGAAGGCAGTTTTGTGATGAAGAACCCCTTTCCAAGGGATGACGTAATGTATGGGGAGCATTTCCATATTTTTTGCAAAGACTTTCCAAAGTAGTCTGTAGAGAAGGAGCCTCCACATGGCTTTGATATTATGGTTTTGACCCAAGGTGAGCACAACTTCCTATAAGTTTCTTCAGATAAAGGGACGAATACTTCAGAAGCAGAGTTAAACGAAGGAGGGGGGAGACAGCAGCCGGAATCGGACCAAAATAACTTGGATTTTGCCCCAAGGAATCTTTGAAGGACTTTTGAGGGCTTTGCACAGTTTGCCTACCACGCTCATCATTGCCGCTGAACACCAGCTGGGTACCTGCAACCACATATGCATTAGGAAAAAGAGGGGGGGGTCAGAAGGTTTATTTTGGCAATTTTTTTGTGAGGGGGGGATGGGTGGTGGGGGAGGGGTGAGGGAGAGAGCATTACTTTCTCTCTCTATGATTTGGAAAAGTGTAGTTGTTCCCTACACATGACCTTAGCAGACCTTGCTTTGCCTACATATATAAAGGCAATATTACTATACTGGAAATTAATAATTAAATATACTCTCTCAGTCTCTCAGTTGCTCAATAAATATCTAAGCTTATATATTGGCTCAAGAACCGAAAAAAGAATATGGAGATACACTATAAAATAAAAGCACATTATTACTGTCATTTTCCCAACCTTTCTACAAACATTCACAACTATTCAAATATGAATGTGATAAATTCTGAAACCATAAAAATCCAACATCACACAAAACCAAATAAATGATATACTTTGACGGCTTCTTCATTGGTTCCTCTGTTTCCACTGGCGTCGGTATCCATGATTCTTCTGGTCATCTTTTGGCAGCTTAAGCCTATCATTTTGGTCATAATTGTGCTATGGTTGCTAATGTAACACCCGACCCATCCGAAGTCTAGTATACCGTCACCAATGCGTATCCAGGGCCAACAACTGTCTTCAATAACCAACACAAGTTATTTCGGCGCATTTCGTGATCACTCATGCGCATATTGAGAAACTTCTCAGGAGATCACCCATCCCTAGACTACTCCAGCCAGTCACGCTTGAATGTGGAATAACTAAGGAAATGAGAACCCCAAAAGAAGATGCATCTTCTTGGAATGAGTAGCCTGCTAAATCCCTTTAAACAATCATGAGGAATATTATAGTTAAAGCCTGGGCCCTGGGGTTTGAGAAATGGTCTCCTCTTGGCTAAAGATCAAAATATCCATAATCTCTATATTGAAGACGATAATAATCAGGTTGTGATTTGAATTATTCAAGGCCAATATTCCTTCCCATTGAGTATGCAAACTCTCATTGACGAGATCTGATTTTTGCTCGTTCAGTTTACTATTTAATTTGCTTAATCGACCACATTTTTCGAGAAGCCAACCGAGTAGCAGATTATTACTCTTGAAGGTCATGTAAGATAAATAATTATGTACTTCTCGATTTGTTTAGTTGCTCCCTTGATAAAAAGGTGTCTTATCCATTCCATGTACCTTTAAAAAAAAAATTGGTATACTTTGAAGCAAGCTATGCTGGAGTCTGGACAATAATCTTTTCAAATCTAAATTACATATTGGAGATGTAGGATAAAACTAACGTAGATATGCAATAGCTGACTTTGATTAGCTTTTAGGCTATAGCCTATATGTTCACTCCAACAGATTTTTTTTCTAAAGATATAATATCTAAACTTATCTTATCAACACGTATTCTGTTTGAGTATATTTTGTCTGTAATAGCCTTTTTTTGTGTCCTTATTTGTGTGCTAAATTGTTTGAAAACAACTTATTTTGTTTGAACGTATCTGAACTTATTTTAATTTGTATGAACTTATCTAAACTTATCTTGTTTGAACTAATTATGTGAACTTATCTAAATTAATCTGAACGACTATGAACTTATTATTTTGCTTGAAATAAGTTAAAGTAAATTGAAGTGCACACCTCCTTAATACCCTTAGTGCCTACCTTACAAAAAAGATATTTCTAAATAAGAAAAATATACAAAAGAAGTTGAAACAAGCTAGGTCTCAACAAAAAAAATTCCAATTTACTAATATCTTGTACTGTTTATATTGTGCTCAACTCTAAATTTATGATATTACGCCTAATAAATATTACTTCATGAATTGATGATTACGAACTATCTAAGGCAAAATGTTATCATGAAATATTGATCATGATACTTTATTAAGAATTCTAATCCTGTAGAGGTCCAAACAATTAAGATTATATTCCTATTGAATTAATGAGCACTTTTTATTAATGGAAAAATAATGCAAGAAAACATAGTTACACATGAGTCTTAACCCAAGCCAAGGATTATTTGGAGTCGTACAATCATGAAGGATGTAAAAGATCTACATCAATCCACAAGGTATGTAAGTGTACAAATATATGTGGTTGCCCATACATTCATATGATATCTGCAAGGTGACAAGCCATGTGATGGGCTATATTTGCTTCCCACAATTAAGGGATAAGGGATGCATAATTGAACTCTCCCCTATTATTTGCATTGCTTTGGATTTTGTTTTCTTTTATGGTATGAGTTGGCAATATGCCAATATATATGAATATGACTCGTAAACTATGGTGTCTTATGTCACCATGTCCATGTGCAACTAACCTGGCTACTTCCAATAACATATGTGATGTTTTGACTATTATAGTACTAAGTATATATATAATTACTATATTAGACTTGGAAAGCACTCAAAATCATAGGATAATTAACCAACATTATTAAGTTATTATAATTAGCTAGATGTTTGAATTCCTTGCTTCTTGGATTAAAATTATTTTTTTGTTTTCTTCTTCAAGCTAGTTGCCAACCTTGCACCATTGACTACTGTATCGTTTGTATACCAATTAAGATAAAATGATATTATGATCTTAAGTCGTTCGTGGGTTTGGTTCGTAGCCACACACACAAAGTCACATGAGTACGTGCATCAAGTTATGACTACTTTCATTCTTTGAACATGCTGAGCTTTGTGATTTGAATTTATGGGCGGCCTATGATAAGACATAAGAGTGTCGTACAAAATCAAAGAATGTGGGCATGGGTGAGGAAGCTAAGATTAAGCTTAGTCTAGTAGTGTTATTAACCTATTAGGGGTGACAATAAGTCAGTCCATTTGTAAATAAGCTTGAGTTTAACTCTTCGCCCTAACTCCGCCTCTAGAGACTTGTGAGTAAATTAATTATAATATTGTAGACAATTGTCCTCTTTGATAATAAGCAATAAATTAATTATAATATTGTAGACAATTGCTCTCTTTGATTAGGCTTACAAAAGCGCCTTATAACCCGTCTTATAAACTTTATAAAGCCTTAACTGAATAACAATATTTAAGACCTCCTATAAGCTTATTTCGACAGTTTTCTTTTCTCTTTTATGTAGTAGTGCAACATTAAAACAATATTTACTCAATTTCCGATCTCAAGTTGAGTTTAAAGTTAAGTTAAACTTGTATTTGAACTCAAGAAAACTGAAGATTCGGCTCGAAGTCAAATGGTAAGTGTAATGAGCCAAGCCAAGCAACCTTAATTTGAGCTCGACCGACTTATTGTCCATCTTAAGGCTCTGTTATGTTTAACTTATTTTAACTTATTTCAGAAAAAAAAAAAGATAAGATCAGATAAAATAAGATCAGATAAGATAAAATAAGATGTTAAACAACCCAATAAACTATCTTATAAGATAAGATAAGATAAGATAAGATAAGATCAGATAAGAAAAGAAAAGATAAGATTAGATAAGATAAGATAAGATAAGATAAGACAAAATAAGTTGAATCAAACGGACCGTGTAATTGCACCTTTAAACTTATTGGATGCCAAAAATTCTTATAAAATAAAGTTAAAGTTATTACTATATAAGTTGGTAATACAAAATATCATTTATACAAATATATTAAAAAACGTTTTTAAGCAAGTCTACACGTCGTGTGGCACTGTCCCTTTAGTTGCTTCATTCCATGTCATCCACATACCTCAAAGAATTAGAAACGTGCTCCGTATAAGATTCTTCCACATGACCTCAAGTTAATACAGTTTAGTTCTAACCAATGAACTATGCAACATTAGATACTACTCTTTTAACATGAAAATATTAATAACCCTGAAAATTACCCGGGCCTAATAACTAATTCATGTAAATTAAAACTTGAATTTCTTCTCAAGCTCCTGACATTCGTATTCTCTAGTAATTTTGCATTATATTTTTTTAACTTTACAAGGAAAAAGGTACAAATTCGTCAATCAAATCTTATATATCCAATCTCATAAACCAGGTGTTACATGCACATATGTGATGATTGCAAGATCCACAATTGTGCTTTGGCAATTGTCTAACTTACATATCCTCTTTACCCGCAATCTCTAGCTATCCCCCAATAATCCTCACTAGGAAGTAGGAAGTAGGAAGCAGGGTGAAGGTAGGAATTAAGAGTTAATGGGGTCAAGAATATTTAAAACAAATTTATAAAAAAAAGTTACTTTTAGTTATTCCATTTCACTACTCAAGGGCCTGTTCTCTATTGGAATTAAAGATGGAAAAACGGGGAAGAAAAGGGGCGCCCGAATGGATCGGGCGGGTGTCGCTGTTGGTGCCCGTTCGTGCGACCTTTGTGAGTCTTGGCTGTTTCGTCGCGGGCCCGATCAGGCGGGGCTCGTCCGACCCGATCGGGCGAAGGCCAATACTACCGTTTTCCAGATTTTTTTCATTATTTTTCGCTATTTTGTTAATCCTTCGTGGGATCTGTGTCAGTCCTATGGCTGACAATCTTGTAGAAAAGGTTTCGAAACTCAACATTACAGCAGATGAAGGATTGGTCGTGGACTTGGGAGGGATGGATGAAAATCCCATGGTTTCCTCGACAAACCTAGCGCTGGTGGGAAAAGTTATCACCTTTCGTACTTATAATTTTGAAGCCCTCAAAAGGACTTTGAACCAAATCTGGATTCTTTCAAAAGGGGCTCTTTTTCGTCAAATCGAAAATAGCCTCTTTGTGATTCAATTTGCTACGGCAAAGGACAAAGCCAAGGTTATGGCCGGACGACCTTGGACGTTTGACAACAACCTCGTGCTTTTGGAGGAGGTAGAGGGTAGTATTCAACCATCCGAAATTTCCCTGACTCGTTGCCCGTTTTGGTTGAGACTATATAACCTACCGTTGGATAGTAGGGCGGAGGCGGTGGTGAGGGCTATAGGCGGAAATATAGGGCCCGTGTTAGAGGTGGAGTCTGATGGTATAGCGTGGGACAAGTCTGCTCGGGTAAAGGTGAACCTGGACGTTTCTAAGCCGCTTCGCCGCATCCAAAAACTCAAAACAAGGGATGGGAGGTTAGTGGTGATTGAAATCAAATATGAGAGGCTTCCCACTTTCTGCTATGAATGTGGAGTTATGGGTCACATAGAGAGAGATTGCCCTTTAGAGGTAGAGGAGGAACAAGAAGATAGCAAACAATGGGGGGCTTGGCTGCGGGCTTCCCCACGGAAGGGTCGCATGAAGATGGTAGAGGAGACCAAAGCTTTCCTTTACAACTCACGTCGATTGGTGTTCAGCAGGCCTGCGTCTGAGGAGGATGTCACTCTGCTCGATGGTGGTATCAAAGGGGGTGAGTTGGAGGGGATGGATAAGGAGGCCGAGAATGGGGGCGACCAAGGTGAAGGATGCAACGAAGCCGTGCAGTCCCAAAGCTTCCATGCAGTAAGTGGTACCCATACTTTTCATTCTTCACTTTCTCCAAATAATGTGGAGGTGATTAATAATGATGTTGTGACCCACTTTAATGAATTGAATGCTGACTTTGTGGGGAGGGAACATATTGCATTAAATAATCATGAGAATGTTGTAAATGTGGGGACACAAGGGGAGTTGGTCGTAGCCAATGTGGAGGGGACTTTAAATGTTTTTAATGTTGAAAAAGGAGAGGGATGTGTGGGCAAGGAAACATGCGGTGGTGGCCCAGCTAGCATGAGCCTTAGTTTGGATACTGTGATGCAGGAGAATGTTGGTGTGGTGAGTAAGGTAGGGAGGAAATGGAGAAAAGTAGCTCGGGAAAAACATGTTACAAATGCTTGCTTGCCTGTTAATGATGATGGTGGTAAAAATGGTAAAAGGGATAGAGACAAAGAGGATGCGGATTTCCCTAGGTGACACTTCAAATAAAAAGATTGTTTTGGATATTTCTTCTTCTGGATGGCGAATGGCGAGGACTGGTGATGATCAGTCCCGCCCAGCTCAATGAGTATTATGAGTCTCAACTGTAGAGGGTTGGGCAACCCCTCTGCAGTTGTTAATCTTCGGGATCTGCTCCGAAGAGAGGCCCCGTCTCTTGTCTTCTTATCAGAGACGAAGTTAAGTAGTGGTGAATTTTCTCGGATTCGTAGTAGGTTGGGGGATTTTGACGGTCTCTCGGTTGATTCTAGAGGTCGTTCCGGAGGTTTGGCTTTACTTTGGAGGAAGGATGTGGATGTTGTCTTGAGCTCTATGTCCCTTCACCATATTGATGTTGTTGTGCGAAGGGGTTTGGGGGAGGAGGAATGGAGATGCACCGGTTTTTATGGGTGGCCGGAAATTCAGTATAGACACTTGTCCTGGAGCTTGCTGGAGACTCTTGCTACTCAGTCTACTCTTCCATGGCTTTGTTTGGGTGATTTTAATGAAATTTTGCTCGCTTCAGAGAAATTGGGGGGGAATGATAGAGCGGAGTGGCAAATGGAGAATTTTAGAAATGCTGTAAATGTTTGTGGTTTTCATGATGTCCCCTTTTCAGGTTACGAGTACACTTACGATAATGGCCGCGAGCTCCAAGAAAATGTTCAATGCAGGCTTGATCGGGCTCTTGTTACTACTAGTTGGTCGAATCTGTTTGCTGAGGCTCATTTGTGGAACTTGGATCGGGAATGGTCGGATCATGCTCCGATTAAACTCACTTTGGGGAGAATTGATATGGTGCATCAGTTGGGTGTCAAGCCTTTTCGGTTTGAGCAAATATGGGCTAGTGAAGCGGAGTGTGAGGGTGTCATTGAGGGAGCGTGGTTGTATGGGGCGAATTTGGAGACTAAGGTGGAGGCTTGTGCTGTGAATTTGAAGAAGTGGAGTGGTGACAAGTTTGGGCCCATTTTCCGTGAATTGAAGAAGAAGCGTAAGAAGCTTAAGAAGCTCAATGGAGCCCAACTCTCGGCAAGCCAACTAGAGAGGAGGCGTGTCTTGCTCCGTGAGATCGATAAGTTGTCCCAACATGAGGAGAGATATTGGCAGCAGCGCTCGCGTGCTCTGTGGTTAGCGGATGGCGATCGTAATACCAAAATTTTTCACCAGCGAGCATCAGAGAGAAAGAAGAAAAATCGCATCACTTGTCTCAAAGATGATGCGGGTGTTGAACATGAGGGGGATGAAAAGTGTGGGGAAGCTTGCGGTTCACTATTTCCGCAATATGTTCACCTCGGCGAATCCTTCACTTATTTCGCAGGCCCTTGAGGGGTTCCAGAGTCGGGTTTCTGCAGAGATGAATGATATTTTGAGAGCTGAGTATAATGCAGAGGAGGTTCGTGTAGCCCTTAGTCAGATGCATCCAATCAAGGCACCTGGCCCTGATGGTATGTGTCCCATGTTTTTTCAGACATACTGGAACATTGTTGGTAAGTCTGTTACTGATGCTGTGATTGATATTCTGCGTGGAGCTCCTATTCCGAGTAATTTGAACAAAACTTTCATTGTTCTGATTCCGAAAAAAAGTAAAGCTGATTGTATGTCTGATTTTCGCCCTATTTCTCTCTGTAATGTCATCTATAAATTGGTGTCAAAGGTGCTTGCTAATCGGCTCAAAATTTTTCTTGACAAAATTGTTGCTGTTAATCAGAGTGCCTTTGTTCCGGGGCGTCTGATAACAGATAACATTCTGGTGGCTTTTGAGGTGTTTCATTATATGAAAAATTTGCACAATGTAGAGGGAAATATGGCTCTGAAATTGGATATGTCTAAAGCTTATGATCGCATCGAATGGAATTTTTTGGAAGCTGTGTTGATTAAGTTCGGATTTGATGTGGATTGGTGTAACAGAGTGATGGATTGTGTTCGTTCAGTGACCTTCTCTGTTCTTATTAAAGGTCGGCCTTCGGAAGAATTCTCTCCCCACCGAGGCATCAGGCAAGGCGATCCCCTATCGCCATATTTGTTCACTTTGTGTGCTGAAGTGTTCTCCCATTTACTTAGGAGGGCGGAGGAGAATAATTCTTTGAGAGGCATCAAGGTGGCCCCCACCGCTCCTTCTGTTAATCATCTACTGTTTGCTGATGATTGTGTGATTTTCTCTAGAGCTACCATTCATGATGCAGAGGCTATTCAGGAAGCCCTAAGGGTGTATGAGTTATCCTCGGGTCAAAAGGTAAACTTTGATAAAACTACTCTTTCGTTCAGCAAAGGTGTTAGAGTTTCGAGAAGGGGAGAAATTGAGCAGAAATTGGGTGTTAGAGTAGTTGATGTTCATGATCGATACCTTGGCTTACCTACTACGGTTGGCCGTTCGAAAAAAGTCATTACAAAAGGTGTCAAAGAAAAATTATGGAAAAAGCTTCAAGGTTGGAAGGGGATGATTCTTTCTAAAGCTGGTAGGGAGGTTATGATAAAGGTTATGGCCCAATCTCTCCCTACCTACGCGATGAGTGTATTTAAGTTTCCCTCTTCGTTTTGTGATGAGATTCGATCTTTGATAGCTCAGTTCTGGTGGGGGCAAAAAAATGGGGAAAGGAAGATTCATTGGGTTGCGTGGAAGAAATTATGCAAAGCAAAAGGAGAAGGCGGCTTAGGCTTCCGTGATATGAAAATGTTTAACTGGGCTCTATTGGGAAAACAGGCATGGCGACTTGCTACTCATCATGGGAGTTTGCTTAAACAGATTTTAAAGGCAAAATACTACCCTCACACCTCTTTCATGGACGCTGAGTTGGGGTCGAATCCAAGTTATACTTGGCGTGGCATTTGGGAGGCGAGATGGTTTTGAGAAGAGGCGTTAGGTGGAGAGTTGGTGATGGTGAAAAAATCCGAGTATGGCATGATGAATGGATTCCAGGTACGCAGTCTCGCAAAATAATCTCTCCGCGAGGGAATTCAAATCCTAACACTATGGTGGGGGATTTAATTCACCCTATTGATAAGAATTGGAATAGGAACTTATTATCACAACTGTTTTTGCCTTTTGAGGTGGAGAGAGTAATGAGTATTCCTATTAGTCCCCGTCTTCCGGAGGATGTTATGTGTTGGGATCTTGAAAAAGATGGGGTATATTCTGTGAGATCGGCTTACACAGCTATTTGGGGTGATTTGGATCAAGATAGTGAAGCCTCTTCTTCTTCTCCTTCGATGGTATGGAAGCATATATGGAGTTTGCAAGTGTTGCCCCGGGTTAAAATTTTTGCGTGGAGGGCGCTCTCAAATGCTCTTCCCACAAACGCAGCCCTACACCGTCGAGTATCCACCCGAGAGAAGTTATGTAGCGTGTGTGGGCAGGGGGAAGAAACTGTAGTACATGCTTTGTTTTATTGCTCTGTGGCTCAGGAGGTTTGGAGGCTTAGTCAGTTGGGTATAAGGGAGAGGGATGTGGGCAGGTCTGTGGGTGATTGGTGGGAAGGATGCCTTGCACGAATGGAAGGGGAGGAGATGTGTGAAATGGTGACTTTAGCTTGGGCGATTTGGGGGTCGCGCTGCAGGAGGTTGATGGAGGGAGAGGGGGGCTATCCTATGGAGATACTGCAGTACGCTAACAAGATATGCAATGAAGCTTTGGAGGGGAGCGCAGCTCGTCATTCTGTTGGAGCTGCTGTTGCTCCTTACGCGAATGCGTGGACCAAGCCCGACGCTGGGAACGTCAAGCTCAACTGCGATGCTGGGCAGACCGGGATTGGTGGGTGTGGTTTGGGTGTTGTGCTTCGCGATGCTAATGGTGATGTCGTGGCTGCTGGCACTTTTCAGTTTCACGTCGCGTGGGAGCCTCGGGTGGCGGAAGCAAAGGCCATTTATCATGGTGTCAAACTCGCAAAGGAGCTGGGTTACAAACATTTGGAGGTGGAGAGTGATAGCCTTTTGGCCATTCAAGCTTTAAGAAAGGGTAGAGGGGGATCTAGTGAGTTCCATTTAATAATAGATGACATTTTAGATTTGGTTGTTTGTTTTGAATTTGTTGTGTGGTCTTTTGTGAAACGTTCCGGTAATAAGGTGGCTCATATGTTGGCTCATCTCCAACCTTGGGAGATTGGCAAGCGTATTTGGGTTGATGCTATTCCGGGTGATGTTATGTCTTTAGCTATGAATGATATAATATGATCTCCCTTTTAGGGTTCCCTTCAAAAAAAAAAAAATATTTTCTCAAACACAACTTTTGACAATGTTAGGTTTTAGGCGAAACCGTAAATAAAGCCGTTCATATACTAATACTCCAAAAATAATCATATCATTTCCTTAAGAATTAAGCTTGCTTGGTGGAGGTGGTGAGGAACTCACCTTGTGACTTTGAGGTCACAAGTTCGAGCCCCACTACCGACTTGTACTTGGGAGTAGGGATTTCCTTAATCCCCCCTACTCTCAAGCGTTGACCTGCGTAGCTGGGCTGACTGAGCTGCGAGATGAGAGGTGCTGGTCCAGTAGGGTCCTTCTTACCAAGGGGTTCCCAGTAGGGGGCCCCAAAAAAATTTCGTTAAGAATTATAATACGGAATACAAAAGCCTCCCGGCCGCCATAATACGACAATCTCTTTTTAAAAATGTTGCATCAATTTATACAATCGACGTTCAGAAACTTGCCATATTTTGATGCTGCTTAATTGGGCTTACTGCTGTTACCAACTTACTATTAGATGGGCTGCAATATGCACTATCAATATTGGGGATAATTCGTGGAATCGGATATGAGCTAGGGCAGATGTTAAACTTTATTTGGACTATGTTTTGGGCCACGATCACTGGTGGGTATCGCCCAAATTTCTTTATGGCCCATGTTACGAAAATTCCAGAAAGATGATTTCACTAGTGTGCCGCCAAAACTCGGAGATCTTTTTTATGAATCTCTAGAAATAATGCAATATTACGTCTGCAATGTTAGTGTGATCCAAACCAAAATATGTTGCTGCAATCTGCATGTTGGATGTGAGTGACGTAGGGACAATTTAGTTGTCAATATATGGTCTTGATATTTCTAGGACATATTTAGCCACTTCAAATCACTCGGATCAAGGACTATGTGTCTATGTATACATTGCCAACATTGGTGTTAAACATCATTTTCGGATTCATCCGCTCTGATCTTCAAGCACATTTTTCGAGTATTTCTCCTATGCATATTACTACTATTTCGGCTTAGAGGATTACCTACCATGTCGGCTAGCTTCACTTTTGACATTATTGTTGGCTCCTTTAGAAGAACGTTGGCCCTCGCTCTAGGAAATCAAGATACTTGATTTTCTACACACAATCTCCCTACTCTGCTATTCTCTTCAATTCGTGCATTTTGTGAGTTTACTACTAAATATTGAGAGTTATAATTGAACTTTTTAGCCCTAATAAGCTAGGGTTTTGGAACTCTATTAGCTTTGTATAGTGGATTTTTTGAGGCTTGTCGTTTATGAGTTTCTTTTGCCTCTATTTAAGGATGTTTTCCGTATTAAATTGCGTATATATTTTTAATACCTTTCATGTCAATGGACGTCATATGAGTTTTTTAAAAAAGGATGACATTTAACCAATCATAGTGAGCATAATTTTATTATAGCCATTGAAAAACCTTCCACTACTATGTCCCAGAAAAATTTAGTATACTTCTATTACAAAATCTTATACAGTACTTTATACTAGTAAGTTAATACTTCAACGTAAGACACTGACAATGCATATATAAAGTTATTGATTTTTTACAAAAAAATTAAGGTTGTAATGGAGTTACTGTTAAAGTTTATATACAAAGTAGGGCTGGCAATCAGTCGGGTTAGGTCAATTTCAGGTTGACCTGATTTATATTTCAGGTCACTTACTCCTAATCCAAACCCGACCTGATTCTAATTTTAGGTCGAAAATCATAACCTAAACCCGATCTTATCGATTTCGGGTTGACCCGAAACCAACCCAAAAAATGACCTGAAATGAAATTCAACTATACACGCTAAGTTATGAAAGTATGAGTTAATGACCTGAAATGAAATTTAAGTGATCCAAGAAATGAGCTTGGTCCAATAAAAAGAAGAATAACAAAAGATAGATTGTATAAGTTATAAAAGTCTGGGTTAATTTCAGGTTGACCCGACCTGAAAATAATCCGACTTCTAAATCAGGTTGTTCGGGTTATTTTCAGGTTCAAAAAGTCAACCCGAACCTAACCCATTATATTTTCAGGTCGGGTTGGGTCGACCCATTTTTTATTTCAGGTCGAAAATCTCAACCCAAACCCGGAATTTTCAGGTCAGTTTCAGGTCGAGTTATCGGGTTGGGTCAACTTTTGCCATCCCTAATACAAAGCTATAAATATTGATGATACATATGTGAAATGAATAATGCTGCACCATCTTCTAAGCGTAGCAGATTTACGGAGATATTGATAAGCACATATAAGATAATCCTAGTGGTTGTGATTGTGAATTTTAGTGGTTGTGATTGTGCCTTCCAATCTTGAGGTTGAGGGTTCAATTCCCACTAGGGGCACTTTGAGGGTATGGATTTCCCTTACCCTCTCCCCCCTTACTCTCAAAGTATCTAGCCCGCTAACCTGGGCTGGGTTGACCTGTGCAAGGTTCCGGTCCCGTAGGGCAATTCATCTTACCAATCCAAAAAAAAATATAAAATATTGATAATAAGACATGCCCGGGAAAGAATTCACCGCCTTATGGCTGACCGGTGATTACTAGCGATTCCGGCTTCGTCACCCCATCTTTTAAGCATGGCAGACTTATAGAGATAAATTGATACTAGGGTCTTGAAGTTTATAATAGTTTTTCCCTCTCCTGCCTGTGAACGATTTATATAATCAGCAGTTGTTATCTCCTGAAATGAAGACGAAATTTGTGGAAGGAATTTGGCATTTTGGGAGGTTCAGTCGGCTCCTGAATCCTGATCTAGCGAAGAAGTGCATGTGATCTTCATGTGATTGCTTGTAGACAGTCCTAAATCTAAATTAATTGCAAATTATTCGTGTTTTGTGATACATATCACCTACCTTCCTTAAATTTGGCTTTATATCAGCGAGCATCCAAATACACCAAAAAGCAAGGACATGTCCATCAGATCTTGATCTAATCTAAATCACACTTCATTCCAAATTATGCCCCTCACCCCCCGGCCCCCTCATCAAATTGGACATTCTCAAGCGTATCACACCCTTCATCTCATTATTGTTCGCCACTTATCACATTAAAATACCAATATATATATAATACTATAAATGCTGAAAAGGTAACCCTAAATCTAATGGTTAGTATTTTGATAGGTGATAAATTGATAATATAGGTGATAATGACTAATAACAATGAATTTTTTAGTAATTTTGTGGGTTAGGTCTCAAGCTAAATGTCCATATAGCATATCATGATATCATTTTTCTTCGTAAATCTACATAACCATTTTAGATGTAATATCAAGTTATAATAAATTGAAGATGATAAAATATTGATATTCGGTAAAAAAAAAAGCTTTCAAAGTAACTATTTATCGATAACTAGTCAAAAACTCAAACAAAACTTTAATATAAAATCTATACACAACAATGACAACACTACATCACTACCCCAATACTAGGTTTTTGACAAACAATATTAAAACACTACTTCTACAGGTAAAAGCTACTCATATCGCTACCAAACTAAACACCCCTAATTTTCTTAATTAGTGTTTTGACTTAGTCAAAACACTAAAAGCACCTCAAAAACTTGTGCCGAATAGACCCTTATATAACAATAGAGCTTATTTTTTATCAGTTCCTATTATGCTTAACCATTGGGATTATATACGGAAAATGTTTAAATTTACTAGTTTATTATATGTAGAGCTAAGGGACAAGTATAAGCACTAAATAGTAAATGCATTTCATAAAGTATTATTAATTTTATATTTAATGAAACAAGACAAGTCATTTGAATTAATATTCATTTATTTTTGTACCTTAACTTTTTATACTTAGTTCTTAAGACTATATTAGAGGTGATCACGATGGGACTCGGACCAGGCTCGATATCAGGCTGAAATGTGTGCCAATACCAAGAAAATCGAGTTGGAATAGTCAAGCTTTTGGGATTTTTTCGAGCCTAAGTCTAATCTAGACTAAAAATTACATCTTTGGGAAAAAATTATGCCTAAAGCCAGTTAGAAAGCAGAAAATTGGGTGACCTAAGCCCAAGTTAGACTAGGCCCACATGCTGGATTAGACTTGATCATCAATGATCTATAAGTAGCATGTCGGATATTTTATAATCACAATGAGCTTTTAGACACATTTGCCAATACTAAACTTGTCGGCTTGATTTTTAGAGCTCATGACATAAAATGTGAGCATAATCGAGTAATTATTAGGGCAAGCAAATATTATTCATTTCATATCTTATATTCAACAAGTCCAAAGTGGTGTTTTAACTTTAAAACAAAAAAGAACGGGATGATAATTGTTGTACTTTCAAAAAGAAGTGGAAATTGTAGTTTCTTGTGACTCACCTTAGAAGGGGACCAACTTGCACTTAAATGAGGATTATGCTTGACTCTCCAGTACGATGACTTTCCTTTCTTGAACAATACTATGAAAATGAACCTTTGGTGGGTCATGGGTCTACCTCATACTTAATACTTCGTCCTTTTTTTTTTTTATATATATTTGCATCATTTCTTTAAAATGGAAATTGCATTCTTTGATAAGGATTTTTGTTGTTAGATTGCAATTCAAATTCATCCCGATTATCCGAGAAATCATAATTTTAACGTTCTACTATCAAAGAAATCAATAGGTGCTAGTTAAAAATGTCAAGCGAATACAAAAACTCGTAATGCAATTTATACTCATTTAAGGTGTTTATAATGACTTCCACTCCTCACATATAAGAGCATATTAGGAGTTAGGACCTCTCTTTTCATAACAAAGTAGCATAAAAGTACTAACATGATGACGCTTGGAAATATGGGAAGAGGAGCAACAAATGCATATAGGATACAATCGAGTACGACTATAAGGTGCTACTGTGCTAGTTACACATTTTCGTTTTCACTCAATACCATATTAAAGTAGTCATGAATGGTAAATGTCATAATTCATAAAGAAAAACACATATTTGGTGATGAATTATCATTACCATAGACATAGACATAAAATTATCCTTACAGAACTGCACTAAACTCATTATTATTACTGTCAATTATAACCGCTTACTTAACGGACCGTAAAAGTGATGGCCTAAAATTAAATATTCAAATTTCCTCCTTTATAACAACATAATAATGTACTTGTTCCCACAAAAACTTCACACAAGGCACGAGCAATTCCAATTGAAAAGATCCGAGGTGGCCCCTTCACTCTTCATAAACATAAGACAGCTCACTTTTATAATTACACTTCTCTTCTTTTCCCTCTCCTCAGCAACTTTTCAATGAACTCAAAATCAAAAACACAATCTTTTTCCCACAAACTCTTCAAAATCAAATCAAACAACAAAAATCCCTTTAAAATTGTAGAAGAAATCCACTAGATTAAATGGTGATGAACTTGAAAATGGGCACAAGACCACCTTGGGTGGGTCTTGGAGCAGCAGTTTGGGTGCAAATTGCATCAGGAAATGCTTATAATTTTCCTCTTTATTCACATTCATTAAAATCAGTTCTGGGTTTTAATCAAAGGCAGTTAACAATGCTTGGAGTTGCAAATGACATTGGAGAAAATGTGGGTCTTCTTCCTGGGATTGTGTGTAACAAATTCCCACCTTGGGTTGTTCTTGCAATTGGGGCTTCTTGCTGTTTCTTTGGTTATGGTGTTCTTTGGCTTGCCCTAAGTCGCACTGTTCTATCCTTGCCATATTGGCTGGTAAAAAATAACAACTTTTTTTATGTAACTCTTTTTATTTTACTGTTTTTGGTTGTTATGTGTTGGGGTTTATCTGGGTTTTTGTTAGATGCATTGTTTTGGATTAGTTTGTTTGATTAGTTAGTGAACTGTTTAAGTGTATTTTGGGTCAAATTGAATGCTTTTTTAAGGTGTGTATCAGTAAATTTTGTATTTTTGTATCTATGCAATGTGTTGTTATTTATATCTATTTTGGGTAATTTATAGTAGTTGTTTCAATCAATGTCTTTGGAGTGATATTGATGGATAGGAATCGACCCCCGCTGTAATATTTTGTTTTAATGGAAGGTCCAAAAGGTCTTGGTTGGTGAGGTAATGGGGTTAGTTTTGGGTTAAGCTATGGAGAAGAGTTATGATAATAGTTCCTCCGTACTTTTTCAATTGCAACATATCTTTTGCACGTATTCCAATGCAAACTTTGACCATTAATATCTTTAATTACGTATGAGTAAAAATTATAAGGAGTTGAAAATTGTAAAATATACATCACTACAAATCTAACAATATTCCACTTGATAATTAATTTTGATTACATTTGAGTTAATCTACGGTCAAAGTTTGTCAAAGTTTGTCTAGTTTGACCATGAAAAGATATGTAGCAATAGAATAAGATCGGAGGGTATAGGTCTTATAGGCCAACTATTAGGGGCATTTTTGAGCATTTTAGGTGATTTGGTCACTATTAAGGGTAGAATGGCAGGGTGAGACTATGTTACTCGGACTCTTCATTTTACCTCCAGTACCCCATATTGGATCCTCGATAGTCAACACTCTGACTTGGTTATGTACACTTCGACACTTCATTTTGTGCCACAATCATGCAAAAGTTTCATCTAGTAGTTGAATTGGACACTTAGACAAGTACCCATGTCTCACATAAATGCTTGATTTCGAGTAAGATTGGGGTGGTCCATGTTCTTTTGTCCTTCTCTACATTTTTACTTTATTAGCATATTATATAAGACCATATGTTTTTGGGTGCACCTAATAAGCTCTTGGTCCTATTGGATAATTTGATCCAATAGGTTTGGTCATTTTGGTGTATCTTGATTCTGATTGTTGTGTCATCAAGACACACGGGCGTAGGATCGTTGAAGTTTGTAAGGTAGATTAATTAAGCCTAGGCACGTTATTCAAATATAGAAAATTCTTCCCGGATTGGCAATCCTACTAACATGTTTTAAGCCTACTTCTATGACTCTAAAGTGGTGAATATTTGACATGGTTGATTTGACTTGGAGCATTTTATTTCAATGTGCCTACTGCAGTAGTTTTGAAAGTAATTAGTTTTTTAATTGGAAAGAAAAAATTGGATTATATTGATTAATTCTTATTTGGTAACTGATTAATACAGTAAAACATATTAGTGCTTTATAAGCTTCACTGGTTATTTGCTTCTTGGTTAGACAATTTCTTTTATTATTGGTTTCCTTTAGGGGAAGCCTTAGTGGTTTGTTTGGACTTTGGATGTCCTCATGTCTTATATGGGAAAACTGTCAAATCTTTATTTTTCTCAAATTTTCTCCATGTTTTCCATGAACTGCACTCCTTTTGTTTCAGTGAAAAAGCTTTAGTCTAAAAAACCATTTTCATTTGAGAGTAGTCAAAGTCAGTTTCAACAGAATTCAATGAAACTAGCTGTTAAGCTAATATTTCGCAACACTTGCTAAAGAGCTTAATAATGCTGATCTAATGAAGATTCAATAGATTAATTGATAAGCACAAATCATGCTCTGGTTTGTGCTTTATGAAATTTTAAGTCCTTTTCACATGCTTCTTGTGCAGTCCTCTTGGATTTAGCTCCTTTTTCTGTTGGAAGTGGTAGTTTTAACATTACAGTGCTTAAATGAAGGGATTTTGAGGTATGTTCGGGTGATAAGAAGATTTTTTGTTTGTCATTTTTTTCATATTATCCAAATCAGAGAATGAATTTTCTCTTCTTTTTCCCTGCAAAATTGCTATCCAACTACAGTGTTAGGCGTGCTTATGTTTGGAAATCTGTTACTGAAATATTTCCGTACTTCATGGCTCACCATGCTAACTTGGGATTTGGGAAGAAGTTGGATAAAATTAGAATACATTGTACCTCTACTGTCTTCTGTTTTCCAAGTTATAGTCTACCCTCAGAAGTAAAAGACAAAGAACCAACATGGAAATTAAAGTATCTATGTTTTTGTACTGCTGTTATCATCCATGAGAATTGAAAATTTTACAATGAATTGCCGGTGTTATATCTATTTGCTAGCCCTTTTTCACTGGAAATGTATAGGAGTATTTGTTTTGGTCTTCTGGAAACAACCACTGTCTATCTGAACTGGTTAGATGATATTTATGTATATAGTACCAAATTTGCTGTCAACATAGCAAAAGCTCAAAGCTGATTACTTTTACTTTCATTGCTATGCAGTTGTGGCTGGCACTTGTTGTCGCCACCAATAGCAGTGCATGGCTGAGCACTGCAGTGCTTGTTACCAACATGAGGAACTTTCCTGTTAGTCGAGGAACAGTTGCGGGCATCTTAAAAGGCTATGGAGGCCTAAGTGCTGCTGTTTATACAGAGATTTATAGTGTTATTCTTCACAGCTCTTCTCCCAACCTCTTGTTGTTCCTGGCTCTTGGAGTTCCCATCTTATGCTTTATTGTTATGTACTTTGTACGACCTTGTACCCCATCTTCACGAGAAAGCTCCGCTGAGAACAGTCATTTTGTTTTCATTCAAGTTGCTAGTATTTTGTTGGGAATTTATCTTCTCTCAACCACTATCTTGGGTGACGTTTTTTCTCTAAACCGTCCTATTTCCTACATTATACTTACTGTCATGATAGTCTTCCTTATGGCACCTCTCATGATTCCGTTAAAGATGACACTTTTCCCGTCAAATTCTAGACAGAGTGATATGAATGCACAAGAAACGGTGTCTTCAAGTTCCTTGATTGAAGATGGAAAAACAGAACCATTGTTAACTCCGTTATCCTCGGCAGGAAATTTGGGAAGTTTTTATGAGAATGAAGACTCATCAGACATTGATTTGCTCCTTGCTGAGGGAGAGGGCGCCATAAAGAAAAAGAGGCGACCTAAACGTGGGGAGGACTTCAAGTTCCGGGAAGCAATTATTAAGGCTGATTTTTGGCTTCTTTTCTTGGTATACTTTGTTGGAGTTGGTTCAGGGGTGACGGTTCTAAATAACCTTGCTCAGATAGGGATAGCATTTGGAATGCCGGATGCAACAATCCTCTTGTGTCTCTTCAGTTTTTTCAATTTTGTGGGCCGTCTTGGTGGCGGTTCTGTTTCTGAGTATTTTGTCAGGTTAGTATCCTCATTATGAGCACAAGTATTATAGTATATGTACATATGTGTTATCCACTTGGGTGTTAGTATCAGATCAAGTACTTCTTACTGGTATGCTTTACTTAGGCAAAGTGAGTTGCAAACTTTATGGCCAATATAGGCATTTTCCCTCTTAGAGCAACTCCAATGGTGAGCTACAACACCTTGTAGCTTGACTTGCCACATCAACTTTTTAAGCAACATTGCTTGCTAGCTACAATGTCTCCCAATGGTAAGCTACATCACTTTTTAGCTTGTCATTTAAAAAAAAAATAGAAATAAATAAAAGTTTCCACATGGCATATCATAATTGGATGTGTTACCCTCTTATTTTTTCAAGCTACCCTGCTTGTTTGGGCTACACCTGCTTGCAAGCAGGTTTGTTTTTCTTCTCTCCAGTGGTTAAGCTACAGCTACATATTTAGCAAAAATTGCAAGCATACCCTTATATGAAACCATTGGAGATGCTCTTACCGATGTGGTTTGACAGTTTCTATACATCTCTTATCTTCTCATTACCAAGGACAATTTTGTTGGTCCTTCAGTGGAGATTTAACCTAGATTTATCACCTTGTTAAAAATAAATTCCTCCTGAAAAATTCTGGCTCTGAAATGTATGGTTGATTCAATTTACCTTGCACGTATTGAGCAAAAGTTGTCCCTGGTAGATAGTTGGATGTAAAGTTCGAGCTTCTTGAAATCCTTAAATTGTTGTAGAGTTGAATTTTTGTTACATTTTCTTTTAATTGCACAAGACTTCCCTGCATAAGGGTTAACATACAATTAGTAGTAATAACAAGTATCTGTCATACCCATTAGGTGTTTGTTTCAAGAGCAATGATACCTATTCTTGATGACATTTTCTTTATGTTTTAGGTATCTTTAAGGGCGTTCACTAATATTATCGACTGGATAAGGGGGGGGAGGTTAAGGAATAAAAACACTTGGGTCCAATCTTGGAGATAGGACGAAGGTCGTCTTTGTTTCAGTCCACCTTTCAAAAGAAAAAGAAAACCTTAGCCTCCCTAAAAGAGCTTTTGGTTGGGAGGAAAACATTCTCTCGTAAAGTGGTTTATTCATATCGCTTTCTTTGGTCTGTAAAGGGTGGAAAATTGTTTTCCCAAGAGTGGCAAAGATATATGAAGGAACATCAGTATACCACATTTTCTTCCCTATACTTTACCTTTGGGTTGTTCTTCTTCCATCCATCCTCCTCCCTCCATTTTTATACTTTTCTTGTTAGGAACCAAACAAAGGAAAATCAATTCACAATCATATTTTCCCTTGGAAAAATCTTATTCATGGAAGATCATATTCCATTGAAAATCTTTGGTCTCCAATGGCTCCAACCACCAAACAGAGCCTAATCGTTTATAGCCTTCTCTTGGAGTAATTGATTACAGCTGCCCTAAGAATTTGCATGTAGCTGCACAAAACAATTCCAAATATAACTTTGAGTCATATTCTTCTTTTCTTTGTTTCATTAGGATAATCTTGCATTTGTTTACAGTGCTCTCTGATTTGCAGGACAAGGACACTTCCAAGGACAATCTGGCTGACATGCACACAAGTAATAATGATAATCGTGTACCTTCTATTTGCTTGGGGTGTTAATGGCACCCTCTATGCTGCAACCGGGATGTTAGGTCTCTGCTTTGGTGTTCAATTCTCTATCATGATTCCCACTGCCTCTGAATTGTTCGGGTTGAAGAACTTCGGTATAATCTACAACTTCATGTCTATTGGCAACCCGCTTGGTGCGCTTCTCTTCTCGGGTTTACTAGCCGGATACATATATGATCATGAGGTTTCAAAGCAACATGGTATAAATATCCTATATGCTAACTCACACACGTGTTACGGCCCAAACTGTTTCCGGATCACTTTCCTTGTACTGGCTTGTGTATGTGGCATTGGCTCGATCTTGAGTATTGTTTTAACCATACGGATAAAACCCGTGTATCAAATGCTTTATGCTGGAGGATCCTTTCGACAGCCTTCAAGCACAAATGAAAGAGAATCTGGAGCTTGAAGTTTGTGAGTTAGCATATGATTTGCCAGCCCTCATTCCTGGGTTTTATGTAAATCTTGATCATATTTAGTAATCAGCATACATGTTCAGAAGGAAGAAGGCCAAAATATATGTGCTTGGTCAACACAGAACTTATAGGTCTTTGATTTGTCTGTTTGCTGGTGAAAATATATGATGGGGGTGTAATACTGTGTGAACTTAAGATTGTGCTATAATTACATGGTGTAGCTATTGAATTCTTTTGAAGATGATGTAATGTTCCATGTATATCCAGAAATGATAATATGATTAAAAGGTTACCTATCCTCCTTATTCAGATAGCAATACCGAAGTACAAATCTTGGATATCCAATTCAGAGGCTCTTTTGAGCAATTTTCATGAGATGTACACTTGATTATATAAACTGTTAGTACAATTCACGCAGACTTTCTAGCATCATTTTTGAGCATAACATGAAATTGACATGAAACTAAACACAAGCATCACTAGTTTAGTACATCACACAATTACAAAACGAAGGTGAGGTTGAGGTGGTGGAGTAGTGGCATCGCTTCCCATCTTATATCCCCGAGGTCTAGGGATCAAATCTCATGGGACTCATTTGAGGATTTTAGAACTATAGAGGATCCAAACACAGTGAGTCCCCTTCATCTTACCTTAAAAAAAAAAATTTGCAAAATGAAGGTGCAAGAGGGCCATACTCATACCTCGTATATAACTTATCTAAACTTATAATAACTTGCAATTTAATGTAGATACGCCTTATAGAAACTTCTATATCTCTACGAACTTGTTTATAAGTAGAACACATTACGATCGTTATATCTACTCTATATCTCTACGAACTTGAAAGACGAGGGTTTTCAGAAGTGTTATATCTACTCAACGATCGTGGTTTTGTCATATTAGAATTGTATTTATTTCATTTTGATATGTATTTGTTTAGTTTTGACTTCTATTGTAGATGTCGTATGACTTTAAATCAATGAATTAATTTTTAATTTCAAAAAAAAAAAAAAAGTAGAACACATTACGAAGTGTCCATGGGCCGTGGACTATTCTTAATCTTAGATGGCGGAAAATAAATACGGCCCAATCTAAAGCCCAATTCACATTAGAGAGCCAAGTAAAAAATTTGGAAAAAAGAGAGACACACACACCTTGAAGAAACCAACGGCCATATTTTAACGAACTTTGAGATATTTATCCATTAACCAATGCAACAGAAACAAAAACTAACTTCCTCAGTCAAACGGAACCTCTGATCCTACCATTTCTCTCGCTCCCCAATTCTCTCTCTCTTTTTCTCTCACTAAAACTTATCTTTATCTTCATTTATTTGCTCTTGTCTTTTAGTTTTTTTTTTCTTTTTAATTCTTATAATACTAAAATAGAAATAAGAAATTTCCTCTGTTTCCAACCCTTATACTATGCATTCAACTTGGAGAAAATTACTCAATCTTCATCAAGGGTCCCACCTCAGGAGAATTTTCATTAGATCAGAGCCGTCCATTCCATCATCATCATCATCATTAGGATGTGGTGGGCCCAAGGCAGAATCTTCATTTCTTGATCTTGAAGCTTCTTCAAGATTGTTGAGGTGGTTGTCCTCTGGTCTTTTCATTGTTGGTTCGGGCTTAGGCCTCTGCCACTGGACTGAATCTTCGACCCGGTACGGGCCGGCCCTCGTTGCGTACGCCGATGAAGGAGTCTCAGGTGATTCTTCGGAGGTTCAGGAAGCTGCTCCTGTCAAGAAGCCTACATTCCTCTTCAATGGTATGGATAATGACATATACTGCACCAAATCATTAAACTGAATTTGTTACACAATAATCTGTTTTTAATAGAGATTATCCTTATTACATATAGAAATGATAATATTATTTATGTTATGGCTTCTGGTAATCATGAATTTGATTAAATTGGCTCATTAAATCGTTCAAGGTTGCATTATAACATGGTAATTAATTAATATAGTGATATATGAGGATGTAAGTTTATAGCGTGTAGGCCTATGAAGCATGAACATGACATTGTTTTCATGCTGGAAGCTAAGAGTTATTTGTTTTGGAAACGTTTCCGTTTTCAAATCCTCAACCATTTGAAAAAGAACTGGTTAGAGCTTCCATCGCCAAAAACTCGTGTGATCTTGACTCTGGAGTTCAAAGTTCGCCTGCGTGGCGCGGAGGGGGGCGTTAGGGTGTGCGTTAGGGTGGGATAGGTTGTAATCTATGTTACTCAGACACGGATTAAGTGTCTACTCGGATACGGGTGTCCAAGTATCCAACTCGGCTATTTTGTAGAAAAAGTCAAGTTCTTTGATAGAGTATAAAACTATTCTCGGACTCCAAGCATCAGCTTAAGCTTTTTGGTTGGTTTGGTCCTTTGACATGGTATCAGAGCCAGCATGACATAAAAGTCACGGGTTCAAGATTTAGGATATACTATACAAATATATCCTAAACAGATGAGAAAATATTATCCTAAAACACATGCGTCACATGGTATCATTCTCAGTTTAAAATGAAGTATGCAAGTGAAGTGTCACGACACGACGTATGATTTTTGAGGTAAATGAAGGTGTTGGAGTAACATAGGTTGTAATTAGGCCGATTTTCTACAGCTCCTCTTTTCAATGTAATGTTGTTACATTCCATGGGAAACATTGATTTTACATTTCATTTCAAGTACCCCAATTTTGTTATTCTTCACTTTAGCATATTCTTTCTACACAATACTTTATGTTAGACTAAAAACACGCAAAATATTAACAACATGACGAAGTTTAACTCGATATGTACTTGGATTCATGTCAAACACTAGAATCCAAGTGAGTTCGAGTAACATTGTACTCCCTCCGTCTTTTTTTTAGTTGCTCCTTTTTTTAAGGGTCAAAATTTCATGTACTTTGGCAGTTTTGTGATAATGTGAATTTTCAGATGAGTACAGGCGAAGAGTTTTCTTCAACTACGAAAAACGTATTAGAATGCGAAGTCCACCAGAGAAGGTATGCTTTATTAGTTTTATCTAAAAAAAAAAAAATAAGAACATCAAAGTGATATACTCCTCTTCTCAAGACGTAAGGTCATGAAATTATATTTCTTGAAGTTCTAATGAAATTGATAATTTCAAAACTCTGTAAATTGCAACCCATATGTTGGTAAAAACTAAAAACTTAGACCATTATAAGATATGAAAGCTTGTTAAGAAAAACTTTAAATTTATGCTATGTTTGATAACCTCAGTTGATACAAAACCGAATGTGAAAACTAAAATAGATAAGTTGCTCATTGCATGACCTATGTGTAGAATCATGCAACAGTTTAAATGAATTAAGCAAAGTAACAACTCAATTTTTTTGTCTCTCCTTAAATTTTGTCAAATAACACTAATATTAGTAACCTTAAATATTTCATCTCATTTTTAAGGTAGCTAGCTAATATAAAATGGGTTACCAAACATAACCTTAATGTGATCTTCTCAGGTTTTTGAGTACTTTGCCTCCGTTCGATCTGCAAGTGGTGAATACTTGATGACTCCAGGGGACTTGATGAGGGCAGTTGTTCCAGTTTTTCCTCCTTCGGAATCAAACTATGTTAGAGGGGGATTTTTGATGGGAGAACAGTCCCCTGGAGAACTTCAATGTGCTCCTTCAAAGTTTTTCATGCTCTTTGACACCAATAATGATGGCTTCATATCCTTTCCCGAGTAAGCTGTGAATTCATACTCAACCTTTGTTTAGTTGGACGGAAAACATTTTCAATGAATCATGATTTCCGTTAAAAACTTTAAATGAGATTTCCTTTGGTTCCTTATGATGAATATCATAGAGAACCGAAAAAAAACTAAAAATGGACAGATAAGGTGTAGAGAGCAAAAAGTGACATTTCTAAAGATACTTTTTTTATATTTGAAAATTGGAAAAAACTACTTTTTCACCCCTTAGAAACCAAACGAATGAAAATTAAGGTCACTAGAAACGTAGAAAGATCAATAATACTACCTTCATTCTAACGTAGGCTATATACTTCTGTTGTGGAAGATAAAACTCGCAAACTTTTGCTAAATTATGTATTGAGCTATAAAGCCAAACTACCAATTCTAGGTGCTTTAATTTGCAAGATTACTACTTTATCTCAATTTGATATGAATGCGAAAGTTGTAATATATGATTCTGAATTTGTTTTCGCATGGTTTCACTTTTCAGGTACATATTTTTGGTCACCTTACTTAGCATACCAGAATCAAGCTTTTCTGTGGCTTTTAAAATGTTTGACTTAGACTATAATGGGTATATAATTATATTATATATATACAGTACTTTAATTTTTTTGGTCCCATTCATTCTTTTTCATATTTTACTTTCGTTCTCCCATTTTTATGATAACTCTGTATCTCCAATTTCTAGAGAAATAGACAAGGAGGAATTCAAGAAGGTGATGGATTTGATGCGAACATATAATAGACAAGGAAGACAACATAGTGATGGTCGTCGTTTTGGGATCAAAATTACAAGTGTTACTATTGAAAATGGTGGCGTAATCGAGTATTTCTTTGGTAAAGATGGAAGTCAATCTCTTCAACATGACATATTTGTTCAGTTTTTGAGAGATTTACATGATGAAGTACGCTTCCTTCCTCATATCTTTAGCCTATCAGGCCATCACTAAGTACATCTTACGACATAATAATACTTACGTAGTTACATTAATTATATAGTTTTGGTATGTCAAGCAAAATGATAATCTTTTCTAAATCTGTAATGATATACTTCCTCTGTTTCTGTTTCTTTTTATTTGCAACCGTTTGACTCTCACGCTTACCAATGCACAACTTCAACCATTAATATCTTTAATTATCAATAATTAAAGTTATAAAAAGTAGATATTTGGAAAATATACATTGAGACGAATCTAACAAGATCCCACATGAACATGTTTTTACTTAACTATAAATCATCAAAGATAAACTAAGTAAAGTTGGTGAATAATGTAAAAGTCAAACCGTTGTAAGTAAAAAGAAATAGAGGAAGTATGATTTACATGCTAATTATACTATAAAAATGATCTATGAATTATGATAAAACAAAAAAATGATTTTTTTTGAAAAAAACTAAAAAAATGATTTTTTTTTTAAATTTTTTTTTATAGAGAGATGTTGATAAAGCGAACACGTCACAACTACATCAAAAGTTATTCTAAACACATCATGTTGGTCTTCGAATATGTGAGGGACTAGGACAAAGTAACCAAATTCCATATAGTATACTGTAGGCTGTAGCATCAGAAAAATTAATTATGACCGTGCAACATATATACTACCTCTGTTTTTTTTAGTTGCAACATTTGCTTTTTGGCACTATTCATCAACCAACTTTGTTAAGTAATCTCGCACCATTATATAAGAGAAAACATAGTCAAGTGTGGTTTGTTAGATTCGTCTCAATGCGATGATTCCAAATATCAAATTTTTATAATTTTTACTTACACCTAATTTGAGATATTTAACGTTCAAATAAGTGTCTCGGTAAATGTGAAAAGGCAAATGTTGCAACTAAAAAAAACAGAGGTAGTATATGATTGCAATTAGTATGTAGTATTGGAAAACTTCCCATAGGACCCTAATATATTTGAAGTAATTTAACTATATTCCCAATTACTATCTAGCACATGTTTCATGAAGTATGTTTTAATAATTCATGATAATTACAGTTATTTCGTTGTGGCTGTGTTAGTAATGACAAAAGTGAATTATATCTAATGAACTAATGGTCAAATTGCATGGATGAATAGATTTTAAGATTGGAGTTTGCACATTATGACCACAAGTCAAGAGGGACTATTTCTGCAAGGGACTTTGCTTTGTCAATGGTGGCATCTGCGGACATGAGCCATACAACTAGATTTCTTGATCGAGTTGATGAATTAAGCAATGATTCTCTCCTGAATAATGTACGTTTCACATTTGAGGAATTTAAGGGATTTGCTGATCTAAGGAAAAGTTTACGTCCACTTTCTTTGGCAATTTTTAGTCACGGCAAAGCAAATGATGGACTCTTGACGAAAGAAGATTTTCAAAGGGCTGCTTCTCATGTATGTTTCCTACCTTCTATTTATGCTTCGTTTTCATGCAACTAACTCACCCTTAATCTAATAGTATCCGTATTTCACCAAAAAAAAATAAACTCACCTTTGTTTTGTGATAATTATTGTTACTTGTATATGGGATTGGCAAGTGATAATAATAAGGTTGTAATGGGATTTCTCTTAATGCGTAAATGAGGCTAATGACAATACAAGCACATACCAGATTACTAATAATGTATGTATGAGATTACTTATAATGTTACACTATCATTATTGAAGCTTGTGACATGTCACAAGGAAGACCGAATAAATTCTTATGTCACAAGGAAGACCGAATAAATTCTTACATACCAGATTACTAATAATGTAGATATGGCCAGGTTTACTCATAATCACACACTATCGTTATCCAAGTTTGTGACACATCAAACGAAAGACGAACTGAATTTATTACTATATTATAAGAAAGGACATAATGAATTCTTATTACCAAATCAAATAACTAAAATTTCCTTGTATGGTCATCTCCCTCTACATCACTAGTTATGCCTCCTAAGACTATTATATCTCTTAATCTTGAAAAAGGAAAATTTTGACAAGAATAATCCCCAGCTTAGGACATAAAAAGCAAAAACACTATCCCAAGTTTGATGATCTCTCATAATAATAGCAAACTTGGTTTTATGTATCACTACAAGATAACATGTCTTGTTTATATGTACCAATATAAGATAACATAAGTCATCACTTTAATATACTTCCTCCGTTCCATAATAAGTGAAACACTTACTATTTTAGAACGTTTCAAAATAAGTGAAACAACCTTAAATGGAAAAAAGAAAGTGACAAAATGACAAGAGTACCCATCATAAACTTGTGTGGTTTACTTTTCTCTCTCTTCCTTTTGATAATGAAAAGGGTATTTTATGACTTTTTGGCTTTTGAAAGTGATGTTTATTAAATCTTGTGCCCAATCCCTATGTTTCACTTATTATGGAACGGAGGAAGTATGCAAGGAGTGATTAATTATGTTTTTCTTTTCGTGTGTGGAAGGTGTGTGGAATTCGACTAAGTAAGAATGTGGTTGACATAATATTTCATATCTTCGATTTGAATCGTGATGGAAGCCTTAGCTCCGATGAGTTTCTGAAAGTATTGCAAAAACGAGAAAGAGATGTTTCGCTGCCTAGGGAAGCAGGGCTTAAGGGATTATTTTCTTGCTGGGTTGATTGTACGACTAATTGCTCTTCTAAGATGCTGTAGCTTCTTCACTAGTATTTTAATACATATGTAGTAATGCCAAATAATTAGTTATGGCCAAAAATCAAAGCTAGATTGCTGAAATTTTTCTGCCCAGCAATCGTTAGCTATTATTCTGTATTAATCAAGCTTGATGAATTACAAATATGTATAGGAATTGCTGTTAATATGATGCGTACCATATTTTTCTAGGTACGTTTTATCAGTCTGTTGTATTTCACATTACATTTATGACTCGTTTAATTACGTAGATTGTTGAGACCATATGGCCCAATGAGGTCCCTTAGTCTATTAAGCTATAGTCCAGTTGTTTAAGAGCCCATGTTATAGCTCAGTCTATTTTTATTTTGCTTAGTCTCCAAGCATTAGTACTGCTGTGTCATCAGTACTGATATTTAGTGCTTTTTGTTTGTTGCTAATACTGCTGTCTCATGCTCACTGGCCAACTGTCTTTAGGCCGTTGTTTTGTTTGATCCAAGAAGGATTCTAGGACACTTTTCATTCTAGGAATGGTGTCTGTTATTATAGGCAGCAGGCCAGGGTATTAATGTAGCACACAACGCTTGTAAGAAGATCATTCAGAAATGAGAGAATGTAAAGAGTAGTGGGAAAGTTTTCACTGCTAAGCATGACTCACTTTCATTGTTTTCATGGTATCAGAGCTACGGTTGCTCAAACAACAAACACTCACTGAATTTTTTTTTTCTTTTCATAAAAATCTCACCTTTGTTAGAACAGCTCTTACAAAATAGCTAGAAAAAAGAAAATGACAACTATTGAGAATACCAGTCCTCTATATCTCCATCCATCTGATGGAAGTAATTTCATGATTGTGGAGAAGCTACAAGGATCATCAAATTATAGATCTTGGAAGCGCTCCATGGAAATAGCTCTAGCAGCAAAGAGGAAGCTTAACTTTGTTACAGGTCAGGTTAAGAGAGAAAGTGGTTCAGGAGTAAAAGCTGAAGCATGGGATACTTGTAATAGTATGATTATCTCGTGGATACTGAGCTCTGTCTCTGAATCTATAAAGAGATCCATCATGTTTGTGAGTAATGCTCACCAGATCTCAATGTATAGCAAGGGGACTAGAGGAGGAATGAGTCAAAAGGGGTCAATATCAGGATCTCAATGCAGTGTGTGTGGAAAACTTGGCCACACAGCTGAAAAATGTTGGTTTGTAATTGGTTTTCCAAGCAAAGGAAAGAACCAAGGACAGAACCAAGCCCAATCTCAGTACAAAGGAAAGGGAAAGACAAATTACAACAATCAGCAAAAGTGGAATAAAGGGAAGTATAGAGAACAAAAGATTGCTGCAAATGTCCATCATGGTCACAATGACGATGGAACATCTAGTGTTCAAGGAAGCACCATAACTGCTCAACAGCTTGAACAACTTCTTAAGTTGCTTCCTACACCATTAAAAGCAGGAGATACATATGATGAAATGGAGGTTAGTTATGCTGGAATGGTGTCTTGCTATTTTGCTGACAGTGGTAAGAATGGATAGTGGATCATAGATACAGGAGCCTCAGATCATATGACTGGGACTCCTGATATCCTTACTGACCTTACAGTGTGCAAGAAAAATGCATTGATCAACCTACCAAATGGTGAGACTTCTAAAATTTCTCATATTGGTAATATAGTTCTGAAGAACAATGTGAAACTCAACATTGTTATGTATATCCATGCATTTAAACATAATCTATTGTCAGTACAAAAAATGTGTGAGGATGGAAATTACAAAGTGATGTTTTATAAGACTTTTTGTATGATAATTGATGAAGTTACAGGTGATGTAAAAGGGGATGGAAAAGGTGAGAATGGGTTGTATTATATGCTGAATGAGCCTGTTATTAAAACTCTGAGAAGAATTAGAGAACAAAGTACTAGCAGTGCTCATATGAGGAAGAATACAGTGAGTAATGGAAGTGCTATGACTGCTAGCAGTTGTAGAAATGTTCCTAGTGTTATCAAGAATGTTGCCAAACTCAGTAAAGACACTTTATGGCATCATAGATTGGGTCACACACCCATGAAGAAGTTAATGATGATAGAAGAAATTGGTGTGAAGGGAAATGGAGCAGATGTGTGCTTAGCTTGCCCACTAGCTAAGTTCACTAAGCTACCATTTCACAAGAGTGATTCAAGGGAAAAAGAAAGCTTTGCACTTGTCCATGTTGATACATAGGGACCTTACAAGGTCAAGTTCAGAGGAAAATTCAGGCACTTTCTCACCTTAGTAGATGACTACTCAAGGGTTACCTGGGTCCATCTGTTGAAACTGAAATCTGATGCATTTGATGCAATCAGGAATTTTACAATTATGATTCATACACAATTTGGCAAAGGATCGAATCAAGGTTCTGAGGTCAGACAATGCACTGGAGCTTGATGATAGTAAGTGCAAGAAGTTTTTTGGAGAAATGGGAATTGTGCATCAAACATCCTGCCCTGACAGACCCAACAAAATGGGAGAGCTGAAAGGAAGCACATGAACATACTTGAGATGGCAAGATCCCTGAGGTTTCATGCTGGCTTACCTCTCCAATTCTGAGGAGATTGTGTTCTCACAGCAACACACATCATCAACAGAGTTCCTATTGATATTTTGAAAGGAAAAACTCCATATGAAGCCTAACATGAGAAAAAACCTGAGCACAAGTAGATGAGATCATTTGGTTGCTTGGCATTTGCCTACAATCCAGAGAGAAAAAAGGATAAATTTCAGGCAAGAGGGGAGCCTTGCATTTTCTTGGGATATTCTACTACTCTGAAAGGGTATTGATTGCATCATCTATTGACAGGGGTATCATTTATGTCTAGGGATGTCAGACTCTATGAATCAATATATCCCTACCATATATTTCACTCTAGTACCCCCAAGTCACTTGAAGCACAACCACATGAAGCACAACATAACACTAGTGTTGTTACTAGTACAGAATGAACGATTTGCGTCGGATGCGAGGCACCCATTTGAGTCGGACATGGGTCCGACGGCACAGGCCTCGACGCAGATAAGGAGAGATGATCTGCGTCGGATTAGGACTCGACGCAGATATTAAGCCATTTGCGTCGGATGTAAGATATGTCCGACGCAGATGACCCTTGAGCCACAGCACAACCAGCACCATTTGCGTCGCACGTTAGACTATGTGCGACGCAAATCAACCATTTTTTATTAAAAAAAAATTGAATCTGCGTCGGATGTATGTTGTACATGCGACGCAAATTGTTAATTTTTATAAAACAAAATATAAAAATCCTGTATCCGAAAATGAAATACACCCAACATAATGATACCCATAATAAAATACACCCAAAATTATATTGAAATGAAATACACCCAAATTTTACATATATTAATATCACTTATTCATTATGCTGAAATGAAATACAGGAATACAGGACCCAAATCTGAATCGAAATAAATGAACGAAGTACAAGAATGAAATAAAGAACGCAAATTTGAATCGAAATTAAGGAACGAAATACAAGATTGAAATACAATAACAAAACCATGAATGCTGAAATGAAACGAAATTAAAAAATTGAACCCAAGAAAAAAACAGATCTAACACAAAAAAACCCTAAAAATTCATGTAAAGTAATCAATTCCAAAAAAAACTTCAAATCTGAAGCGATTAAATACATAACCTCAATTCGTTCCTTCGCCGACCATTTTTTTGTTAAGAATCGAACCCTAAAACTTCAAATCTGAGCCGACTATGACTGAGGTTGCGTTCCTTCGCCGGAGAGTGATGAAAACTTCGAGAGTGATGAACTTCGACGAGTGAAGGAGAAGAAGCCCAGAACAACAGCAACAACCGCGACAGCACCAACCACAACAACCAGCGCGACGAGGAGACAGAGATTGAAGGAAGATGCGGCGAGACAACAGACGAAGGGAGAAAGACTGAAGAATTTAGGAGGGAGAGAGGAGATTAGGAGTTTTAGGTTACAGGAGATTGAAGAAGGGAGAAAGATTGAAGAATTTAGGAGGGAGCGGCGCTAGAGAGGAGATTGGGAGTTTTAGGTTAGAGGGTGAAAGTGGGAGTTTTAGGTTTAGAGAGGGAGTTGGGCGCTACTTTTTTGTTTTTGAGAGAAAGACTTGGGCGCTTAAATGTTAAGGGTAGAAGTGGGCCAATCATCTGCGTCGGATGGGCCCAGTTGATCCGACGCAGATCACTTAAACAATTATATGCGTCGCATAGAGCTAGGGATCCGACGCAAATCGTTTAAGCTATTTGCGTCGCACATATCAAAGCATCCGATGCACTTTATTCTCCCACCCATTTGCTTTAAGTATTTGCGTCGAATGCACCTCAAGTCCGACGCAGATGAACCATGATTTGCGTCGCGTTCAACACCCATCCGACGCAAATGATACTTCTGCGTCGTTTTACCTGTTGTGCGACGCAATTCAGGAGACGCAAATCAACGTTTTTCTACTAGTGTGTGTATGATGATTAAGAAAATGAAGGTGCTCCTACAGAAGAAGTAAGGGAAGAAACTGAAGATGAGGTTCCTGAGCCTATCTTATCACCCAGGAGGTCAAGCAGGCATCACAAGGCTCCTGTGTGGCATCAGGATTATCAGATCAGTGCAAATCATGTTCAAAGGGTTGGAACAACATCAGTTTCACCTCAATTTACTTACATGATAAATTCAGTAAGTACAATGCCAGATCCCATGCACTTTAAAGAAGCCATACAACACTCACACTGGCTTGTGGCTATGAATGAGGAGTTAGAAGCTCTTGAGAGCAATCATACATGGGAGATAACTAACTTACCCCCAGGGAAACAAGCAATTGGGTGCAAGTGGTTATACACCACTAAATTTGACCCTCAAAGATATACTACTAGATACAAATCTAGGCTAGTAATTCTTGGAAATAGGCAAAAGTATGGCATAGATTATGCTGAAACTTTTGCACCAGTGGTAAATTTGACCACTGTGAGGGCTCTTTTAGCTATGGCAGCCATGGAAGGATGGCATATACATCAGATGGATGTGAAAAATGCCTTCCTCCATGGAGACTTGGAAGAAGTGGTATATGTGAAATATCCACCAGGCTATGAAGGCCAAGGGTTTAGATTTGAATCACATCCCAGGGGGGAGAATCATATGAACAAACCTACCACTAACAAAGTATGTAGGCTTCTTAAATCACTCTATGGTCTCAAGCAAGCACCAAGGCAGTGGTTTGCTAAATTGAGATTAGTTTTGCTAGAAAATGGGTTCAAACAATCTAAGAGTGATTACTCTTTGTTTACTCAGGTAGCAGGGTCAACTTTTGTGGCAATACTTGCCTATGTTGATGACCTGATCCTCACAGGAAATGATATGACAACCATCACTCAAGCCAAGAACTACTTCATGCATAAAGAATTCAAAATGAAAGACATGGGCACATTGAGCTACTTCTTAGGAATAGAAGTAGACAAGACTGATCAAGGAATTTTCTTGTCTCACTCAGTATGATATGAAAGGTTGTAGAACATTGAAGCTCCCCATGGACACCCATGTCAAGCTCCTCTCTACTGCAGGGTCACTTCTCCCTCATCCTGAGATATACCAGAGACTTATTGGGAAGCTTATGTATTTGACCCTCACTAGGACAGACATTGCATCACAGTGCATATCTTAAGCCAATTTATGCACAGTCCAACTTCAGTTGACTTTTAGGCTGCTAAGAGAGTGTTGAGGTATCTTGCAGGGTCCAAAGATCAAGGCATACTACTTGCTTCTAAGTCAAGGGCACATCTCAAGGCTTTCTGTGATAGTGACTGGGCAGGATGCCCAAACACAAGGAAGTCTACCTCTGGTTTCAGCATTCTTCTTGGGAAATCACCCATTGCTTGGAAATCTAAAAAACAATCTGTTGTAGCAAGGTCTACTGCAGAGGCAGAATACAGGTCTATGTCAATGGCATTTGTGAAGTGATGTGGGTTAAAGAACTGTTCAAGGAACTTGGTCTCAAGCATCTTGGCTCTACTCCTATTTATTGTGATAACCAAGCTGCCTTGGCAATTGCAGCAAATCCTGTGCACCATGACAAGACTAAGCATGTGGAGATTAATTGTCATTTTATTAGAGACAAAGCAGCTGAAGGACACATTACTCCTACCTATGTGCCTACTACTGATCAGTTACAGATGTTCTCTCTAAGATTCTGTCAACTGATCAACATCAACAGCTCTTATCCAAGCTGGGAGTTCACTCAGCCTCCTCACTCACAGCTTGAGGGGGAGTGTTGAGACCATATGGCCCAATGAAGTCCCTTAGTCTATTAAGCTATAGTCCAGTTGTTTAAGAGCCCATGTTATAGCTCAATCTATTTTTATTTTGCTTAGTCTCCAAGCATCAGTACTGCTTTGTCATCAGTACTGATATTTAGTGTTTTTTGTCTGTTGCTAATACTGCTGTCTCATGCTCACTGGCCAGCTGTCTTTAGGCCGTTATTTTGTTTGATCCAAGAAGGATTCTAGGACACTTGTCATTCTAGGAATGGTGTCTGTTATTATAGGCAACAAGGTATTAAGAAGATCATTCAGAAATGAGAGAATGAAAAGAGTAGTGGGAAAGTTTTCACTGCTAAGCATGACTCACTCTCATTGTTTTCATAGATGATAATAAATAGTTGTGGTTAATATTAGAATTAATACACAAATATTTTACTAAATGCTCCCTCAATTTCCTTTTGATGTTCTTAGTTTGACCTTTTTTTGTATCTTATAAAGTAAGTAACTAACTAGGAACATCAAACGCGAAACAAATGCATTCTTAATTGGAATAGATGAAATTTACTTGACATAAACTAGATAATATATGCGTCTGGTACCAAACTCTGAATTATCGTTGTACTACCTAACTGGGATAATTTGCATACACGTAAAAAAGATTCTTGATATTAAGTTTAATGTCAGACCAAATAGTTACACGCTTAACCAATTACTTAAGTCTAACTGTATCTCTTAGTTACGCGCTTTAGCAAATTGGTTATACAAAAAATCAAAACAGTTGACTGGCCATAACTATTAACCTAAAAAATCATAACTATTATTAATCAGTCTACCATAACTATCATCCAGAAACCAAATATCAACAAAATTACAATAATCTTTTAACCCAAAACAATAACTTTTAATATAATCCAAAACAATAACTTGCCGTCCAAATCAAATAAGCTTCTTTTCGGCATTGCCTTTGCTTGAGGACCGAGTAAGCTTGCTAATCCAACTTCATTACTTGACGCCTATGTAAACTGGAAATAATATATTGGAAGCTTAAAATAGCCCCTAAACTAACATAATTAATACATTATTTTTTGTTACATGTAAAACCTTCACTTTTAAGGGTAAAGAAAAATCATACAACGATCCAAAAAGAACACTAAAGATAGTAGATATGTATCATCCGTTATCTGATCTAAGTGTATAAATCATCACATCGACATTAACGGTGTAGACTTTTTATCACAATGACTGCAATAAACTTATTGCAATGAGCCAGAAGCATTAGAAAATTCTTTAGTTCATGATCTCTTTGCACCATTGACAGGTCCAAGAACTCTAGGACATCTATAAACATCACAAAACGATTGGATACACATGAGCACCATGAGCACAAGCGCAAGCAAGAGCATGACAATCTTCCAACCGTAAAATAAACAATCTTTTGTAAATTTGTAGAACTTCACCCTCCTCTTGTTGTCATAAAACTCGTTAACTTCTTTGATCACCTTATCCATTGGAGGAACATGCGTAAGCCTTGTGGACCGATTCATCCCATTCCAAAATTGAGCAACATCTTCATCATTTTTCATATAACTTATTATTATCTTTCTTTCCCTAAGTAATCTCACATCCTCTTTTGTGTCTATGATCCCGTTCATTAGCTCAGTGTAACGAGCTAAGATCGAGGGACCAGAGATCGCTTCAGCCTCATACGCCACTAAGTTCCTTAAGATCACCTCTGTATTAGCATTGATAGAGATCGAAGGAAGATATATTTTTCTGCTCTTCTTATCGAACTCTACACAAGTTATTAGACCGTCTTCTTTAGGACAAAAATCAATGCCAACCTTTAGAAGTTTTGAAACTGAAGGAATTGCAATTTCTTCTAACATTGGAGCATCTTGATCATTAGAGCTCAACATTTCTTCAATTTTTCCCTTCGACGATGAGAGAACCGGGCTAACACTACGAACCATCTTGTGAATAACCTTCAACGGCTTACTATTCGCAAGAAATGGCATCACGTCAAGTATCTTTGCCAATTCGAAATTTGGTTGTGGAATATTATCAACAGGGAAACATTTTTTTCTTTGTTCTTTTTCGTTTTCGATTTCTGATGGCTCCCCTGCATGATCCTCTGGTTTATTACTCGAATCAGTAGGAACAGCTCGAACAGGTACAATCAAGTAGTACATAAGCTCCAAGAGATGTGCATGTTTTATGACATCGCAACTAAGATTGTTCTCGCTGTAATTGAGTGGGGAGAGCCTCCTACATGTTTCGAGTAACATCCTAGGTAATAGATCTTCATAAGATATTTCGCAGGAAGGCAAGATTTGCTCAAGGAGAAAGATTGGGATTTGGTTTTCGAGCTTCATAATGTCTCTGAGAATTGTATGGTAGGCTGACTGGTATGAATCAAGCAAGTAAGAAGTTCTTGGCGAATTCAATAAGCAGCTTTTATTTGGAACCATAAATCCCTGTACAATCAGATTTAAGATTTTTGTATCTGTTTTTAGTCTCGATGACATTTAAGACTATAATGTAGTGATAACAAAAAAATGCAAATAAGAAAGCTTAAATCTTGATTTGGAATTATATATAGTCTAACTTGAAGGAATTATGTCCTCGACTCTATTGCAATTACTAAATATAATATGGATCATAATATGGAGATCATAATTCATTTAATTGGGTCGTCTTTACGTCTTGCTAGAGAATGCTATAGACCTTTGGGTTAGTAAATAATAAACTCAAAGCCCACTTAGATGGATCCTACAAGGTCACACATTAAACCATTTGGATCAACAAAAAGAAAATCTAGAGCCCATAGAGGACTCTAGGGTGGCCGGCCAAGAGGGAGTAATAGGAGAGATTTCTTAACCTAATTATTCCTATAATTAGTCAAGTAATCAGAAAATAAAGTGATACAGTATCTCTCAATATTTTCTCTCTCCTCTCTCTCTCTCTCTCTCAAAAGTCACGTAATATTTACTCCAAGAAAAGAAGAGTCCTTCTTCCTTCCAACTAGCATTGGTGGAGTGTTGATCCGGATTGGTGGACCAAGTAGAGGAATCACATCTGAGGTTCTTTCTCCGAGATCTTGACGAGCTTTTGTGGAATTCACGCATCAAAGGTTATTTCTAAATGATTATGTGATCCTTAATTGTATATGCATGAGATAATGTTTTAAGTGCTTATGAATTAGATTCATGAAATTCTGCTTATAGTACTTATAATCCTACATAACTAGCTAACTCCTAGAAAAACTCTATATGAGAAAAAAAAAAGTAGATATAAAAATACACTTAAAAGATAACGTTGGTCTTGTAAGAGACCGTGTTTTTTTTAAATTTAAAATTAGGAAACGACCTAAGCCCAATATTAAGAAGAGAATGTACCACCTTTATGAATGTAGTTACTAGTTTAATCTATTTAGTGATCAGTTTAATCTATTTCAGCAATAGTGATCACTTTAATATATTTAGTGATCAGTTTAATCCATTCGATAATCACATCCATTAATCTATTAAGTGACTAGCTAGTGTAATCCATTCGGTAAGACTGTTGGATTATTTTCTAAAATTGTCTGCTGTAATTCGAGATTCAAAAAGGAAAACAAAGAAGAAGAGAAGGGATAACTAGGTCGGTGCGAGATGTCTAATGATAATGTTGGGTTAGAGTGAGAGGGAATGGACTTGTTCGAAGAATGTAGGCTTACATTTATCTAATTTTTTGTTAAAAGACCGCCTATTCTAACAATTTGTCTAAAAGCTAAAAGATTTACTAAACATTAAGCAAATACACAAAAGGATAGTAGTTAAAATAATTTGGTTTCCTTGAAAAATAATTAACACTAAGTTGGACTAACGCGAAGCACAACACGACCTAGCACGAAAAAAGCAAGATGTAACAGGGGCCTAAGGCAAACACAACATGATATTGTGTGGGTGTCGAGCCATGGGCTATTGAGCCCAGGCCCTCTGATCTTATAATACTTTATTATTTTAGCCCAGGCCCTCTGATCTTATAATACTTTATTATTTTAGGCCTTAAGTCCTGAGTGACATTTGTTTTTTTTTTCTAGGATCAGTAAATCATCCTTGGGATTGATGAGCTGTAAGCTTTTGTCTTATTCTGAGAAAGTAAGTAGGAAGTTTCCTAGGATCTCTAGGGTTAATGCTTTATATAAAAGGGTGTAATCCTTGCCTTTGAGGGTAAGACACAAGGAATGAAAGAAAGCTGCGCAGGATTAACCTGCTATTGTGAGAATGAAATTCATGACTAAGAAAGTCATCATGGTATCAGAAACTTGCTGGAAATGGGAAGATCATTGAGATTCCAAGCAGGTCTACCACTTCATTTCTGGGGAGAGTGTGTAATGACAGCTGCACACATAATAAATAGGTTGCCAAATGCTGTTTTGAAGCACAAAACACCCTATGAGGTACTATATTCTTCTAAACCTGTTTACAATCATTTAAAAAACTTTGGTTGTCTTGTTATGGCCTCAAATCCAAGTAGAGTTAGTGACAAGTTCCAAACCAGAGGTGTACCATGTATCATGCTTGGATACCCTCAACATCAGAAAGGTTACAAGCTCTTGAATCTCACTAACAATATTATGTTTGTTAGTAGAGATGTTAAGTTCTATGACACTATTTTTCCCTACAAAATATTCTCATCTCAGTCAACCCTAACTCCTCCAACTAATCAAACCTCACAAAACTGCCCTGTAACCTACTCTGAATGTCCTGAACCTCAAACTCAAACACCACCACAAATACCAGAACCTACAGAACACATTGAGCCTGAAGCCACCCCTCACAATGCAGAACCAGAACTTAGACCTGAAGCTCCTGCTCAACCTGAACTCAGAAAATCTACCAGAAACACAAAACAACCTGAGTGGATGAAGGACTATCACACTAGTAACATGAGTGTTAAGTGTGAACCTAGAAATATTGAGAGAGTCATTCACACCTCTTCCAGTCCTACCTTTTCATGCTTCATGTCCCAAGTCACCAAACACAGAGAACCTAAACACTTCAAAGAAGCAATTCAAAAAGAAGAATGGGTAAAGGCCATGAATGAAGAGCTTGATGCTCTTGAGCTCAATGAAACATGGAAAATAACACACTTACCACCTGGCAAAACAGCCATAGGATGTAAATGGCTTTATAAAATAAAATATAGCCCTGATGGAAGCATAGAAAGATATAAGTCAAGGCTTGTAGTCTTGGGGAATAGACAGAAATATGGTGTGGACTATGAGCAAACATTTGCTCCTGTGGCTAAAATGGCTACAGTGAGATCTCTCCTAGCTGTAGCATCCTTAAAAGGATGACATGTGCATCAAATGGATGTTAAAAATGCTTTTTTGCATGGTGATTTACAGGAGAATGTATACATGAAGTTGCCCCCAGGATACTCACAAGAAGGAGGCAGAATTCAAGTTAGATGTGAAGGGGAGAAATCACACAATGACAGCACTAGTCAACCTGTGAGGGTGTGCAAACTTCTCAAATCACTGTATGGGTTTAAGCAAGCACCAAGACAGTGGTTCTCTAAGCTCAGTTCTGCATTGAAAAGCTTTGATTTCTCTCAATCAAGATCTGACTATTCTCTGTTCACTAAGCAAGAAGGGAAGTCTTTCACCACTATCCTTGTGTATGTGGATGACTTAGTGATCACAGGGAATGATATGAAGAGCATTGAAAGAGCAAAAGCCTTCCTGTCTTCTAAGTTCAACATGAAAGACATGGGAGAGATGAGATACTTCTTGGGCATTGAAGTTGATAAGCAACAAGCTGGGATATTCTTATCCCAAAAGAAGTATACACTTGACCTTCTAGCAGATTACAATATGCAGAATTGCAAGCCCCTAAAGCTTCCTATGGATAACTGCTACACAAGGTGATCCTCTCACAAATCCCACTGAATATCAGAAACTAGTAGGCAAACTCATCTACCTAACTCTCACATGACCAGATATAGCCTACACAGTTCACATTTTGAGCAAATTTATGCATAAGCCCACTTCTGTACACCTACAAGCTGCAAAAAGAGTATTGAGGTATCTGTGCAAGGACCCTGGTCAAGGTATCTTGCTTGCAAATCACTCTAAGGCTCACCTGACTGCCTATTGTGACAGTGATTGGGGAGGATGCCCCTCAACCAGAAGATCAACTTCAGGCTTCTGCATTCTCCTTGGCTCCTCCCCTGTATCCTGGAAGTCAAAAAGACAGTCTGTAGTGGCTCGAAGCACTGCTGAAGCTGAGTATAGGTCAATGGCACTCACTGTATGTGAGGTTATGTGGCTTAAGCAGCTCATGAAGGATCTAGGACTAAAACACCTAGGATCTACTCCCATTCATTGTCACAATCAAGCTGCCCTTGCCATTGCAGCCAATCCTGTGCACCATGAGAAAACAAAACATGTTGATATTGACTGTCACTTCATTCGAGACAAAACCTCAGAAGGCATCATCACTCCTGCATACATACCTTCCTCTCAGCAAGTGGCTGATATCTTTACCAAGCAGCTCCCTACTAAGCAACATCAAAGGCTTCTCTGCAAGCTTGGAGTTCAGTTCTCACCTCACTCTCAGCTTGAGGAGGAGTATTGAGCCCAGGCCCTCTGATCTTATAATACTTTATTATTTTAGCCCAGGCCCTCTGATCTTATAATACTTTATTATTTTAGGCCTTAAGTCCTGAGTGACATTTGTTTTCTGTTTTTCCTAGGATCAGTAAATCATCCTTGGGATTGATGAGCTGTAAGCTTTTGCCTTATTCTGAGAAAGTAAGTAGGAAGTTTCCTAGGATCTCTAGGGTTAATGCTTTATATAAAAGGGTGTAATCCTTGCCTTTGAGGGTAAGACACAAGGAATGAAATAAAGTTGCGCATGATTAACCTGCTATTGTGAGAATGAAATTCATGACTAAGAAAGTCATCATGGGCTTGTTCACGAAAAAGAACAACAAAATCACGATTTCTAAGGCTAGGAATAGAGGCACAACACAACCCGACATGGCGGCCCATGCATGGAGCTTGTCATGCCTGTGTGTTAGTTTTGAGTTTGGTCAGCCAGGCACAAGAATGAGCCAACCTACCGTGCCTAATGTTATTAGGTCAGGTGGAGATGGTGAAGCAAGGAAGTCAAGGAATGAGCAAAGAAACGAGAGAGCAGAAACTGCCTGGGCGAGCAGTGAGGTGCCTTGGGCGGGTGTCCATCTCTCCAAGAATCCTACTTTTCTAGAAGTGAGGCAGAACCTTTGGGAATTTGTTCCCAGGATGGGTGAGCACTTTGCCCGGGAGGGCGATTTTTGGGCCCGGGCAGGCGGCCTAGTTTTCTTAACGTGCTTCCACGATTTAAGTTTTTCAATCGTGGCCCTTGGATTGCTTTGAGTCCTATGAGTATAAATATCCTAGTTTATGGTTTTAGAAGATGTAGCACACAATTTCATTGTTCAAACTTAGAATCTCATATTGGCTAGGGTTTTAGGAGAGAGAGAGTGTTTATCGGAAAGTGGTGTTGTTCACCATTGTTCTCCATTGATTCCATAGTGCAAGTTTATGGGTTTATCTCTCGAAGCTCGGGTTCCCCACATTATATTGGTGTGTTATTTAATTTCCTTGCTTTTGCTTTTCCTTTTCTTTGGTTTGCTTGGTTGTTGTTTCAATTTCTTACTTTTTCATGATTATTGTTAATTGTCATAAGGAAAATTTTCATAAAACTATATTTTATAATCAAATTTTTTTCAAAAAACTACCTTTTAAAAATTTTCTTTCAAAAAACTACCTTATATAACAAATTTCTTTCAATATACTACCATTTTACCGTAAACGGGGTTTAATCACTAATAATTGAATCACCGTAAATTGTTTTTCTTTCTTCCCCTCTCGTTTCTCTCCTCTTTACTCGCTACCCCGCCGGCAGCAACACCTATGTCGATTGTCATTTATTGATTATTATTAAATATAAACATAAAATGGTAGTATATTGAAAGGAATTTGTTATATAAGGTAGTTTTTGAAAGAAAATTTTTAAAAGGTAGTTTTTTGAAAAAAATTGGTTATAAAAGGTAGTTTTTTGAAATTTTACCTTGTTAATTAGTTAGTACTTGTTTCTAAATCACAACACCTAAGCCATACCCTGGCCAAGCACCTGCACCGCTGCACGAGCATGCCAAGAACCAGTGCCATCTTTCGGTCAAATGGTTAACAAAATACCGATGGTAAAAAATACACCTATATGAAACTAATGCTACAAAAAAGTACCTGAAGAAATTGTAGCAAGAAAAGGCTATCAACCAGCATCATCCAAGCAAGTGTTTGATCATCTTCATCTAGGAACCGGTCATAGCATGCTCGAATGTTAGCGATGTCGTGCTTGACGAGGCAATCAACAAGCTGATTAAGCTTTTCGACAGCTTCTTTGTCGTTGCAACAATCCTTTTGAGACCTCTTTGAAGCAATAAATTTGTACTGCTGCATCTCATAGAGGTCTTCGCGCCAATGGTGGTAAGGTCCAAGACCTATTAACTGAGGGGTGTAAGCTTCTGGCTTTACAGCTCGAAGTATTTTCGAAACCTTATGAATACAAATTTGTGTATCATCAACATCTTCATCTTGCAGCATTTTCTGCATTTTTATCACCCAATCTTTAGGGGTGAACTTGCAAAATGATGCGCTGCTGGCCATCTTCATTATTTATTTAATTATTAGTGAGTTTTATTCTCTTGATTATTAGCTTTAGTTCTTACGGATGTATAAGTTAATGTGTTACTCTTATATAATGGAGTAGAAATGTGAAGTTGAAGATATGTAAGAAAATGACATTTTCCATTGATGTGAAACTTGATTCACTAATCACTATACATGCATGCGGCATGCACCATAATTTTGTTGGAATAGATGCAATTTCTTGATATGAATGTGGAGAAAACTAGAATATATTCATATGGTCCCAAGTAATTGTCTCTGTAAGTTGATGGTGTGAAATTGCAAATAGGAGCAATTTTTATTAAAAATCTTCCCGTTCACTATTCAAGCTGTCAAAGTTTAAAATTTTTGACCGTATGTGGTAATTAAAATATGTGAAAATATTATTTAGGACATTTTGTTGGATTTTTGTCAATGTATATATATTTTTATAATTACAATTTTTTATAATTTTAAATATTGTACAATAAATGATATTAATGGTCAAATTAGTGCAATTCCATATAAAACATAAGTTGGGAGATATATAAAGAACCCAGAAAGCATACACACACGTCCATACGTATGTATGTATGTATGCATGCATGCACACACATACATGTATGCAAACAGGGGTCATTTTGGGGGATTGATTTAAATGATTTTAAAGTTATGTGATTCGTTAATAAATAATTGGTTACGCCACGTATGATATACATACAATATATGTATAAGTTTCTTTTAAGTAGCAGGTGGAGGTTTGACAAAGTCAAAACTCTAAGAAATTTGAAAAATAATCATGGTAAAGAGGTTTTTTTGGTAGCTTTTAATGGCTGAGGTACCATTTTGAAGAATGTAAAAATATTAGCTTTTGGGTCTCATTGGCGTTTGTAGTAGGTTTATGAAGATAGTATTGGAGATAAGATTTTCTCGATCGTACTCCCATTACATGGTGCTCGAAGAAACAGAAATCCATTGCTCGTTCCTCCATTGAAGCAGAGTATCATGCTGTGGCATCCACTACGGCCGAGCTTATGGGCATTCGAAATTTACTTCAAGAACTTGGTGTATCATTGTCCGTTACACCAGTGAATTATCGTGATAACTTGAGTGCCACTCACCTCAGTGCCAATCCAGTTTTTCATTCCAAAATGAAGCATTTGGCCATCGCATTCCATTTTATACGAGAACAAGTTCAACATGGCTCCATCTGCTACAAAACAGGGTGTTATAGGTTGATTAATGCGGAACAAGTCAATGAAATAATAAGGATGAGAAAAGCAATAAAGAAATTAAACAGAAACAACCCAAGGATTTATGTGGTTCGGTCATAATAGACCTACATCCACAGGTGGGGGATTCGAGAGCTTCTTCACTATGATGGAGAAAAAAACAGAGAGAATAATTACAAGGAGTCCTAAAAATACTAGAGGCTAAAAGTGTGTGCCAAACAATGATCACCAAAAGGGTCATTCTATAAGATAAGGAAAACCCTAATAAACCCTAGAATAATCTCCTAGTATAGCTCTAATGACGGCTTAGGGTTAAAAACAATATAAAAATCGTGAAAAACGCGTCGTCCGGTTGGGCGAGACGAAATTTCAGTTCAATAGTTCTTCGTAAAAACAGCCATAACTTTCTCGTTTCTCAACGGAATTGGGCATATGACCTGTCGTTGAAAGCTCTTGGAACAAGCTATCACCTCTAATTTGAATCACATCAAAACCATTTATAGATTGAGAGATATGTGCATTCAAAGTCAGCCGTATGCCATTTTCACAAGATTTCAAGTCCCAAATAACAAATCTCCACCTTGACTTGAAACCGATCAATCAAGATAACTCCACCTTGAAATCAAAACCAAGAAGTGATGCTCACCACAAACATAAAACCTTCACCTCAAACAAAATTCCATAAACCTAATCACTTTAGGCAATCAAGAACGGACATCTTCTATAAATTGTGTACCGATGCGTCTTCGAACAAACTCCGTATACGAAACTATCACATGGCCTAGAATGAGAGTATAATGTCACCAATGCCAAACAAGCTTATTGAAATTGACCAAACTCTCTTCAAACAATTCTTCATCTCAAAAACAAACTCAAAACAATTCTAGAAAACCAAATGACATCAATAATTTCTAAATTGCAATTGTACTTAACAAAACACAAAAATACCAAATTTAAGATAAGAAATAGCATAACTAGAAAAAAAATCTAATGCATAACCAAGATTGCTACTTTACAAACTCAAAAAACAATCTATCATAGACTCCATAGCAAAAATTCCGCACGGTTTCTCGTTTCACCAAGAGATCTCAAAGGGAACCAATCATAAAGAGATCGTAGAAACCACAACCCCAAAACTTGTAACCCTAAAGTGCAACACCATCATCAAAGACATCGTTGGCAATATTTGCGGATTGGTCCTCATTGGACTTTTCTCCATTCTTCTTCTTTAATTTCCAACATTCAGCTTTGATATGACCCTTCACGTGACAATAGTTACAGATTTTATTCTTGCCAAAATTCTTTCCACCATGAGCAACCAAAGCATTAGTTTGAGAAGGATTAGTAGATTTATTAACCAACTTATTGTCGATTAAATCTCTCTGAGTTAAGACATCCTTAACATCCTGCAAACTCAAATCATCTCTACCATACAATAAAGTATATCGAAAATGCTTATACGAAGGCGGTAAAGAACACAACAACCTAATAGCCATATCCTCATCATCGATTTCAACATCGATGTTTTTGCAAATCCATAATAATAGAGAAGAATTCATCTAAATGAGACTCAATCGGTTTACCTTCTTCTAGACTGAGATCATGAAGTCTAGATTTGAGTAGTAGACGGTTGGTCACGCTCTTTGTCAGCATGCCCACTCATGGTTTTTTGGGCATTAATTTGAGTCATGAACCTTGCTAAAAAAAACATGGGGTTGCATCCATGGTTTTTTTATGCTTGTATTTGGGTCATGCTATGACTTAATCCATGGTTGGTCATCTTATGACTCAAGCCAACCATTTGTTGACATGTGGCAGTGCGTCATAAAGGTTATTTTTTATAATTCAAATTTTGTAATCTCAGTAACTTAAAGAATACAAATTAAAAAAAAAAATATTCTTTTTTACCAACGGTCCTATCTTTTTGAGATCTATAAATAGACATCCATTTTGCTATATTTTGACACACTTCTAAAATTAATTATTTTCTCTCTACATTGTACGCACATGAATAAATGTTTTTGGAAGCTTTTATTATTGAATAATTTTTTTAATCAAAATTAGTTACTACTAAATGAATTTATTTAGGGTCGTTAATATACAAAATAATTTATATATAATCTTGTATGATATTATAAATATCAAAAAGTATAAATATATATTGATGTAGGAGAGAGAAAATGGGATGTGTAAAAAGTGGGATAGAGGATGATGATGTTCTTTTTTTTGGGTCATGAGTGTGGTGCATTTGTCAAAATGGGTCATAAGGCATGACAAACTTTGGTAAGATAGAGAGAAAGTTGATGAGAGAGAGGGATGACATGTTTTTTTGGGGCATGAGTGGCCATGCTCTAAAGTGACTCCAACTTCAACCACAAACCCGCAACAGTCGTCTCCTTGCCAACATCTCTCAAGACATCATTAGAGAGACATAATTGAATTGCCGAAAGAGCCTTCAAATCGATCTCCTCCCACTGATCATCCGTCATACCCAAAGGCTTTTTGGATGCACCTTCAAGAGCCTTGTGACAGCCACTTTGAACCAAGATGGCTTTCATCTTCAATTGCCATAGGCCAAAATTTAATTGCCTATCGAATTTCTCAATGTCGAATTTCATTGACATAATTTAATCAAACTCGTTCTATAAACGCCTAAGACCTTAAAACCAAGCTCTTGATACCAGTTTGTTAGGAAACGGGGTGTTATAGTTTAATTAATGCTGAACAAGTCAATGAAATAATAAGGATGAGAAAAGCAATAAATAAATTAAACAGAAAGAACACAAGGATTTACGTGGTTCAGTCAAAATAGACCTACATCCATAGGTGGGGGATTCGAGAGCTTCTTTACTATGATGGAGAAAAAAACAGAGAGAATAATTACAAGGAGTCCTAAAAATACTAAAGGCTAAAAGTGTGTGTCAAACAATGATCACCAAAAGGGTCCTTTTATAACATAAGGAAAACCCTAATAAACCTAGAATAATCTCCTAGTATAGCTCTAATGACGGGTTAAAAACTTAGGGTTAAAAACAATATAAAAACCCGTGAAAAAACGCTTCGCTCGGTCAACCGGGCTAAAACCGCTCGGTCGGGCGAGACTAAATTCCAGTTCGACAGTTCTTCGTAAAAACAGCCATAACTTTCTCGTTACTCAGCGGAATTGGGCATATGACCTGTCATTGGGAAGCTCTTGGAACAAGCTATCACCTCTAATTTGAATCAAATCAAAACCATTTATAGATTGAGAGATATGTGCATTTAAAGTCAGCCTTATGCCATTTTAACAAGTTTTTAAGTCACAAATAACACCCTCCGTGTCACTCATGTTCCTACGGGTGACAAGCTTACGGATTTTCTTACAAAACCTTTGTCTCGGCCTCGGTTAGATGTTCTCCTTTCCAAGATCGGACTCGTTGAATGCCCGTCCGTCTTGTGGGGGCATGTTGGAGATAAGAAGTCATAACAGTCCAGCTATAAGTTAGACTAAGTCTAACTTCTCATATTTTTACTGTATAAGGTTCTAGTCTATTAGTTTCTATCTTTTGTAAATCTTATCTCTTATTCTTTGTTATCTTCTGTTGTAACTCTCTGTATAAATACAATACTCATCTAATGATAAAGTAAGCCTTTTCAATTTGACAGATAAACGTAGTGCATCTTATATTTCTTTATCATAAACTATTTTTAACGTAATACTAATTGTTTTTGAAGCTATTGTAACTAGGGGTGTGCACCGGTCCAAAACCGGGCCGGACCGGACCGGTGGACCGGAATCCAAAATTTTTTTGGACCAGGACCGGACCGGAATGTCCGGTCCGGTTTTGGACCGGTTGGACCGGAATTAATATTTTTTTATAAAAAAAAAAATTTTCTTAGATTTAAATATATTAATAAATTCAATATATTAAAATATAATAATTCTAAAAGCAATAATCTTAAAGGCAATAAATATGAGGTTTTAACTTTCTAACTTTTTAAGTTTTAAACATTTTTTTAACTTTAAACTTTTTTTTTTAAAAAAAAAAAAAACTGGAATTCCGGTCCGCCGGTCCGGACCGGAAAATTCCGGTTTTGGACCGGACCGGACCGGAAACCCGGAATCTCAACTTTTCATGGACCGGGGACCGGATTCCGGTCCGATCCGGTCCGGTCCGGTCCGGTTCCGGTCCGAATTCCGGTCCCGGTCCAAAAGTGCACACCCCTAATTGTAACAACTACCCTCTAGCACCTAGCCACCTAATATCCACCCGCTAGCAGCTAGTAAAGAAGTTTTTTTTTTTTTTTGTGGGGAAAAGGTGGTTATTGTATTACTCCATAGACAAAGCATCCATCAGAAGGGGCAACCTCCTCGGGACAGTGAAGTTCCCAACGTTGCTCAACTCCAAACGGAATAATTCTAGCTAGGTGAAGGGCGACAAAGTTCCCTTCCCTAAGCACATGAGACCACCTAATCGAATTTTAATCTTTAGTAAAGAAGCTAACAACAAATTAATATGACTATTAATGATTATCCCTTTAATGATTTTTAATTTATGTCTTTTTTTTAATCATAATAGATTTCGTTAGTGGCTTGTCATCGAAGATTTTCTCCTCACATGGAGTGCTTTCCTTTTAAATATTGTACTAGTTTTTAGGCCCGGGCTATGCCACGGGTAAGGAAAATTTTCATTTATCAATGTTGTACTTTAAAATGATAACACTAAATACAACTTGGTCTAGTGGTTAAAACTTTAGTATATGAACTTGAGGTCATGGGGTCGAAACCTAAACTATGCAATTTCTATTTTTTTTTATTGTACATGGATTACATGAACTAAAACTCGCTTAGGGAGAGCGCCACGTGGCACCGTTCCTTATTTTGGAACGCCTTTTAATATATGTATATAGATTCCTGTTCCCAATATATACTGATTAATAACCCCATCACAACATTAACTAATGGTATATTTCAGTTTGCATATTATGGCCCTGTTTGGTAAATGGCTTTTTTATTGGCTTTTGGCTTTTCAATTTGGTCAAACAGCCAAAAAAAGTGTTTGGTTATTGGCTTTTTGGTTGGCTGAAAAGCTGGCTTTTAAGCCAAAATGAAAAAGCTGCCTGGAGCAGCTTTTTGGATATGCTTTTGGCTTGTTGGCCCACAAACTCTCTAATAAACAAAGTACCAAGCGATTAATTTTGCCAAACACTTTTGAAACAAATTGGCTTAAATGAAACAACTTAAAAAGCCAATACATACTGACCGTCTTCAATGCTTCAAACAAACCAAATCAACAACTAAACCAAACCAAAAACCAATGCAAACAGATTCTTCAAAACAACCCCTATAACTAATTCTTTTTTTTTTCCAGATAGGTAAGATAAAATACTATACTAAACTGACATTTCTGTTGGAGCTAGATATTTTGAGGGTTTTGAGAAGGATAATAATGTCATCCAAAATGGTACTACTAATATGCTAACATAGTAGAATGACCCTTTTCTATTTGAAGAGTTCAGTTTTTACCCTTTTTTCCCTACCATAGTCCTTCCCACGTGTTTTCTATTTGGCCGGATAATGTTGCTATCACTTTTTGGGATAGGGTATATTGCTAATCTGCTATCCTTATTGCGCTCATACATTGAAAATCTTTAAAGGTCATATTGCAAAAGAATTTAGTCTTTTAGGCTTTAGCAATTAGCATAATGGAAATGTATTGACACCCTTAGTCTTTTTTTCTTCAAGGACTTGAGAAAAGCGATCAAGTAATTACTTATTTACTTTAAAGCTGTTATGAGTGTTACTGTGTTATCTTCAAGGGAATAAGTTCTTTATGTAATATTCTGACTAGCAAATGGAGTATTGATTTCAACTATTGATGGTCTGATAGAGGCTTTTGTATTGACATCTCAACATGGTTATGCTAAGAAGCTCCTTTAATCTGGACAATTGAGATTCCATTTACTTCCAATTTCGCAAATTTGTTGTTGTTCAGGTGTTATTTTCATGTGCTGCGACAATTAATAATGTCAAATACTTCCTCCATTTTTTTATTGCAACATTTTGACTTTTCTACTATTTCCAGTTCATACTTTGACTATATGATGATCTATGCTCGAAGACGATAAACATTTTGACTTTTCTACTATTTACATAACTGGACTGAAGTTATTAATGGTCAAAATTGTATTTCAGCAAGTGTGAAAATGCAAATATTGCAATTAAAAAAGAACGGAGAAAGTAAATGGAGAATCTAAAGCAAAATAATCATTGATGTTGATATTAAGTATTTCAACTTCTTTCCTATCAAAAATAAAAATAATTTCAACTTCTAATTTCCTATCGGGAAATTACCTGAGGGAATTAAAATAATATTAAATTATACTCTATATATGTAGAATATACGGTCTTCAAAATCATATAGATATGAATTAAGGATCCTAAAATATACTATAAAGACAATTATTAGAAAACAGTCAAGTTATTAATTGTCAAAATTGTATCTCAACAAGTGTCAAAATGCAGATGTTGCAATTAAAAAAGAACGGGGGAAACAAATGGAGAATCTAAAGCAAAATAATCATTGATGTTGATACTACCTCTTGTTCCTTTTTAATCTACATACTTTCCTTTTCAGGTTGTTCCTTATTAGTAGTTACACTGTTACTTTATCTATATAAGGTAAAATGCTCAATCATTGTTCCCAACTTTTGTCCCCCATGTGGTCTCTTACTAAATAAATTAACCTACTTAAAAACCCCCCACCTACCCCATTTTTCTCTCTTCTCTATTTTTTTATTGGAAATGATATATGTAGCCCTTTAGGGCTACATATAAGAATTATTTACATTTCCTGAAATAGTATTATTTGAGGAGTTAATGACACAATCACGTCAATCGATATATCTTATGCTTATTTAATGCTTAATAGTCCCATTATTAACTTCTTATAAGTAGCCCTTAGCCCTAGAGCAGTGATAAAATGCTCATTGTGAGCGGTATCACTGCCCACTAATAATATTAAAAAATAAAAAGGTGGGGTTCTAGTATTATAAAGATTAAAATAATGGGAAGGTTGGTGTGAACCCCAATGAAGTGATAGTGACTTTCTGAAAGCAAATTGGTAATGAGAATACTCTTCAGGAAACAAAATAACAACATGTGGGGATAGTGGTGTCAATCTGGGTCACTGGGTGGGTTTGGGTTGACCCAACCTGGGTCGGAATGATTTGGGTCGGAATAATCTGGGTGAGAGTGTGTCATGGGTCGGAACTGGGTGGGTCGGGTGGACTTGGGTCGGGTTCAACTGGGTTAGAGGGCTCTCGGAATGGGTCGGAACTGGGTCGGCTGGTACTGGGTCGGTCGGTATATGGGTTGGGTGAATTTGAGTCGGAATGGAATAAGGTGAAGTCGGCCCAAATCGGCTTTCGGAATAACTTGGGTAGGAATAAATCGGCTTTCGGAATAACTTGGGTCGGAAGAAATCGCTTTCGGAATGACTTGGGTCGGAAGAAATCGGCTATCGGAATGACTTGGGTCGGAAGAAATCGGCTTTCGGAATGACTTGGGTCGGAAGAAATCGGCTTTCAGAATGACTTGGGTCGGAAGAAATCGATATCGGAATGACTTGGGTCGGAATAAATCGGGTTTCAGAATGACTTAGGTCGGAATAAATCGGCTTTCGGAATGACTTGGGTCGGAACAAATCGGCTTTCGGAATGACTTGGGTCGGAATAAATCGTCTTTTGAAATGACTTGGGTCGGAATAAATCGGCTCTCGATAGGACTTGGGTCGGCTGAAGCCTCAAATCAGCGGCGTATTGGCTTGGGTCGGAACAAATCGGCTCTCCGAATGACTTGGGTCGGAATTATATATATTAAGCTACGAAGTCGAAAGTTATAACAATTAACATGTGATATACAAATATATTGATATTATGAACTGTGATTGAGTCATTGTTAATTTGTGATAATACATTGATACTTATATTACTAATTTAAAAAGTTACTAAACTAAGACTTATAATTTATAGGAAAAATTCACAACAATAATCCCAACTATGACCACTCTTCTCAAATTAATCTCAACTATTGGTTATTCCATTATAATCTAAACTATGAGATGTATCTTCTCAAAATGATCTCATTTAACCGGTGACTTACTAAACAGATAAATTTTAGAATTTTATTTTCTTTCCTCTCCAACCCACCACCTCCTTCGTCCAATCACCAGTTCACCACCACCTAGTCGAGACCACCTTGCCCGAAACGACCTCCCCATTTAATCACTCCCTTATAAGCCACCTAAAAAAAACCCACCCCCTTGAACGCCACCTCCATCGAATATTCCACCCCCATAAAACCACCTCAACCAAAAAACTCACTCCCTAAAACCATCTCCACCGTAAAATCCACCCCCTCAACATCACCTCCACCGAAATTTCCACTCCCTAAACACCACTTCCACTGAAAAATCCACCTGAAATCATCCCATCGTGGAAAACTCAATTGTCTACCCCATAAACCCACAGTTCAAATCTTGTTCCATATAAAAGTAAATTAACCCAATTGCTGATGAATTGATGAAATTGAGATCATGGAATGATTGTGTGCAATTGAATTGTAAGAGTAAAAAGGGAGGATATACCGGTGGTAGCTGCGTGGTGTGAGAGGAAAGAGAGAAATGGTACATAATTGGTGGGTGGTTTACTGGTTTTTATGTTTTTATCTCCTACTTCTCTCTCATATCTTCTCTTTTTTTTTGTTTTTCAGTTGGTGGTTGAATTGTGGGGAACGAAATGGGGTTTATCATTTGAGTCGAAAAACTATTATGTTGGAATTTTAATTTGAATGGTGATGGAATTTGCAACTGTACGTGAACAACGATGTTCTTTGCACTCATGTTGTGCTTGCTGCTGCTTGAGAAAAGGTGAGAATTGGGTGTTTACACTACAAAAAAACGCTCGTATAGCGACGGAGTTTTAGAAACGGATTTGTATCCGTTTCTAATTTAGAGACGGAAAATTAATAATCCGTTTCTAAAAAAATATAGGGACGGATTTTAAAATCCGTCCCTAAGTTAGAGACGGATTTTAAAATCCGTCCCTAAGTTAGAGACGGATTTATAAAATCCGTCCCTAAGTTAGAGACGGAATTATAAAATCCATTTCTGGTGTGTTTTACCAATTTTTCCAGACTTTGTCAAAAATTTAGATCTACTTTAGAGACGGATTTTGTAAATCCGTCCCTAAATTAGAGACGGAATTTGAAAATCCGTCTCTAATTTAGAGACGGAATTTTAAAGATCCGTCTCTAAATTAGAGACGGAATTTCAAAAACCGTCTCTAATTTAGGGACGGATTTTCAAATTCCGTCCCTAAGTTAGTCAAGTAGATATGTTTTAAAATGCACTTTCAAATCCGTCTCTAAATTAGAGACGAAAATTCAAATTCGTCTCTAAATTAGAGACGAAAATTCAAGTCCGTCTCTAAATTAGAGATGGATTTTCATTTCCGTCTCTAAATTAGAGACGTATTTGAAAATCCGTCTCTAATTTAGACAAGTAGATATTTTTTATAATGCACTTTAGAGACGGAAATTCAAATCCGTCTCTAAATTAGAGACGGAAATTCAAATTTGTCCCTAAATTAGAGACGGATTTTTAAGATCTGTTTCTAATATTTCTTTCAATTATTATCAATTCCACACGTAAAAGTAAACAAGTAGTACTTGGTGTAGTTGGTATGAGTTTCTCCTTGTGACTTAGGGTTACAGGTTCGATTCCTACCAACTGCGGTTTTTGAGAATGGGGATTCCCCTTACCCTTTTCCACTGCTTCCAAGAGCCTTGCCTACAAAGCCAGACCGGGTTGACCAGAGCGAGGTTTCGAACCGAGTGAGATTGTGAACCGGTAATGGGACCGGGTTGAACCGAACAACTAACACAATAGGTGATTTTAAAAAAACCATTCCTCAACTTAGAGACGGATTTCAAAAATCCGTCTCTAAACTCAGAGACGGATTTTTGAAATCCGTCCCTAAACTCAGAGAGGGATTTTGAAATCCGTCCCTAAACTTAGAGACGGATTTTGAAATCCGTCCCTAAACTCAGAGACGGATTTTGAAATCCGTCTCTAATTTTTTGCTACGGAATTAGAAACGGATATTATTCCGTCGCTAAATTAGAGACAGATATTATTCCGTCGCTAAATTAGAGACGGATATTATTCCGTCGCTAAATTAGAGACAGATATTATTCCGTCGCTAAATTAGAGACGGATATTATTCCGTCGCTAAATTAGAGACGGATATTTGGGATTCCGTCTCTAAGTTCGTTTAGCGACGAGGACTTTAGTAACGGACATAATCCGTCTCTAAATCCGTCTCTGAGTACATATAGCGACGGATTTTGACGATTTAGAGACGGATTATGTCCGTCGCTATAGAGTGATTTTTTTGTAGTGTTAATGGAGGGATGAGAGTGAGAATTGCAAAAAATTTCAGTTGACCCAAATCAAATTGGGTTGGAGAGAGAGGGTTCAAAGATGAATGATGATGAGGTGATGTTGTAAAGGCACAAAAAATGAATTCGGTGGAGTTTAGAAACAGAAAGTGAGATAATTTGAGGGTGTGGCAGGGGAGGACGAGGAAGGGGAGGGATGGCAGGGGAGGGGCGGGGGTGGTGGTGGTGGTGGATTTGGACGGTGGAGAGCTAGTGGAAGGGGAGGGTTGGTGGTAATTAGAGAAAGGAAGAGAGAAAAAAATAATTTTTTTTAAAAAATAATCTACGAACCAGCTTACACCATGTGGACGAGGTAACCTGCTAAATAGGTTATAACAGGTAATGGATCAATTTGGGAAGACAACTCATATAATTTGGATTATACTAGAATAACATGTAGTTAGGATTAATATGGGAAGAGTGGTCATAGTTGAGATTATTCTTGTGAATTTTTCCTAATTTATATAGTTATATTATTGGCTATTGCCCATCGGGTTATTCTTATTCATGATTGCATAAGTATTCAAGTAACAACCATAAGGGCTAAGGCATAAGTCCATACCAATTATTGATTAGAGTCAATAAACTATTAAACTTAAACATTTAGTTAGTTAATGACTTACTCACTCTTACTGAGTCACTATATAGCAACGAAAAGAGTTAGAATTAAAGAATTAGGTTGACATTAATGAAAGCATCGTAATTATAAAATTGTTCGACTTTCCTCGTTCATGGAACAAATGAACAAGTAACAATGATCAACGTTAATCGAATATGAAGATGATAACTGTGATCAAGATGATACATAATCATATAGAGGATGAAACATTGAAACTATGAAAGTAGATCATAGTTAATACCAATCATATTAGTGGAGGATCAAGACCGTTGATGTTTCGTTTGTTGATCTTAAAAGATAGTAACATAGGAGGCGATCTTATTAAACAGTCCATATTTGGAAAACCACGTTACGGTTATTTATCTTACAAAATAGAGCTCGATTTTATTACACGATTCACAATAACCGAAACATCATTAGATTAGATTGATCGACTTTCGTTAAGTTAAGGTTCACAAATGATCATAAGATTGATTGTCTTTGACATTAATCAAAACCATCAAAAGATTGATCGTCTTTCATCTTTCGTGTTACAGGGTTCTTTATACAAGATAGGGCTCGATCATCGATATTATTACACGGTTAACAATAATCGAAGCATCATTAGATTGATCGACTTTCATCGTTGATGTTTCAGTTGTGGATCTTAAAAGATACTAAGATAGTAACATAGGACTTAGGAGTCTTGAGTCTATTTGATTATCCGTCTCTTTGAGTTGCTATACGTATCGTCGTATCGGTATTACGGTAATTACGCTATTACAACTTTGACTTAACAGTTTCACGTCATTCAATATTCATGTGGTGCATACTACAGCCAATTGCAAACTTTGCAAGCTTTTTAGCACACATCTATCAATGTTTTTACATACATCTATCTAGGGGTGTGCAGAAAGGGACCGGGACACCCAAAATAAAATCTACTAAATTGAAATAAAGTCTAATAAGTTAAGATAAACAAAAATAAATTAAAACGCTAGAACCAACCTTATTATTTGGCATAAAAACACTAACGAGTAAACTCTTTTGGTTTGCTCACATTGGAACACCCAATCCCATCAAAGAAAATCAAAAAATTTCGTAAAATTCAAACTCTCCAAAACCAAAGCGGGAGAAATACAAGGATAGGAGTTAGCTCAAGTGGGTAGAGCACTCCCCCTTGGCCCCTGAGGTCAGGGGTTCGATCCTTACCCCCAGCATTATGCTGGGGGTATTTCCTTAGCATGCTATGCATGCCTTACCAGCTAATGTGTTGGTGTTTCCTACAGGCTAGTAGCCTTGTAGGGGTTAGCCTTTGGGCTGACTTAATTTCCTAATCAAAAAAAAAAAAAAAAAAAAAAAAGCGGGAGAAATACACCCAAGTCATCGATCCGCAACACCACACTCTAATCAAATCTCCACCTTCGATTAACTCATCATCAACGGATGCCACCTACTTCTTCAAACTCTTCATTTCCACAACTCTTCCCTCCTCATCTCAAATCCCCCTATACAAATTGTTTCGGTGTTGAAACGGTTGGCGGCCTTGAGAGAAGTCCGCCAAAGATTAGGGTAAGCTCCGCTAGTGAATAGCTGCACAAGAAGCAAACGTGAACTACCCTCGGGGGGGATGCGAGGAAACCCCCTCCGACGCTCAAGTCAGCACGTGCCCAAATAGGGTTTAGAGAGAGAAAGTAGAGGGAGAGAGATAAGGATTCTGAGTGTGAGAGAATGTACCTGCAGAATAGTACTAGTGGGGTATTTATAGAAGTACTATTCACCTGACAGGGTGCGTAATCCTTTTACACGTGTACGGTCGCGGTGCTTCTGACAGTTGGGAAGATTCCCTTATTTTGTCTTGTTTGACGACCGCCAACGTTATCGGACCATGTTGATGTACTGACTTGTTAGAGCTATAGGCAGCATCTACAACGCTAGCGTCCGTTTTGCCGTTCGCGGACTTATGACAGGGATCCGCTAACGTACTTGGGTTATACCCATAAAACTAGCCCCCCCAGCATCATTTGGGGTCTTGACCGTTAATGATGTTGCTGGTGGACGCGGATCATTGTTGCCGTGCTCAAATTTTTGAAGAAATTTAATTTGTTGGGTGCCACGTGTCGTAGGGAGTTGAAAAATTTCGAAAAGTTAATGATTACTTTTCCGAAAATCCCGCCCATTACTTTATTAGGGTTCACCGTGCTTTGACACTTGGCAGGAATCTGGAGAGGGAGTTGAGAGGTCTTTCAATCTCAGCCGTTTATTCGTGCCTTATATTGGAGCAGTTGTCCTTTTCGGAGTTCTTTATCTTCATTCTCCAAGCTCTCCCTTCTTTTCTCCATTTTTCTCTGGCAAAACCTCCATAGCCGAAGCTTGAGTTGCTTAAAAATCACTTTTCCTGAGCTCAAATTACTCCGAAAAGTTACTCAATCTTCTAGTTTTCACTTTCCGGTTCTAGTGTACTGAAAATTTCGCCTTTTCTTGACGAACATTTTCTGGGTTTTGCCTGAGTTTGAAGATTTGTCTTTTGGCCGGTGCTTTTTCCAGCTTTTCCGGTGGTGTTCTGGCTCAAGCTTGAGTTTTTTGGTGCGATTTTGCCGTTCGGGGGTTTCATCTGTCTTTTCCGGTGTCTTTTGCTCTCTGCTTTATTTTTCTCCGGTGACCTTTTGTTTCCAGGTATTTCTTCGACTTTTCTCCGCGTTTTGTTAAGTTTCTTTTGCGTTTTCATCATGTCGGACCAGTCTGATAGCCAGAATACCCCTAGTGAGGCGTTCATGACTGAGAGTGACCCCTCTTCCCCTTTGGCCGATAGTGAACCCACTTCTAGCTCAAGTCCGGTGGGGAGGACCAGGTTGTTAGCGGACATACCTCTTACCGCTGAGAGGGAAAGAGAGTTAAGGTCGAAGTTTTTAAACGACCCTGCTACCCCCGAGGAGCATAACTTAACTAGGAGGTATCTATCCGCCAGCCAGAGTGGTGACCGACAAACGCTTAGGGAGCTTAGGCATCAGATTCTTGCTAGACGATCCGTTAGGCATCCTCCGGCCGATGCCGCTCCCGGCCTTGACGTAGCACCCCTTAGAGAGCATGCTTGGTTGGATAGCTTGGCGGATGCTGGGGTGGAAGTAACGGTTGACTTTTTCGACCGCTTACAACAATCTGCGGCTCCTAACCCTCATATTATTGATTTAGGTGACGACAGCGATTCTATTGCTACCGTCATGGTCCGTCAAGAGACTGTTTATCATCGTCGCACTGCTGCGAGTCCTGCCGTCCGCGTCAATGAGGATGCGATTGACTCTGCGGGCGCAAATGTTGATGTTTCTGTGCCTTTTACCCATGCAGTCGGGGAATCTTCCCGTGTTGCTGAATTAAGGGTCGATAGTTCGAATCCGATGGAGGAGATTGAGACTGGACCTGGTTCTGATGCTTTATGGCCGCCGGGATGATTTCGGTGCCTGGTCCTATCGGTGTTGAGATTGATTTGCCTTGGCGTCAAGACGCCATTGATCCGAGTTACCCGAGAGTTGCCGGGACTTATATTGTCTTCCGTCGGGTTATCGGTTAATAATTCCGCCAGAGGGGGCCATTGTGACGGAATGTCCTCCTGGTCACGTGGCCGTGTATACTCATCATTTCGAGTTTGGCCTCCGCTTCCCTCTGGATTCTTTTTTGGTGAAAATCTTAAATGCTTTCAACGTGAGTTTGGCTCAGTTGACTCCTTTGGCGATCCGGAATTTGATAGCGTACATCTGGGTTGTGCGTTTCCTGGATTTTCCGCAAACGCCGAACTTATTCCGCCACATTCATTGGGCCGAAGAAAAATGGATCTTCTAGGCGGGCGGGTTGGTGGTCGCTAACTACGGCCGACAAGAAGATGACAGATTCAGCCTAAGATGACCTGGTTTGAAGGGCCGGGCGGGATGCTTTCTTTTGGTTACGAGTTCCCGAGGATTATCCGGTGCGTCGTCATTTCACCGAGCCACGTCCGCATATGGAGCATTTACCTCTCATTCCGCTAACCGAGGAAGAGTTAGCGGCCTTCGACTATTTCGACACGGAGGATTACTTAGTCACCTATGAGGATGAGAGGGAGGTGAAGGTTAAAGAGCCTAAATATTGGATTCCTCATTCCAAGTACATCCCGGGGAACAAACCTTTGTCGCCCCCTCGCTCACCCTACTCATGAAAATGGTGAGTTTTGATGTCGGACCGGTCCAACCGATGTTTTTTTTTTTTTTTTTTTTTTTTTTTTTACATTTTGCTTCTTGCCATTCGCGAGTTTTGACCACCTTGACCTCGACGCCCTATCTGTGGACGAGAACCTCAAGCCGTTAACCAATTTACCGCCTGCTCCCTCGCAAGAATACGAGACTATGCACGGGATTACCAATGGCCGCCGGGGAGGGAATCGCCACGGCCCTCGAATATTCGCCGTGGTCGCGGCGGGGCGAATATTGTTCGCGTCCCTCGTTCGGGAATGTTACTGCCGCTGCTGCCGATCCCGGCGGCCGGCCATCCCTGCCGTCCCGATTAGGTCCTCTACCTCCCGGACTGTCGCCGGGGAAGTGGGAACAGGAGGCGGCCCCGCGAGCAAGTTGCGGCGGATACATCTGCCAACAAGAGGCAGGCTTTGGCGGACCCTGCTTCTCCTGACCACACCCCTGATGTTCAGGTGGGGGGTCTGGACTTGGATGCTCCAGAGATTCGAGAGCGGGATGTCGCGGCCGCTGCTCCAGGGCATGCTAGCGGCGCCTCCTGGCTATCAGGCTCTTACTCCTCCATCCGTGATAAGATCCGAGAGCCGATTACCATGCCCAAGCTTTCTTTCCAACTTATCTCCCAGCATCTTCTCTCGGTACCATGAGTGGATCGAGAAGAAAGAAGTACCGCTAAGCGATCTTTGGGCGGCCTCTTTCGCCCGTCGGCTGTCGTCCCTGGCAAGATTTACCAGCCTGACTGGGACGTCAGAGAGGATGAGTCGCTATATGCCGACATCCCTGAGAACGGTGGCATCCTTGCCTACTGCATTCTGAAAGGCATGCAAGTGCCAGTAGATAGGCCGGCAGGGTCCCTGGTCACTCCGGCTGCTAGGTTGGCTCACGATCAACTTGTGGTACGTTTACGTACTGTCTTATTATCATTCATTCGCTTTTTTTTTTTTTTTTTTTTATATATCTGACATATTATTTTCATCTTCGCAGGCCAACAACGCCGCCATTGAGGCCGATAGAGCAATATATAGAGTATCGAAGTTGGCGGATACCTATAAGCAGTCGCTGGAAACTTGCCAGGATCTGCTGAAGGAGATGGAGGACAAGCTGGCGGCAAAGACGGCAGAGTTACAGCCTCTGACTGACGAGCTGATAACACTAAGGCTGAGGGCCGCCTTATTGGAAGAGACCGAGGAAAATGTCAATATATTGACCAAGGCTCTGGAGGCCGCTAACTCTGCAAGAGAGGTTGTCGTCCTGGATGCGGCGGCTGAAGCTGAGGCGAGAGGAGTTGCTAAGGCTGTTGCTCAATTTAAACAATCTGATGAATACGCAACAGCTTTGCACAAAAGGTATGATGGTGGATGGGCAGCCGCCATGAGATGCGTTTGCAAATCGGTTCCAGGATTTGACTGGAACGTTATCGAAGACGCTCATGCCGGTGGCCAGCATCTCACTCCTATTGAGGGGGATCCTAAGTTCGCTGACGAGGACGCTATTGCTGATGCGGATCCTCGAGAAGGTCCCGATCAAAATCCAGGAGACCCCTCCCTCTTGAAACTTTTGGCGGCCTTCTTTCAGCTCTTCCTGTTCTTCTAATAGCTTATAGTTGTAATTTTTGAATATTTCAACTCTGTATTCGGCCCATGTTGGCATTTGTAAACGCTAATGTTTCTTAATTTTATAAGTACAATTCCAACTAAAAGCCTTTCATTTGGCCGCCATCGTTTTACCTGTAGTTGGCCGCCAAGCCAGTAGCTTTTATTTTATGGGAAAGTACTTTATATCTTGCGCTTCTGTACCTTTAATTATCGTCCGGTTGTTGTTCGTTCGCCAATCTTTTTGTTTGCCAACGATAATTATCGTCCTATTATCCGCCAATCTTTTTATAGGCCGTTAACGCATTTTGGGCCTGTCATATGGCTTGATTTGTGCTAGGTCTTGTCATATGACCGTTAACGCACTTTGGGCCTGTCATATGGCTTGATTTGTGCTAGGTCTGTCATATGACCGTTAACGCATTTTGGGCCTGTCATATGGCTTGATTTGTGCTAGGTCTGTCATATGACCGTTAACGCACTTTGGGCCTGTCATATGGCTTGATTTGTGCTTGGTCTATTATGTGACCGTTTACGCATCTTGAGCCTGTCATATGGCTTTTGATTCGTACTAGGTCTGTCATATGACCGTTTACGTACTTTGAGCCTGTCATATGGCTTTTGATTCGTACTAGGTCTGTCATATGACCGTTTACGTACTTTGAGCCTGTCATATGGCTTTTGATTGATGTGCATGAAAATAATAAGACAATTTATGGACTGCTGACAGAAACTTGTATTATTTAAGCAACTAAGGGTGGCTCTCGGCCTATTACATTTAGCAACTCAAACATAGTATTTCTTTAGGACGCTAGCATTCCAACAATTTTTAAGCTCCTTGCCGTCCATGTTCTTTAAAATGAAGGAACCGAGAGCAATCTTCTTGGCTACGATGTAGGGGCCTTCCCAGTTAGCAGTCAGCTTTCCCTCAACATGCGCTTTGCCAGTGGTCGCTGTTCTGCGAAGGACCAGGTCGCCAACATTTAATGGCCTCTCCATGACTTTTTTATTGTAAGCCTTGCTGATCCTGTCTTTGTAAGCGGCTGCTCTCGCCCGCCATGAGCCTTGTTTCCGGCAAGAAGTCTAGGTCTTCCCTAAGTGCCTGGTCATTTCTTTGCAGATCTTAGTGCTTGATCCGGTAAGAGGGTAACCCCACCTCTACTGGCAACACCGCCTCCGCGCCGAAGGCTAACTTGAATGGGCTCTCTCCCGTCGCTTCTTTCTCTGTTGTTCTGTTTGACCATAGTACTGCTGGTACCATATCGGCCCATCCCCCTTTGAATTCATCTAGCTTTTTCTTCAAGGCGTTTAGGATCTGTTTGTTCGCGGCCTCTGCTTGCCCGTTGCTCTGAGGGTGGCAAACGGCTGAGTATGCAAATTTTACCCGAAATTCTGTTAAGAAGGCCTGTACAGGTCGACAATCGAATTGGACGCCATGATCAAAGACGATCGCCATGGGGATCCCAAATCTTGTCATAATATTCTGCCAGATGAATTTCTTGACCTGATATGCCTTATTTTCGCTGTCGGCTCTGCCTCTATCCACTTGGTGAAGTAATCAATTCCCACTATTAGGAACTTTCTCCCCCCAGTTGTTGTGGTGAACGGTCCCAAGATGTCCATTCCCCATTGTGCGAACGGGATTGGGCATAGGATAGGCTGCAAATCGTTGGCTGGCCTGTTAATGACGGGAGCGTATCTCTGGCACTTATCACATCTCTTAACATAGCTCTGGGAATCCGCCAGCATACTTGGCCAATAGAATCCCGCCCTCAATGCCTTTAGTGCCAGAGCCTTTCCGCCAATATGGTTACCGCATATACCTTCATGTATTTCTTCAAGGATCATCGCAGATTCCCATGCGGTTGCGCATTTAAGCAGAGGTAAACTGAATGATTTCTTGTATAGCTCATTTTGGTATATGACGTACCAGCTTGCTTGTCGTTTCAATTTCTTAGCAGACGAAGGATTATTCGGAAGCGTCCCGGTCAACTTGTACGCCACCAATTCACTAAACCATTCTCCCTGCTGGTTTATACTGTTGACGGTTACGACCTTTTCTGTGATGCTTTTTTCCTTCAAGATGTCAACCGTGACGGTTTTTTCAATGCTAAATGAGTCAGAGCTTGCCAACTTGGACAACGCGTCCGCTTTTGTGTTCTCGGCCCTAGGTATCGCTTGAATCTCAAAGTGATTCAGTTGAGCTATCAATTCCTTGGCCTTTTCAACGTATTTTAGCATGTTGGCCTCTCTGACTTCGAATTCTCCCTTCAGCTGGCCGCTCACCAATTGTGAGTCCGTTTTTAAAGACACTTTCTTAGCACCCGCTGCCAAACACATTCTCAATCCCGGCAATTGCCGCTTCATATTCTTGCTTCGTTGTTTGACGCCGGGAAGGCGAACTTGATGGCGTATCGGGTACGAATTTCCTTCGTGGCCGGGTCATCACTATACCCGCTCCGATCCGCTAACAATGGGATGATCCGTCGACTTCCAAAGCAGACTTCCTTTTGCTCCACTTCTTCCTCCTCATATGAGGCTTCCACGATAAAGTGCGCGGGGCCTCGTGCTTTGATAGCGGTCCCGGGCTTGTACTGTATCTCATACTCCGATAGTTCAACGACCCATTTCAAAGAAGCGGCGGAACTATCCATCTTCTCGCAATGCTTTTTCTAGTGGTCGGTTGGTTAAAACTTGAATGGGATGGCGGTCGAAGTATGGTCCGAGCTTCCCGCGGCTATTACCACATCTAAGGCCATTTTTTCTACTACCGGGATAACGGCTCTCCGGGACCGTTAAGAATATGGTCGATAAAATAAATTGGCGTCGCCTCTTCTCTTTTTCTACCAATAACACGGCCGCGATCGTCTTCGGTGAAGCCGAGATATACGATTGTAATACGTCTCCTGTCTCGGGCCTTGTAATGGTTGGTAGCTTCTTTAAATGCTCTTTTACCGCCAGGGAATGCTTTGCTTTGCTCCTCTCCCCACTCGAACTTCTTATTCCCCCTTAGCGGGGCAAAGAAAGGCAAAGCTTTGTCTCGCCGATTTTGAAATGAATCGAGTGAGGGCCGCCATTCTCCCTGTTAACCGCTGAATATCCTTGACGCTTCTAGGCTCAGGCAGGTCGACAATGGCTTGAACTTTGTCTGGGTTTGCATCAATCCCCCTTCTACTTACCAAGAAGCCTAAAAACTTTCCCGCTCTCACCCCAAAGACACATTTCTTTGGGTTGAGCTTCATCTTATACTTTCTCAAAGTTCTGAAGGTCTCTTCCAGATCGTCCAAGTGATCACGGTCAGTTTTACTCTTGACGATGGAGTCGTCAACATATGCTTCGATATTCCTCCCCTCTCGATCCGCGAACACTTTGTCGACTAGCTTTTGATAGGTTGCCCCCGCATTACGGAGCCCAAACGGCATTGCCTTATATTTATATACTCCGCAATCTGTGATGAACGCAGCTTTTTTCCTATCGGCCTCGAGCAAGCTGATCTGGTGATAGCCCGAGAAGGCATCCATAAAGCTTAACAATGCGTGACCGCTAGTAGAGTCTACTAGCTGGTCTATTCTCGGCAGCGGGTAGCAATCTTTCGGGCAAGCTCTATTGAGGTTTGTGAAGTCCACACACATCCTCCACTGGCCGCTAGTTTTCTTTACCATGACTACATTGGCCAACCACTCCGGTAATCGCATGGCTCAATAAAGTCACCGCCAATAGCTTATCAACCTCCTCTTTAATGGCTTTGTTCTTTTCGGCCGAAAAAATTTCGCTTCTTCGCTGACGAGTCGAGATAGTGCTTGTCAACATTTAGACGGTGTACCATCACGGCCGGGTCAATTCCCGGCATCTCATCCGCCGAGAACGCGAAGACGTCCGCGTTTTCTCGTAGGAGAGTCACCAGGGTTGACCCCGACCTTTGGGTCCATGTCCTGTCCGACAGCCCACCGTCCTTGCCTGGATCATCTCGCCAAGCATCTCCTGCTTTGTTTCTCCATCCGGCTTGGGCCTTGGAGTATCATCAGGCCTGGATTCCAGCTCTTCCATTAAAACATCCATCTCCTCATCCCCTTTCTCGGGCCCTTCCTCATTCGCCAGAGCCCTCCTCTGGGTTCGCCTTTGTTTCCTGGTTGGCGGATTCAATTCTTCTACCGGCACTCTCCTTGCCGGTTGCTTTAATGCTGTTAGATAGCATGATTTCGCCATTTCTTGATTTCCTCTCAACTTTGCTGTCGTCCCGAGATTGGAAACGTACAACATAGTCAAATGATAGGTCGACACAACTCCTTGGACGTCATGGATGAAAGGGCGTCCGATAATTGCGTTATAGGCTCCAGGCACGTCAACCACTAGAAACTCCGCCATCACATCCCTGGCGTTCTCATCCTCCCCTACTCTGACCGGTAAGGTTATCGGGCCCTCTCGGAATCACCGACGCCCCCAGTGAAACCTATCACCGGGTAACGCACAGCTTCGATGTTCCCGCCAATCATCAATTTTTCAAAAGTTGAGAAATACGTAATGTTTGCGGAACTTCCTCCGTCTACCAGGATTCTGTGGATCAAACAGTTTGACACCTTCGGGCGTGACCACCAGAGGGTCATCATGAGGGTAGACGACATGCTTTGCATCTTCAACCGTGAAAGACATGGCGGGCATTACTTGGTGGCCTTCTCCACCGCATGCTTTCATTGAAATTGACCCGGTGCCCGAATTCTTTCAGGGCTTGCCTTGGCCCCATTGACGCCGCCGCCGTGAATTGGACCGCCACTTATAACGTGAATCTCAAAGAATCCGCGATTGCACATTCCGATTATTGGGCTTTACCACGTCTCCGTCCTTTGATTGTGCCCCCGTATTGAGTGAAGTTACCCCGTCTTATCGGATCCTCTAGGTTATCCTTCAAGTGCCTCGCAATTCTCGGTAGTGTGACCGTGATCACCGTGAAAGTCACACCACTTGCTCTTGTCACGATTTTTATGAAACATTTGCTTAGGACGTTGCCATTTATCACTTGTCCTTGTTCATCCGATATATTTGAGCCCTTGAGGCCGTGAGCCGCGTATATGTATCAAATTTATCTTTGTACTCGAACCTTTCGCGGTCATTCTTCTCGCGGTCATTTCCCTTCTTGACCACATTTGATTCCTCGCTTTCTTTCATCCCGACCGCGGTCATTTTCGCGACCTTTTTCTCTCTTCTCGCTTATCATCCTTCTTCTTTTCCCGCTCACGACTTTGGTCAGCTTACGGCCTTGTCAAACTCTTCCCCTCCGATGAAATCGTTTGCCTTCCTTAAGACCGGCTCAAGGGATGTGAAGGTTTTACGGCCCAGATAACTTCTAAATGCGGACCCTTCCCTCAGCCCGGTCATCAAAGCTAACACGGCCACATCCTGCTGAAGACGGGGAATGGTGACCGCCTCAGCATTAAAACGGCCCACGAAATCTCGCAGGCTCTCATTTTCCCTTTGCTTGATTGATAATAACTCTCCGGTTGTGCGCTCGCGGCGCCTATTACTCACGAAGTGAGTGCTGAACATAGATGAAAGCTGAGAAAAACTAGAAACGTTACCAGCCCTGATGCTTTTAAACCACGTCTGAGCGATCCCGGTTAAAGTAGATGGGAAAACTTTACACCAGATGGCGTCCACCTGAGTGTATAAGTACATGTGCCCCTCATAGGCGGCCACATGATCGTCTGGGTCTGAGGTGCCATCATACTTACAGGATGGCATCTTGATTCGTGGCATGGGGTGGTTCAAGATCTCTGGAATGAAAGGAGACTGCTTAGGCTTGATCAATAAGTGTCCGCCAGCAGAATAATTGCTTGCGCCACTGATGCTGTGTTCCTGACGAGAACGACTTTGATCCTCCTCTTCAGAATTGTTGGGATCCTCAGTTTCTAGGATGACTTCCTCATATTCTGGGTCCTCAATTTGCCTTTCCAATTGGCGTCCCTCCTGATTGAAGGTCTGCATCCTTCTCACGGGGGTGCCATCGACGTTGCGACCATTCATGGTCGACATACGCCTACGAAGCTAACCTGCCCTTGCATTGGGAGTGGGAGTGTTGTTAGGCTGAGTACCCGCTTGTAACATCTGGATGAAAGACGCTACGCTTGTAGCCGCTCGGGGAGAATTGACTTAGTTGAGCCGGGTTAAATGATCCGCTTCCGAGTGTTTACCTGAGACACATTGTTCCCTGGAGTTTGTTGCTCGTTGACGTTCCCAGCGTCTAACTCAGATGGATCACGGCCGTCATTGTTTGCTCTTTCCATGTCGGCGTTCACAAAGATGGAAGCCCCCCTCCTTCTAGCGCCAAGTTGTTTCGGTGTTGAAACGATTGGCGGCCTTGAGAGAAGTCCGCCAAAGATTAGGGTAAGCTCCGCTAGTGAATAGCTGCACAAGAAGCAAACGTGAACTACCCTCGGGGGGGATGCGAGGAAACCCCCTCCGACGCTCAAGTCAGCACGTGCCCAAATAGGATTTAGAGAGAGAAAGTAGAGGGAGAGAGATAAGGATTCTGAGTGTGAGAGAATGTACCTGCAGAATAGTACTAGTGGGGTATTTATAGAAGTACTATTCACCTGACAGGGTGCGTAATCCTTTTACACGTGTACGGTCGCGGTGCTTCTGACAGTTGGGAAGATTCCCTTATTTTGTCTTGTTTGACGACCGCCAACGTTATCGGACCATGTTGATGTACTGACTTGTTAGAGCTATAGGCAGCATCTACAACGTTAGCGTCCGTTTTGCCGTTCGCGGACTTATGACAGGGATCCGCTAACGTACTTGGGTTATACCCATACACAAACCCCGCAAACTGGAGGAGTGAAGAAGCCCCACCGATTCAGACCAGGAACTGTTGATCTTCGTTTCCGGAGCTCCGCTGTTGCAGCTCTTCAAGAGGCTGCTGAGGCCTACTTGGTGGGTCTCTTTAAGGATACTAACCTCTGCTATATTCATGCTAAGAGGGTTACTATTATGCCTAATGATATCCAGCTTGCCAGGAGGATTCGAGGCGAAAGAGCCTAATTCGGTCTAATGGAATTGGATTTATGAAATTAGGGATCTATGGTAGTAGTTGTAGTAGATGTTGTATGTTTGTTCAGTTGATTTATCTCAAATCTAAGCTGGGTATTAGTATTACATATTGGTATATGTATTGTGAATTTTGATGAATGAAAAAATATTTGCAGTTTAATATTATTTGTTCATCTTATTTTAATTACTTATGCTTTGTTTCATTGGTTTTTGGTCATTACTTTTCTACGAATCAGTAGTATACAAGATCTATGTATTTGATTCTCCGTGATTGAGCAAACTGATGTCTCTTCAATTTTGCTTTATCTGATTTTACATATTGTAACTGATATCTGATTTTACGAATCAGCAGTATACAAGATCTATGTATTGAATTTCGAGAGAGATGAAGATGAAATGATGAATGTCGTGTTACTTATGTATGGCGAAGTAGGCAGAATGGGTGGGGAGTGGGGGGTTGAGTTTGGGGGGGTTGAGTTTTGAATCATTAAATGAGGTGGTTCATCATTCATGGTTGATGATATTTTTGGTGAGACTTGGGAGTAAATGTAGCTGCTGATTAATGCTTACTACTCTTTTTTTTTTAATAGCAGATTAATGTTACTACTCATAACATGTGTTGAGAGGAAGAAAACTGGGTCGGAATGGTTTTGGGTCGGGTTGTTTTGGGTCTGGGTCGCATGGGGTTCACCCGTGGGTCGGCCCAGTTTTTGACACCTCTATGTGGGGGGATACACATACACTTTTACACACTCTCTCTCCTCGGAGTACTTCCTCCAGTCATTTTCATTTTCTTTCTCTCTCCTCTCTTCCTTTCATTTTTTTGTGTGTGTGTGTTTTTATGTATATGTGCATATATATATTGGGGATTCGAACCCGCGACCTTCTTGTGATGATTTTTCGATGGGCTGTGATTATAAAGAGAGAGGGTGGAGTGGAAGGAACAAATTTCTTCAATCTAATTTATTATTCGATTATAAAGCAGAGTTACAAAGAGAAACATTTTGCTAAAAATGCCGCTCCTAATTAAAAAAAAGGTTGAGCTTATAATAATTTTATGGCGTTTTTGCTAAATCATTTCTTTTTTGCTTGCCTTGTTTTTGATTTTTAGATCGGTGGGTTTGTTCATATACTCCCTACAATGATGAATTTCTCTAAATACACTTGATATGTGCCCTTGAAAAAAAAAGAATTTACCCTTTTTTGTTATTTTAATTCTGAATGATTATTAATATTAGATGTTTTACAGGAGCGGAGTAAATTTTATTTGGTGAAATCTGAGACAAAAAGATGCATGCAAATATGAAAAGTTTGAAGGATATGGTTGTTGAAATTTGTAAAATGTAATTGAATTCTTGTAAATTATAATTGCAAATATATCAATTTATTAGAACTTGCTTTATCAATATCATATGTTGGTAAGAAAAAAAATAGCACTAAGATTTGCTACTTGTTATTATAAAATGAATTATTGACATTCATGGACTATAAATATAAATCACTTTGATTGACTCAGCAAAACTTAATTGCCATAATTGTTTTCATAAATTTGTTATGCTCGATTTTAGTATTACTTTTCTCTAATTATTTATGGTACATTTTTTTCCTAATTAATTTTGTATTGGGACTCCATTGTATATTTATATACATGAATTCAAAGTCGTTATCCTTTTCTTGTTGAAACCCTGTTTAGAAGGGGTGGACTTGTGTTGACATGTGCTGGAAAACTTTTTTGTTATGGAAACACCTGTTTCTTGACTCCGAACTATTGTTTATAATGTTGAACTTTTGCTTATAGTTCATCTTACGTAAATCCCATATAAGCAAGGGTTCCAATTAAGCAAGCAACAAAGGAAAGGACAACAATGGTACAACAATGGTTCAAGTTGTTCTTTAATAAAGGGTACAACTTTAAGTTAAACAATTGATCCTCCATGTGATGATCTTTGTAAAATTAACTCCGTTGGGGATCGTCGTTAAATGTAATACAAACTAACTTACATATCATTAATATCTTCTATGTATCTCCTAATCTCATTAATATATAACCCCTTATGTTATTCTTTAAGTTTATAACTCGATTCGTAAATATAGAAGTTTAGGGTAAACAAAAACTTGGTGCAACATTTATGTTATTCTTTAATGAAGAGTAATATTTATATTTATGCACTTATTTATAAAGAGTAATATTTGTGGATATTTTGTAATATTTATGATTCTTATTTAGGTAGGTGGATTGTTTGCAAAGGAAAGGACAACAATGGTTTTTAAAAATAACATAAATAATAAATTAAAAAAAGTTCAGAAAAAGGTTAAATTAATACAGGACTAGTTATAGTGTAAACATTTTTTTTCGCCTACTTAAGATTAGTACGAGTAAGTTTAAATTATTTTGAGGTCATCACATATGAAGTAGTAAATGACTAATTATATACATTACGATGGAAAATAATTTATTCAATTCAATTCAATTACATAACAACTTATTCAATTCAATTCAATTACATAACAACCTACTCAAGTTCAATTCAGTCAGGTCATGAACTCATTCGTTCAATTCAATTACATAATAACGTACTTAATCCAAATAGATAATAACGTACTTAAGTTTTTTAGTTATTTGATTAACACCTTCTTTTAACTCAATTACATAATAACACATTCAGTTCAATTAGTTGGTATGCATGGGGAACACATGTTTATGCTTGGGGAACACTTGTTTTTGTATGGGGGAACCCTTGTTTATATAACTTATACAATTGTTTTCTATAATAACTGAGTCAACCATTGCAGCATTTGCATATCTTGGATTTGGCTTTCTCTGCCTTGTAGACCTGCGTAGTGCTGGGTGAGGTTCTTCTGCTTCAAATTCTTCAATTTGACTTGGCCTTTCTTCTTCAGTATTTCTATGACGTGCTCCTGTTTGCCATGGACTTTTCTCTCTTTCTGTTGATGTAGGTTGAGATATCTCAATCTCAAGACTACCACCATCTTGACTAGACTCACCTTCATCTTTCCCTTGAAGCTTTTCCTCGATCTCCTTTGAGTCTGGTAATAATACAGCTGGTGACCACCAAGATGATGCTTCATCAAAACCACATTTCGTTACACGTGACATTTATCTGTTGTTGGATCACAACACCTCCAACCTTTCCTCTGATCATCGTATCCCACAAAGATACAACGAATAGCCTTCTTATCAAACTTGCTACGCATATGCTCTCGAAAATGACTCATTGCTGGCTTCATCTTTCTTAGCTTCTCAAATGGTGAGACAAAATCTAGTCTCGCCTGAGGTAATTGATTTGTCACATGTGTCGTTGTTTTCATACACTCAACCCAAAAATGTGGTGGCACGTTCTTGGCGTGCAACATGCTCCTGCATGTTTCAACAAGGTGTCGATTCTTTCTTTCAACTACTCCATTTTGTTGTGGAGTATTTGGACAAATGAGCTGGCGTCGGATCTTGCATTCTTGCAAGTATTGGGATAATTCTCTGGATATATACTCTCCTCCGTTGTCTGTCCGTAGACACTGAATTTTGCCGCCGACTTCTTTTTCTACTGTTTCATGAAATTGGCCCAAACATATCTTGAAAAATCGTCAATAAAGGTGATCATATAGCCACTCACCGAATATTTCTTTCACTAGTACAGAATCGACGATTTGAGTCGGATGCGAGGCGCCCATTTGCGTCGGACATGGGTCCGACGGCACAGGTCTCGACGCAGATGCAGAGACAGGATCTGCGTCGGACTAGGACACGACGCAGTTGAAGAGCTATCTGCGTCGGACCCTGCCCAACATGCGACGTAGATGGAGTCAGCAGCCCAGCAAGCCAGACTCATTTACGTCGAATGTTAGTCAACGTTCGACGCAAATTAACCATTTTTTTATTTTAAAAAATTCCATTTGCGTCGGACTTTGCCTTACATCCGACGCAAATGGGTAAATTTTGTTAAAAAAAATAAATTCACGTAGACATTATTCACGCTAAACGCATACACAAACCTAAATTCACTAAATAATATGTTCAAAATCAACAAAATGAAGATTAAAAACTCCTGTAATACACAATTCAAAACAGAATCATAATTAAACATAATCAAATTCAACAAATAACATAAAAACAGAAAAACATAATCAAAACAGAACCATAATCAAACAAGTATAAAAACAGAACCATAATCTATACAAAATTAAAAAACGAAATTAAAAACTTAAATATTCAGATCGAGCATACAAAAAACGAAATTAAAAAACTGAACTTTAAAAAAAAATCAGATCTAACATACAAGAATGAAATTGCACTAAATATATTTAAAAAAAACCTAAATCACCAAAATCAGATCAAACTTCATTCTCGTTCTTCTTCAATTTCGTTCTTGAATTTGATAACAATTAAACCGCAAGAATTCGCCGCCACTGCTAATTGAGCAAGAATTCTTGAATTTGATAACAATCTCGTTCTTCAAATCTCGTTCTTGCCCTCAATTTCACCGAGTTCTCGGTCTTTCTTCTCTTGCTCGAGCTTTTCGAGCTCTTTACTTTGCAAAATCAACGAAATTGAATTCGCCGCCATTGCTAATTGAGGAGGTTGGTTGGTGAGTAGAAGAAGGAGAAGATGAAGAAGGGTAGAGAGAGAGAAGCGGTGAAGATCTGGTGGTATGAGAAAGAGAAAGAGAGAGGGAGAGGGAGGAGAGAGAGAGAGAGACGGCTCGTGTGATGTGAATTTCGGTTGACGCGTTTTAATTTTTTAGGGTCTGGCTCGCTTATCTGCGTCGCACATATAGGCCATGCGACGTAGATAAGCCCAATCCATTTTCTGGTAAAAAAAAAAGTAGTAGGTTGCATTTTTTATATCTAAAAATTAGCCCAAATTATCTGCGTCGGATGGGCCATAGAGTCCGACGCAAATATTCTTTTGCATCGCACTAAAGGAAGGTGCCACACAGATAGGATGTCTTTTGAGTCGATTCCATGTTGTATACGACGCAAATAGGTCTTCTGCGACGTTTGTCCTGTTATGCGACGCAGATGGTGAGACGCAAATCGTCGTTTTTCTACTAATACTGTTTACTGGACCTAACACATCTGAGTGAACCAACTCCAAAGGTTCCTTCGATTTGAACTTCGGATCTTCATATGGAAGTTAATGTGCTTTACCAAATTGACATATAGTGCAAACTATATCTTCCTTGACATGTAGGTTAGGAAGACCCTTGAGCATCGACTTCTTCATCATCACCTTGAGCTTGTTGTTGTAGCTCACGTGACCCAAGCGTGCATGCCATAAATCAGCTGTTTCATTTTTCCTCGCCTTGTCTACATATGCCGTTTGAGCAGACATCACGTAGACTGATTCAAGACGTCGTCCCTCCAAGATAGGAGAAGAATTTCTTTCCATCGTCTTGTACACCTTCACGTCACGAGGATTGACAACAACATGGTTTTCGGATGCCGTCAGTTGTGAAACTGACAACAGGTTCTTTGTCATACCAGGAACATGGTAGACATTATCCAGCTGAACTTGTTTGTTGCTAAATCGTGGAATCACCACTGCCTTGCCAATATGGGTTATTGGCAATTCTGAGTTGCTTGATGTTATCACAACTCTACCACGCTTGTACTCGGACATGCTCAGAAATTTTTCTTTGTCTCTAGTCATGTGATTGGAGCAACCTCAATCGATGATCCAATCATCTTTGTAATTGATCATTTTTCGTTGACTACGACAAGTGCAGCTTCCTCTGGCTCCGTGCTGCTGGGTGACACTACCTCCATGTCAAAGATTTGTTCCTTTTCAACTACGTAGGATGCTTGTGCATCCCACTCGACTTCACTTTGGCTTTCATGCTCCACCGAAGTTGTAGCTTTCCCCTCTGCTGGTTTAGACCAACAGTCTCGAGCATAGTGTCCCTTCTTCTTGCAGTTATAACATACGACATCTCGCAGTGTTTGATTTTTCTCTTCCTGCTCGTCTTGTTGTCAATCTTGTCGAGCTCTCCCTCGACGGAAGCCTCTACATTGTCCTTTTCTGAATCCCCCTGACTGTCTGTTTGACTTGCCAAGCTGATTACTCGACTCGCCTGTCTTATCACCTCCCTTGTTTGACTTCATGTTGCCAAAAAGAGCTTTCTCTTCATCCTTGACGGAAACTCCAGACATCTGATTTTCTAGAGCAACCTGGTTGGCCAGCACATTCTCGAACTCAATTAGAGATGGTTGTGTAGCCCAACCTCGGATCGCCGTGACAAGACTACTATATCCAGGCTTTAAGCCGCCGACAATAATCCTGCGCATCCTCGTCTCTGTGATGGGATTTTCAGGATCTAATTTTGTGATTTGCTCACACAAAGTTTTAACTTTGGTGAAATACTGGTTCACCGTCATGTTGTTCTGCTGGATCGACAATAACTCATTCTCGAGAAGCTGAAGTTGAGCATCGTTCTTCTTAGAGAACAAAGCTGCAAGGGTGTCCCACTCTCCTTGGGTATCTTCGCATCCTTGATGCGTTATAGCAACTCGTCCTCGACGGTTGCTGCTAGCACATACATGGCTCTTTCGGCCTAATCTTCCACTTCTTAAACTCTTCTGGATCGATTGGTATTGTAACTTCACTACCACCGACTATACCCCAAAGATTTTGTCCCAACAAATAGAATTGCATACGTGTGCTCCACGTATTGTAATTTTCATTGTCTCCACGTACTGTAATTTCCATTGTTGAGTTTCTCAATATTACTAGCTAGATGAACTAGCAATATCCGCCATTTGTGACTTGGTGTTGCCCGACTATACACAAGTAAGCTTGTCCCCGACCAACAAGCTTCACAGTCCCGGATTGTGCACTAATGGAAAATCTCCTCGCAATACGGTCCCCGACCGTTAAGATAGCCAAAAATATTTTTGACTGTACCACTGCGATATATCGGTCCCCGACCGATAATTTGCCAAAAATGGTCCCGAAAAATTTAACGGAACGAATGGCTCTTGATACCAATTGTAAGATATTTTGGGGTAATAATGTGGAAAGATTAACAATAAATAAGTGGATATAAGAATTAAAGTGTTGCTCACATCTAAAAACACACTTATATTATTTAGTGATATAACACTCTTACATGAAATTGATGAACTCACTCTTTAACAATTTCTCTCCACTTACAAACAACTCTCGTAATAATACTACCACTTAGTACTACTACTTCACAAGGCTGGGCACACATTGCAACAAACATACAACACCTATTTATACTACTACAAACCACTGTTGGCTTGACTGCTTTCACACTAGCAATTAATGCTTAGCAAACTTTTCAACTAAGGTGTGCTGTAGATTTTAGGGACGGGGTGTAGGACGGTAGATTTTACAATCTACATTTACAGTAGCATTATTTGACCAAAGTAGGAGTTGTATTTTAACAATGCATGCATCATGAACCCACAAAAGGAGGGAAATAACTCCTCAAAAAAAAAAAAAAAAAAAAAAAAAAAGGAGGGAAATATAAAACCAATAAGCATACTTCACAAGGCTTATTCGTTAATTAAATTAAGGCAATACCCACTTTGGAGCGTTGTTTTGATGACTAATGCAAAGGGTTTTCACTTTTATTAAAAATATTTTTGTTTTCATTTTCTATTTTATCTCGTTTGCTTCTATTAGGCGCCAAGTCATCATCATCGATAGAAAATTGTATGTTGCACAACTTGTATTACAAAACGATACTACTAAATAGGAAGACAATGATTCTCTCTTCATCCTTTCTAATTGGCAATTGTTATCTAGTAATAATTAGTATAACAATATTAAGCCGATGGGAGCAATAATTTTCTTCATTAACTTTTGTAATTAGGTAGATTACCACTCTGTAAAGTCAATTCGAAGATCATTAGGATTAATATTACATTATTACTCTATTCCATAGACTATTTCACCACGTGATTAGTGTCTGGACCAGTTCTAGTGCTATATGAAGCAAATGATTATGAGGTCTTGAGGCAGCAACACAAGCAAAAATGAGAAAATTTTCTAGCCAAAACAAACTATCATCCATGAACTCATCTTCATCCATAGACTCATCTTCTTGGGTCATTCATATTCGTAGTTTCTTCGAAGAGAAAGAGCTAGAAGATGATGTTGATACAGATGACACAACCGTTTGTGTTTACCATGTCCCTAAATCGCTTCGAGCACTCAAGCCCGAAGCATATAGTCCTCATATCATAGCCTTGGGGCCTTACCATCATTGGCGCCAAGATCTTTATGAGACGGAGAGGTACAAGCTCATTTGTGCAAAGAAGGTGCAAAAGGAGTTCAAGCACCTCAAATTTGAGGATCTTGTGAAAAAACTCTTGAAGAAGGAGCACAAAATTCGAGGGTGTTACCATAAGTACTTGGACATGGATGGAGAAGCACTAGCATGGATGATGGCAATTGATGGCTTATTCTTGCTAGAGTTTCTCCATGTTTATGTCATCAAGATAAGTTCCTTGGCCTCTTCGGCTAGGATGTCATTCTTGGTTAACTCGATGGGCAGGAAGTTGGCTTATGATTCAATCCTTAACGACATCTTGATGCTCGAAAATCAAATCCCCATCTTTGTATTGAAGAAGATCCTACGTATCCAATGCTTGTCATCCGATTTGGCCGAAAATTTGTTGCCTTCTATGTTGATGGGTGTTTGTAGGGAGCTCTCTCCTCTTGTTATAGACGAAGGATATCCTGCGCCAGAGGCCATTGAATGCGCGCATTTGTTGGATCTCCTATATCATCTCATTGTTCCCAAGTTAGAGCAAGGTGAAGAAGAAATCCAAGTGGCATTTCTCTCAAACAAGTTAGATGAAGAGGATCCATCTTTTGGTGAGAACAAAGAGGTCTTCACTAATTCATGGGAAATGGCTTCCAAACTCAAGGCAATGAAAAAGTTTAAGAAGGTTTTTAGTCTTAAGCCCTTCAAACTATTTGCATCACTACCAATCAAGATTATTTCAAAGTTGCCAATAGTATCAGCTATAGCACCCGCGCTAGAGAGTATTTTTCTAGGAAATAAGCATGAGAAAGGAAGTAGCACGGGCGAAAATGGAAGTTTACAAAAGGATGCACAAGTTCCATTGGTAGAGGAGATCATGATTCCCTCGGTAAAAAACCTTTGTGATGCTGGCGTAGAGTTTTGTCCCACAAATGGTGATATATCCACGATACAATTCGATAAAAAGTTGATGAAGTTCTACCTACCTGTGGTTCGTATAGATGGTAATACAGAAGTTCTAATGCGAAATCTAGTAGCTTATGAGGCTTCGGCTACTTCTGGTCCTCTGGTTTTAGCGCGTTATACTGAATTGATGAATGGAATTATTGATACGGCTAAGGATGTAGAAATCCTTAGGAAAAAGAAGATCATAGTATGTCGTCTATTGAGAGATGAAGAGGTAGCTAATCTTTGGAATGGAATGACAAAAGCTATCAGATTAACCAAAGTTTCTTTCATTGACAAAGCTATTGAAGATGCTAATGGGTATTTTAACAATACCCTTAAGAGGAAATTGCATAAACTTACGAAAAGATATGTGTATAACTCTTGGAGGATTCTCGTCGTTTTGGCAACTCTTCTGTTATTGGGATTGATGGTTCTCCAATCATTTTGTTCAGTCTATAGCTGTCCTCGTTTCTTCAACATCGATGAAACTACTACTACGCGTGTATGATTTTGCTTTATTGTTTTAGTGCATGTTTATTTCAACTCATGGAATAGAAAGAAATGAAATTAAATACATGGAGGATATAACTAGTTTAACTTGAAAATTGTTACACCATGCTCTATATCTCTAACCTGTCAAGTTTAGCTGGGAGGTGGTTTCTTTGTGCTTTGATTCAAATTGTAGTGTTTTCTGTTTTCATATTCGTACTTATATGATATCTTTTTCTTTAGAATTTGTATCATGAAATGATGACCAATAATATTAAGTATTGACATTAGTGTATGTACTCCTGATATATATATATGCACCATATGTTCAGCTCATCAACCAATTTTATATAGGCCATAATCTGTAGATAATCAGGAAAACAAAATAACAAATGAAGCCTGTATAGATTGCAGTTTCTAATTAAATCTGCTGGTATATGTATATCGTAAGAGTTAAGACCACCATGATTATTTTAAAAGGAGTCCTGGTACTTGAATTGTAAAGCTCACCTTGTGTGCTCAGTCTATTAGTTAGTATAATTAATAGAGTAGATATTAATCATACAACAAATTAATTTATTAATACTGTTATGCTTGATCACCATTTACTGACTTTATACATGTGTGGCTCTTCAGTTCTATAAAAAATTTAGATGTTGTACTTGAAAATTACAGCATGTTTATAGAACATGCCTGCTGTAATTTTCAAGAAAAAACATCTAAATTTTCTTATAGAACTGAAGAACCACACTTGTATAAAGTCAGTAAATGGTGACTCTAAAGAGAGATAAATAATAATATTATATTTAATATTCTAGAGAAACATTAAAGTTTATAGATACATACTTCCTCCGTTCTTTTTTAATTGCTGTATATGGGTTTTCATACTTGCCGAGATATGATCTTGACTATTAATATCTTTAATATATATATTTGTAAAATTATGCAAATGAGATATTTAAAAAAATACACATTGATACGAATCAAATAACATCTCATGTGATTATGTTTTTTCTTACGTATTATTCATTATTATAGAAGGTCAAGGATGAAATATGGATAGTGGAAAAGTCAAAATGTTACAATTAAAAAAGAATATACGAAATATATTTCAAAAAAAAATTATGGCCCTGTTTGACAATTAGCGAATAGATGTTGCCTGTTAGCTGATTGTATTAGATCTTTGTATAAAGGTGTTTGGTAAGTAGCTGATAGATGATGGCCACATAATTGTGTAAAATGACTAATAAGGACATGTGCATTATGTATTGTTGTACCTTTTATTGTTTATCAATGTAATTTTCAACAACTTTAGAACATAAATGTAATTAGCCTACTCATTCCCAAAATTCTAATGTCAAAAAGCTCCTCCCCTAGACTTTTTCAAAAAGAGTTTTTTGGGCCCAATCAGCTAATTGTAGCCTCTCTTTACCAGACACTCAAATTAGAGGATTGACTAGTCAAATCCTCTAATATGAGTTCAAACCTCTAATTTTCCCCCAAACCTCTCTTTACCAAACAAGGCCTATGTCTTTTTTTAATACAAAGAAAAACAATGTTTGTTATGATTATAGAAGTTCTTATATACACCATTCTTATAATATTTTTTAGACATCGATGATAAAATTACGAATTTCATCAGTGGGGGTATTTTGTATACAGTCCATAAATTTAGGGGTTGTTTCAAATTGGGTAGTGTTTCTGCTAAGAATTTAAGGATTGTAATTGGTTGTGAGATGCGATGTAGGCCCCAAGAACGATCGCCAGAGCTTCGATATCCGTACGCCGAAAACCTGCAAAATGAAGTTAGACTACCCCGGGGGTGGTTCCGGGATCGCCCCTCCGACGCTCAAGTCAGATATGATCAAGGTAGAGAGAGAAAGTCTAGAGAGAGATGCTCTAGTTGGTTAGGTGAGAACTGAATACCTGTTCATTGATGAGGCAGTTGGTTTTTATAGTGTTGGGGATTTCCCAGACAGGAAACATTGATTGGATGGGTCTTTTTGGGATCAATGGCTATGTTGCCTTTTCAGGCAATGATTATTTCATTCTTTTAGAGAGTTCCCAAGTTCCAGAGATTAGGTCAACTTTCAGGTGGGACCCACTGCTGCTACCTGTCCAAGGCTCTAGGAGGCTTTTGTTCTCCTATTGGGCCGCTGATTAATTGAGCCCAAACAATTAGCCCCACGCCATGGATGGGAGATCATGGAGATCTGACTGGATGGACGCCCGTCCGTGGCGGAATAGCGACCATCTTACTTCTTACTGGCTCACAGTCCCATCTAAGTAGATAGACGGAATAAACCACAGTGCCGGCCGAGTCCATCCTTGCAGAGGGGGTTGGTGTCGATCGGCTCACCTCATCTTTGAATGAGGGATGCCGACCGGGTCCCTCTCTGTTTGAGGGAAAGAGTCCCGATCGGGTCGTTCCCTGTGGTGGGGGAAGACGCCGATCGGGTCCCCTCTTGTTGGATAGAGTGCCGACCCGGTCAAATTTTACTAGAGGAAGCTCTGCCGACCGGGTCGTTTCCTGTTGAAGGAAATGATGCCGACCCGGTCATTTTCTTGCTGGAGGAGAGAGTGCGGACTGGGTCATCTTATGTCGAAGGAAAAGCGCCGACCGGGTCATCTGATGTTTGAAGAGAACGACGCCGACCGGGTCCCTTGCCCGTAGAAGGAAAAGCGCCGACAGAGTCATCTCATGTTCGAAGAAGATGACGCCGATCAGATCCTTTTCTCATTGAATGGAATAAACACTGCCGACCGTGTGACTCCTTATTGAAAGGAATCATGCCGACCTGGTAATTCCTCCAGCCCCAAGTCTGCCCGAGTGAGTACTAACTGATATTCGGCCACACTTGGCCAGGTATAGAAGCGACTCGACAAAGGAGGGGAGCTCCTATGGGCCGAGTGATTATGGAGCCACTCGGATGAGGGGCTGATGAGCCCCAAGTTTGTCCGAGTGGGTGCTAACTGATACTTGGCCGTACTCGACCAGGTATAGAAGCGACTCGGCAAAGGAGGAGAGCTCCTATGGGCCGAGTGAGTATGGAACCACTTGGATGAGGGGCTGATGAGCCCCAAGTCTGTCCGAGTGGGTGCTAACTGATACTTGGCCGTACTCGACCAGGTATAGAAGCGACTCGGCAAAGGAGGGGAGCTCCTATTGGCCGAGTAAGTATGGAGCCACTCGGATGAGGGGCTAATGAGCCCCAAGTCTGTCCGAATGGGTGCTAACTGATACTTGACCGTACTCGACCAGGTATAGAAGCGACTCGGCAAAAGAGGGGAGCTCCTATGGGCTGAGTGAGTATGGAGCCTCTCGGATAAGGGGCTGATGAGCCCCAAGTCTGTCCGAGTGGGTGCTAACTGATACTTGGCTGTACTCGACCAGGTATAGAAGCAACTCGGCAAAGGAGGGGAGCTCCTATTGGCCGAGTAGGTTTGGAGCCACTCGGATGAGGGGCTAATGAGCCCCAAGTCCGTCCGAGTGGGTGCTAACTGATACTTGTATATTGCCTGACCTAGGAAGCCATGTGGCTACTTTTGATTCTTCTGACTTTAGGACCCTTCTATTAAGTTCAGTTGACTGGGAGCTGCGAGGGATTTTGACGCTTCATATTCCTTGGACTCTGAATGATGTTGCTTGATTTTACTGGACTCTTAGTGGGATGGACCGAATAGATCCAGTTGGGCCTCTTTTGGAAGCCCATCAAGGCGACGCGGGGGGGTTTGCGTTGCACATTCCCCCAGGCGCGCTTATATAAACAATGGAGGAGAAGGAGTTTTGGATTTTTTGCTCATTTCTCCAATTCTCTCTCTCTCAAAGATCTCCAATTTCTCTCCAACTTTCAAGTTCTTCCTCCAGTTTTTTCGTCCGACCAGGTATGCTCTTGCTTTTCAAGTTTTCTTTTTCTTTCTTTTCTTTCTAATAATCTCGGCCGACTCCCTTGTCCATAAATAATGGGAGAATCGTCCGAGTCAGCAACACCCCCGACCTCACCTCCCTATAACTTGTCCGAGGAGGTGAGGGGGTGGGAATAACGTTGGTGTCGACTGTAATAAGTTGTCCCGACCCCTCGGCTGTACCCGACGCAATGGCTCTTCCGAACCCGTCTTTTTCAGTAGAGGAGGAGGCCGATGGCATCATTCCGTACCCCTGGGAGGTGTCTTTAGCCTATCCCCCCTCGAGAAGTTACTTAGACAAATACTTGTCTTCTGATGTAGTGCGGGTGGCCATGCCGAGGGGAGCAGGAGAAGCCTCGACCTCGGGTCAGGAGATCGAGTATACTGATTTGGATCCGAAAGGGGGGCCTGGAACTTTCTTTCCCGATCCGGGCTTGATAAAGTCTTTAATAGATGATCTCCGCGGAACAGCCACGAGGTTTCAAATCAAGGACCCCTACTATCTGGTCCAACCAGAGGCTCATCATACAGTGCTCAGCCCTCCGCTTGGGTGTATAGCTATTTATTATAAGTCGATGGAGATGGGGCTCCGCTTTCGGCTGACCCCCTTTGTCAAGGAGTTACTGAATGCCTACAATTTGGCGATTTGCCAAATTTTCCCCAATTCATGGGGCGGAATCAATGCCTTTCAGGTTCTCTGTAACTTGATCAACGTTCGACCGTCCCTCAAATTGTGGCGGCATATGTATAAGTTGGTCGAGGTGATGGCTGCGACGAATGGGCCTGGTTGGTGGAGCTTTCAGGTCCGACCTGGGTATCGGACTGTTCTTAATCTTCCTACCTCCCAGAAAGGATTCAGGAGGGAGTTTGCCTTCGTCTATTTTGGCGGAGATTGGGAGATTCCTCCGATCCCTCCCCCGACCAAGCCCATCATTGCCTTGAACTTCCGAGTGGGCGACCTTGATGATGAGGAAGGTGTGGCGGCCTGTTACATGCAGACCGAGTCCAGGATCGTGGACGGGGGGCGAAATATTCGTGCCTGGTCAATGGCTGCCCGACTGCAAACTCTTCAAGGACGAGCATTTCCTTTCGGCTATGGGTCTTAGCTTGACCTTCCCGAGGGGTAATCTGCCGAGGGGATGACTTAGGGTTGTCGGTACGATAGCATGAATTTTTTTTTTTTTGACTAACACTTCTTTGGCTTTTTGCAGAACCTGCCCGAGCGTATATCCACGAGACTGACCCGACAATGGCCGACAAGCTAAATGTTGCGGCGATGAGGGCGGCTCGGCTAAGAGCCGAGATAGCAGCTAAGACCATGAAGGTCCCTGCTCCACCAAAGGTACGAAAAATTCGCTTTTTGTGGTTTGTCTTTTCGGCCGAGTAGCTATCCATCTGATTCATGTTCACTAACTGTTTTATTCCTTGCTCCACGATCCGGCTAAGCCAAAAACGAAGAAGAGGAAGGAGCGATCTTCCGACAAGGTCGCTCAGACTAAGAAGGCGGTCGCGAGGGCGAAAGCCGAGCGGGAGAAGGCTAAAGCCGAGCAGGAGAAGGCTGCCAAAAAGTCCAAGTCTGTTGAGGTTATAAGTCCGAGGGGGCCTCCACAGCCGATCGAGGGTGGCACTATTTCCCTTAACTCCTCGGACTTCCGACCGATCGGTAGTCCCCAATATACTCCTCTGTCCCCGTCCTTCGAACGGCTCAGGGGTAGTCCAACCGATGTTGCGGCCATGGGTGTTCCTTTTACTGGACTTAGCCGTACTGAGAAGGACGGACGCTGGAGCAAGGCCTTAGAGTACATATATATTCCCGCCGACCGGGAGCACATTGAGGCCACTCACGGTCGGGGTGAGACCAACGAGCTCTTCCGCTCTTGGCTCGATGTAAGCATGCCTCTTCCCTTTCGATTCACTTGCGTTTTTACTTGTTCAATTTTCTAACCTTTCTCCTTCCTTTCAGTTCTCCGCTCGGATGGCCAACGTTGCTCAGAACCGAGTGAGCCTGGCCGAAGAGGTGGCCGACCTCAAAGAAAAGGCCAAGAAGCATTTCGATGAGGTGTACCGGGCCAAGGAGGACAAGCGTATCGCTGAGTCCAAACTCGATGACACCGAGAGGGCCATTGAAGCCGACCAGAAGGGCTTCGAGGAGGAGCGGGCTAAGTGGGTGAAAGAGAAGGCCGACTTGATCCTGGCACGCGACTCGGCTCAGACTGCAAAGGATGATGCCCTGTCCAAGCTAAAAGAGGCCGAGCAGAGAGTGTCCGAGCTGGAGTCCCAATTGTTCGAGGCTGAGGGCAAGATTAGGACCTAGGACTAGTGGTTTGCCGACTGGGAGAAATCCGAGGACGCTGAAGTCTACGCTAACGAGGTCGGAAGCGCAACCCATAAAATGGGGGAGGACGAAGCCTTGGATCGGCTGAGGAGGGTCTTGGCCAAGTCCCACTCCGATCTGGTCTGGGCCGACGTCTGGTCAGGATACCAGATGTCCATTGATGCCGACAACGTCGAGATTCAGGCTGAGATGGGTCTCGAGGATGCTGATGCTGATGGCGATGAAGAGGGTGATGGGGATGATGACGGCCGGATCGATGTGAACGTTGTTGATGGCGATGACGACGATGATGATGAAGATGATGCTGATGCTACCGACAATGCTGGTCGGGGGGAGGAGCGAGTCGGTGACAACACCGAAACTAATGCTGGGAGTATGACTGATCTTCCCCCTCCCCCTAGCTCTTAGGATGCACGCCATTTGTACTTAGCCGTTTTTCAGATTCGTTTTTATTAGCTTTTGTAACGTTCCCTTGTAATGTCCGACTACTTTAATGGAACAACTTTTGGCGTCATTTTTCGTTGTGTTTGTTAATTGCAATATTGTCTGACTAGCTTCATTGATTTTGACTGATCTGTTTTTTCTTTGCCGATTGACTTGTTCCAACTGGTCAAGTTTCTTATTTTAAACTTAGCTTATTTGCGACTGGTTAAGTCTGCCGAGTGAATGTTGTTTGGTTCATCAATTTATTGCCGAATGACTGGTTAAGTCTTAAGTAAAATGCCAACAAATTCTTTGTCGAATCGGATATCACATTGACTGGTTAAGTCTTAACTACAAACAATGCTGACTATTTCGACTGGTTAAGTCTAGTAGCCTAACTTGTTACAGGAAACGCCGATCAACTATGATCTTCTACTTTGCTAATACATGTATGCCCCTGTTGCAAGTAACAAACATTATACGAAGTACTTTTTGAGGTTGTCTGTATTCCAGGGTCGAGCCAAAGGAACACCTTCTGGGGACTCTAGTCGGAAAGTACCGGGCTTGATGACTTCTGTTACTTTGTAAGGACCGTCCCAGTCAGGCCCTAGCTTCCCTTTCAGGTGCGAGAGAATTTAAGGATTGTAATTGGTTGTGAGATGCGATGTAAGCCCCAAGAACGATCGCCTGAGCTTCGATATCCGTACGCCGGAAACCTGCAAAATGAAGTTAGACTACCCCGGGGGTGGTTCCGGGATCGCCCCTCCGACGCTCAAGTCAGATATGATCGAGGTAGAGAGAGAAAGTCTAGAGAGAGATGCTCTAGTTAGTTAGGTGAGAATTGAATACCTGTTCATTGATGAGGCAGTTGGTTTTTATAGTGTTGGGGATTTCCCAGACAGGAAACATTGATTGGATGGGTCTTTTTGGGATCAATGGCTATGTTGCCTTTTCAGGCAATGATTATTTCATTCTTTTAGAGAGTTCCCAAGTTCCTGAGATTAGGTCAACTTTCAGGTGGGACCCACTGCTACCACCTGTCCAAGGCTCTAGGAGGCTTTTGTTCTCCTATTGGGCCGCTGATTAATTGAGCCCAAACAGGTAGTCAAGAAAAAATTTGCAGGTCAATACTTGTTAGAGTAAGGATTTCATTATACTAAGGATGTATATATAGTTGGATTATATTTATATCCTATCTTTGTTGAAAAGGATAGTCGTGTATTATGTAGCTTGTGTTCCTGTCCATTGTTGTGATTAAGAAATGCACTAGATGGATGTCTACAATACACTTCTTCATGGAGACCTTGCAGAGGAGGTATATATAGACCTCCTGGTTTTGCGAAAAATAAATCTAACTCTGTATGTAGAATGAAGAAATCTCGTTATAGCCTGAAACAGGCCCCTAGATGTTGGTTTGCAAAGTTAGATACAACATTGAAGAAATATGGTTTTCTCCAGTCATATCAGATTACTCTTTATTTACATTGACTCATGGCAAAATTCAGATTAATGTTCTGGTATATGTATTAGAAGATATTATCATTGCAAGCAACGATAGTATTGCATTGGCCGCCTTTAAGGGATATTTGGAAATTGTTTCAAGATGAAGGATCTGGATATTCTAAAATACTTTCTGGGGCTAGAAGTAGCACGTGGCCCTAGTGGCATCTTTATAGGCCAGTGCAAATATAGACATGCATTATTCTGAAACTGGGTTGTTATGAGCTAAACATGCCTACTTTTCAATGGAGTAGAACCATAAGTTGGCTTTAGCGGATGGTCCGTTATTTGTGGATGTTGAAAGGTATAGGCGCCTATTAGGTAGATTGATCTACCTTAGCTTGCTGTTACTCACCCTGACTTATCATATGTTGTTCATATTTTGTCTCAATTTATGCAACAGCCTCGAGAGGCGCACTGGGAAGCCTCCCTTCGGGTGGTTTGATATTTGAAAAAGAATCCATGACAGAGAATTCTTTTGCGTGCAGATAGTGATTTGAGCTTGGAAGGTTGGTGTGATTCAGATTGGGCTAATTGTCCTCTAACTCGTCGTTCTTTAAGTGGCTGACTAGTTTGTTGGGATATTCTCCTGTCTCTTGGAATACGAAGAAACAACCTACTGTTTCTTGTTCGTCTACAGAAGCGGAATATTGCTCCATGGCAATTATTACTTGTGAGCTTAAATGGCTTAAGCACTTATTAGGCGAATTGGGTATTAAACATGAGAAGGGTATGCGATTATTTTGTGATAATCAATATGCGTTATATATTGCAAAGAATCCGGTGTTTCATGAAGGGACCAAGCACATTGAGGCTGATTGTCACTTTGTCTATGATGCGATTACTTAAGGCCTTATCACATCTTCCTATGTCGTACCTACGACACTTCAGCTGGCCAACATATTTACCAAGGCTTTGGGTATTATCTTAGTTTGAGTTTTTATTATGCAAGTTGGGCGTTCGAGATTTGCAAGCCCCCACTTGAGGGGTGTTAGAATAAGGATTTTATTATACTAAAGATGTATTGTTGGATTGGATTCATATCCTATCTTTGTTGGTAAGGACAGCCGTGTATTATGTAGCTTGTGGCTTAGATTGGGACTCTTGTCCATTATTTTGTATATATACTCTGAGATAAACCTGGGCATGGGTCGGCCCTGTTCACGGGCTCGGCCCACGGGCTTGGGGCAATTGCGGGTCGGGCTGGGCCTGAAATTTTCAGATTTTGTCCACGACTCGGCCCAGGCATTAAATTCTTATAAGTTCAGTTAATAATAAGTTCAGATAAATTAAGATAAGTTTAGACAAATTTAGTTTATTAAAAATAAGGTTTAACATATTCACAAAAAAAGGTCTAATATATTTAGATAAGTTCTAATAAGTTTATTTAAAGTCTGATAATGACTAATATGTTCAGATAAGTTAGATATTAGTAACACTAATATTAGGATTTAAATTATACCCATATAAAATTTTTCAATTAAGTCGTTCAAAATTGAGTCGCAATTGTTAACTCCTCGCTAATTAACATAAGCTCATTAATAATTTAGAAAATTAAAATGAAAAAATGAAATTAAAGAAAATGGTAGCTTTTGATTTATTTACTCTATATTATTCGTGAACAAGTATTTAGGCTTTGCGGCGGTATTGAGGACTATAATTTTATGGGAAAATAGAAAAAAATATTTGAGAATTATAGGTAGAAAAATGACAAAAAAGAGAGTAAAATATTGGTACTTTTTTTGTAGATCATAGTTATCAAATAAAGAATTATAGCAAGTAAAAAGAGACTTTCATTTATGAAAAATGTAGAAGTAAAAACGACGAAGGGAATATATATGATTTTTAATAGATATGTTTTTGTGTATTGTCGACTACCTAATTAAAAAAACAAAAGACAGTTCTTTTTTTTTTTTGAGTTTCTCCCTCTTATTTTCATTTCCTTGTAATTTTCCAAAACAACCAATAATTGAAGCCATGTTACTGATCATGTCTCTCTTCCCCATCATATAACAAGTCTTTCCTTGCAGACTTAAGAACGAAAAAAATAAAAACAAATTTTGCCAGTGCAAATTTGTAGCGGAAGTCAAGAAAACTCGAGATAAAATACAGGATATGATGAAAAAAAACTATGAATTTGATGGTGTTGGATAGTTTTGTTCATGGTTCAAATATTTTTGTTCTTAATTATCTTTTTAGGGGACAATATTCATGTGACTAAAAAACATGTAATAGTGCAGTTGTCAATGCAACAACTACAATTTACTATGCTAATAATAAGTGTGACGTTATTATTTTTCTTCATTTGTGGTTCATTTCATTTTGTGTTCTTTTTTTTTCATAGAGTTCCAAGTATATTAATTAGTATTCTAAAATTTACAAATATAATTTTGACCATTGTGATTTGACCATAGTGATTTGGCCATCGTTAAAAAATTAAATTATTATTTATATCCATCGGGATGAAGAGAATACATATGCAGTAGTAAAAAAAATATGGTTTAAATTATGATTTTCTTCTTCACTGTAGTTAAGTTAGTAATCAGTCAGAGTGCATGCCAAATTGAGAAGGATTCTTAATGGGAGAAGAGTCACAGTTTTGGAATACATTAAAGGCCCTTTTGGTTAGTGGTCATCAATGGTGGTAATGGTAATGCATTATTATATTACCATTTGGGAAGGTAGTATTGAATGCTAATGAAATTTATAAAGAAAAACTCATGTTTTGAATTGAAATGAAGTTTCAATACCATGGGTATTGACATTATAATTAAATTTACATTAAACTCTGAAGCTGCTAAAGCAAAGGAAGTGACATGACATAGTTAATGAGGAAAGGGTATGCATCGTAAAAATGAAAAAGACTTCCTTTGTATTCATCCCATCTAAAATCGAATGAGGGTAATTTGGGTGTTTTTCGTTTTTAAGAGAGAAAATGCTAGATTAGGAGCATTATCATAAATAATATGTCGCCGATATTAAGGCGTAGGGGATAAATACGATATAATGATTAATTTGTTATTGGAAAGAAGTTATCTGTTTATCTTATAATTTTCTACAAAGTAATAAAACTATTTGTAACCATACATCGCATGGGTATAAGACTAGCTAGAAAGAGGGATACTGTTCGACATAGCTTTATCAACAAATTAAAATTGGCTAATTGTCTAGCATTATATGTCAAAAGAGGGATTGTAAGTATTCAAAAATAGTTGGTTTTACTCCCAATAAATGAACACTAAGTTTGGTTGTTTTTTCACTTTTTGGTTTTCTAAAGAGAAAGATGAATTGAAAAAACGAATATGTGTTTTGGGATGTTCACAGAGAAAGAGAGTAAAACTGTTTTGAAAGGATTGGATAAAGTTATTAAATTGGTAAAGTTGTTATTTTGTCTATGTACTTTTGTTTTTACTTTTTCTTATATAAAAGGATAACCAGAAAATGTAAATCATATGGAAAACCTACAAAACACACATATATAATACGCTATTACGTATTTATATGTTCTAAATTAGTTTGATTAATATCAAAATTGGTGTTGGCTTGATATATTTTAAAATTCTACTTTCATATTTTTCTGTTCCTCCGAATTGCTTTTATGAAGAAATAAAGGAGTAAGGGTTAACGGTGGGCCATTGGAGTCATTTAGTGTAATTTTTGGGAGGCGCTTAGTATAGTGGGAAGTACGAAAATGTCACACCCATAAAAGAAAATACGAGGAATAAAAACCAACAAGGGAAAAATTATATTCATCAATTTTTTAATCACTCTGATCCATTATGCAGTTCAACAGTATAAATATATCAAACTTTTATAGTAAATGAAGATACAAATGGGAGCATAACACTAAATACTAAAGAAAGATTGAAATTCATAAACAACAATAACCTCTTAAGGGTTTACAATATAACATGAAAATAAAAAACGGTGTACTGACTAATTAGAGGAACGATCTTATATCAGCTAATCAAAACGGTGGAAATGAGCTTATATCAGCTATAGTGGAAAACATATATTCGGCCACCTAAAGGATCATTTAGAAGAACCTAAGTATTTTCAAATGATGGATATTCTTGCTTCGACTCATAAGATAGTGGAGATGGTGAATGATCATGTATTTTTCGAATTACCCGGGGAATTACTAGAATATATTTAAGTTTAAAAATGCAATTTCTAAGGAAAAATGCAATTCCTAAATACCATTAGATGTTCCGGTCTATTGAATCACTGTATAAGACTGAAGGTTGGTACACCAGTGATGAGGAATATTGATCCGGCCAACATCTGGTTTATGTAACAATACTAGTTTGGTAATCATGCATGTAAAAAACTGAATCATCCAAGTTGTGGTCATTTTAGGTGGCAACGGGGAATAAGGTATTTATACCCCATATGATATTCCGTCATATAAAACAAAGTTTCCTATGATGTTTCAAAAAAAGCAGTTTCCTTTGGCAGTATTAAAAATCAAGGAAAATCTTAATCGCATGGTGGATTTCCCGAGACCAGTTCGCAGCCATGGCCAATTTTACGTAGCCATTTCTAGAGTCACGAGTAAAAAATGTCTAATAGTACTAATTTATGAGGAAGAACATGGGATGTCTAATACTACGATTAATGTAGCATATAAAGAAATCTTCAAAAACATATGAGTTATATATTAATATAAAGGCACTTTTTTATCATACAAAAAAGAATTTGATCGAGTAGACGTAAAGAATCGTTTATATGTTTTCAATGTAGCTGATATATAAACATTCTTATTAAACTTAATAGTTCCCGTGCATTATGCACGGGTCCAAAACCTAGTGATTTATAGTAGTTGGTTTGTGATGGAGAACATATACCGAATATTCTCTTCCTGTATTTAGGATATATTATTATTTTTGTAAAATAATATCTTTACAAATCTTGTTAGTTTCCTAATATGATTAGGCTTATCATAATAATAGTTTTCTAATAAGATTAGGATTATCATTATAACCTTATAAATATTAATCAATAGAATACAATAAAACTAGGCGGTTTACATTATCTTACCGTTTGAATGTAAGATCTCTTTTACTATTATCATAGGTTTGTCAATTGTCATGCTTGGTTAATAAAAAACTTTTTAATTTTCCTATAATATTGAGTTGTTAATTTGTAGCGCTCCCCCAAGTAATTATATCATGTACTCGGTTGCACGGGTGCATCATGACAATGCTGAAGGTGTATACAACTCCGTGACACCAACTTTTGAAATATAGCTAAAATCCTCAACTTTAAAATATTAATACGAAGTTATCTGCTCCCTATGTTTCTAAAAAAATTGTTACATTTTCACTTTTCACACATGTCAATGCAAAACTTTAGACATTAGTATTACTAATACTTTGTATTTGTAAACATTATAAAAGTAGATATGAATAAAATACTAGTACATATTAAGATGAATCTAACAAGCTTCCACATTACTATATTTTCCTTACATTTAAATTATATATGATGGTCAAAGTGAAATTTATGAATAATAAAAAATGTCAAAGTGTAAAAATTAAGAAAAAAGGAGGGGCTATTGATTATTATAAACGCATTTAGTAATAAATCATAATGCATATATATGAAACTGATAAGAATTACTAAAGATATAGTTTGGGATATATGGGGGGTACTGAATAAAAATCAGTAAATCTTAAAGTATGGAATAAAAACCAGTGTAATTCTTATTTGACCAAAATCATAATATTGTAGTAATAACATATTACTTTTTATAATAATCAACCACTAGTTACTATTTAATACTGCTAGTTATTAATAACATATTTAACATTAATTTATTTGTTATTAACTTTTCGGAGCATGTTAGATCTGATTGAAACTTGTTGGAACTTATTGGACCTGAATGGAACTTATTGAACCATTGTTATTAAAATCTCGATTTGGATTTTATGATCCTAAAATTCTACGATCTAGAAGGACCTCGTCAATCCCGATCCTACGCACAATCTTAATTTTGTTGGATTTTTCGATCCTACTGGACTACAAAAATTCACATGTTAGGATTTTAATACGATTATACGATCTTACAATTCTATGATCCGATCCTTTCATAAAAAATTCATGAAGTAATTTCACATATTATCTTTCTCCTATTAGATTTTTGTTTGCATGCTAATTCAATCATAGAGTATTGAACTACTATCACCATTTGCAAGTGAAAAAAGTCATTATTAATGTGTGTTTAAATTTTCAACATGAGTTTTTTTTTTACCATATTGTAGCATAATTATCACTATTTACCCAATTTTGTAGAATCTTACGATCCGATCCTGCCGATTCAATCGTAGCAACCACTGCGATCCAATAAGTAGGATCGTAATCCCGATAACATTGATTGAAACACATTGGACCTAATTAAAACTTATTAGACCTAAAACTTAGTTTTTAAAGGTGAAGAGAACAAACCCTTATTATATTCTCGATCTTATTACCAAAATACCCTTGTGTCATCATCCCTGGCAGACTAAACTCGGTAGAATTGGAAAATTTGATAAAAGGGTGGAAAACCTTATCTAACATCTAACCTTATCAAAGCACAATTGGTAGAAAAGGGTGCCACATAGAGCTAAGACAAATGACATGGCAACCACTCATTCAACACCATTAGATTCACCCAATCTCCTCTCATTCTCCCCCACAACTTTCCCTTTCTCTCTCTCCTACTTCCCAAACAAAACATCCCACACTTACAACACTACTCCACTCCACCATAACTAAACTTGTTATCAAAACAAAGGGAAGCTAGCTAATTCTCTCTTTTCCACACCAAAAAGAAAGAATAATAATAATAATAAATGGCTTCTCTAACAGCAGTTTCAATGGCTACTCCAATCACAACCACCAAAACTACCTTCTTTAGCCCATTACCCATGAAGCCACAAAGGGCTACATTGATGGGCCAGAAGCCCAGAGGTATGGGCCTTAAAGTCCAAGCTTCATTGAAGGAGAAAGCTATTACTGGGCTTACTGCAGCGGCCCTAACAGCTTCAATGGTGGTTCCTGATGTTGCAGAGGCTGCTGAGTTGGCACCTTCATTGAAGAACTTCTTGCTCAGTATTGTGGCTGGTGGAACTGTGCTGGGTGCTATTGTTGGTGTTATTATTGCTGTGTCCAACTTTGACCCTGTTAAACGAGCTTAATTATTTGCTCACTCTATATTTTTAGTTGTATTTATTGTTTTAGTTTTGTGATTTTATGTGTATTATCATCTGTCACCAACACCCCACCACCCCCTATAATCCCCCTTCTCTCCCCTTCATTTGCTTTTGATGTAACTTTATTTGTTATGTCAAAATGACATTTGATCATGGTTCAATTTTATCATTCATACATTTCATAGATTTCGAATCTTAGAGAAGAAGATCACATTTGCCTTATCTTTGATTCATTTTATTGTCTAATATGGAGTATTTTTTTGGCATAATTAGGCCTGATTATTGACTTGTGCAAACTAGGGATGTCAATGGGTGGGACTTAGAGCGGATTATGCATAATTTGGCTCCAACCCTGCAAGAAATCGGATTTTAAATTTAATTCCGACTCCGACATTTTTAAGGGTTTGGGAGTTGTTTCTTTCATATTACATATTTCATTACTTCATTCTTTAATTCTTTTGGAATTTTCAATTTTTCATAATAGGTTGTGCCCGTGTTAACGTATTGATTATTTAGTACTATTTTAGGTATTTATGAATAGACTTTTCAGAAATTTTATAACTACTACAAGTCACCAATATACAAAATTTTAAATTGTGGGAAAATTGCATAATTATGATAAAGTTTAGTCGTGTTGATATTAACAATGCTAATTTTTCGTGAAAAAGAAGAAAAAAATGTTTGATTTTAAACTTGCTAAACTTATAATTACTTTTTTTTCGAATTAAGGATTTGGAGTTTGAATCTTTATTTTTGTGATCAGTTCTCTTTGGTCAAATCAATCGATTATTGACACTACGATTCTTTTATGAACACAAAATGTTCATCCTTCAGTGAATAGTGAATACTCCTCAAGTTTTCTCCAAGCTAGGTTTGTTTCTACAGCAATGAAGTCCAAGCATAGGAGTGTTTACAACAATTGTTGGGCTTACCCACAATATTTACAATGGGTAAGCCCAACAATCAAATCCAACAAATAAACAACTTAAGCTAGAAGGAGTTTATTTATAACATTCCGGCAATTCTCTCTTTTCTAAAATACCTTTTTAATACAAAACATAGAGAATTATCAAAGTATCATCGCCCGTGTGAAAACGTATCGGCTTATTCAGAATTTTGTAGCGGAAAACATAATAATAACTTGAAAAACTAAAACTTAGTCAACAACAAAGTCAACTCCAAAACCAACCAACAAAATCAAAGTCAACTTAAAACCAAACCAAACCAACTATGAAAAATATAACTCAAAAGTATTGTAAATAAACTACACAAGCTCTCCAAAAATCCCGATCCCAATGATGCATCATCTTCAAACATGTAGGTAGACAATGCACTATTGATCCCTAGAGACTGCTCACCGAAATGGGTCATCACACGATCAATAAGGCAAAGTCATGATCAACATACACAACAAAAGCACGTAATCAGCAAAGCTGAGTACTACATACTAAACAAGTAAACAATCCTAACATGATACTAATAAATAGTAGGCAGAAATAATTTATAGTATAATAACTTGCAGACGACTTTTACTGAACTAAACTTTAACAACATTCTTATTACTTTAAATGGAATAGTCAATGGACCAGTTGTCTAACTAAAACCAGCCTTCCCTTTGGAAGACGAAATACGGGCACGACTCCGTATTCCCATGACCTACGATATCGAGGAACCTTTCTAAATAGGACACGGTGATCAATCCGGCCCCAGAAAAAGCCATGGGACGCTCACCATGTACCCCAACTCCTAATTGTCCAACACTTCGTACGCGCACCGCCCAAAGCTATTGCTTATCCGGGTCCACTTTACATGATTTACCAGATATTACTTGTCATGACTCACAAGCAACACAAATAATAAAATCAACAAACAATCACAACTTTCTCTTTTTATCTTAGGATTAGATAAGTGATCACACAACTTAACAATCCAAGATTAATATCAACTTTAATCCAATCTTTCTTATTTGTTCAACCTAGCCAACAACCAACTTACCTTTCATAGGTATACAATATCAACTTACCAAATAAGGCCATCGATCCTTATGAAGCAGTGAAATACTAAAAAGGGAACAATGATCAACCATGATTCAATACTAATAAATATATTAATTCTCCCATGTGAATTAATAAAAATAAAGTTCGCAACCAACATGTTTGCATCAATCTTCCATACAAACATAATATCAATCTCATAATGTAAATCTCATATTTATGATGTTCACACAATAGCATCAAACATGCAAAATCCAACATAATAGATATCATATATGAACTAAACATAGTTCCTATACATGATACTACATAATTCTACTTCTTAAATCATGATACTACATCAACCAACACATAGGTATGTACGTACCTTGTGTAGACAAACTGAGATGCTACTATAACAGACTTAAAAATCGCCTAGAGAGAATTCTCCGCCTAAAATAACCAATATAAATCCATAATTAATCCTTCATGAATTTACAGCACTAATAAAATACTTTAAAACCCTCTTAAACATGTTTAAAACACTCTCTTTAAAATTCCAGCATTATAACATGAATTAAAACTCCCTTAAAACATATTCAAACATGCTTAGAATCATAAAGGTAATAACTTTCATAACTTATAATAAACTACTATGTTTTTCTATCTTTCAAAACCCTAAAAATTCATGCTTTGATAATTAAAATCTACTTTAAACTCAAATATGCAAATCTAAATTTTATTTCATCAATACAAAAATTATATAACTTAGATTCAATAATAAATCACCAACTTATAACTTTTAAACATAAACAAATTAAAACAAAACCCTAAAAATACAATCTTTGAATAAAACTTGAGGAGGAAGAAATAACAAACAAACCAAGCAAATGAGAGGAGGAAGGGACGCGCGACACGAGGGAGCAACGCTGGCTGCTGCTGGCGGTCCGGGGGGCTGCTGGCGGTGGTCGGATGCCGTGTCCTGCGGCGGCAAGGCTCGGCGAGAAAGGAGCCGAAGGAAGAGAGAGAAAAGAAGGAAGAGGAGGGCCGAAAGTGAGAGGGAAAGAGGAGAGAGAAAATAATGTGTTTAATGTGTGGGTTTTTGTGTAAATAAGGGTATTTATAGTTTCCTCCCATTAGGGGTCCAATAAAGAGTTGGGCTTTGATGGGTTAATATCCACAGGTTAAGCTATAAGGTTTGGGCTCCTCACACCCATTTACAAATATTTTTCTAAATCTAATAAGTGTTTCAAACATTTCAAATACTTTTCAACGCATGACTTTAATAAAATATTTGACTTGCATAAATCATTAAAATAATTTCTTTGACTTTCAAATAGTCAACCTTAAAGAAATAAATCGTTAAAATACTAAAATATATTTAAATATAAATAAATATACATTAAAATATATTTATAAAATCCATAAATTTACGGGGGATTAAAGTCTACCCCTCTTAAAAGAAGTTTCGTCCCGAAACTTGACACGAAAACTCACACATTTTCAAAAGTTTTTAACTCAACTCTCAAAGGAGAAATACTTGTGCCACTCATGTGCACTCTTTTGCCATCTTAAAAACAATTGTGTTACTCATGAACACCTTTTCTAGTGCGGAGAATCTATTTATTTTGCACCAATATGTGCAAATCGCCAAAATAAGCATAAAAATGCATACAAATACCATAAAATAGGTAAAAAGCGTGAAATTCTATCGCATTCTATCCCCTTAAAGAAAATGAGTTACGCCCTCGTAACTCACCTCAAGGAATAAATATGGGTACTTCTTCTTCATTTCAGCTTCAGCTTCCCACGTCGCCTCTTCGAACTCATAGTTCGACCAAAGCACTTTCACGGCATTGACATCCTTATTGCGCGTACTACGCACCTTCTTTTCAAGAATTTTCACAGGTCTTTCCTCATATGTGAGGCTACTATCAATCTAGATCCTCTCAGGCTCCAAAATATGACGCTCATCAGGGATATAACGCTTAAGTTGGGAAATATAAAACACATCGTGCATCTTCTCGAACTCCATTGGCAAAGCCAACCTATAAGCTACCTTCCCAATTCTTTGTAGAATCCACTACAAGAAAAAGTCAGTTTAGCGACCGATTTTAGCGACCAACAGAGAAGGTAGTTGCTAAAATTAACTTTAGCGTCCGATGGAGACTAGTAGTGGCTAATTTGCGACTGACTACTATGTAGTTGCTAAGTAGTCGCCATTTAGCGACTGCAACCTATTTTTGCGACTACAGAGCGGTTACTAAAATCTGTACAGTAAAAAATAATATGTTAAACAAATTAGCGCCCAATTATTTAGATTTTAGCAACTACATCAGTAGTTGCAAAGTCTTACCCGAAAAACTTTAAACCTTTAAATTTTCTTTTTATAATTAAAACTTGCCTAAAAAAACCTTCCTATAAAGGAAAAAAACCCTTACCTGAAACACTCTCACTCGACACACACCAACAAACCACTCGAACACTCACACTCTCACTCGAACAGTCGACGGCGACGACGATAACTCTCACTCGTATAGTCGACGGACGATGAACACTCTCACCCCCAACAGTAGACGGCGACTAACACTCTCACTCGAGCACTAACGATGACGACTGTAGCACTCGACGGCGAAGACTAACACTCTCATTCGACAGAGCCTCAAGGTTCCACTTTTCTTTTGATTGGTTTTACGAATTTCAATTGATTTTAGGGTTTTCAATTGCTTTTAGGGTTTTCAATTTTAATCTCTAAAATTAGTGCAGTTCTGCAGTTCCTCGAATTGATGTGAACTTCAATTGCAAGGTGCGTTCCGTTTTAAATTGCAGTTCTATAGTTTTTCTTAACTTAGGGTTTTGGGTTATCGTACTTGTATTCATTTTTCTTTGGTTTTCAATCACAGTGACAACAAAAACGAAATGGTTTTGGATTTTGGAAGTCAACTCTTGCTCATCTCTCAACTCTTGCTGGAAAAGTTCAAATTGGTTGAAAAAATTCACAACAAAAACGAACTTTGTAGGAGGGGAATTTCGATCCAGGTTTGTTCCAATTCTCCTTCTATAGTGACTAATTTCAATTTTTTAGAGTTTAATTGTGCTTTGTTTGTTCTGCAAACAGAAAATCGCGAAAAGATTTTGGGGACAGAGGAAGTAGGAGGGGAATTTCGATCCAGGTTTGTTCCAATTCTCCTCCTATAGTGACTAATTTCAATTTCTTTGAGTTTAATTGTGCTTTGTTTGTTCTGCAAATAGAAAATCGCGAAAAGATTATGGGGACAGAGGGAGTAGTTTATAGATATTGATTTTGGAGTTAGGCAATGGTGAATTTGTTATAAAACATGGTCTCAAAGTTGGTGCTACTATGTTATAGTGTTTTATGGTTGATTTGTGTTTCTTGGATCAATGTACGTCCTTACGCTGCTGCTCTTATATTGATTACTGCATCCCACAATGACTGTCGTTGACTCTCCATAGTTCATGACTTCATGTGCAGCAGTAACCAATAAAGTATTGTAATGGGAATGGAGAAAGATGACTAACTATGCACTTATTGACCAAAGAGGCAATAGTACTGAGTGAAGAACTACTTTGAACTGAGAGTTCAAGCCACTTTGACTACTGGTACGTAGAATTCTAACTTCAGTGATGATAGTTTGTTATGGTTTTATTTCTAACCTTCAGTGATGACAGTTTTGTAATGGTTTTATGTCTAACCTTCAGTGATATTGATTTTGATTTTGGATATTGATTTTGGAGTTAGGCAATGGTGAATTTGTTATAAAACATGGTCTCAAAGTTGGTGCTACTATGTTATAGTGTTTTATGGTTGATTTGTGTTTCTTGGATCAATGTACGTCCTTACGCTGCTGCTCTTATATTGATTACTGCATCCCACAATGACTGTCGTTGACTCTCCATAGTTCATGACTTCATGTGCAGCAGTAACCAATAAAGTATTGTAATGGGAATGGAGAAAGATGACTAACTATGCACTTATTGACCAAAGAGGCAATAGTACTGAGTGAAGAACTACTTTGAACTGAGAGTTCAAGCCACTTTGACTACTGGTACGTAGAATTCTAACTTCAGTGATGATAGTTTGTTATGGTTTTATTTCTAACCTTCAGTGATGACAGTTTTGTTATGGTTTTATGTCTAACCTTCAGTGATGATAATTTTGTTATGGCCTTCTGCCTTAAACATGAAATAAAGTGGTTTTAAACTTGAGTGTGATATCTTTTCTTTCATTCTTAGATCAACTTTTCGTCATAAGCATGCCTAATTTCTATACAGGTCAAAGATTAATTCTGAAATTCAAAAAGATGCATGAGCTAGAAACTTTATCTTGCAGTTTTGGTTGCATCATATGAGAATCTCATTACACTAGAGCGGAGAAAGTGTTCATTGCTGAAGTATTATAATTCATGAACTTCTAGTTATGCTTTTATGAGATTTGCAATCGCTGCTGTGCGTTATATAGTTTTAAACTTCGCATATATATGCAGGATTAGTTGATTGGCTTGTTGCATTAGTTGCTTACTAACATGACAGTGATCTTCTCGTGAATCGTGATGCTCAATTTTTTTCTCTCCACTTCTTCTAGTACCTTGACTTTCAACTACCCCTTTTCTATGTTTGCCCACTTCGTACTCTATGTTTTCCTCTCGTGTAACATTCCACGAGTTGAGGCACTTGAGTTCCTAGGTGAAGCATGCAGTGAAACAAACAGTAATTGTAGTGAAACAAACACCATTGACTAGTTTTTATCCTGTTTCTACAATTAGTAACGCATACATCTTAAATGATTGCTTAATTATTCACAGAATGCATGTTCTGACTGCTCATGATTGATTTTGCAGGCTTCATATAACGAGAAAGTTGCTGACTAGAAGGACAAAGGGGTTCAAAAACAACCTGATGATGGCTATTTGGAAGTTGTTGGTGGCCGAAAGAAGGTTCAAGTATATGGCTTAGGCAATGCATCTTCAATAGTGCGTAGGTTTTTGCATATTGGAAGTAGCAGATTGGATATGGTAGTACGTCTGTACGTGATGCTTGTTGGAAATAGTGCGTGGGGTTTTGTACATTGGAAGTAAGAATATGGTACGTGATGTTTATTGGAAATAGTTAGTAGTACTAGTAGTAGTACGTGATGGTTTATGTACTTGGAATAGTTGGTAATTTGAAAGCTTGTAAAGCTTATTTTGTGTATGACAATACTTTCGTTGTAATATTGCGAGCAGATGGTGGAATAAGCATGAATGTGTACGACTACCTATGTAGTCTCTACTATAGCGACTACCTATCTAGTCTCTAAAATAGCGACTACCTAATTAGTCTCTAAAATGTCGTTTCAGTTGCTAAAAATTAGCGACTACCTATATAGTCTCTAAAATGTTTTCTCAGTTGCTAAAATTTAGCGACTACCTAATTAGTTGCAAAAAAAAAGTTTCACGGTTGCTAAAAATTAGAGACTGAAGTGTAGTTGCTAAACCTAACAATCAGTCGCAAACTCGCAATAGTTAGCGACTGCCATGACGGTTGCTAAACTTCAACGTTGGTTGCTAAATTCGGTGGTTGCTAATCAGTCGCTATGTAGTCACTAATTAGCAACTAACAAAAAAGTAGTCGCTAAAACAAAGATTGCGACCAGCCTTTTGGCGACTGACAAAAAAATGGTCTCCACGGTCGCTAAATTGGTTTAGCGACCGATTTTTTGAATTTAGCGACCACTTTGAGCGGTCGCTAAACTTCCTTTTTCTTGTAGTGATCTCATATGGACCTACATATTTGGCACTTAATTTGCCCTTTTTCCCAAATCTCATCACACTCTTAGTTGGTGATACTTTCAGAAACACTTTATCACCTACTTCGAACTCGTCTTATCTTCGCTTCAAATCGGCATAACTCTTTTGCCTATCTTGAGCAGCTTGAATTCTAGCCTGAATCAACTTTACATTCGTGACGGTCTCCTCAATGAATTCTGTCCCCCAAGACTATGGTCTCACTAAAATCGTTCCATCAAATGGGACTTCTGCACTTTCTTCCATATAACGCCTCAAAAGTTGCTATCTTAATACTCGCATGATAACTATTGTTGTATGAAAACTCAATCAAATCTAATTGGTCTTCCCAACTACCCTGAAAGTCAATAGCACAGGCTCTCAACATATCCTCCATCGTCTGGTTAGTCCTCTCAGTCAGACCATCGGTCGCAGGGTGAAAAGCAGTACTCATTTTCAATGTTGTCCCAAGATTCAACTAGACCTTTTGTCAAAATTTCAAGAGGAATCTCGAATCACGGTTTGAAATATTATCGGTTGGAACCCCATGCAATCTCACTACATGCTTGATATACGTCTTCACAAATTGCTTCTTCATCCATGTCTCTTTAATTGGAATGAAAACGGCCGACTTCGTCAGACGGTCCACAATAACCCAAATAATATCATTGACATTCCTTGTCTTAGGTAAAGCAGTTACAAAATCCATCGATATGGAATCCCACTTCCATCCAGGAACCTCTAAGGATTGAACCTTCCCCATGGGTCTTTTATGATCTATCTTGACTTTCTGACAGGTTAGACATTTGGACACGAACTCGGCAACCTCACGCTTCATGTTTGGCACCAATAGATCTGCTTAAGGTCCTTATACAACTTGTCACCCCCAGGGTACACAGAATACAGCGTATTATGCCCCTCATCCATAAGACGTCTCTTAAGCTCATCATATTTCTGTGGTACACACCATCTTCCCTTGAACCTCAAACTACCATCATCATGGATCTTAAAATCAACTTCCTTACTTTGCCTCATCTTTTCCTTAATCTTCTCTAGGTGCTCATCTCCAACTTGACCCTCTTTGATCTCGTCGAAAATTGACAACCCCAATGACAAAGCACTCAATCTTGCCTCGATCTCCCAAGGATTTAAGATTTATAGGCTAAGTCTTTGCATATCTCGACACAACTCCTCAGGAACTACCAAGGCATTCATGCTATGACTCGACTTCCTACTCAGCACATCAGCAACGACATTTCCTTTCCCCTCATGATATTGGATGTCTAGATCATAATCCTTTATCAACTCTAACCATCTTATCTGCCTCATATTGAGGTCTTCTGGGTGAAAATATACTTCAAACTTTTATGGTCAGTAAAGATCTTATAGGTTGCCCCATAAAGGTAATGTCTCTAAATCTTCAAAGCGAACACAATAGCAGCTAATTCAAGATCGTGGGTAGGGTAATTAGCCTCATAAGGTTTCAATTGACGCGACGCATACGCGATCACCTTCCCATTCTGCTGCAACACGCATCCCAAACCATTCTTTGAAGCATCACTATACACCTCAAATCCCTCATTTCCTTCAGGCAGGGTCAAAACAGGTGCGGAGGTCAAACGCTCTTTTAAAATCTGGAAAGCTTCCTCACACTTTTCACTCCACTCAAATTTTGACTCCTTTTTCATCAAATTGGTCATTGGCCTCGCTATCTTCGAGAAATCTCTCACAAATCTCCTATAATAGCCAGCTAGACCTAGGAAACTTCGGATATTAGACACATTCTTTAGAGTTGGCCACTCACTCACAGCTTAAATTTTAGCAGGATCTACAGAGACTCCTTCTTTAGACACATAGTGACCCAGAAATGCTACTTTCACCAAACGAAACTCACACTTAGAGAACTTAGCATACAGTTGATTCTTCCTAAGCGTCTCCAATATAATCCTCAAGTGCTCATCATGCTCTTTTTCATTCTTCGAATAGATCAGAATATCATCAATGAATACCACCACGAACTTATCTAAGAACTCATGGAAAACCATATTCATCAAGTCCATAAATATGGCAGGTGCATTGGTTAACCCAAAAGGCATTACAGTGAACTCATAATGACCATAACGAGTCCTAAACGCAGTCTTAGGTATATCCTTATCAGCTACCCTCAACTGGTGATACCCCGAACGCAAATCAATCTTCGAGAACACGCTCGCTCCATTCAATTGATCGAATAGGTCATCTATCCTAGGCAAATGATATTTGTTCTTGATGGTTACATTATTCAATTCCCTATAATCGATACACAACCTCATACTCCCATCTTTCTTCTTAACAAACAACACAGGAGCTCCCCAAGGTGATGCACTAGGTCTAATATAACCTTTATCGAACAGCTCTTGCAACTGCGTCTTCAACTCACTCATCTCAGGAGGTTCCATTCTATAGGGTGCTTTTGATATAGGTGCAGTTCCAGGAATTAAGTCTATGGTGAACTCAACAGCTCTAGCAGGCGGCATACCCGAAATATCACTCGGAAACACGTCCATGAAGTCATTCACGATTGGAACATCCTCGATCTTCACTCCAGCTTCTTTACTCACATCTTGCACACTACAGAAAAGTAGCTCACACCCCTTCTTCATTAACTACTTCACTTGCATCGCAGAAATAACCCCAAAGTTCTTAAACTTCCCAAAACGTCTATACGAGGTCAACTTCCCCAAAGGGTTTCTTAACACTACTTTTTGAATCTCACAGTCTATCTTGGCCTTGTATAAACTTAGCCAATCCATTCCCAGAATTACATCCAGGTCTCCTAGATTAAACTCTATCAAATCAGAGGGAAACACACAATCTCCACTAGTACATTTTTAATCAAAGGCAATGGCTAAAATTAGCTGATGCGACGATTATTTTGTATACCGTTGCAGTAGGAGCATCTATTGCAACGGTTCATGTCAATTTAGGTTTGTGAATTGAGCTATTGCAACGGCTTTACAATGACCGTTGCATGAGATAGATCTATATCAACGACTCAGTGATGGTCATTGCATTAGGTGGAATTACAACAACGTTATGATATGGGTCGTTGCATTAGACATTATTTTTGGCAACGTGATCGATGGCCAAGTTCCTGCAATTTTCTTTCCTTCTTTTTTTTTTTCACGAAATTTTAAAACCTTTACAAAAGACTTTTTCAACTCCCAACTTTTCGTAAAACAAGGGGAAAAAAAGAAAAACCCTAAGTATCTGCCAAAAAAATTCCAATCTCCCAAATCTTTCAACTGCTTAAGGTATGCGAATTGTGATCATCTACTAAGAGGAAGAGGAAGAATTCACGAAATTTCTTTCAATATTATTCCAAAACTCTTCCAAAATTCACGAATATCTGCAAAATTCAAGTCTTAAACGCAGCAAGTAGGCGAAATTCTTCAAGAAAACCCAAGCAAAGAGGCGAAATTCGGATTATCAATCCAATTTCAATTGTTATGGGAGTTTTAGTTCCCGTGAGTCATGGAGTTTTGGAATTACGCATAACAAGGGCGAAATTTGGATTACTGCACTTAATTGAAACTTATATTGGCCTAAATTATATTGGAATTGAAACTTGAAAATATTGAAATTATAAAATTGATATTCGGATTACTACACTTAATTGAAACTTATATTGGAATTAATCAAGAAATTAGGAGTATCCTTACTAGGATGGGGCTTAGCCGTCGGGTTGCTGCTGTGGAGACTTTGTGTGGGGTGTGTGGAGCTGCGGATGAGGTGGGAATTCACGCCCTTCATCTGTGCGGGCTGGCGAAGGGAGTTTGGGAGTTCAGTGGGATTGAGTGTGATGTTCCTCGAGGTTGCAGTAGGGTGGCAGATTGGTGGGACTTTTGTTTCAGGAGAATGGATGAGGATGAAATTGTTTTGTTCCTAACAATTTGCTGGGTTATTGGGGGAGCAAGGTGTAAAGTGGTAATAGAAGGAGAGTTCAGGACTCCGGAGTCCACGCTTTACTATGCGAAGAAGATTTGTGCAGAGGTGCTGGAAGCTCACTGTGTGAGTTCGAAGGGGAAGGGGGTTGCTAGGCCTGTTCACCCACAAGTGTGGCAGCTTCCTGACGAGGGATGGGTGAAGATGAACTTGGATACTGGCGTGGGGGGAAATTGGATCTGTTCTGGGGGGCCGTGTTCCGTGACGAGGGGGGAAGGGAGTTGTGCTGTGATGTGGTTCAGTCGAGCGTGAGCTGGGAAGTGTGTATGGCCGAAGCTAAAGCGGTGATGGTGGGGTTACAATTGGCTAAGGAGAGGGGGTATTCCTGCATCATGGTAGAGAGTGATTGTTTGATGGTGATTTAGTAGTGGGAAGGGAAGATCTCATTCAGTAGTTAGCAGAATTAAATTCTCGTTTGGCGTCTATTTGGCGAGTCCATTTTGATTGCTGAATTTTATGTTGGTTCATTATGATCATTGAATTGTATGTTGGTATGTTCTGATAAGATTGTAGTATAGAGAAACATGCATGTTGTGAGACTCCAACTTTCTTATTGTGAATATAGAATTATTTTTATCTTACCCTTAAATATACAGACATAATTTGGAATTGCTACTGTAATACTCTTGTTGTCCTTGGTTTCGTTACTATTATTCAGTCCAAAATTTAATTGTTACTGTAATACTCTTGTCGTCCTTTGGTTTCGTTACTATTATTCAGTCCAAAATTTTGAATCTTCAGTTGTGAAACTTGCTAAGTTGAGTTTTTCAGTGTCTTTGAATGATTGGATCTTAATTATCAACTATGTTTCTATCTGGAGCATCTATTACTTTAGTGAGGAGTTCTAATGCAAGTGTGCAGTATGTTTCCTAGTTTATTACTTATCTCTTTTAAGGCATGCTGCATTCTGTGGGACAAAAGAGTCTTGTCTCCATCATTGCCTGCATTCTGTGGGACAAAAGAACAGGAGAAGATTTTTGATTGCTATTAGCTGATATGATTGGTATTAGCCTTGGTCTAGAGAATAGTTGAAGTTCTCTATACAAACTGTAGAACTATTGATTGTGTTAGATGGACGACCTGAGTGTAAACTAAGGGAATGTGAGCAGATAGATGTTAGAGGTTTTGATTGATATTGATCATAGAGAAAATCTCCAAACTAATGAAATAGTTGGTACAACTACTAATCTAAAGAGCATGCATGGTCCTTTTCTGAAATCTTATATCTCTTAGACTCTTAGTATATTAAAACCTTTTCTTTGGACTTCTTGGATAAACCTAACTCAAGCTCAACTGTAGATTACCAGACAGAGATATATTATTGAATATGTTTGGTTTATTATGCTAATATCTACTTGAGTACACTATCCGTCTATCATGGAGTTTGTTATAGAAGAGTTGACATTTAAAGAAAGGGAGATAACTTTCAGAAAGTAGCTACCAGTATATGTACCCTTGTCTTCGATTGTGGATAAGCTATAAGCTTGGGATCTCATTTCTAGAGTTAGCTGAGGGATCCTGTCCAGTGCATGTGATGTGTTATATGTCTAGTGACTCTTGTCAACAAGGAAACATGTCCTATATGTTTGGTGACTCATCTAATGTTAGTCGAGGGATCCGGTGTAGTCTTTACACTGATGTTCCTGGTAAGAAAGATTGTTAATTGGCTTATGCCAAATTCTTACCGGTAGACTCTGAGAACAGATATCTAAACTTTCTGATGGTACTTAAATTGTGTATGGTTGTGTTGCAGCTAGGACATGACATTATGTTACTATAGCAGCTGGACTTTGTTGATGGTGTACGTTTACTAACTATTACAATGTTTGAATTTTTAGGTGAATAATGAACCAAATGGAGGAGATCAAACGTAGACGTCTCACTATAAATAATATTGGCCAAAGTTAGCTACCTATATTACAGTGATGCAGTACTTGGTGGTTAGAAGGAAAGTGATCTATATATGTACTTAGAAGTATTTTGTTGTACTAAAACAATTATTTATTAGTTGGGTTTGATTAAGTACATTTTCGTATATGTTAAGAATTTGTCATTTGTACTCTTAATTTAATTTGTTTGGGAAATTATAATACAAATATGACAATTATTTTTGGCATTCCAAGAGTATTTTGGCATTTATTGTATTGTTATAATAGTATATAGGGGACTAAATATTATAGGTTTTTAATAGGTTACAGTAATAATCGTTGCAATATTCCCACAAAAAATAAACAAACAAATTCGTTGCACTAGGTTATATCCGTTGGACTAGCTTTAACTGTAGGCGTTGCATTAGCCAAAAATGTTGCATAACTAGCCACTAACAAAGTTGTTGCATAAGATAGGTGATCTAAGGCAATGACACATTTTGCCGTTGCAATAGCTCTGATAGTCGTTGCATTAGGCCTACTGCAACGCCAACAAATGCGACGGTACAAAACCGTTGCAGTAGGCCTATTGCAACGACTTTTAGCCCTATCGCAACGATTTTTGTGTGTTGCCTTTGCCTTTTAATGTAGTAGTGCTCCTATCTTTAGAGGCAAATTCTTAAACAACTTGGTACACCTTATGGTCTCACCAGTAGGTATACTAATAGGCAATTCAATCACCTCAAAATCTACTAACCCCAGACTTTTAATAACAGATGACGAAGCAAAAGAATAAGTCACCCCGGAATCAAATAACGCTTTACCTAGCACGAAGTTAATAGAAAAAGTACCGGAAACTACGTCGGTAGATCGTTCAGCTTCATTACGACTCATCACGAACTGTAACACTCCGTCCATTCATAAGCAATGAATAAACAAAATAGAAAGATTTATTCAGTAGTAGACGATAGCGGAAATATCGTCAAGACGGACAGTGTCACTCTAAAGTTCAAATAAAATCTAAAACAACAACAAAATAAATCCCAAAGAACATTAATCCAAAAGTATCTATAACGAGATAACATGATCCCAAAATCCCACAAATAAAGCAAAGAAACGAAATAAGTAATCCTCCTAATTAAGCTCGTCGGTATCTCTCAAACCCCATGACAAAACCATACTGCAACATATTAACCTGCAAAATATATCAACAAACATCCACAATCAGTGGGGAGTAACTAACAGCTCTCCCAGCTCAATTAGGATCCACGTAGAAGTTATCAAGCATTAATAAATAAGTCCCAATCAACATAAAATATCACACTGAACCAAATAACAGCCAAACAATAACCAACAGTTTAACATGCTTAAATAAAGTAAATCATGATTTATAAACTTAATATAAGCACACAAGATCCATAGCATAAGCCTCCAAAATAATTAAACAAAATAATATAATAGGTTTTGAGAAAGAATAGAACGCCAGTGGATCGCAACCCACTTCCTAAGGTTTGTCAGATCGAAATCTCCAGACAGCCTATGGGCTTACGTTCCCTACCGCCTGTGTCTAAGAATGGCCAAACTCCCGATGCAGGATTGTACACAGCTCAATACTTCCCAACCTCTCGGACGACAACAATTAACCCAGGTAAGACCTCTAAATCGCAACCTAGGTGGTTGGCATGTTCTTCACCGGGGACTACGTCTATCCCACCGGATATCTTAATCTCAATAAAAATAGCACTACAAATAAATACTATAGTTTATTCATCCATTTATTCATCAAATATAAATAATAAGGATGCCCTTCAGGCCTTACACCTAAAATCAGCAGAAACTAGGATCGCAATCCAGAAGTCTCAATTCAACAATATTTATTCTTCCCAAAGTAATAGTAATAATAATACTAATAAAATCATTTCATCAAACTAAAAAGAATAAACCTTCATTAAAACATAAATTATACACCAACACAATATAGTCAAACACTCCAACTACTACATTTTCGTTGTCTGAGTTTGGGTACAAGGTTAATTACAACATTAGTTATAATACCCCCAGTATATAACTCTTGGCGAAACGGTACTAAAGACAGTATTATTCTCCCTCGAGTACTGAAACGTCGACAACTTAGATATTGATTTATAAAACTACAACATTATATACCCTCAATTTGATACAAACAGACCAAAACATTGTAAAATAATGAATTCATTCATATATATTTTACAAAGATGTAGCCAAAGCAACTTACGACTAAACCCAGCATAATAACTATCTTTGTAAAAAAAATAGATATCATGACTTAACTATTTATAAACATACAAACATATCACAAAAAGATATATATTGTCTCAGACAAAACACTGATATATTGAATGCAATACACTTCATAACACCAAAGCATAATGCTTCTTATGCATATAACACATTTCACACCAAACTGGTAAACCAACTAAGATTTGATGAAGCTGCCACTTATATATATAATATTCGAATAACATATAATAAAAGAAAGTAAAAGAAACTAAGTAACTCATATAATAACATAAAACAAATGGAAAAGAAAGAAGGAAAGAAACAAAACTATTAAAGTGGTAATACATAACACGTTGAACAACAATGCAACAACAAACTAAGCTTTCTGCATGCCTCATGAAATCACCGAAACACACAAGAGAAGGCAAGCTTTACAGGGAATGAAACTATCCCAAGTCTGACGCAAGAACGCTTCTCACGTATGAACCACAACCACAACTAAACAACAACATTACATCCAACAGAAGCCAACACCAATAAACTACTCGCTCATCTCTCCAATGCAACACAACAACACACCACTTATAAACATGGCTCAACATAAACACTCCAACAACACCACAAAACCACAATAACTCACAATCATAAAATCAGGAAATTTCAAGAAGATAACCACACTAACATATATATAATTTTTTTCCTACCCATATTTCTAGCATGATACTAACCCAAACTAATTACCCATTAAAACTAAAGAAATCCCAAACGAATTCTAATCGTACTAAGATCGCCGTTAGTTACCTGGGCCAACTGGAGGAGTGAAGCAAAATCGTCTAGTTCCCGTCACCGTGCGCCGGCTCGTCCTCCACGTGATCACCTCCTAGCCACGAACAAACACTTAGTAACTAGAGAGGCTCTTAGTAACAAAAGATGAGATTTTTAGTGTGGAAGAGTAGAGCAAAAAGAGGTGATTTTTGGTGAGATGAAGAATGAGAAACTTCAGCTTTGTTTACTTCCAATTTCATGGCAGCAAGCAAGGAACCAGTACAGCAGTTTTTTTTTCTGTCCAAAAGACTCCAAAGAAGGCTAAAAATAAGGTGCAAGTGTGGGAGTTATAAGTTGTATTGAAGGCTATGATTATGTTAATAATGGAGTATTAAAATGGGTGTTACAAAGTCTAAAATTCAGAAATTATTCCCTCAAAAATCTGAACAGTTTCGGCCTCATAAAAAAAATAATTGGGTCCATGTGTCCGAGCTTCAAACAGTCCGAAACGCGTACAAAGTCGATAAAATTTAAAACGTATCCTAACGCGTATTTTAACTACCTTAAAAATAAATATATTTTTAAATAAATATAATAATAACATATACTAAATAAATATAGTTTTAAACAAGTTGACAAAATATAACTTATACGATATAATTATTTTTAGTATAAAATACTAGACTTTTAGTGAATAAATATCAACTAAGGGGCAAATAAGCGCGAAAAACTAGGAGGGAAAACCATGGTGTTACAATCACTCCCCCTTAAGAAAGTTTCGTCCTCGAAACTTAAAACATCAAGCAATACCTGGAAGAAATAACTCAGGATACTTGAGTCTCATCGACTCCTCGATCTCCCAGGTGGCTTCTTCAAATTTCTGACTCCTCCAAATCACCTTCACTAAGGGAATGACCTTTCTCCTCAACGCTCGGTTCTGACGGTCAAGAATACGAACTGGTCGTTCCTCAAAGGTCAAGTTCGGTTCCACAACTACCGACTCAACTGGAATGACATGAGAAGGATCGCTACGATACCTTCACAATTGCGACACATGGAATACGTCATGAACCCTTGACAAATCCGGCGGCAAAGCCAACCTATAAGCCACTTCCCCTATTCTCTCAAGAATCTCATAGGGACCTACATACTTCGGACTTAGCTTGCCTTTCTGACCAAAACGCATCACCCCCTTCATTGGAGATACCTTTAGCAAGACCTTATCACCCACCTCATAGGAAATAGGCATACGACGAAGATCAGCATAGGATTTCTGTCTATCTTGGGCAGCCTTCATCTTAGCCTGAATGACCTTCACTTGCTCCACAGTATCTCGAATCAGCTCTGTCCCCAAAACCAAGGAATCACTAGTGTCGCTCCAACAGGTAGGACTACGACACTTCCTCCCATACAAAGCCTCATATGGAGCCATCTGAATGCTAGCCTGATAGCTATTATTATAAGAGAACTCCGCTAAACTCAATGACTTGACCCAAGATTGTTGAAATTCCAGGACACAAGCACACGAAGCATATCCTCCAAAGTCTGAATAGTTCTCTCAGTCTGGCCATCTGTAGCAGCATGAAATGAAGTACTCAACTTTAACTTTGTACCAAAAGCTTCTTGCAGAGCAGCCCAAAAATGGGATAAGAACCTCGGATCACGGTCAGAAACGATATCCTTAGGAACCCCATGCAGACGGATAATCTCACTAGCATAGGCCTCTGCCAACTCCTCCATAGACCAAGTATTCTTCATAGCAATGAAATGAGCCACCTTGGTCAAACGATCTACGATCACCCATACTGCATTCTTACCACCAGCAGCTCTCGGATGACCCATTACAAAGTCCATCGAGATAGAATCAAATTTCCATGCAGGAATAGGCAATGTGGTTGTAGCAAACCACCAGGCCTTTGATGCTTAATCTTTACTTTCTGACAAACCAGACACTTAGCCACAAATTCAGCAATCTCTTTTTTCATACAAGGCCACCAGAAATTAACCTTGAGATCCTTGTAAAGCTTATCACCCCCAGGATGAACAGAATAGGAAATGTTATGAGCCTCCTCAAGAATCTTCCTCTTAAGATCCCCAACATTACGCACGCACCAGCGTCCCATGAATCTCAAACTACCATAAGCACAAATCTCAAAATTCTCAGCTCGACCTTGCCCTTTTGCTTCACGAATTTTCTCGAGCTTCGGATCATCTCTTTGTTTGCTTCTCAATTCCTGGAGCAACTCTGGCTCGACACTCATAGAGCCCAATAATGCCTTAACGGAACCTTGAGGCACCACCTCAATATCAAGCTTTCGGAACTCATCACATAAATCCTTAGGCAAAATTATGGTGTTAAGAGAGTGTTTTGTCTTTCAACTCAGAGCATCTGCAACCTTATTAGCCTTGCCCTCTTGGTACTCCAATGTCAACTCATAATCTTTAATAAGCTCCAACCATCTACGCTGCCTCAGGTTCAGATCACGCTGAGTGAAGATGTAATTCAAACTCTTATGGTCGGTATACACCTTACATGGAACACCATACAAGTAGTGTCGCCAGATCTTGAGTGCAAATACCACCGCTGCTAACTCGAGATCATGAGTCGGGTAGTTCCTTTCGTGAACCCTCAATTGCCTCGAAGCATAAGCAACTACCTTACCTTGCTGCATTAAAACACAACCCAGACCATTTTTTGACGCATCACTATATACCTCATACTCTACCCCTTCAGACGGTAAAGTAAGAACTGGAGCAGATGTGAGACTTTTCTTCAAAGCTTGGAAAGCCTTTTCGCAATCCTCGGACCACAAGAACTTGCACTCCTTCCTCATCAACTTGGTCAAAGGTTGAGCAACTTTGGGGAAATCTTTAACAAAACGTCGATAGTAACCAGCAAGGCTCAGAAAACTCCGAACCTCAGACACATTCTTCGGACTCTCCCATTCGACCACAGCCTTGATCTTAGAAGGATCAACTTTTACCCCTTCTTTACTAATCACATGGCCAAGAAATGCAACCTCTTTCAACCAGAACTCACATTTGGACAACTTGGCAAACCATTTTTGCTTCCTCAGGACATCCAAAAACAACCTCAGATGTTTTTCATGCTCACCCTCATCCTTAGAATACACCAAGATGTCGTCAATAAAGACAACAACACAAATCCAAATATTCATGGAATGAACGGTTCATTTGATCCATAAACACTGCAGGAGCATTTGGGAGACCAAAAGGCATCACTTCAAACTCATAGTGCCCATACCTCGTTCGAAATGTAGTTTTAGGGATATCTTCCTTCTTCACAGGAATCTGATGATAACCAGACCTCAAATCAATTTTGGAGAAGACCCCAACACCCTTCAACTGATCGAACAAATCTTCAATTCGAGGCAACGGGTACTTGTTCTTGATCGTTACCTTATTCAATTCACGGTAATCGATACACAAGCGCATACTCCCATCCTTTTTCTTGACAAATAGAACAGGAGCACCCCAATGTGAGACACTAGGCCTTATAAAGCCCTTATCAATCAACTCTTGCAATTGGGTTTTCAATTCTTGCAATTCAGGAGGCGCCATTCTATAAGGAGCCTTAGAAATAGGTGCGGTACCAGGAACAAGATCTATACCAAACTCAACATCCCTTTCTGGGGGAATACCTGGTAGCTCGTCAGGAAAGACATCCGGATACTCACGGACTACAGGAATACCCTCAAGTTGCTCTTCAAGAGTTAGATCCTTCACCATACACAATAATACCTCATCTCCCTTCTGCTGCATTCTTCTCAACTTCAAAGCAAATACTATTTTCACTCCCCTCTTCACTACGATTCCAGAATAGGAAATTCGATTACCTTTCGGGCCACGGAGTGAAATCTTCTGATCACGGCAATTGATGCTAGCATGATACTTGAACAACCAATCTACACCCAGAATTACATCGAACTCGGATAAATCAAACTCCTTAAGGTTAGCTGGAAGATCGGTTCCCAAAATAACCATAGGGATATCCTTGTATTCAGCGTAACAAGGGTATCTGATGAGTGATATTTATATCACTCAAATACCCTATTTTCCTCATGTTTAGAGTCAATTTTTCTATTCATTTATCATTTTCTAGCTTATTTTGCTTAATTTAGAGTAATTGAGTTTTTTTGTAGCTTATTTGAGAATATTTGTTATTTTGGCTGTTTATATAGGGTTTGGTAATGCTTATTTGTGTTTGATGTTGTAGGATCCACCTTAGAGGTCTCCATACCACACACCAAGCATAGAGTGGAGCAATTTTGCCAAAATAAGAGCTTTTGGAAGGATTTGTGCATAAGGGTCATATTCAAATGGTCATAACTTTCAGCACACAAAATATTTTTCAGTGATTCAAGTTGAATATGAAATTTTGGCTCAATAGCTTTCCAACAAGTGGTCACAAGCCCAATTCCGATGAAAAACGAAAGAGATATGGCTATTTAAAGTCGGGTGCGTCTGCCAGAACGGCGCGCCTGCTCCGTATTGTCTGGCGCGCCCGCGCCAGAGGCCCAGAAAACATTCTGCCTCCTCGAAATTGTATGGAGAGCGCGCTCCAAACTATATGGAGCGCCCGCGCCACTTGACTTGTGCGGAAATCCCTGTTTTTCGACCCGTTTAATGATGTAATGTTAAAATCTTTTAAGATGATGGATCCCTAACTTCTGAAAGGGGAGGGAGGTGAGCTAGCCTCCATAAGCTTAGTGAGAGGTTTTAGTTAGGGTTTTTAGAGAGAGAAACTCTCATCTTCTAGAGAGAGAAGTGAGAGAAACTTGTTGAAAGTTTGGATTTTGAAGAATCTAAGAAGGAAACTTGAAGATTTGGAGACTCCTTGCAACTTTAATGAGAATTTCTTACTCTCTCTCATGTTTTGTTGCTTTATCTATTTATTTTCATGTCATTTTCACTCTATTTACTTGTTAATCCTAGACTAGTGTTTGATTTCATGTTTTTAGTTTGTTATTTAGTTCATTTAATAATTTATTATGATTTGTGAGTAGTTATTTTGTTTGGGAGGGGATGAAGCCATTAATGATATCATGAGCCTTTGGGTCATATTTGGGGTTATTTTGGAAAATGAAATTAAATGAGCAATAGGGGTTTTATTGTTGGTTTTTGTGATTGGCCTCCATGGAAACTTAATTATTAGTCACTTCAATGAAGGATTGAAAGATGAAATTGAAGAGTTGACTCCCTATTTGTTCACCTAACTAAACTTGCATGAAAATAGGGGTTTTAGTTAAGGGATATATTTAATCATCTTGTTATTCATGCTCTTGAGTTGGAGGTTTGTTGCATGAAAATAGGACATAATCTCCAATTTGAGTAACCCTCTTTAGCTTGAAAGAGTAATTAGGGATTTGTTAGATGATCCCTTTGATTCATTCTCTTTATACTACCCCCTTATTTGCCTAATTGTTTTCATGATTGAAATAATTGGTGAATTCCCCTACCCTAGTTCCTTTTGTTTAATAGTTTTTAGTTGATAATTGACAAATCTCTTAACTATATCTTAGCCTAGCTTATTATAATTAATATTTTCGGTGATTACCCTTAGTACTTGTGGAAGAATGACCCTTGCTTGCCATTATACTTAGGTTAGTGGTTAGTTATGTAGTTTGATTTAGGGGTTTTGTCCAACGACCAAAACTTTTATTATCAGTAACTCTCTCCAAATGCAAGAGATATGAGACACCTCAAGGAGGAGCTAGAGGTCAAATTAGCTTTTTTTACAAAAGCACTAGATACAATAGAAACAGAGGCACCAGTATCAAATAAAACATAAGCAGGCACATTATTAATAAGGAAAGTACCAGTAATCACATCGGGATGAACATCTGCCTCTGCCTGAGTCATCACATATATTCTGTTCTTGGGAGGAACAGAAGAACCGGCTGGCTGAGTAGGACCTGCAGAAGATGATGTAGCACTCGGGTTCTTAGGGCACTGAAATGACTTGTGCCCAAGCTCCCTACATTAGTAGCAAGTGATCGTAGTGCCATCACAGTTCTTGCCAGGATGAATCGCCTTCTCACAACGACGACACTTAGTCGCATCATAACTCTGTCGATAACCAGAACCCTGCTGGTAGCCCCCACGGCTACTGGACTCATACCTCAGTCTTTTAGCCGGACTCTGGCCGAAGGACACAGTAGGCTTCTTCACAGCAACAACCTTAGCAGCCTCTTTTTCCTTGACGGAAGCATGTATACTTAAGGCGATCTCATATGCCCCCTGAAATGTAGAGGCTCCCGAACTCAGCACATGGGTCCTAACCTTCGGATCCATTCTCTTTATGTACCTCTTCACCCTCTCAGCCTCTGTAGGTACAACAGTAGTAGCAAAACGGGACAACTCAGTAAACTTGTCCGTGTACTCCTGAATGCTCAAAGTCCCTTGAGATAATGAGAGGAATTCCTCCTGTTTCTGCCAACGGAGCTCATCTGGGTAGAACCTCTCCTTCAATTTAGCAACAAACTGAGCCCAACCGAAATCTGGTGTAGCCATGTAGCTTGCACGAATCGTACTCCACCAGTTGTCAGCCTCCATTTTCAGATAATAGGTACCTATGGGGACCATTTCTACAGCAGGACATCCAGTGGCTGCAAACAATTTTTCCATCTCTCGGAGCCAACTCTCTAAGATAACAGGATCAGCAGCACCCTCATAGGTCGGCGGCCTATGACGATCAATCCTGTCAAAAACTGACTGCCTACCAGCAGGAGCATTACCACGGTTGGCCAAAGAGATGATGGCATTTTCTAATGCCTGACGTCTCCGGCGAGTCGCTTCCTTTCGTGCATCAAGTGTACGACGGGGAGGCATACTACAAAAAAAGGAATACAAATTAGTTAATAAATCACACGGAAGAAACATATAACACATCATTTTAAAAAAAAAAAATTCCCGGGGCTTTCTTCCTACCCAAGTAACTCTCGCTAAGAATCTTTTCTTGAAACCTAAGACACTAGTAATCCTAGTTACAAGACTACATACTTCATATGAAACATGTAGCAACTCAGAGAGAGTTTTTGGAATGTTTGCTCTGATACCAACTGTAACACTCCGTCCATTCATAAGCAATGAATAAACAAAATAGAAAGATTTATTCAGTAGTAAACGATAGCGGAAATATCGTCAAGACGGACAGTGTCACTCTAAAGTTCAAATAAAATCTAAAACAACAACAAAATAAATCCCAAAGAACATTAATCCAAAAGTATCTATAACGAGATAACATGATCCCAAAATCCCACAAATAAAGCAAAGAAACGAAATAAGTAATCCTCCTAATTAAGCTCGTCGGTATCTCTCAAACCCCATGACAAAACCATACTGCAACATATTAACCTGCAAAATATATCAACAAACATCCACAATCAGTGGGGAGTAACTAACAGCTCTCCCAGCTCAATTAGGATCCACGTAGAAGTTATCAAGCATTAATAAATAAGTCCCAATCAACATAAAATATCATACTGAACCAAATAACAGCCAAACAACAACCAACAGTTTAACATGCTTAAATAAAGTAAATCATGATTTATAAACTTAATATAAGCACACAAGATCCATAGCATAAGCCTCCAAAATAATTAAACAAAATAATATAATAGGTTTTGAGAAAGAACAGAACGCCAGTGGATCGCAACCCGCTTCCTAAGGTTTGTCAGATCGAAATCTCCAGACAGCCTATGGGCTTACGTTCCCTACCGCCTGTGTCTAAGAATGGCCAAACTCCCGATGCAGGATAGTACCCAGCTCAGTATTTCCCAACCTCTCGAACGACAACAATTAACCCAGGTAAGACCCCTAAATCGCAACCTAGGTGGTTGGCATGTTCTTCACCGGGGACTACGTCTATCCCACCGGATATCTTAATCTCAATAAAAATAGTACTACAAATATATACTATAGTTTATTCATCCATTTATTCATCAAATATAAATAATAAGGATGCCCTTCAGGCCTTACACCTAAAATCAGCAGAAACTAGGATCGCAATCCAGAAGTCTCAATTCAACAATATTTATTCTTCCCAAAGTAATAGTAATAATAATACTAATAAAATCATTTCATCAAACTAAAAAGAATAAACCTTCATTAAAATATAAATTATACACCAACACAATATAGTCAAACACTCCAACTACTACACTTTCGTTGTCTGAGTTTGGGTACAAGGTTAATTATAAAGTTAGTTATAATACCCCCGGTACATAACTCTTGGCGAAACGGTACTAAAGGCAGTATTATTCTCCCTCGAGTACTGAAACGTCGATTACTTAGATATTGATTTATAAAACTACAACATTATATACCCTCAATTTGATACAAACAGACTAAAACATTATAAAATAATGAATTCATTCATATATATTTTACAAAGATGTAGCCAAAGCAACTTACGACTATACCCAGCATAATAACTATCTTTGTAAAAAAAAAAAGAAATCATGACTTAACTATTTATAAACATACAAACATATCACAAAAATATATATATAGTCTCAGACAAAACACTGATATATTGAATGCAATACACTTCATAACACCAAAGCATAATGCTTCTTATGCATATAACACATTTCACACCAAACTGGTAAACCAACTAAGATTTGATGAAGCTGCCACTTATATATATAATACTCGAATAACATATAATAAAAGAAAGTAAAAGAAACTAAGTAACTCATATAATAACATAAAACAAAAGGAAAAGAAAGAAGGAAAGAAACAAAACTATTAAAGTGGTAATACATAACACGTTGAACAACAATGCAACAACAAACTAAGCTTTCAGCATGCCTCATGAAATCACCGAAACACACAAGAGAAGGCAAGCTTTACAGGGAATGAAACTATCCCAAGTCTGACGCAAGAACGCTTCTCACGTATGAACCACAACCACAACTAAACAACAACATTACATCCAACAGAAGCCAACACCAATAAACTACTCGCTCATCTCTCCAATGCAACACAACAACACACCACTTATAGACATGGCTCAACATAAACACTCCAACAACACCACAAAACCACAGTAACTCACAATCATAAAATCAGGAAATTTCAAGAAGATAACCACACTAACATATATATAATTTTTTCCTACCCATATTTATAGCATGATACTAACCTAAACTAATTACCCATTAAAACTAAATAAATCCCAAACGGATTCTAATCGTACTAAGATCGTCGTTAGTTACCTGGGCAAACTGGAGGAGTGAAGCAAAATCGTCTAGTTCCCGTCACCGTGCGCCGGCTCGTCCTCCACCTCCTAGCCACGAACAAACACTTAGTAACTAGAGAGGCTCTTAGTACCAAAAGATGGGATTTTTAGTGTGGAAGAGTAGAGCAAAAAGAGGTGATTTTTGGTGAGATGAAGAATGAGAAACTTCAGCTTTGTTTACTTCCAATTTCACGGCAGCAAGCAAGGAACCAGTACAGCAGTTTTTTTTTTTTCTGTCCAAAAGACTCCAAAGAAGGCTAAAAATAAGGTGCAAGTGTGGGAGTTATAAGTTGTATTGAAGGCTATGATTATGTTAATAACGGGGTATTAAAATGGGTGTTACAAAGTCTAAAATTCAGAAATTCTTCCCTCAAAAATCTGAACAGTTTCGGCCTCATAAAAAAAATAATTGGGTCCATGTGTCCGAGCTTCAAACAGTCCGAAACGCGTACAAAGTCGATAAAATATAAAACGTATCCTAACGCGTATTTTAACTACCTTAAAAATAAATATATGTTTAAATAAATATAATAATAACATATACTAAATAAATATAGTTTTAAACAAGTTGACAAAATATAACTTATACGATATAATTATTTTTAGTATAAAATACTAGACTTTTAGTGAATAAATATCAACTAAGGGACAAATAAGCGCGAAAAATTAGGAGGGAAAACCATGGTGTTACATGAACAGTTTACCCGGAGCCTTGTTCTGATTGTTGCTCTCACTAGCAAGCTTATTGTAGCTCCCTTGATTGTTCTGTACCCCTACAGGCTTCGAACCCTGATTTTCCGACTGGTTAAATCCAGACCTCACCTGGTTACCACTCCCATTATCATATTGCTCTTTCTTTTGCTTAGCAAAGCACTGATACTCCCTATGGCCCTTCTTTTGGCAGTAGTTACAGGTCACTAGTTCTCCCTTGCAGTCTCTACCAGGATGGTTATTACTGGCTTACTGCACTTCTTACAATGGTACACTCTCTCAGACTGACCCTTATTATTATAGCCCTGATTATTCCTCCCTTGGAAATTCCCATTCCCATTCCTAATCTTCTTGAAATTCCCTTGATTTCCCCCAGCATTGAAATCTTTTCTTTTCTCACTCACTACAACATTTTTCTTATCACGCCTCGACTGAAGACCATAAATGTGGGCGGCTCTCCCATACACAATATCTAGGGATGAAAAAGTTTCACCACCTAACCCCAGCTGGATTTCCTCAGTCAAACCTTGCTCAAACCTTTGAGCCATTAATTCTTCAGTGGCTACTACCTCAGGTGCAAACCTCGACAGTGTTATGAACTTGCTATAATACTCAGAGATGGTCATACTCCCCATCCTAAGGTTGATAAACTCTTGGGCTTTCTGCTTCCTCATAAAGGCAGGGTAAAACTTCCCTCTCAAGGCAGTAACAAAAGAATCCCAATTGAATCCCTCAACAGCACTCAGTCTAACCCCATTTTCTTTCCACCACAAGTCAGCCTTATCCTTCAGGTACAGCACAGCCTGACCTACTCTCATATTCTCAGGACAGTTCACAGCCCCAAAGATTTTCTCAAACTCTCTAATCTAGATCTCTAAAAAGGTAGGATCAGCTTGCCCTTAGAATATGGTGGTTTAACCTTGGCTAGCCTCTCAAACATGTCCCCAACAGAATCGGGATGCTCAGCTCTCTCCTGAGTCAATTTCTCCGCCAAAAGGCGAATAGCAGCAGCTAAATCGATATTGTTTGCCATTCTAGTGCGCGACCTGAAATTAACGTACTCTATTTTAGGTTCAAAACATAACTTATATGTCATTCTCTATGAAGGCAACATTTGACTTGACCATAAAAATCGCATCAACAAACAATTTCTCATGAATTTACAACAATATTACAGAATAATCATCATCAATCATCCATGAAGAATATTCACATCAAGAACACACAGTTTAGGAACAATGAATAAAAATTCAATCATAACAAATAAATAAAGTATTCCCATTCGCGTGCCCAAAATAAATTCTTGCTCACTTGGATAACTCAATATTTAACTTTTATTCCTCAAAAGATGCTAATAACAATTTTCTCAACCATAATACTGTACTTTTCCTAAAAATAAAATAAAGGTACTATGAAATAAATTTAAACCACTGCTGGACGAATTATCCAACATTATTCTTTAAAGCATAAATACATAATAAATAATCTAAGGTGAAACATCATCAGTCTTATCCTTAGATTCCATGTAGTTCTCTGGAGTAAAAAGCTCATCTTCCAATTCATCGATGTCTTCAGTATTATAATAAACATATCTTCTAAATCTCGTGGATCTCCGTTTAGGTTGAGGCTCATCCTCCTCTGACTCAGAATCAGTCTCATGTCTGAACACAGCATGGTAAATATCACTTCTGGTCTATCCTCTAGCACGGTCAAACTCATGAAGAACCTCATCATCACTATCAGGCATGCCTGCTCTTAATATATTACGCATAATGAACTCTAGTTCGGTGTAGCTATCATCATCAGACTCATAATCTCCATCACCCTCATCATCACTGAGCACAATAGGGTTGTAATAGCTCCCTATTCTAGTATCTTCTCTTTCAGACATGGCTAGGAATCTATAACAATAAATATATATAACTTTTATAAACAATTGGTACTCTCACTTAACGTATAATCCCAACAATAACAATAAGCAAGAATAACCAACAACATAAGGCATATGAATCACTTAAATTAAAAGTTAGCAGGGAAGAAAAATATAATCATGCTGAACTAACTATTTAATACAGACATATAATATTTCTATCCTATATGCCCTTCCTATACTACCCATTTCTCATAAAATAAACTAAAGTATTGAAAATTATTTAAATAAATAATTAAAAACGAACAACATAAAAAAAACATGGTTCGAAAATTCGAAAATAATAAAGAAAAAAAAAATTTCAGACACTATAATAAATAAAAAAATTTCGAATTGAAAATAATATTAGATTCTTGAAAAAAAAGACTTTTTGAAGTTAATTTAAATACCATGAATAAGTAGGAGCTCAATTCTAAGAAATTCATTTTAAGTGACTAGCTAGTTAGGTGCTTAAAAATTTAAAGTTGGCACGAAAGGCCAATAAAAACCTAAAGCTCTAAGATACCACTTTGTAACACCCCGACAATTCTCTCTTTTCTAAAATACCTTTTTAATACAAAACATAGAGAATTATCAAAGTATTATCGCCCGTGTGAAAACGTATCGCCTTATTCAGAATTTTGCAGCGGAATACATAATAATAACTTGAAAAACTAAAACTTAGTCAACAAAAAAGTCACCTCCAAAACCAACCAACAAAACCAAAGTCAACTTAAAACCAAACCAAACCAACTATGAAAAATATAACTCAAAAGTATTGTAAATAAACTACACAAGCTCTCCAAAAATCCCGATCCCAATGATGCATCATCTTCAAACCTGTAGGTAGACAATGCACTATTGATCCCTAGAGACTGCTCACCGAAATGGGTCATCACAGGATCAATAAGGCAAAGCCATGATCAACATACACAACAAAAGCACGTAATCAGCAAAGCTGAGTACTACATACTAAACAAGTAAACAATCCTAACATGATACTAATAAATAGTAGGCAGAAATAATTAATAGTATAATAACTTGCAGACAACTTTTACTGAACTAAACTTTAACAACATTCTTATTACTTTAAATGGAATAGTCAATGGACCGAGTTGTCTAACTAAAACCAGCATTCCCTTTTGAAGACGAAATACGGGCGCTACACCGTATTCCCATGACCTACGATATCGATGAACCTTTCTAAATGAAAATAGGACACGGTGATCAATCCGGCCCTAGAAAAAGCCATGGGACGCTCACCATGTACCCCAACTCCTAATTGTCCAACACTTCAAACGTGCACCAGTCTAAAGCTATTGCTATCCAGTTTCACTTTACATGATTTACCAGATATTACTTGTCATGACTCACAAGCAACACAAATAATAAAATCAACAAACAATCACAACTTTCTCTTTTTATCTTAGGATTAGATAAGTGATCACACAACTTAACAATCCAAGATTAATATCAACTTTAATCCAATCTTTCTTATTTGTTCAACCTAGCCAACAACCAACTTACCTTTCATAGGTATAAAATATCAACTTACCAAATAAGACCCTCGGTCCTTATAAAGTAGTGAAATACTAAAAAGGGAACAATGATCAACCATGATCCAATACTAATAAATATATTAATTCCCCCATGTGAATTAATAAAAATAAAGTTCACAACCAACATGCTTGCATCAATATTCCATACAAACATAATATCAATCTCATAATGTAAATCTCATATTTAACATGTTCACACAATAACATCAAACATGCAAAATCCAACATAATAGATATCATATATGAACTAAACATAGTTCCTATACATGATACTACATAATTTTCCTTCTTAAATCATGATACTACATCAACCAACACATAGGTATGTACATACCTTGTGTAGACAAACTGAGATGCCACTATAACAGACTTAAAAATCGCCTAGAGAGAATTCTCCGCCTAAAATAACCAATATAAATCCATAATTAATCCTTCATGAATTTACAGCACTAATAAAATACTTTAAAAGCCTCTTAAACATGTTTAAAACACTCTCTTTAAAATTCCAGCATTATAACATGAATTAAAACTCCCTTAAAACATATTCAAACATGCTTAGAATCATAAAGGTAATAACTTTCATAACTTATAATAAACTACTAAGTTTTTCTATCTTTCAAAACCCTAAAAATTAATGCTTTTATAATTAATATCTACTTGAAACTCAAATATACAAATCTGAATTTTATTTCATCAATACACAAATTATATAACTTAGATTCACTAATAAATCACCAACTTATAACTTTTAAACATAAACAAATTAAAACAAAACCCTAAAAATACAATCTTTGAATAAAACTTTAGGAGGAAGAAATAACAAACAAACCAAGCAAAGGAGAGGACGAAGGGATGCGCGGCACGAGGGAGCAGCGCTGGCTGCTGCCGGCGGTCCGGGGGGGCTGCTGGCGGTGGTCGGCTGCCGTGTCCGGCGGCGGCAAGGCTCGGCGAGAAGGAGCCGAAGGAAGAGAGAGAAAAGAAAGAAGAGGAAGGCCGAAAGTGAGAGGGAAAGAGGAGAGAGAAAATAATGTGTTTAATGTGTGGGGATTTGTGTAAATAAGGGTATTTATAGTTTTCCCCCATTAGGGGTCCAATAAAGAGTTTGGCTTTGATGGGTTAATGTCCACAGGTTAAGTTATAAGGTTTGGGTTCCTCACACCCATTTACAAATATTTTTCTAAATCTAATAAGTGTTTCAAACATTTTAAATACTTTTCAAAGCATGACTTTATAATAAAATATTTGACTTGCATAAATCATTAAAATAATTTCTTTGACTTTCAAATAGTCAACCTTAAAGAAATAAATAGTTAAAATACTAAAATATATTTAAATATAAATAAATATATATTAAAATATATTTATAAAATCCATAAATTTACGGGGGATTACATTGTTACTCGAACAACTCAGCTCTTAGTTTCTGTTATGAAGTAGTTGAATAAGTATATGGAAAATTTGTCAATAAATACAATGCTTTGGGCACTTTTTGAAATAAATGCCATGCTTTGGGCACTTTTTGAAATAAATACCTAGGTTATCTGATATTTTATATAAATACTAAGGCTGACTAATTTTTTTTGGAATCACTACCACTTAATGGAATCTTGCAAAAAACGTTAGCTTTGCTCCGTTAGTGGCACGTGAAATTACGATTTTGCCCTTCCCCCACCACCACCACCGCCCTACCACATGCAACAACCATGCTTGCCACCATTGCCGCCACTACCACCCCCACCCACCAAAAATCGACCCACCCACAACCATAATCAACTACAAAACCACCACCACCTCCATCCACCAAAAAATCGATCCACCCCATAATACTAACCAACTACGAAACCATCACCACCTCGTAATGGTGGTTAGGAGAGAGAAGGGGATCGCAAGGGTAGTGAGCTTCGTGGGTCTTGATTGTGGTGGTGGTGGAGGAGGAGGATATTAATGGAAGCTAAGAAGGGAATTTCACATGCCACTAACGGAGCAAAACTAACGGTTTTGTGAAAATCTATAAAATGGTAGTGATTCCAAAAGAAATGGTAGAAAGTTGGTATGTATTTATATAAAATTTCAGACAACCTAGGTATTTATTTCAAAAAAGTGCACAAAGTGTGGTATATATTAACAAAATTTCCTAAGTGTAAATTGAATTGGGACATAACTACGTCTATTCGGTGGGTAGATTAGCCACTCCTAAAAGACTGTTAAAAAAAATATTGATGGTGAGTTGGATTGCACCATACGTTAAATTCTATTAGTAGTTGGTAGACTACCCAGTGAGTAAAATAAGTTTTATCCAATTGAATAGGGACATAACTACATCTACCAAGTGGGTAGATTACCCGCTCCTAATAGACTATTAAAATGATAATTGTTGATGTTGAGTTGGATTCCACAATACAATAAATTCTATTAGTAGTGGGTAAACTAAGTTTTATCCAATCGAATAGGGACATAATTATATCTACCCAGTGGGTACATTAGCCGCTCCTAATAGACTATACATGAAAAATCTTAAGAGTATTGACTTCAGCTCTTAGTTTTAGGAGTATTTAGCAAAAAGTAATAAGACTTCACAAAGGTCTCTAAGTGGCAATTAATCAATGCATCTTAAGAATTTTAATCGAAGGCGACAATTTATAAGTGGTTAACTCAATGAAAGGCAAGCCCAAACCAAATTTTAATTTTATCTTATCAACTAAAATACTTTATGTGTTTCATATTACTTGAAAATATTCTTCTTGATGCGTAACTTTAATCATTAATATCTCTTATTCCCTATAAGTAAAAATTATAAGAAAATCGATATTTTGAAACTAAATGTTGAAGTGAATCTAACAAAATCCCACATTATTATATTTTTCTTATGTAAAATTCACAAAAAAGGGTAAAAGTGAGTGTGTGAATAGTGTAAAAGTCAAAACGTTTTGAGTGTATCGAGACGGAGGAAATAATTAAGTACTCCCTCTGTTTTTTTATCCTTCTCACTTTCATGTGCACGTCTCCCAATGCACATCTTTGAACTTAAATTTCTTTCATTATATATTAGTAAAAATTATAACGATTGAATATTAATAAAGTATTAATGGAGACGAATCAAACAAGACCCCACATGACTATATTTTTTCTTATAAATTGAAAAAAATTGAGAAGATTCTCATTAAGTATGAATAGTGTCAAGATTCCAAGTGAGAAAGGTAAAAAAAAACAGAGGGAGTACCTTACTTCATCTTCTGGAGGGACCTTTTTAAACAAATTGAGCCTCTGGTACTAATTATCAAAATTGGGCTCTAAAAATAAAAAGGGATATTATCTCAGATAACCCTGACTTATAGGCCTTTTTCCAATATAACCCCGACTTTGGCAGCCCTGTCTCCGATAATCCTGAACTTGATTTTGGTCATGAAACCTGACTGAATTGTTAACGGCGTTAACTATTTTCAAAGAAAATTACTTACCGCATTTTTTAAAAAAAAAAAACCAAACTCATCTCTTTCTCTCTCTTGTTCTTCATCTCTTCTCAAGCATTCATCAATGGTTACCATGAAAACTAAATTAGAGCAATGGATTCATTCCCCTTCTATGACGTAGGATCACTCTAAAATGAACCACAAACACCAACACTCAACCTTCTAACCACAAATTCATGCAAAATGAAAATATTATATAAACAAAAATGCAAAAAAAAAATGAAGATGATCAAATTTCTCATACACTCAAAAACAAAAACAATCAACTCCACCACCAAAACAGAACAGCAAAAAACAATTAAACAAAAATCAAAAAACAACGAATTTCCACTGAAATTCAAACAACAGAAAAAAGAAATCAAAACCTCAGCAAAAGTAATATCTTAATTGCCGAAACAAGCTGAGAGCCTTTTCATTTTCTCCATTTTGTGCAACTTAAATTAAAATTCGAAAAAATTAAGATCTGCAAACTAAATTAAATAACAACAAATGTTATACAAACAAAAAATGAATTAGATTATACAAATATTATATAAAATTTAAAACGAAGAATTGATGGTGGTTAGTGATTAAAAATCGAAAAAAAATTGAAATGAAATTATCTGGTGAAGCTGATGTCGCGTGGTGATGGTAGTTGCTGATGAAGATGATGAGGAGAGAACGAAAACGATGGTGGTTGTTGATGAAGATGATGGTTTTGATTCAGATCTGAACGTTCGTGGTTGGTGCTATTCGTCGTTGATGGTGTTCGTGGTTTTGATTTTTGTCATTCTCGTTGCAAGTGGTGTTTTCGAGCCAGAGTGGGAGAGTTGGGGAAAGGGCGGCTGAGTTGGGAGGGTGGTGTGTCGTTCGTCGCTGAGTTGGGAGGATGGTGTGTCGTTCGTCCGTTCGTCACTCTAAAACGAAGAATCAAAACCTCATATCTGAAACCATTGATGAATGCTGCCTTTTTTTTACAAGAAATTAAATTGAGCGTTTTAGTTGAAGAGAGCGAAAGTGGTGAAACCATTGATGAATGCTTGAGAAGAGATGAAGAACAAGATAGAGAAAGAGATGAGAGGATGAAGAAGACAAATTGTTTTTTTTTCTTAGCAAAAGTCAAACCAAGTTAGGTCTAGTTAACGCCGTGTCTAATTCCGTCCAGTTTAATGACAAAAATCAAGTTCAGGGTTATCGGAGACATGCCTGCCAAAGTCAGGGTTATATTGGAAAAAGGCCTATAAGTCAGGGTTATCTGAGATAATATCCCAAATAAAAATCATATGCATAACTAAAATTGTAAAATCATAGGAGTGTCAAATTAATTATAAAACATAAAGCACCTAAAGTTTGAGGGGGTTGGACAACCAGGAAAACGCAAAATGATCAACTTTGTACTTCTTATTGGACCCTCTAAGATGACGGGCCCTATGTTGTAAGCCACTTCGCCATTTTTCTTATTAGACACCCTAACATTTTATATTTTCTCTATCTTGGAATATCAATGTTAAATCAATGCAATAAAATAATATCAAACAAGTCATGTGAACCAGTCAACAACTAATTGCGGATATAACTTTTGACTTACAACAATATATATGCTAAAAGATATTTCATTAATTTTAGGGGTACGGTAGTAACAATTCTAAATTCGTTTTGTATTAAACCAAAAAAGAAGTGTATTGATAAATATTCTATTGCGAAATATGCTTGTAAAATCTGATTTAAAAGTGATTATTCATATCAGATGAAAATCAAGTAACAATTTCATGTTAATTAACCCTACCCGTTACGATGCGACCCATATACCCAATCAAAGATCATAAAAGATTGCTAATATTTGGTATGAATCACCAATTACCTTTTTTTGGGCAGCTAAAAATTTAGTCGCACAATTTTCTGCCACTTAAGTCTTAATTAACTTATTAATATACTAGAGATTGTATATACTTATAAACTGGTCAACAATAAGGATAGGAGTTAGCTCAAGTGGGTGAAAAGACTTCTCCCTGGTCGCCGAGGTCGGGGTTCGATCTGCTCCATTACCCTTTGGGGATTTCATAACGCATCTTCAGACGCATGCTCTTACCACCAACGTGTTGGTGTTTTCTACTTAAGCGTAGAAGAGCGCTAAGAAGGAGTGCTATCCTTTAAAGTGACTTAATTTCCTAATCATAAAAAAAAAAAATAATAAACTGGTCAACAATACAAGTATCGTTACTCATAGGCCCCCCTCCTCTTGAAACGGAGCAAAGTGTTTGTCCGTAACGGTCAAAGTCAAAGGAAGGCTCTTCCTTTCGAGATAGCAAGTACTATATGTAGGGACCATAGTATCAGGAGTCTGACAAAGATTATGGATCTTATTAATCTAAATTTATCATCAATAATCTTCTCTTAACAACAGCATCTTTTTTTATAATTCTATCAACCCAAGAATTATATTATTGATTTGGCAGTTGTACTATGTATCTTGCTGTCTATATAATGGTGCTTTATCATGTGGTATACAGTTTACTGCTATATCATGTTTTGATGAATGAGTACCTTGACAGTTTTGTTATTTTTCTGATTTCCACTTACTAAAAAGAAAAAAGTATATGTATAATAGTTATACATTTAGTGAATGGAAATCTTATTTCTCACAATGTGTGCATTACTTGTGTGCCACTTTATTTTATTAGTTGTTTTTAATATATTACTACGGCCTATATATCAATTTAGCATTAAGATTAAATATTGTAATCATTCAATAAGAAAAAGGGACTCATGATTGGTACGAAACTTGTGGAACAAAGATTTGGATTGTACACACGTACACTTAGACCATTTCTTTCATAATGACCAATCATTTATGTTTAGCATGTTTAATGAAGCATGCTAGAAAATAAGAGTTTATGTTAAGGATTAACGACCTGAGATCTCCACCAAGAGTGATGAAAGAAAGTCTCTCCTCAAGGCAAAGGGAAGGGAAAGATGATAAATCGCGAGACGAAGAAGAAACTAGCGATGGAAACTAACGAATCATCGAAAGATGGAGGGACACAAAGATGGATCAAGAGAAGAATGATAATTCCGAAGAAAAACAAGATCTCATATGTGGATAGTCAATTTTATGCATGTGTTTTAATAAAGTCGTTTTCAGAAGCGTTAAGTTTAATAATATTTTTAAAATTTATGAATTACCTTAAAAAAGGGTAAGCGTGAGAGCTATTAGAAACAATAAAATAAATTAAAGCCCACCTAAAACTATGTCGTACATACTCCATATTTTTCAGGGGAAAAGCCAATCTTACCATAATTAGAGAACAAATAATAGATCAGCTATTTCCCAAATAAGTAAAGGAAATCTAGCGATAGAATAACAGTAATTAGTTTAAATACGTTTTAAGCGTCTATTATGCATGCACGTATATATGCATGTGAATTGCATGAATTACTAGTAAAAAGTAGTAAGTAAACCATTAAATGCACATATAAATGTTTGTGAATTTATTGAATGCTCTTAACACAATTATGAAGCCAGATGATAGAAGTGTCATTTTCATTGACATAGAATCATGAAGAACAGCATGAAAGCCTTCCAATGCATGAACTGAATTAATATACTTATTGTATAAAATAGAAAAAAAGGCCGGTCCATGCCATAGAAATATGTACAAAAACCATTTACTTGGAATTGGGAACCACGTGATGCCATTAAGACAAAAAGCCCGACCAAGTGATTAATTAACTTAAAACGAGGTAGAAGCTAAATATTTTGAATTATTAAGAGGGGATGGGGTCAATTTGGTGACTAATTAAATGAAATTTGAACTTGTTAGTCCAATATATTATAATTAACATCAATAATAAGCTCAATAAATCTTAAAAAGAAAGGAATAGGGAAAGAAGAAATTAAACTAAATACTCCTATAAAAATGAAGAGATTATTTGATGATTTATTTTTTCTTTTCTTTTTATTTGTTTTTTTTAACATAAAGGAGACCTATGAGGAATTCCTTTTCTTCTACTCATGCTTGTAGCCATATCTTCGTCGGACACCTTATTTACTGATCTTCCACACACATATAATCCACTCCTCTTCTTCCGGACGATCTCGGTCGTCGTGCATGCCACGCTCATGTTCTCGGAGTCCGATGAGCCACAGTACGAGCTCATTGGCTCGTCGCAGTCCACGATGGTGGAGTTAGGAGTTTCATTGGTCATCTCATCATCTCCCATGTCTTGAGGGTATAAGAAGTCTGGACTCAATTGCAACACTTTGCATATCCTTAAGTAGGGTGAAAGGTCTCTATTGTGTGTCAATACGAAGTCCACCTAATAAGAATAACAATTAATTCATTAAAACATTATTCATGAATATATTTTATTTAGCATATATAGTCTATAGTATCTACAAGTATTTTTTTTTGGACGTACAATTCTCCCTTATAGCAATTGGAGTCATTCTTTCTAATGCATAATTTCTTTATGAGTGCGTTTTAGGTATAACATGTTACACTATAACGTATCGTGTAACATGCGTAATGACATGCACTCCAACAAGAATGATATGGACTATACAAATAATGACATGAATCACATGTCATTTATTTCATGTCATTTGAGGTCTTTTTACAAAAGAAATGGTGGTTCGTGAGTTGTTACACCATAAATTATGGTGTAACAGTTACACCCAAGAATTTGTGTTTCTTTATAGGGAATATACAGGCCCAAATAAGGCACATCTCTTGCAGAGTTAGAAGAGATAAGAGTATCCCAATTCACAAGAACAATCAAACTATTTAAATTAGAATTGAGAGTTTTATCTAGCTGTAGAAACCACAACAATTATCAACTAAACTAGAAGTTAATGAGGATCGAAGCCCACTGATAGTGGGAGTTCTTACCACTTAAGCTTCCATTTGATCCTTTCTTTCTAATTCACATGATTGACCTACTATATAATAAGATTCCTTATATTTTTGTAACATCTTTCTAGCATAAAATATAAAAGAGCTTGAATCAAAGCTCAAACAACCAAGGTAACAACCCATTATATATTGCATTATTTGATCAACTGAACATTCAAGGCACGCACAGAATTATTCTCTTAGCTTGCAAGTTTAATCTAGTTGTTTCCGGTTAGTCTTTCTTTGTTCTACGCATAATTCAGCATTAAAATCCAATATATATAAGTTTTCATAATTTAGATTGAATAATCTCAGAATAGTATTATACTTTGGTAATTCTAAGCAAGAAACTGACTATATTTCGGTCGCAATTTCACTGTGTTGTCTATTAAGCACCAAAGTCCAAGTTCCAACAACTTTAGTGATTCTAAGCAAGAGATTAACTATATGCTTAAAGAAACATTATATTCTTGCATAGTATTAGTAGTTTAGTACATACATGTATATATTTGTTTAGGCTAACATTATAAACACAGAATATATACGAAAAAAAGAAGAGGAGAAAATCAAACTAACATGACATGAAATTATTATATAAACAAAGTAAGTGCATAATTGTTTTACCTTGCATCCTAAAGAGCAATGAATATATGGTTCTTGGAGACTTCTATCACAAGAAGTGCAATAATTTCCAGCTCCTTTGAACTGCCTATTTTGAGGCCTTTTCTTGATAAAAATCACTTTAGCGCTATTGATAGTATAAGCCTAAGTAATTAGGAGGCAAAATTAAGAAGAATTAGCAACAAAATTAAACTGAATTATGGATTTCAAAAAAATCAAGAGAATTACTTTGATAATACAATACACCAACCTGAACATTAGAACAATCAATAAGCTTCTCAAGGTCTTCCAGCCTAATAACATCATGGTAGACATATCGACGAATTTGAATAAGACGGTGAAAGCGATGCATGGACAAGCAATGAGGGCAAAGACTAGTGCAACAATCTAAGCAAAGTACGTTCTTCTCATTCTTCTTTGCTGTCTCATGAGCTGGGCAATTCACAAAGAATTTTTGGGTGTAAAGTGCATCTAACCATGCTGGCTTTCCATTATAACCCTATGACCAAAAACAAAATCCCAAGAAATTTAGTGTTATTATGTATAAAATAAAATATAGATATATGCATGATTATGCATCATATGAAGTTGAGCTAATCAAAATTCCAATAGTTTTGAAGTTTTCTCTTCAAAGAAAACTCTCCAAATGAAATATCAACAATATGAACTTTACTCTAGCTAATCAAAATTCCCCAATATATAAAGAATTCCCCAAAAGAAAACCAATTACGAAAATCACACATAGAACATCCTTTAAAAACACTAAATTAAAGATACGTTGTTGTTGCTATTCCTTGTCGTTATAAAATGAGCTTGAATTTAGTAAAATTTCGAAATTCACAGAACATAAATATAAACAAAAAGGTAGAAAATTGAACGCACCATGACGACACAAGCAATAAACCAATATGAATTAGATAATTCTCTTGAGGAATCAGCCTAACCAAAAGCTTAATTAGTAGTGATATGATATAGTAGTAATAAGAGTGAAAATGGAGGAGGTGACAAAGTGGAAGAGGGGTTTTTAGGGCAAGAAGATAGGGGAGTATTTATGGGAAGATCACAAGAGAGGAAATGGGTGTTAATTTTATATTCCTTGGGAAGTGAGACAACATATTGTCAAGGAGAAGGGGAGGAAGAGGCTTAGCTTTATTTTTTAAGAGAGAGAGAAAGATATGAGGAGAACGTGCGAGCTGTTTCCGTGTCTCCCATTCACTAACTTCCTTTAATATTAAGGGGCCTAATTTTTGCTTGCTCATCACCTTGGCAAAAGAGCTCTTTTTAAGCCCTAAAAACTAAATAAACCAAAGTTTTGATCTTTTTTTTATGTCTCTCTCTTCTCCTTGAAGGAGCTGCCCTACTAGTAAAAATAAAATTGTCCCCATTTTCTATCTGTCTTTTTTGATTCCATCTCCTAAGTAATCAAATAGTACATATTTTACTACTATAGTAAGTAGTTGTAGGGCTAGAGTTTTGTAATTTTGGGTAGCCACTTTCTTTTTATTTTGTTGTCTTGGTCTTTGAGATCGATGAATGAATGCAAAAAAAGACACCAATTCAATTCAAGTGGTGAACGTGATTTACCATATGAATAAGACACAAAGTACATATCAAGTGGTAAATGATATTATATTCTTCTTAGTTCTTATCCATGAATTTTTTTTTTTACTTTACTTTCTACTACTCAAATTTGAAATTGGGAAAAATTAGTGTTTAACATTATTCAATTTGAATTATCTTATTTATATAAAAATTGTATTCAAATTATATGGTCTATCTTTGACTTGTTTTCATATGACCTAATTCGGAAAACTAATATAACTAATGTAGATTCTTTTTATAATAATATTTTGATAGACAATAAAGCTGAAATAGCGCAAATTGAAACTAAATGTATCATCAACCGATAATGACCTGAATCATGTTGACACGAGTGAAATCTGACTCGAAGTACTAGTTTGGCACCTTCATTTGTGCTCTCGGGTATTAACTAGTTTAGACAATGAACTCTTTGAATTAGTAGTATTCAAAATCTAAAATTTTATATATCATGTCTAAACTTGATATAATTAGGTTATATTTGATTTGATTGTAGTTCGATTAATTCATTGGGAGCCATTATCTTATGACTAAATGACTGATTACTCAACTTGAATTATATTGGTCCAATTAATAGTATTTGGGTTTATTGCCAATTAGTATAATGCAAAATTGATTTTAAAATATTTCAACTATGATGCCAAGCTCCCTTTATATAGAGGATGGAAATATAGTCCTAGTTGAACTAGCAATTGACTCTTGATCTTACATCTAACAAGATGTAGAATCTAGCTAGAAATGAGAAATTAATATTTATTCCTAAATTAACAACAATTAAAGAGGTGGTAATTAAGTAGAATTCTGAACCATCTGATCGAAATATGAAAAGTTTGTAGAAAACAAGCAATAAACCACAAACTAGCAAAACTGCAATAGAGGAAGCGAGGGAGAATAGGAATGGACGAACCAATTCGCCGATATTTTTTTGCTTTGCCTACAAGTTTTGGCATGTTTAAACTAGCTAATTTGGCATATTTAAACTAGCTAATTTGGCATAATGACTTAGTACCTAATTAATTAGCTCTAATTCTTCATGTTTAAGACATCCTTGAAACCCTTTGTAAGTCTTACTCCATTTTCTTAAATCCAATGAAAAATAATGTAGATATCATTATCTTTACATAAATGTAGTTGACTACTATTTATATGATTTATCCTAGTAGTAGTAGGCATCTTGTGTGACCATTTTATTTGAAGATAAAATATGTAGAGGAACAAATAAATATGTACGACTCAAATCTAGAAATCTGAAAAACTAGGTTGAAAAGAACCAAAGTTCTGCTGCATATATAGCTTAATATAATCCTATTATTCTTTTATCAGATTCATTCAAATAAATCCGAGTTTCAAATGAACTGACCATCAAAAGAAAGTTTCGAATGAACAGAAGTTGGCTCGTTTTACAACCTTCAACGTTTTACAGAAGTATAAGATATTATCCACCGCCAATGATATTCTGTTTAACGCAGTAAGATCTATTGGTCAATGTGAGACTCTAATGTTGGCCACACAATAAACATTTTTTTTCTGCCAAGCAATTACTACCACTTGTATGCAACCAAAATTTACTCCTACTTGTGTAACTAATGATAACACATTTAATTCCAATAGTGTTAGCACCAAAAGAAAATAACATTTAATTCTAGTGTAAATTAATTAAGTTATCCCCTTCTTAGCATGAGGTTGTGATTTGTTAAACATTTCTGCCAGTTAAATGTTGCCAATTTGTCAAAAACACTTCCTAGATAAACAGGAACTGTGGCCAACTGATTGTTGCCATGGTTGGGAGAAGTTCCTTATGTAGTGCCTAATTCCATATTTGGCTTACATGACTTCATTTAATTTAATGCTTATATAGGTTTGGGCAGGTTATTTGATTATAATTAGGGTGGTTAAACAACTGAAAGCACATTATTACTGTTATTATTTAGTTTAATTCACTTTATTTAACCAAGTTCAATTTAAAAGAACAAGGTATAAATGGCTTTTTAACTACCCAAAAAAGAAAATACTATATATATTAGAGTTGTTGTCTGTTCGGCAAACCTAACAAAATCATAATTGGCTCAGTAGAGCTCAATTTATCTTTTACGAATTTGTTAGGAGTTTGATTCTCAGTTCTCACTAAGTATATGGGGTTAACTAGGGGGTTTGATCCCACTAGGTGTCAACCTGAGATAGATAGCCATATGGGGTCCACTTGTGCCCCAAGAAATGCTTGTTGATAAAAAATTTTAAAGAAAAAAAATGAACTTTTCAGTTTATTAATACATATTATAAGAAACCTAACAATCAATGATTGATTTCAACAAATATCTTTATTGATCAGCAGTATTGTTTAAAACGAACTAAAATATCAATACAGACAAATTAATGATATACTGTACTAGTTGATCAAACAAATATAAGAAACTAGTCGAGAACTAATTGTTAAACAAAGCTAAAAAGATTCATGAAGTATGAAAGCACCTGTTTATCCAATACAAATTCACCATTGTACCCATGAGCCTACTATATGTATAATAATCACATTTTGTCGAATTTTGTATATAAGAATTACTAGAAGTAGGGGACTCCCAAACAAAATGGGAATTTTGGACATTATGATTCAAAGAACATTTTATTTAAGAATCCTTTATTATATTTTTTTTGCCCTTAACCGAGTCAAATCATTACATTTAATTTCAACTAGTAACTTTTAGATAAAATGTATGTATCCCCTCAAAAAAAAAGAAGATAAAATGTATGTATTGATTCCGCCAATAGTCGTAAAGTTATTTTGGCTTACTTTCAGAACTATTTCGCCGCTTTGCCAAACATAAGGGCAGTATTTCTTGGCATGTGGTACTTGTACAACTAAATTGCATGATCAGCCAATAATCTTAACATAACCGAGTACCATAAGAATGACATATACGAGGAAATCCTGGTATGGTTCCTAGGGAATCAAACATGACACTATATTAACTAACTACTCCACTAATCTCTTTTTCCTCATAATAATGCACCTCTTCTTATGAAATGTTATAGACAACCCCAACTCATTTAAGCACTAATTACTCAGCATTTCCATATTATTACATAGCTCTTTTTCTTCTTTTTGTTAAAATACTAGTACATTATAATTACTAACTTTTTATTATAAGTTTATCATTTCAAAGAAGGCTTTGAAATGTCTCCCATGTATAATTATTTATCGAACTTTTCACAATTCAATCTAAATTTTTGTACTTATTGGCTTTTCATCTCTTTATAATAACTCGTCTAAATATGAATAGAAAAAAGAGTATATTATTTTTCTTAGTTGTAGCCTACTAATTATTGGAGTCTATTTCATGTTGGTAGAATAGCCAATAGATAGATAAAGTTTTCCTAAAATATAGTTGTAGTTGCTTTTTACCTTGTTTTAGTGCTTGACAATTGTCAAAAAACAAAAAAAAAAAAAAGAAAAAAGAAATGAGACATGTCAACTCTGTCGCCGCAATAAGATCTAGTTGGATTAGAATAAGAGAGGTGCTGAAGCTAAAGAATAGAATTGATATGCTAATTTAATTTGTCATATTAGAATATAGTATCACTAATTGTTTGATTGGTTGGTCAATGAACAATGTTTCAAGCTGTCAAGAACTCTGATATATAGAAAATCCAAGAGGTCCCGAAGCCGTATAAACTTGCAACAATACATTATATGCATTGAACACTAGATATTACTATTATGTAGTAGTAAATACACGACCACCATACATTCCCATATACCTTGATACGACTATTGTTTTAAACTAAATTGAATTAAATTTGTCTGAACGAAATTGATTTTAATTTGTCTGAACTAAACTGAACTGAATTAAAACTGTGAGAGAAAACTATTGAACTGAACTGAACTATATTGTCTGAACTGAACTGAATTTGTCTGAACTGAACTAAACTGAATTTCCATTAGTTCAGTCTAAAAGAACATAGCCTAACACTTCTCTAAATGTTACTTATTAGAACTTCATTTTTTATACGGAACTTCTATTTGTCATTAAGGTGAATAGAATACAACATACATAGTTTACATTTCAGAAAACAACCAATCTGCTAATTGATATCGAAAAACAACCAATCTGCTAATTGATATCGAAATTATTTAAACTTAATTCTTGATATTGAAAATTACAAATTGATATTATGATACATATATATATACTTGCATCACCATGTCACCATGTTGATGTAGTGTCTAAATAAACTAATTTGTATACAGTATACTCAGCTAAAAGAAAATACCTTCATCTTGTATTACTCCATCTTACACCATCTGATCTGACATGCCATACTTTTCCTGTTACAAGAGAAAATTCTTATGATCTTACTCTTGAGCTTAAAAAAAAGGTCGTTTCATCAACAACAAAATATAAAGGAAAAAAGAAAAAAATTCTCTGATGAGGCATCAACATCGACAGTGATATTTCATAGCATTTCAATTGCCATTGATATTGCAACTGCTTTTACCACTACAAATATTTTGCAATTTTTTAAGGTATACTAAATGAGACATTTGATAAATAGTTAATTCTCAACTACATAAATATCCTAGCATGAATCAGGCCTTTAATGAGTATAGGGTGGTCAAGATGAATCTACCTTATCCTTGACCAATAAAAACTTTAGGAAGTTTATACATCAGAATTCAGAAAAGGTATATCCATATTTCTTTAAGAATTAAGATCATCATGATTGAATTTTGAATAGCTAGCTATCCACATCTCATAGGTGGGTTATATCCATATTTCTTTATAGACATTGCATAAATCAATTACTTTGTCCATCTGGGCATAATACTCACATACTTACTATTTTATGATGTGCAAAAATAGTTGTCACACTTACTATATATGGTTTGTGATTGACCTTCCCAAAACACTCTAACTTAGGTGGAGCGGATAATATTAGGGAAAAAAAAAGATGAAGCATCAACGAGTGAAGGAATGATCCTACTATTAACAATATTAGAAAAATAGTAAGTCTTGGGCTTGGTACACCCAATACTCTTCTTAAGTGAACTGTCAAGTCTCAAAAATGAAGTAATAGAAATTAAAATTGAACAACTTAAAAATGAAATCAGAGTTGTAAATCTCCGAAAACCTTAACAAAAATGAGATTTAAAAATTTAAAAATGAACAAATCATATTTAAAAATGAAAAAACATTTACACCGGGTGTATGCTAGTTTTTGTATAAAAAGAAAAAAAACATATTAACATATCAACATGTGGATGCTAGTTAATTTAGTTGGTAATATATATTGTGGGCATGGTATCCAATCTAACTACAAGACAATAATATGCACATTAATCAAATTTGTAAGGTTTCTACTCTATGCATTGGAGTTACCATCCCTCCACATCACAATAAACCCAATCCCCTGTAGATGGCAAAACCGCAAAACAATGTATTACCACAAAGAAAGTACTCTGTACCAGTTAATGAAACCTGATCACATCTTTAAGGCTTAACTAACAATAGAAAATCAATTTTCCACCATTCGCATCACTAAGGGTGTGTCTGATTGGGCGAAAAACATTTCCAACGAAAAGTGGTTTTCCATGAATACCATTTTCTAGAGGAAAACTCAATTCTAGATTGATTTTCCTGTGTTTGGTTGCAAGGAAAGTAACTATCCTTTGAATCCATTTTTCTTTGTTTGCATTGTGTTATTGTTTGATAAAGTTGGGGAAAGTGTGGTTTCCCTTGCCTTCCTAGGAAAAGTAATTTTCCACCTTGGAAAATGAAGTTCAACCCATATTTTATCTTCCTTAATCGATCCAAACCAAACAGAGGAAATTGTGGAAGACATTTTTCCTAGAAAACACTTTCCTCCCAATCAAACACACCCTAGGTCCAAAATGAAATGTCAAATTTCCATATTTTAATCAAATTGGCATGTCATATACTGATACTGGTATTTGAGGTAAAAAGAGGGTAACCAGTGAAGTCTTAACTCTAAAGTAGTCTATGGCCATAGAGGAAGGTTTAAGGTAGAAAATAAAGACTATTTGGCGAAATTTTAGTTAGCTTCATCCAAACAAACAAAGACAAAAGGATTATGAGTACCACACCAAGTAAAGTACCCAAAAAAATGTCCCGAAAGAGGGTGTAATAAAGTTCTACCATAACAATTGCAGCATACAACTTGATTTTAATAGCAACACACAGAGAAGTACATGTGTGTCTTACCATATGTAATCAAATCTAGCTTTCTTCTTTTACCACTTTTTAGTCTTTAAAAGGCCAAGGAAGGTATTAATCCACTATAAAAATATCTCTGCTTCTACTCCACATAATGCAAAAGCAAAAATAGGTAAAGCAAAGTAGCTGCAAAATGCAAATAAAAGGGTTTCTTTAAGAAAGAAATCAAAGGAAACAATGGTAAGGTAAGAAAAGGCCATTTTTTCAGTTCTGAGAGAAAACCTACTATTAAGACAGAGAGTAGCAGAAGAGTTGCCAACCCCACGTGCCATGAAAAGCCGATAGGAAGAGAGGAGGTATTATTGCATGGATGATCCTCACGTGCAAGGGATCCAATGCCTCCTGACTTACTAGTTACTACTAGTTACTTCCTTCCCCCAAAAGACATGAAATATTTCAATATCATACTTTATAATATGAAGTATTCTTTTAGTAGTATGTTTTTACTTAATATTAATGTATTCATGAGCTTAGCTTATATGAGTGGTCCTTGGACTCTTCAAATATTCCTCATTTTTTACTTCATTCATAATTATAATACTACCTTACAACATGGTTTTGTTTCTACTATGTCATTATTTTAATTTGGTCAATGGTCAAAGATCCATCTAACCCAAAGTATAGACTATAGATTGTAGAGGGGGAATGGAGATAGATGATCATCATCATTATCTTCATGATGGTCACAGTGATGCTGAAGAGTATGGAATTGGGAGAACTAGCTAGTAGTAATGAACTGAGATTTGAGACACAGTTGGGTTTTGGCCCGTTAAAACAACCCGCCAAATTTCCCGGAGTATATCATATGAGACACATGATTGTTTACGTTAAAAGAAAGCTCCACATATAAGTTGGGATCAGCTGTTCTACATTGAAAAAGAACTAGGAAGGACGACTAATATACAAGTCTGGTTGGCTACTCCACCTACTATCATTTGGTTTTAGAATGACATTATACTAGACTTGTGTGTGACCAGACTCTCCTCCTACAAAGGTAGGTCACTGATTTCACAGTCCTGGATTGAATGCTCGTAAATCGCTAGGGGTTATGGAGAAGGTGTTCAAACTGGTTGTACCTTAACTAATGTTTTCCTAACAGTTAAGACACAAGTGCTATTAGGCGGCTTACATATTAGTAAGAGCTTTCTAACACATTCTATGATGCTAATTTCACAATAAAAACTGTCTTTGCCATACATTTTCTTCATTACTTTTGAGTAGTAAAGATAAAGCAACCTAAACCATTCTTTCGGCCCAAATTACCACCAAAAGAAAAACATAAAGAAATGTGAATATCATTTTTTGCATCAGTAGAATATTTCTAAGCGAGAACATAATTTCTTACATATATCTTACAAATTTCACTTGAATATGTTAAAATGTTCCGTTTAATTTTGTCGAATGCAAATAAGTATAAAAGTATTCTAAGAGAGAACATAATTTCTTCATTCTCCACATTTTATCGGGTTTGAGGCGAGTAGAAAAATTCAAAGTTCTAATACTTGACACCATGTTAAACAAAGCCACCAAGTTCTTAAAATTATACCCCCTCCGTTCCTTTCTGATGTTCCTAGTTTTTTTTTTGTCTCTTTAAAAGATTCCAACTAGGAACATCAAAAGGGAATGAATGGAGTACATGTTTTTTGCCCTCGATGAAGTATTATTTAGTAACCAACACAGATTTCTTATACTCCATCTAAGAGCTTTTGCTGATAAACCCTCCTTAAAGATAAATTATCCGTAACCACAAGGTACTATAAACATGGGTCTCAAATTCTGGAATTTAATTTATTACCTGAAATAAGTAACTAATTAAGTACTCAATTTCGGAATCTTAAGCTTTGAGCCAAAGAAGAAATAAATTCAGTCTAGAAAAGATGAATTTGGAGTAAACAGAAAAAAAAAAATTAATTATGTATAGGAGGGTAATTAATATAATGAAGGGTAACAAAGATGGGTTATACAAGATTAAAGTAGTACTACTACATGAGGAAAACATAAGGTATCCTGATATGAGATGCAGAGGGGATCTCTATGCACCTCACTCTCCCCCTCAGTTTTTTTAGACTCATAAACTTTGTTCTGTTATAAAAATGGCCATTTTTTTTAATGTATGATTATAGTCCTACACATGTGCTCTCCTAAATTTTACCAGTTTACATGCCCCTCTTTTGTCCTTCAAAAGGATCTCCACATGACAGAGCCTTTCACTGGGTCAGTAATCAGCTGTCCTTAAGCTTAGTCAATGTGTTTTTATCTTTTCAAAAAGAGATCAAGACGAGCTGAGTTACTGTGCTGATTATGTTCACTAATGATATCTTTTAATTAATCATTTGAGAATGCTTAATCCCACATTCCCACTTGACAAGGCCTAATTCTGTTCGTTGTAATCATCTTCCTAGTTCACATTCACAATTCTCACTCTAGAGACTTTAAGGTAACACCACATTTTGGACACTCCAAATAAAATACACACATTAAAGGCTCCACTTGGCTCATGAAGACAAGTTCGTGTGAGGCTACAAAGAACTTCAGCCCACAGGGATATCCAAGCCCAAGGCTGGAAACTGGTATTACACCCAGCCTAAGTTGCTCGAATTTTTCATCTTACCTCACATACCCATGGCAGAACTTCAACACTCCAACATAGATATATTTTCATATTTAGGGTCTGTTAAGCACAAGCTTTTGAGGTAGTTTTTAGAATTTTGACTGAGTCAAAACAGTAATTAACAAAAATAGGAGTTTTTAGTTAGGTAGTGGTGTGGGTAGCATTTCGTGGTAGAAGTTGTGTTTTAGTAGTGGTTATCAAAAGTTAAAATTTGTAGCTTTTGGGATAGTGGTTAGTGTGAATTTAAAATTTTACATCAAAATTTTATTTGAATTATTGACTAATTATTTGTAAACAGCTGCTTTGACAGTTTCTTTCACCAAACATCAATAATTTATACCGTTATCTTGACCGCTAACAACTACTCTCACAACTAAAAGCTACAACTACCATTGTTGGACACCCTTAATATTTGAACCGAAAACATGGAAATTTTGCATTAAAGTGCCAATTCTAACCCTTGGACACATGCTCATGTCTTAAATGAGTTCCCAAGTCCGGATTATATAGCACCTAGCTGGAAACTATATATATATATATATATATATATATATATATATATATATATATATATATATATATATATATATATATATATATATATATATATATATCATATGAGATTGCATACTTACATGAGAAATGAGAATGAATTTTACACGCTATAACTCTAATGAACAAGTGATGTAACTCTAATGAAAAAGTGATGTAACTCCAAAAAAAGAATATTAGAAGAAAAAAAATTCAAAAAAAAAAAAAAATTTGGGCTCAAAGTTTTTTCGGGGGTATAACTCTAATGAACAAGTGTTGTAACTCTAATCCAATTGTGTGGTTGAGATTCATTCTCATTTCTCATGTAAGGAGCATTCTCATGTGATCTTGCCCCTATATATATATATATATATATATATATATATATATATATATATATATATATCCAAATGAGATTTCTGAGGTTGGAAGGTGGGAGTTTTACCATTGAGCTCTTACGTGATCCTCTACATCTTCAATCATTTTGATTCTAAACTATACCAGCCTCCATTCATACTCAAACGAAAAGAAAAGAAATAAAACACATCTTCACTACTGCATGTTACTTAGACTGACACAAGTCATCCGATTAATGAGTAACCTGTCTTGTTGAAAGGAAAAGCACGAAGGGTAATATACATGAAAAACGGAGAGCCATTTCAAACCAAGGTGTAAATTTTAATAGCCATTCGTTTCCTAACGTAACTGTAATTTGAAAGAATGAAAGGAAAGGAATAAAAACCAGTAAACCAACTATTATGAAAGGACTCTGAAGAACAAAATGCACAAGGAAGTTGGAAAAAGGCCAGGGCACACACCAGCACCAAAATTCTCATGTTCTATTTTCCGTTGGCATATAATGGCACTTCAACTTTAGGTGCTGTAATTGAGAAGGGAAAATATAGTTCCTCTTGGAAAACACAAAAGATAACAATAACAACCAGTAGACATTGGTCATTAGAATCCTCAAAATCCTTAAACAAGCACTTCAACTAGCTATAATTAAGTTATTAAATTAATATAAATAAACAATTCACCAGCATAGTCACAGATTCCTAACTAGGTCAAATGTGAAAGATGTAACACCAAGTGACCGATATCTATAGACTCCATAAAAGCTTAGGCGCTCAAGGAGTAGAGTGAAAGCTGGGAATGGAAACCGAGAACTAGCAACTTATATTTCAAGAGACTAGGCATAATCTAATGTAGGCATCCACGTCAGCATTTGAAACCCTTGGAAGGTGGGTAATCTCTGACATATTAACCTTTTATGTGGGGTCTAGACTTGTAAGCTAGAATCTTAGAACTGATAGAGACCCTATAAATTCTCATGCATATTAGGAAAATCTCTTGGTCTGCCTACAAGCACTCAGGAATGGCGCACACAAAGCTCTAGTAGCTTCAGTGCTGCTTTATTGCATTAATTTAATCACCTCTCCTGAACTCACGGGAATCATTAGTCTATAACTCATAATCAGCTAACTGTACTGTTCCTCTAAAAATAACCCTGACATTATCAGCCACAAATTAAGGCTATAATACTATTGTAATAATAACTAATATAAATCACAATGATGGGTAATGGGTTAAAGTCTATACTGTCTTATTTCAAAACCTGTGTCATCCTTTAGTCTTTTGACATCAAAATAACTTTATTTTTTTAATGAAAAAAAAGGGGTGCAAAAGAAAGTTACAGACCTTTGAGTCCAAGGCTGACATCAGGGCTTTCGTGCAGAGAACATGATGAATGATTGTTGAACCTTGCTTGAGTAGTCGACAAGGCCGCAAGATTTACACAAGTCCTCAATCTCCTCCTCTATTAGGTAACTGTAGGTCTGGAGAATCCGCTGATAAAATTTAAACAAGGATAAGGCAGTGCATCAAAGATTGATGATCCGCACACCAGGAATCACATCAAAAGGAAATAAAAACCTAACAAGAAATCATATTGAAGGAAGAATTACAATAATTCAATCAGACATCTATGCCACATTATTATATTTGACTTGTGAGCATAAAAAATCTGCTCCACTTAAAGGCCAATATTTCTTTTAAAAAGGAAAAAGAATGAAGATTACATGAATTTAGCAGTTCAGGTTTCCCAATTCAAACTTCTTGCATTGTTATAGCAATTCTAATAGGAAGAAAGCGGCTTATTTCAAAGAATATGATATTAGCTGGCTCCGAATCATGAATCTAGAGAGTAGAGTACAATATTACCAGTCTTGTCCATACTAACATGTTTCCTTCAACCAAGGTACCCCTCATATCATAGTCTAAGGGTACCCATACATTTGTCTTTAACACTGATCTCATCGAAAGACCTGCAGACTTAATGTAGTTATGTGGTCAAGATGCAGAGTACCTCACTAAAACTGACAGACAAATAGAGTTCAGCATAATCTAGATTTACCATATGTTTTCACAACTTTGGATTTCACTTACATATCTCTTCAACTTTGGAAGGACTGCAATCATTAGAATAAGGGAAATGATCCCTCTTATTCTATATCATCCCCTTTCAGAACCTAACATCCAAACGAAGAAATATAATACCTTACTCTCTCTTTTCCCCTTCTATCCAACTCCCCTCTTCCAAACAGACTATTAATGCATAGAAATCCCAATTTCTTGTAGTTCTCCTCAAAAGAGTAGCTTTAGTAAAGATGATCGATGAGTGAGTTCCCCATTACTAGATTGAGGATTTAACATTTAGTACAAAGCTAGTAAATCAAAGGAAATACCATAGCAAGAAAATCTTATGAGTAACAAGTACTCACAACAACAAAGGAGGCAACTCAAACAGCATAAAAGTACAACCAAGAGTTACAATACAATTAACAAAACTATTACCTCTCTTAAAGGCCTTAGTAGTGGAGGTGTTGAAGATGTGTATCTGAGAAAAGTGGTTCCCACGAAAACGCCTCCACTTCGCAGTACGCGAGTGATGTCAGCGATCTAACATATATAACATCACTTAGAGCATACAATTTATGTCCAAAATAACTGACAAAAAACTAACTACAGTAACAGCAAAATATGCATATAGTTGAAACATTATATCCACGAAAAAAACAACTGAAGAAAACAGGTGATAACATATCACAGTGAGTGATGAGACTCCACCTGTAAAGAGCAAAGATCTCTTTATTACAAATTGTTTAGCTACCAGAATCATGCTAGAGTAAGTGCAACTGCGTGACCTTAACTTAATACAAGGAGATCACTCCCACCTCTCAAAAGTTAACATGGAGATTACTTCCATTCATCAACATCGTCAAGTAAAATTCTGATATATGTAATAATGATTGAAGATCCAGTCCCCTTGACTGAATTAAAATCCCTTGAAAATTCTACTCGTATGCAAGATGAAAAGGAGAGACTTCCGTTCCATACGACATACCATAGGGAATTCTTGATCTCATATTGCACAGAATCTTATGTGGCACAGAAGGGAATACTTCTCATTTTCTTCCTCAATCATACATGTTCCAGAAAAAGAGAAGAAAGAATACTTGCATGGGTACATCTTCTGAAGTCATTTGCAAAGTGAAGTCATCTTTATGAGGATAGTCCTAAAAGGACCTGAAAAAAATCAATATGGCAACTTGCAAGATGGAGAACTTACAGCATTTGAAGGAGATGGCCAGCAATGTAAGGCAGCACCAGCATGAACAGCATCAATTGAAGCTGATGGGAAGGGTAGCCTAGCAACATCTGCCCTCACAAGAGCAAGATTACTGCAAAGTTACTCGTGACTAACAATAAGCAAAGCAGCCATGACAATCAATAATTAGAGCTAAATCGATGTAGACAAGCAAACAAAGAAAGAGAAACGTTACTTGGATAGAGTGGAACCCTCCTTCTTAGTAAAATCATAACATTGGCGAAGCATATTTTCAGAGAAGTCGAGAGCAATCACACCAGAATAGGTACCACGCTTGGCAAATTTTCGAGAGAACAGCCCACTTCCACAGCTAACATCAACTAGTAGGCCACCTTCAGCTGGCTTGAAGTATTTTTGAGCCATTTTAAACTGCAATTGATGCAGAAAATCAGTATTTCATGTAATAGACTAGGTAATGACTTCAAAGCACAGAGTAAAAGGTCTCTAATAGTCCTGTAATAGCTAATGAATAATGTAGTATTGTAACATTTCCTCTGAATCTCTCTTGTCCACTATAAAAGTAATTATGCTTAGGAAATAGGTTGAATGTAAAAAAAAATTTGCAAAGAGGTACAAGAACGAGGACTAACCTCTTCATCTGGACCTGGAAAACCACTTCGGTTAAAATTTTGACGCCATCCCCGTTCATACAGAAAAGACACAACTGGACTCCTGTATTGTTGAAGAGGTGGAATGACAATTAACTCTGAGAGCTAACCAAGTCGCTGGCTTGAAAATGAAAAGGTGGAAAATTACAAGGACAAAGGAGGATGAATAATCTAAACAACAGATGACAAAAGGCATTAAAGATTTTATTTGTTCTCGTGAAAGGTTAAGTCAACGAAAAAGATGCAGAAGAGAGCTCTATAACATCACAACTTAAGTATAAAATAATTATGTTCTGCGTTAATCATATATACTATCAAAAGTGCCTATTTATCAATTAGGAGAAATCTGGCAATAAGATATTATGCAATACCTAAATTCCAATATAAGAACATAGCCAAAAGCCAAATAGTTCTGAACATATACCGAAATAGTTCTGTGCTAGTTGGTTTATTTTCTGAATACTCCTCTGAGCCTGCAGTTACTGTAAGATCCAAGTAAACATTTTTACTTGAGTATGACTTGTTGCACGTTTGGCATTTAAATCCAGACCTATAAATTGCTTCCCTGAAAATAAGAGTACATGATGAATCAAAGGTCTCACACAATTAGCATGCATGGCTTAAATGAAAGCCTGCTCTGCACCTAAACTTACAAGTTCAAGCCTGGGGGACCTCTCCTCATTAAGGTTTCAAAGCATATTGGACAGGCCAGTATATCATTTTGTACAGCAGAATTATTTAGAGTTGTTTCCTGCATTTCAAAACAGAAATATTATCAACCTTTAGTTTCCGACACCATCATAAGGTAAATCATAGATGACCTGCTTCCCAGAAGTAAACACAACATTCACCGCAATGTCAAGCATTAAATTTCCATATAAAGTTTGCTTCTCAGGCTACACAACCATGCAACCACATGGTTCTTGACTACACAGCTTCACAAGTAGGACATGCTCAAACATCCATAACAAATTCCTCACACAACCTCCCCTTTTCCATAAACAGTTAGCCACTACCATGGAAATGAGCCATAAGCAGTATGCCTATAATCCTGCAAAAAACATCACTGCCCTTTTCCGTCAAGTTATCACTCCAACCACAAATAATACTGATGGAATGGGTCTGAGATTGGTTCAACTATTGCAAGGTTTTCCTTTGGTGATATCATGTCATATCCTTAATTATGAGAAACTAAAATAATGAGACAACTATCAGTAGAAGAGGGACAAGCAATTTAGTTAGCACATTTGAGTATTTAACATTATTGACGAAGTCAGTATGCTAATTTGGTAGTTTGATGAATTGCATATTCAACTAACATAATGGCCTGAGAAGCTAATCCCTAGAACGCTGGTTCAAATACAGTCTCTCATAGGCTATGACTTATGAGTGCTTAAGGGTAAGACCATATACATTTAGATCGAATATGCTGAATTGATACTGTAGTTGTCGACATTCCTAATTGCATTATAAACCATCAATTTGGGTTTGATATCACAAAAATTGTGAATATGCTTACTGAATTGCTAATTAGACAAGCAAAACTTATGTTGAAGTTTAACTTGTTTAATTTAGTTTTAGATAGCTAATAGTTAGTAGCTATTTAGCCCCTCTCCGATCATTATGCCAAACAAGATTACCAAAAGCATAGGACAATACCATACCGTATTGGTAACTACAATATGAAAATCTACATTGCTAGGAAAAACCCCAACAAGAGAAGGTGTTGGCGTAGTGATATAGGCATCACCTCCGATCCCAGGACCAAGTCTAACCACAGCAATGTTCGATTTCCTCTTTATTTCCCCCAACTTGCTAGGGCTTATTCTTACCTTTAATTAGAAAGTAAAAAAAAAGGAAAAAAAAAAAAACTCCATAATTTCCTCTGGAAACAATCAACTCAACCATGCACTATCCACCTAACAGTCTCAATTACCAACATTCCAAGAAAGGCACTTTTTAACAAAAATAGGCGTCAAAAATAAACATGCTCGTTCAATTCCCAGAATTTCAAAATTAACATGATTATAAAAGAAAACCCACATAATTCGTGGCATTTCTTCTCTTATTCTAAGCAAATAATCAGAAATTTCAATTCCTAATTATACCCAAAAGTATAATAGTAAACAAGAATCAGAATTAACAATGATAGCAAGAAACTAATGGAAAAGAAGGTGTGTGTAAACTGTAAAGTAATACATACCGACAAGTCAAGGGTGAGTGCTGCGCTTGCTTGTATTGAAAGGCGGGAACGAGAACGGAGGAAAGAAGATAAAGGTGGAGGAAATTGGGAAAGTTGAGGACGAAGATGAAAATTATTTGCAAGTAGAAATGAAAATGATGATGAAGATGAACAAGCCATGCTGATATTGCTATAGTCTCGCTCCCTTTTCAGTTTTGAGCATTTTTGTATATGAATGAATATTGAATATGCTTCTGTGGAAGTAACGACCGCAACGTTTCAGTCCTCTACTTTGCTAGTCTTCTGCTCTTCTACTACACGTCTGTGACGTCTCGTTACTAAAACTTTTATCATGCACCTGGGTGACTAGGTCTAGGTGGGTATACCGTGTACTGCATATTGCGTACTGCGAGTATGGTACCATTACTATGGTACACTCAAGGTTATATCTTGTTAATTGCTCATTTAAAATCTTCTACACGAGTAGTATATACTCGAAATAGAAAGTTTCAAATGAGTAAAAAAATAGTCTTACGTGTTACCTAGGTGTATGATAAATATACTCCTGGTTTTGGGAATTTCTATAGGACTCGTCTCTCATTGACCCTTAAGAGGCACTGAAGTAAGGCCTAAGCATGGCTCGACATGATCCACGAACCTATCGTGCCATTTCTCAACACTAGTGGAAAAATAAGGAAGGGCTGCGGTCAAAACAGCCCTAAGGGGTGCGTTTTTTGCCAGAACCCCTTTCCATAGCAGCCCTTCAATAGATGAAAAACCGCAGCCCTTCACAACGAAGGGTTGCGGTTCAGACCAAAAACGCAACCCTTCTAAGCTTGAAGGGCTGCGTTTTCGGCATAAACCGCATCCTTCTTTAAATGAAGGGTTGCGGTTTTAAGCCTAAACCTGCCCTTTTAAGTGAAGGGTTGCGGTTTAGGCTTAAAACCGCAGCCCTTCAAATTCAAATTTTTTTTTAAAAAAATAAATTAAATCGCCCCAACCCCCCACCCCCGCACCCCCACCCCCGCCCCCCCCCCGCCCCCCCCCCCCACCCCCCCCCCCCACCTCCCCCCGCCCACCCAAGACACCCCGCCCACCCCAAAGACCCCCACCCCCTGCCCACCCCCGCCCGCCCCAAAGACACCCCCGCCCACCCCAAAGACCCCCACCCCCGCCACCCCCCACCACCCGTCGCCCCACCCCCGCCCACCCCAAAGACCCCCACCCCCCGCCCACCCCAAAGACCCCCACCCCCCGCGCCCCTGCACCCCCACCCCCGCCATCCCCACCCCCCGCGCGCCCCCCTCACCCCCACCCCCGCCCACCCCCTTCACTCCCACCCCGCCCCCCCCCCCCCCCCACACCCGCCCACCCCCTTCACTCCCCCGCACCCCCACCCCACCCCACCCTCTCGCCACCTCCTCCACCCATTGCTTTGCCACCACCCCAAAGACCTAACCAGCCCCATAGCTTGACCCAGCCAGACCCACCATGGCGGCCCCCCACCCCACCCCCCAAAACCTCCCTTCGACAAAAAAAAAACCGATCAAATTGCAATAATATATGACAAGTTTTTGAACGTAATAATTAACTTTAAATGTGTATATATTTAATAATGTAAAAAGTGTACATAGAATTGATACAAACTAGTAGATGTATCATAAGCAATCATCACAAATGTGGGACGCCAACTTATCCCGAACTTCATGTAATTCGTCTGTGGTGAAGGCCCTCAAACGTGGTGTGTTATTCATATAAACCTTGCAAAACAACCAAGGAATAAACACATAATATAAGAATTCAATCATTTACCGTAGTTAGTAGTTCTAAAAATGACATATACCTTCCCGAAATTCAATCAAAAACAAATGCAAGCCTAAAACTCTACACACTAGTTATATTATACCTTATATTATCATAAAAAAAAAGAAAATGGAGTTAAATGACTCGAGAAACATGAATTGGAGGCGAAAAGGCAAAAATAGGGCTAAAATCACATTTATGTTCCCGATATACAACCAACAACAAATGCAAGCCTAAGAATCTACATAATAGTTACATTATACCTCATATTATCATGTTCAAAATGAAATTGGGGTTAAATGAAGCGATAATACGAATTGGACGCGAAAAGGCAAAAATAGGGCTAAAATGCCCTTTTCGTTCCCAAAATTCAACCTACAACAATTGCAAACCTAAAAATCTACACAATAGTTACATTATGCCTCATATTATCATGTTCAAAATGCATTTGGGGTTAAATGACTCGATAAGTACGATTTGGAAGCGAAAAGGCAAAACTAGGCCTAAAATGACCTTTTCGTTCCCGAAATACAACCAACAACAAATGCAAGCCTAAAACTCTACACAATAGGTACATTATACCTCATATAATCATGTTAAAAAAGAATTACAAATTGGAGAAATTACACAGACCTGAGTTTATGTCTCATGATTTATTGACCTTCCGCCGTTTCTTAGGATCCTCAAGTATATGTATCCCTTTCGTGTGATCTACACGCATACATATAGTTCTCCGACATATTCACATCATCTTCCACACTATTTTCAGGATAGGTAAAAGGGGGGAGGTCCTCAAATGCATCATATTCTTCCTCATTATCAACATCACCAATACCGAGGATACTCCTTTTACCAGGTACAACAATTGACCACTTATTATCAGCAGGATCAGTTACAAAAAAATACTTGCTTAACTTATGATGCAATTACAAATGGCTCCTCAGTTTCACGTAGACGACTAAGGTAAACAAGAGTGAATCCGCAAGGATCATCTTTTCTTACGCAACGTCGATTATCGTCAACCCACTTGCAACACAAGAGGCAAATATTAAAAGTACAGTAGTCCAGCTCCCATATTTCTTTTATTCGCCCATAATAATTGCTTTCAGCATGTACAAGCGACTTATCCTTCGAGCTTGCATATTGTGTAGATGACGTCAAGTGAAACACCACTATTTTGTTGCGATGTTGACTTCAGATCTTGACGTTCAGTCCAAAACGTATACCCATTAATATCATAACCCTCATAAGAGCGTACAGCTTCACGAGGACCAAATGCTAACCACTTGATTGTTTCAGGAACACTTTCATCCAAATCATTCACTACTCGTTTATGAAACCAATCAATGAAAGTCTTGTTATGCATTTGCGTCAATGCCCTAACTCCTTTTCCAGGATTGCTAACACGTAATTCCTCCATATGTTCATTTAAATAAGGATGGACAGCTGCTACGTGATGCAATACAAATAAGTGAGCTTGTTTACGCTTTTCTACGGAAGGTGTGATCAATTTTGAACCAATTGTGCCCTTGCCCTCAAGTCTGCCCTCGTGTCGGGATGTCGGAAGTCCAACAGGATCAACACTAGCAAAATACTTAGCCACAAAATTACTGATCTCTTCACCCACAACCCCTTGAATTATACTACCTTCTGGTTGTGGAGGATTCCAAACTTTATCCTTCAAAGTGCCCATATATCTCTCAAAAGGATAGCACCACCTCAAAAACACTGGACCACACAGCTTAATTTCTCGAACTAGATGGACAATGAGATGGACCATAATGTCAAAGAATGCGGGGGGGGGAAACATCTCAAATTTGCATAGAGTTTCAACTACTCAGGCCTGCAAGGAATCGAGGGTCGACGGTTCTAGGACTTTACTGCATATTGTATGGAAAAATGAACAAAGTTCTGTAATGGTGTGCCTCACATGCTTTGGAAGTATGCCACAAATTGCAATCGGTAAGAATACTTGCATCATGACATGACAATCGTGAGATTTCATACTCGAAAACTTCAACTCACCATTTAAGGTAACAAACCGCTTCATATTCGATGAGTAGCCAGTTGGGACCTTAATGCCATACAATGACTCGCAAAAAATCCGTTTCTCTGCACGTGACATCATGTAGTAAGCTGGTGGCAAATAATTCTTCTCCGAATCCTCCACCTCCTTTTTACTTTTCTGAGTTTCATAATCAACCCTTTCCTCCACTACTTTCTTCTTCCTTCCGTCCCTTTTCTGAGCCCACAACTCTGGTCGAAGCCCCTGTTTTTCCAAGTAAAGTCGTGACGCCTTAACATCTTTTGTCTTGCCCGGAATATTCATAAGTATCGCAAGAATAGCTTCACAAACATTCTTGTCTATGTGCATGACATCCAAACAATGTCTGACCTTTAGATCTTTCCAATATAGGAGTTTCCAAAAAATGGACTCCTTTTTCCATAATCCCGTAGGTCGATCAACCTCACTAGCAGGTTTACCAAAGATTGTTTCAATGCCCTTCACCTGATTATAAATTTCAGTACCAGTTAATGGTCTATGAGCAACTTCTTCTTCAACCGTCCCATTGAATGCCTTCTTCTTAAATCGATAGGGATGGTCGCGTCTGAGGAGCCTTCGTGTGCGCATATACACATGTTTGCATCCCTTAAGGTGTGTAGATTTCATGTCATCTACACAAATCGGGCAGGGTTGTTTTCCTCTCGTCTTATACCCAGATAAGTTCCCATAAGCTGGATAATCGTTCATAGTACAAAAAAGCATGGCACGCAGAGTGTACATCTCATTAGCATACTCATCAAATACTAACACTCCTTCGTTCCACATCTTCTGTAAATCTTCAACAAGCGGCTGGAGGTATACATCAATGTCATTTCCAGGTTGTTTGGGCCCCGATATAAGAAGCGACAGCATCATGTACTTGCGTTTCATGCACAACCAAGGAGGCAAGTTATAAACCAATAAGACTACTGGCCATGTACTATGCTGCGAACTGAGATTGCCAAAAGGGTTCATGCCATCCGTACATAATCCAAGCCTCAGATTCCTATCCTCATTACCAAATGCCTTATGCACCCTGTTGATACTTTTCCACTCAGGCGAATCAGTCGGATGCTTGAGCAGACCGTCTTTCTTCCTACGATCTGCATGCCACCTCAAATTCTTCGCATCTCCTTTAATTGAGAACATGCGCTTAAATCTAGGTATTACGGGTAAATACCACAACACCTTAGCTGGTGGTCCTTCACTACCTCCAGCTCCTTCACGCTTGTACCTCGACAAGCCACAACGTGGGCACTCATGTAAATGCTCATACTCATTACGATAAAGCACACAATCGTTAGGACAAGCATGTATCCGCTCGTACTTTAAACCGAAAGGACACATCAGTTTCTTCGCATAATAGTACGACTTTGGCAGTTCATTTCCATCAGGGAGCATATCAGCTAAAACTTCCAACAACGATGTGAAACTAGAGTCCGTCCAACTAGCTTTCGACTTAATGTTGAACAGTGTTATCACCGCGGAAAGTTTGGTGTACTTTGTACAACCTGGATACAACGGCTTTTCAGCAGCCTCAGACATATACTCAAAAATACGAGGTCGTTTACACGACTGATCTTCAACCTCGTGTATCATCTCGTCTACCCGATCCCTATCATCATCTGCAAACTCATCATCCATATTCTCATCCCCGAACTCATCATCCAAATTCTCATCCGACTTTTCTTCACATACATTGTTCATTACTCTAGAGCTTCCTTTATACTTCCCCTGCTCACCATGCCAAACCCATACGTGGTATTGAGGCCTAAACTCACGGCGAAAGACATGCTCCCTAACCACATGTATACTACTAACCTTGCTCACATTTCTACAATCGAAACAAGGACAATAAAAGTCGACTGCTCCAGAGGATGCTTGATATTGTAATGCAGTTGTACAGAATTCCGAGACCCCTTTCACAAATCAATCGATTCACGACTACCATACATCCAAGTACGATCCATTTCATTCAAGAAGACCTCTAATAATTAAACACAACCATTCATTATAATGCATCAATCATTATTTAAGTACATACACTCACATATTCAAATCACACACGTATAGAGCAATCTAAGATAGTGACATGTTCAATTGTATGCATGCAGCCGAAGGTCCTTATCACTCCAACCTAACCCATCCTTGGACGTCTAATCTCACTAGTGAATATATGCCAACTTTTCAATTCTAAGGAAAATCCGGCAGCATTTCCCTACAGTTCTCCAAGTACACAATATAGATAATTGCTTATCTACATATGTACCCAGAGAACAATGTAGAGAAACGATGAGCTAAGAATTTCCTCAGAATTGAAAAGAAGACACACATTCACCACCTAAGTGAGATCAAACGTCCAAGAACAATCCCAAACCGGGGACTATTCAAGACTTACTTCTAATGAGTAAGTCTTGAACGGGTATCTAGGCATATGATGACAATTCAAACAACTTATAGATTTCATAGCTAAATTACATTGCGTTTTCATACAACCTCATATCAAGAAATATACATACATTATAAGAAATACATATATATATCAATAAATTATCATAACTTAATCAAATTGAATCACATGACAACTTTGTCTCATCAACAAATTAAATCAAACAAAAAAGACTACGAAATTAAACTAGTTACCTCTTAACACCAATGATAAGCAATGAAGAGAGAAGAGATAGTTGGAACTTTATTTGCCTTCCTAAGCCTCTTCTTCCTACAATTAACAAAACCCACTTTGCACATTAATCATTTAATTCAATTAAGAAAAACAAAACTAACTTAAAAACAAGATTAATTCATACTTAACTAAGCAAAAAATTGGCTAAACCCAAGAGCAATGAAGAAAGAGTAGGGCAGTGGTGGTGGTAGTTGTTGCTGCCGCTTGTGGGTGGTGGCGCTGCGTAGTGGTGGAGGAGCTCCACACCCTAAACCCACTCAAATGGTGGAGAAGAGAAGAGAAGAGAAGAGAAGTGAAGAGAAGAAAGAGAAGGGTTGTGGTGGTGGTGGAGGTCGCTGCTGCTCGTGGTGGGTGGTGCGCACTAAGTTGGTGGTGAATGGAGCAGAAAATGAAGCAATGTGGGTGCTCCGGCGATGGGTTGGTGCTCCGGTGATGGGGCGTTAGGGTTAATGTGCGAGTGAGTGAGAGGGAGGGAGGGGTTTTTTGCTCGTCAAATGCGTCTAAGGGAGGGAAATTTGGAAAAGATGTCTAGCTACTGTGTGTATGTGCGCGCAAAACTCGAAATGTGGGATGGGATGTGAAGGGCTGCGGTTTTTAGGCTAACCGCAGCCCTTCACTAATAGGGCTGCGATTATCCTGAAAACCGCAGCCCTTCATACAATACGAAGGGCTGCGTTTTCTGGTTAACCGCATCCCTTCACTGAAAGGGCTGCGGTTTCCTTGAAAACCGCAGCCCTTCATACTCGAAGGGCTGCGTTTTCCAAAAAACGCAGCCCTTCCAGCGTAGCCCTTCCTTTTTTTCCTCTAGTGCAACTTAGATTAGTCGTGATTTTATCTTGCGTTTAGGGGTTGATGTTTTGCCTTCCGTGTGGTATTGTGACTTTTGTGCTCAATTATTGCTGCTCAGGCACGGCCTACGGCTAGACACACATAATATTAGGGGAGTTCATAAATATCCGATCCAATTTTTAGTTTTCGGATATCCATATCGGATACGGATCGGAAAATTTCATTTTCGAACATCCGAAAATATCCTAAACATGGAAAAATTTCGGATATTTTCAGATATTCGGTCCGAAATATCCGTTTCCAAGACCGGATTATCCGATTATCCGATCCAAAACTTATTTTATTTGAAATTTTTAATTTTTTTAGTTTTCGGATATCCGATCAGAAAATTCGGATATCCGGTTTTTCGGATCATGTTCGGATCGCATTTTCCCCGGTTTGAAATTTTCGGATTATCCGAAATGAACACCCCTACATAATATAGCGTTTATATTATGCTTGTCTAGTGCCAATGTCTTCCCACGACCCGGTACAAATAATAGTAAGTATGAAATTATGACTTGAGCAAATTCATATTGCACAAAAGTTAATTATGTTTTGTTGTATAGAATATCATAAATGGCATGATGTAGACAAGATTCAACTCCGTGTCTAAAACCAACATTCACGTATAAAATTAAATATCTTCTGTTTCATGTTAATCGCAATATTAGGATTTTTATTTTATTTGCTTCGGAGATTGCTACATCTACCCACTGGGTAGACTACCCATTAGAGATAAATAATTAAAATATAATTAATTCTGTTGAGTTGGTCTCCACTAATTGTTATTGTCTATCTCTAGTGGGTAGATTATCCGGTGGGTAAACAAAGTTTTTTCCATTTGCTTCTCCCCTTGACCATTTATTTTAATTTATACTTCCTCCATTTTATATTAATTGCAACATCTGAGTTTTCTCACTTGCCAATACACATAACTTTATTTAGTAAATATTACAAAAAGTTGATATATTGAAAGTATATATCAAGACGAATCTAACAAGATCTACATTGCTATATTTTTCCGTACATAAAAATCACAATTAATGGTGATAGAATTGTTTATGCATAGTATAAAAATCCAATGTTGCAATTAATAATGAATGGAAAAAATGCTAAAATAAAAAAATATAATCACGTAAAATATTGTTAGATTTATCTCGATATTACTTTTGACCCCTCAACTTTTCTTTGTTAAAAAAAGGACAAAAAAGAAGCGCAAGTAAAGAGGATAAAGTAAAAGCAATGGACCAACCATTTTGTAGGCGCCAAAGGAAGGAGGGAACTCATGGTTGCCACCACAACCCCCACAAGTCCCCTGCATCCATCTTCATCTTCCATTATTATTAAACAAACTCCTTCATCAAACCTTAATTCTTGCTGCAAATTACTGTGCATATCCACCACTTCCCCATTTTCTTCTCCTTCTAAATTAATCTCCAACTTTCCCAACAATCGAAGAAGCACACAACACCAATTTACACCCAAAGTTGCATTTAATCCACAAGGCAACTATGACCTCTCCCTCCTTGATGATGATAATGACCTCCAAGGTAAGCTATTTATTACTCCCTCCGTTTTTTTTTCTGTTGTTCTTATCTGAAATCTTTTTGTGAGAGGAAATTGGTCAAAGTAGGAAAAACTTTCGCAAACGAAGGGAGTTGTTAATATTTTCTTATCAATCATTAATTTTAGACTATTTTAATGTACTATTAGTCAATATAATTACTTGTAAAGTAGTTGTTTTTGTGTTTTTCTTTTTCTCTGAAACAAAATATGGTACGTTCAGGTTCAGCAAAAGCTCCGGAGCCATTGCCTCCAAAAGAAGGGAGATTTGAGGTTGTCATAAACAATGATGCCATTCGATGTCTTGATTTATCCCCTTTCCAATCTGCCACTGCCATTTCTTCACCTTCCTTTGGTAATTACTTATGTCTAATTCCCAGCAATATTATTGTATGGATTGTTTAAGATGAACTATTCTTCCTAATATGAGCTAGGATAAGTTTAGATAAGAGTTACGATTAGTTTGTACAATTAGTTTTGTTCAAATAAGTTTAGCTAAAGGACTTTTCAGGTGTAGATAAGTTCGTGCGGGTTGGCCGGTTGGGCATATAGGTGAGGGTTAACCGTTAATATATAGTTAGTGGATAACCAGGGCCGTAGTTGCGGGTGTGCAAAGAGCCCCTCCGCACAGGGCCCCTAGTCCAAAATATTTTGGTTTTATTTGAAAGGGCCCAATTTGAAAAATATCATGCTTTGTATAAACGGCAAACACTCCACATCTTCATCTCTGGACTCCATAATTCATGCTATTCCCTATCATCTTAATCCATCTCTTTCACCAAAAATTCAACTTTCCATATCTTTAACTTTAGTATTGTCATCAATACTTTTTCATAATTATCAATAATAAAATCAATTCATCAATTAGTATTGATTCTCCCTCTTCTCTATGAAAAATTGTGGTCCTTTTCTATCACTAAGGGGAAAGAAAGGGCCTAATTTCCATTATAGAACAGAGCCCCGTAAATATCCAAGACGGCCCTGTGGATAACTAGCGGGTCAATAAAAAGATAAAGGGATTAGAGAGAGAGAAAAATGAGCATGTATCAAACTTTATCATAAGTGATTATTTTCCACTATATCTTTTTAATCCACAAAATTATTGGCCTACTATTTTGCCCTTGTCGTCGTCTTATCAATAAAGATCGTGTCCATCAAAGGCACTATAAACAAAACTTGTTTTAAAATTTTGATCCAATCTTGCAATCGTTGAAATACCATGTCCGTCCACTAACTAGCTCTAGATTTACTATACTCGTGGTCCGTGGTTATATGTTATCTAGCTCACTAAAAACTCAAGTGAGTGAAGGTCTTTTTAGACCTTAACTAGTTTTTTTTGCCCGGGCGATGCCTCGGGTCAGTTACAATAACCAAATATGTTATTATTTTTAAATTTCGTAATTTATTTTGCTACTTTTCGTATTTTTTGTCCATTAAGAAATTGAAAATTCACGTCACGACGTGATAAGTAAAAAAAATTGAAAGGTTTGAGTTTGAAAAGAATATCTTAAAAGGAAATGTGATAAGAGAATAAGACATCAATATTCTCTTGTAAGTTACGTAATAAGAGTGTTAAAGATGTATATAATTGTTTAAGTCTTTTTAGTTAAGTATAATTATTACAAGACTTTATCATATTTTATTTGAAACATTAAACAACAAAGTCATAGTGTATTGATGGTTAAGCTCTTACTTTTCACTTCAAAGGTCACGTGTTCGATACCTTGCACTTACATATTTTTTTAAAAAGTGAAGAGTACACATAGACATAAAGCATTTGCATTTGAAATTTAAGGAGAGTGCCACGTGGCACATAGGCTTTCTTTCGCACGCCTTTTAATATATTTGTATAGATATTTATTAATGGTACCAAAATTTAGAAATTCTTAGTACTAGAATGAGATACTAATAAAAGGTATTTTAGCATCAGCATAGATTTCATAGTTATTCATACTTGACAAAGTACCAAAAACCATTACATAATGTCCAATGTACATGATTGGTAATAGCAGGTCTCTTCGGAGACGTCTAATGTTTGGTAATAGGAAGGGTTTTATTGATGTTACACTGCTCAAAAACAGTACTATAAAATTTGTAATTAGTAACCAATACTATGTTTTAGCATACAAGGAGAATACTAACTATTAGTAACTAGTATACTTGTATAATTTTAGTTGATCTCGAGGAGTATATGGAACGTAGCATCGGATTCACAATCAATTACAAAAGAGAGGACCCGTATGACCATCGTGAACTTTCTGAGTTACCTGATGTAAGACTTTGGTTTGTGAGGCTTGATGCTATGTATCCCTGGCTTCCCGTTTTGCTGGACTGGCGTGCTGGAGAACTTGCTCGTTATGCTGCCATGCTTGTTCCTCACCAGGTAACTTGTTAACCTAGCTTATTCCTACATGTAATAATCTATATAGTTCATATTAAATAATGTTTGGCATGGTGTACATGTCTAACAAATAATGGACCTCTTAAGCTGATAAATGAAGCAATATAATTAAGGGAATAATGTAGTTTGAGTTTGTGACTTCTTTCACACTTAACTTTTTTTACCTATTGTGTGAGTCAAGCGACGCCCCGAAACTTCTGCATGTGATATATATTTTTTGTCTTGTGACTTATGAGGGACAAATATAATATCGTGATAAATATTTACATGCAAATGTAATAAAATAACATGTATAAAGAATATGCAAATTGGAGCATTAGGAACATCATGCGATGCTCTCACATTGGCCATTGCGAATTATATACTTCTAGTTCTATCATTTAACTAAAAGGGCTTCGATTTCTTTCGACCCTTCTTGTTGCTAACTCGTGACTTCATCCCCAATTTTGGCAGATGAGTATGAGAATGGGAGTGGTGTTCAACCCAGAGGCTTTGGAGTTGTTCATCATGAAGAAAGTCTTCATAATATACTCTTGGTTAAAGCAACAAGGAATCCCCACTCCAAAGGCTAGATTTAAGACCGGTGACATGGCTCGAATGCTTGGGTTCGGAATCGGGGATGAGTTGTTCGACTTGATCGATCAACATCCCCTTCCTCCACCTGATTAAAGTGCATCCCCTTCCTCCACCTGATTAAAGTGCATCTGAATTTGCCAGTTCAACTCATATATTCTTTAAACATGATTAAATGTTAACTTTGAGATGAAAAACCCTTATATTTGTATACATATATTCAATGATTATCGTGACTTAATCAATGTCTCTTTGAGGTTTCCCACTTTAGAGTATATAAAAGTATTAACACTTAACTTCAAATATGGAAAGTTCTAAGTCTCTAAAATGTTATAATGAGTTTTGGTGCACCTAATATTTTGAATTAAGTTACTTTAACAAAATAGATTTCACGTTGAAAAAACTGATGAGTAAATCATGTTTAAATTGACATGCAATCTTTAAATTTGGGGAATAAGCTCAGATATGCAATCCCGTGATTTGATGCTGATCTCTCAAACTCCTAACACAAATTTTTGAGACTTCACTCCTCTTGCCCTGCTATCAGACTGTTAATCTTGACTACATAATTTTTGAGAGAGGAGCCTGTGAATAATGTTTCAAAATATACATATCCATCATCTTATACTTATCACCCTCACATTGTACTAAAAATCCCATGTTATGAAGAATACATAAAAAAAAAGATTTGATAATTTGTTCTAATGGATTCTTCATACTTTCAGTGCTAAAATTCTAACACAACTCTAGCAAGTGCATTTCTCCCCACCTTATTTTCGATTGCCGGCTGCCCACCTTCGATTGGTTCGGTTCGGCTCAGATTCACCGGTTCGATTCGGTTCGATTCGGTTTCGTTAAATGATAATCATTACTATTAATTAGTTATAATTTATTTCGGTTCGATTGATGCAGTTTCAATTCAATTCAGTTCAGTTCAGTTCAATTCAGTTCAGTTCAGTTCAGTTCAGTTCAGTTGTTTTATGCCGAAGAGAACAGACCCCTAGTTTCAAAATTTTGGAAAGATCCAACAGCTATGATAAGATTTTGAAGTTGTTGGATATGTTTGTATAAACTCGGGGAATGTTGTAATACAAATTCTTGGGTGTAACTGTTACACCATAATTAATGGTGTAACAACCACAAACCATCGCTTTTTTTGTGAAAAAACTCAAATAACATGAAATAAATTATAGAATGACATGAGATTCATGTCATTATATATAGTCCATATCATTTTTGTTGGAGTTTATGTCATTATGCATGTTACACAATAAATTATGGTGTAACATGTTACGTCGAAACACACTCATGTTGTAAAGTGTAATTATTTCACAATTGATATATTCAACTAGTATAAGGAATAAATTTGACATCAATCATATCCGAGCCATCCAAAAATTTGGAATGATCTTACACTTCTCCATAAACTTCCACGGCCAGTGGGCGGGTTTCCATAAATAACCCACCCGCCGGATCTATCTCTAAATATTTTCCACTTTTGTCAATCATAACCTCCAAATACAAATTCTTTTACTGCTTTGAGATTCTTGTTTGGTGCTTCGCTTTCCGATTGTTTTTTTGGTGCAAAGGAGGGCTAACCCGTTTTATTAAAAACTAATAGAAAAGATTAGGGAATAGATCTTGGCCACGCTACACCAACTATATCCTCGCGGAGGAGGGGAGCTATGACATGAGGTGGAGTTTCAAAGAACAAGCACCTCTCATCTAACTCAACCCCCAAGTTGGCAAGTTTGTTCGCAACCTTATTCCCCTCTCTATAACAATGAATAATTCTAATATTACAACCAAATGAATTGTTGTATTCCATGTTTTGATGATGTCAAATACTTAGGTTGTTATATAGTTTTTATTTTGAAAAATATAAAATCCAAAAATAATGTAATGTTAATTTTTATATATCTTGTGGCGAAAGATTATTTATTTAATCTAAGTCAAGATATTACTTTTATGCACTTTGAATTTTTATCATATGGTATGTTTAATATTCTAATAACTTAGAGTCTTTGAAGAAAATATTCTCCAAGCTATTAGATATTTTGCTGTTGTTGTTAATGCCTGAAAATGGGTTGAATGAGCGTGGCATAGAAAGTGGAACAAACCGCTTGAAGTTCTCCAACAAACTCAACTACCTGCGTGTTTCCTATCCACTAACGGATAGTGGAAGGAAGTTAGTTACCGTTGCAATAAACCTGGAGCAAGGGTAGCGGAAATCAGGCCATGATCTCCATTACTCTACTCACGCTAATCAAGGAGAACATGGAGCATTTGATTTCCAGAAGAAGATTAAGAGCAACACTATATAAGAGGAAGTTTATTTGAAGAAAACATATAACTTTCTTGAGCGAAAAATTGAGAATTACTTAGAAAGTTTTCTTGTAATTTCCTCTCATATTCAACATACTTATTATTTTAATATTCATAGTGTTTGGGTGAGAGAAAAATTAGAGAATATCCTTGTAATCAAGACAGCGAAAGAAAGAGAGAAAAGAGAACACTTCGAGTGAAGTCAAAGTGAGTGTCATCAGTTCAGGGGGAACTGGGTGACTGGTAACAAGTTCCTAGAGGAACAGAGAGGGTCCATTAATAGGTTGTAAGAAGATCGAGTCTTTTGGCCTATTATAATAAAGAGAGTTTGAGTCAAAATCCCTCGTGGTCAAGGTTTTTCTTCCTATAGGGCCTAGGAAGTTTTCCTTGTAAAAATCTCATGTGTTTGTCTCTTTCGCATTTAAGATTATTTTAATTCCACAATATAATTCAAAAATTGCCCCTCAACTACAATTCACCCCCCTCTTGTAGTTGGTCTAGTGTTCATACTAGAATAACAATTGGTATCAGAGCCTAGTACCTCCAGAATCAGCTAACACTGAGGAGATTGTACCTGGAACAATGAACACTACGGGAGAGAAACTTGATGAAGGGTATTCAATTCAACGCCCACCTATGTTCAATGGCAAGCATTATCCATACTGGAAGAATCATATGGAGATATTTATCAAAGATGAAAATTACCAAGTATGGAAGGTAATTGAAATTGGTGACTTTGAAGTCACAAAGAGGAACGAGACAGGGGAGCTGATTCCTAAACCCCTTGCCGAGTTTGTCAAAGAAGACTTTGACAAGATCGATGGAAATGAACAACATGGCCAAGAAGATGGTCCATTGTGGTCTTGGTCCCCATGAGCACAACCGAGTCATGGGATGCAAGACTGCTAAGCAAATGTGGGAACTCCTTCAAGTCACTCATGAAGGAACAAGCGAAGTGAAATGATTAAAGATTGATATGCTTATGCATAAGTACGAATTGTTTCACATGAAACAAAAGGAGCTTGTTCAAGACATGCTCACTCGATTCTCAAACATTATAAACGAACTTGAATCTCTGGGAAATTAATCTCTCCAGAGGAACAGGTTCGTAAGGTTCTAAGGAGTCTTCCACAAGATGAAAAATGGATGGCCAAGACTACGGCATTTTTGGAAACAAAGGACTTCACAAAGTTCAACATTGAACAACTTCCTGGTTCCATGATGACCCATGAGTTACATCTAGAAACTCATGAAACTGAATCATCGAAGCCTAAGGCTCTGGCCCTCAAGTCAGAGGAACAAGAAGATTCAGAAACTGATGATGAAGAAGCTGCAATGATTGTAAGAAGATTTAAGAAATTCTTCAACAAGAATTACAAAGGAAAGGTTACAAAGAAACCAACGAAGCTAAGTTGCCATAAGTGTGGAGGCCTTGATCATTTCATCAAGGAGTGTCCTCAATGGGATAACGAGAAAGCAAAAGGGAAGTACAAAGAGAAGGGCAAGGAACAACAAAAGTCTTTCTCGAGAAATGATATGAAGAGAGTCATGGTTGCAGCATGGGGAGAGTCCGACTCAGAAGAGGAGCAGGAACAAACTGAAGAAGAAACTGCCCATCTATGTCTCATGTGAATATCGAAGACAAAGTGGAATCATCAAACCCCAAGGTAAGTTTTAATGCCATTGAAGAGGAACTTACAAAACTTAATAAAAGCCAATTACAAAAACTTTTATTAGAAACCTTAGATGACTACAAGGAAGTTTGTGCAAAAAGAGATCAAGTGACTAATGCCTTGAAAGTCACTAAGAACCATTCTAATTGGCTTAACACATTAAAATGTGATACTGAGAAAATATTCTTTGAACTTTTTGACAAAAGTAGAGTTTATCAAGAAGCATTTGAAAAAGTCAAAAACGAGAATTATCCTTTGAATTTGGAATTGGCAGAATTGAAATTGTGTGTTCCTGAAGGAACAATCTCTTCAACTAATACCAGAATCAATGTTGAAAATGTGAAAACTGATTATGAAAATGTTTTACAAGAAAATCTGGTATTAAGGAAGAAACTGGAATTCTCAAGGAACAAACGACCTGATCCATTCACTTGGATACAAAAATATAAAAACAAAGAAAGAGATGGTCTCGGTTTCAATCACAAGAAGAAGAACAAAAAGAAAAAATATGTTGATCTGCCAAGTAGTAAAATATGTCCTTACTGTGGGAACAGTGGTCACATTGTGTCTGACTGTTCCACCAGAGAAGAACGGATTGAGAGGAACACGTACCTAGTAAAACAAGTTTGGGAAATTAAGAAAGACTCAAGTCCAACAAAGGAACCCAAGCTAGACTGGGTTCCTGCCACTAACTAGTTTGCTATGGTACAGGCTGAAGTGAGGGGGAACAACATGTGGTAACTCGATATCGGTTGTTCTAAGCACATGACAGGAGATAGATTCAAATTTGTCTCACTTTCAGTCTACAATGGAGGAATTGTGACCTTCGAAGACAATCTTACAGGTAATATTGTAGCAGTTGGTAAGATTGGAAAATCTCAGTCACATTCCATAGATTATGTATTTAAGGTCGAGGGTTTAAAGCATAGTTTACTTAGCATATCTCAGTTTTGTGATAAGGGAAATTCTGTGAAGTTTACTAATGAGTCTTGTGTAGTCAGCAATGAAAGTATAGGAACCAAGATCCTTGAGGGAACAAGGAAAGGGAACACCTACATGGTTGACCTGAACCTTGTTCCTAGGAATAATCTCACATGCTTAAGTGTGATCGAAGCATATCCTCTACTATGGCACAAACGTTGCGGTCATGCAAGCCTGTCCCTACTACATAAACTAAGTGGGAAAGACTTGGTAGTTGGTTTACCAACAATTAAGTCATTGAACCACGGTGTTTGTGATTCATGTGTTAAAGGCAAGCAAGTGATATCCTCCTTCAAATCCAAGAAAATGGTAAGCACACAAAGTCCATTGGAACTTCTTCACATGGACTTATGTGGTCCTGTATGCATCCAAAGTCGCTCAGGTAAGAAATATGTGTTAGTCATTGTTGATGATTTTTCAAGATACACATGGGTTATCTTTCTTCATAGTAAGGATGAAACGTTTGATGAATTTCTAACCTTTGTAAAAAGATTCAACGAACGAGTGGTTTTAAATTACTCCCTTCGTCCCAGAATACTCTTGACACTTATCAGTGCACGTAGTTTTAGATGATAAGTTGTTGTTTGGTTATCAATTGTAATTTTATTTAAAAGGTAGATGTGATAGGAGTTAGTAGGTAGTAGGAGTGGTATTATTTTGGCCCTGTTTGGCAAACAGAAGTTAGAGTTTAGCTGTTAGAGTTTAGAGTTTGCTGTTAGAGTTTTAACTTTTTTTTTAGAAGTTTTGACTGCTGATTTGACTAGTTGTTTATATAATTGTGTTTGGTAATACTTAGCTGATTGATAAAAGCTGATTTGTGTAAAATGACATTTATAGGCATTTGTCTTTTGTAGTATTTCCTTACTTGCTAGAAATAAGAAATAAATTGTAGTATTTATTTTTCTTGCTAGAAATAAGAAATAAATTGTAGTATTTATTTTTCTTGTTAATTAGAAATAAGAAATAAATTGTGAGTTCTAATTTAAACCATATCCAAAGTGCTTCACTAAAACAAGTAATAACACTTTTCTCCTTAAAAAATGTCATGTAGACTAACTTATACAGTTAGTACATAGCATAAACTTCCTATGAAATTTTAAAACAATACGAGTAGTTGTAAGACTTTATTAGTTTACAAATGTTTAAGAAGCACGTTGTCGTCGTCTACTTCTCATCAAACTAGTAGTAATCTCATTACGAACTTTTGTCATTTCATTAGTACTCAAACGTTGAGCTTCTTGCATAAAACTACTATCAATATCTTGAGATGCTTCTGGAGGAATAAAAGTGGGATCCTCATCTATGATCTTGAATGCCGGATCGGGAACTTTGCTTAATCTTATGTAATTGTGCAATGCAAATGAGGCACAAATTATTCTATTTTGATCTTGTGATGAATACTTTGGCATTTTCACTAATATTTTCCATCGCGCCTTTAGAATGCCAAATGCCCTCTCAATACAACTCCTTAAGGAAGAATGTGCGCGATTGAAAATTTCTCGAGGCCCTCTTGGATTTGCACCACGAAATTCAGATTGATGATACCTTGTCTTGTGGTATGGAATTAGATATCCTTCTCTTTCCGGATATCCTTTATCTACCAAGTAATATTTGCCTAACATGATGAAAGTAGTAATAATAATTAAAATGGAGTGATAAAAAAATTCAAGAAGAATAAGAAATATAAATATCAATTACCAAGAGGAGGTTTTGGAAAATTAAGACTTTTGTTGCCAATAGTATCAAGGAAAATACGAGAATCATGAGCCGATCCTTCCCAACCAGTGAGCACAAAAGTAAAAAGCAAGTCAAAGTCACATGCCGCCATAACATTGAGAGTGGGTGTCCATGTCCTTCCTCTATATCGTAATTGATCCTCCTCGGGAACTATAACATCTATATGAGTACCATCAATGGCTCCAATGCAATCCTAATATGAAATAATTAACATTAATATAAAATCCAATATTACATGTAAAAATTAGAAACAATGGATCTTCAAATACATACCTTAAAATGTGGAATATATCGTGCATCATCCTCAATGTATAAAGGAATTTTTGTGAACTTGGGATCTCTTGGTCTTAGTAAATCTCTTGATAAACCATCCATGGCATCCATAACTTCTTTAAATATTCTACTAATAGTTTCACCAGAATGTTGAAATCGCTCTTGCGCATCTCGATTTGACGCTCCTTTAATAAGAATGTAAACAAATATACCCACTTTCTCTAAAGTTGACATCCTACCTGAAGGTGATAACCCATGCTTAATTTCTAAATCCATGCATAGTTGTTGAAATGTGCAAGGTGTCATTCTAAACATGTTGAAGCAACGTTTTTCATGACCATTTAATAATTCATGCATCCATTTTTCTCCTGTTTGAAATGATGTCATGCATGGCTCCTTGTGTATGTATTTAACATAATAAAGGCTTGCATAACCTAATACAGATGCCATATAATCCCAAAATGCATTATTTCTACGCCTTTTCCGCATTCGGTTGCGTATATCATGCAAATCCATACCTGCAAATAGCTTAACAAGTGTATCCATTACAATCTCGATGAAAAATAAATATACAACAGTGGCAAAAAAAATTAAAAAACCAAACTTTAATATAAGTACTAACACATGTTCATATGACATTCAAATTACTAACGTTAATAGGCTCTATATATGTAACAAAATTGCAAAGCCTGAATGCTACTTAGCATGTTCATGTCATACAAAACCACTTGATACTATCCAAGAGGGGGTAATGTCCAAAAGATAAAGCACCAAACTAGATAGAAAAAGTCTTAATAGTTAAAACGATACATTTTTCACTTGTTTTTTTCATACAAGTATTGTATCCACTGAAGCCTTGTGTTATCATCTCGCATGCCATTGAGTAGTATCCTCTTTTGGGGATCTTCGATCATGGTGCAACCAAAAAAGAATTATGGGCTTCCTGGTACAAGGTTGGGCATAGACACCAACTTTGCCAATAATGAATCAGCAAGTGTATGAGAGGATTCAGTAATTGTTTGTGCTTCAAGATTCATCAATTCCATTTCCTTAGTATTCCTCTCAGTAACAACTTTCACTATTGCATCCAATTTTTCTATTACGAGTCCTGCCCCTCCCTTTCTACTACCAGATTCAGTCCGACAACTCTTTGAACTCTCAGCAATGTCATTCTCATAACTTCTTTTACTTCCTTTAACTACATGTTCAGTTGATTGTGGAGAAGGAGATGGGGAAGGAAGTGGAGTAGAATCATTCTAAACTTCCTGCCAATCCATGTTAGTTTGGTTATGATAAAAATGACCATTGTCACTCATTACATCATCATAGTCAGGCATTATATTACCACCATCAGCAACATCAAGGGGTGAAGAGTGTATATGGACGGGTGCCATAGAAGGGATATAAACTGATTCTTTTGGGCGTTGGACATGAGTAAACTTCATCCCCCCTTGAGCAACCGAACCTCTAAAGAGTTGTTCCATAAACATAAGTTCCTCTAAAAAAAAAACAGGAATTCCGCTCCGCCGGTCCGGAACGGAAAATTTCGATTTTGGACCGGACCGGACCGAAAACCCGGAATCTCAAATTTTCATGGAGAAAGTGCACACCCCTAGTTAGAGGGGTGCAGCGGTTTTCAGGGAGAAAGGTTTTTTGAGAGGTGGGAGGATTCTTGGCGGTGGGCTAGTGATTTTCAAGCTGGGGAAGGTCGTTAATGAGTGGGGCTGGTGATTTCGGAGCACGAGAGGTAGTTAGGGGATGGGGAGGAGGTTTTTGGGGTGGAGATTATGTTGGTTGGAAAGGGTGGGGACTGTTATGGTGGCAGGCTGGTGAAGGAAGAATTTTTTTGGTTTTTCAATTTTTTATTTTTTTCAAAAAAAGAAAAGAAAACTGAAAACACTTTGAAATAGAAAAAAAAAAAATTTCGATAAAATTACCGATTGTTTAAGTTACGAGTCACAGGGGACCAATATGGGAAGATACCTCCTAAATGTTGAATTATCAAATAGTAATCAAAAGGTTGGATTAATATCGAAGAATCGATGAAAGGCTATATATTCAAGTTAAAATTTTCCTTTTTTTAAGTGTGCATATCTATGATTTATAAGGCAGCTCATCATTTGCAATGTCACCTTGTGAAAAAAAAGAATTTGGGAGGTAAACTCTCCAAAAGTACTAGTAATAGAACTCAAAACTTATAACCTTCGACTAATTTACAAAGTATACTTTTCATAGTTAGATCAAGCTTTACTTGATATAAATTTATTTTGAACAAGAGGTTGCAGGTTATGTAATACCTCTTATGATTGTCTTAGACTACTTATATTAACAAGATGCATTTTTCAGTTAGGGAGTTTATTTCCTAAGTTACTCCATAGTTAAGCATGTTTGGTTGAGAGTAGTCTTGGGATGGGTGACCTCCTTGTAAGTTTCTCATGGCGCCCATGAGTGACGAAAAAATGCGGAAGATCAACTTGTGTTAGTCTTTGAGGATATTAGTTGGCCCTAGATGTGCATCAGAGGCCGACATACTCGACTCTGTTAGAGGTCGGAGTGTTGCAAATGGTATCAGAGCAATTCTGCAATGCGTGCACAACGAGCGCGTTGCTGTCCTCAAGTAAAGGTGTGTAATAGCTTACATGCAATGATTGTTTTAAAAGGATTTATTAGTAGACTACTCATACTAACAAAATGCATCCTAGTTTCTTTTAGCAAGCTCATTTTCTAAGTTACTTTTATTCTTGGAATTAGTAACCTCCTGAGAGAACTTGTGTAGGTCTGTGAGGACAATTTTGGCCCTAGATGCACATTGGTGACAATAGATTCGACTCCATCAGGATTAAGGTGTTACAGGTTAACCATCTACCGGCCTCCAAGAGCTTCTTCTTTCTGCTTACCATATAGTTGAGGTCGTTGTACCCCCGTGGTGTATCGATCGCATACATAGACTTACCTATCTATCCTAGTTTTCATGGCACTCCACATGGCTTAAATATTATTTTCATTACTATTTTTGGTAGGCAAGATACAGGTCAACCATGTTTGGATTAGCGGAATAGACACTTTGGACATGGAGGGAAGGGTGAAGGGACCCCCTCTCCTAAAGGGCCCCTAGTGAGAATTGAACCCCAACTTGAAAGTTGAAAGGTACTTTCCTTTTCACTAGATCAAGCTTAATTTGATACATAGCTTGAATATAAATTTAGATCGAGTAATTAACATAACTCCTTCAATATGTATTTATCATGTGAAAATCATTAGATAGTCCCATAAGGTATTTTACTCCAAGTAATCCACATTCAATAAAAAAAATTGAAATTGTATTGTATAAGATTTCCCGCAACTTCAATGTTATATACTAAAGTTTTAACCATACACCAAGTGATATTTAATGTTATTATTTTACAATCAAATATTGATTAATGAAAATTTTATGTACTCATAGCCCGAAACCCGAGCCTAAAAACTAGTTTTATATAGAAAAGAAGGAAATGGCCCTTGTCCCCTCTGTTCAATTGGTTAACTAGCTCGTGATTGTTACATTTCAACGCTTAATTTTGTAGAATTTGTAGGCCATCGAGTGGTCTTTTTATTCTATAATTTCCATTTAGTTGAAGGATTTTTTGTATCTTAAATTTCACAGCAAAAATCTTAAGATCAATTGCAAGTTTCACACACTCTCATAGTAATTTCAAATTTAATAGGTTGTTAACTTGTCATACGGGTGAATAACATGCCACTTTTTGATCAATTCAGACCTATAGAAAGTCTTGCTTTTTTACCACTTAAGATTATATTAAGAGTTTACCAAACATGAGATCATTTTTATTTGGAAAATTTATCAGAAACAACCTTTTAAATAAAACTAGTTTTTAGGCCCGAGCTATGTCCCGGGTAATCATAATTTTCATTTATTAGTATTTTACATTGAAATTATAACACCAAACATTATTTGATTTAGTGGTTAAGACTGTAGTATATAAGCTTGAGGTCATGGGATCAAATCTTATTCCATGCATTTTATAATTTTTATTGTAAGTGGAGTACATGAAGTCAATACTTTAAGGGATAGCGCCACGTGGCACATTTCCTTGTTGAGGAACACCTTTTAATATACTAGTATAGATTTGGTAAAAGAAAACCTAAAACATTTTTTTCGCCTGAAACAAACTCGACCCTTTTTAGGAGACTGACCAAGTATTTTCTAGCGTTGACTCATTGAATCCAAACAGGTGCAGGGAACTTGAATCGTAACTCTCACGTTTCAACCTCGTTTTCCCTCCATTATCCCAACATATACTTATGAAATCAATGTCGGAAAATATTTGGTCAATGCCGAAAAACATAAGAGATGCGAGTCAGGTGTCATGCTCATGTTTGTTTTAATGAGTCAACGCCGTAAAATACTTAATTGGTCAATGCCAGAAAATGGGTCAAGTTTGTTCCTCGAAAATAATTTTTTTTAAAAGGTCTTGTTTTGCCAGATTTTAAAAAAAAAAAGTTATTTCTTGCAAAAACTTGTATTTAAAATATTGAATCTGACAAATTTTCCTTTTTATTTTGTGTTCCAAATTTGAATTTATTTTGGTCATATTTTACTTTTTTTATTTGCATACAATCAACAGAGATAGATATGTGAGGTTTATAAGGATGTTATCCTTATCACATTATGGTTGAATTGACATGATTTATCTCCTATATCCCCATCCACTTTCCATTCCTACATATTAATTACAAGGTCATTGTTGCTAAGTCTCTACTCAATAGCTCAACTATATTTGGCGGGACGTAACACATAGACGTGATGATTTATTTTGGTAAAATGAGAGGCATGTGATAGTACTATACATTACTATCTATCATTGATTAAACATAATTACATAAACTATTTATAAAAACTAGAAAACAGTTTGAACGGTCCTTGCTAGAGAAGAGAGCCACAAGTACGTAAGACATTTGCAAGCATGACATTATATTATTTATGAAGTTCGAAGGAGAAAGGGTTTAGTCTTCTAAATCTAGATGCATTAGAGATATTAGAAATTTGAGTAATACTCCCTCGGTCTTTATTAGTTTACCCCTTTCTATGGTGCACATTTGCCGATACACTAATTTGAACCTTAATATCTCTAATTATCAATAAGCAAAAATTACAAAAAGTTGATATTTGGATACTACACATTGAGATGAATCTAACAAGATCTCACGTGACTATATTTTTCCTTAAGTACAAATCACAAGAGATAGTCAAAGTCATGTATGTGAATAGTGTCAAAAGTCAAAAGGGGTAAACTAATAAAGACCGGAGGGAGTATATTGTAAAATATTGTTCAAATTCCTTAATTTATATATCGGGTAGTATTTATATCAAATAATAGAAAAAATTGATGTCATGGGTCCCAACTATGACTCAACATTTTTAATAGGTACCAACTATCGATTAACCTGTGCAGGTCCTAACTTTAGGAGGCATCATCTTTTATTGGACCCAGATGACTTATGACTTGTTTAGCAGGTAAACTGATATTATATTATTTTATTTTTAATTTCTTAAATCTTTAAACATCTTTGTTTTTTATTTCTTGAACTCATTAACTAGATACTCAGTTTGAGTGAAGCACGAAGGAAGAGAAGGCGGCGAACGCCAGCACTGACAACAAGAACCACCCAACAGTTACCATCTCCATGGCTTCACTCTCGATGAAATCCTTTGAGATTGATGTATGTCGCTCCTCCTCACAACGTCACATCATAACGTCACAACACGAAGGAAGAGAGGGAGGCGTGCTTTCCTCCTCAAAACGTCACAGCATTACTGAAATGAGTCTCCAATAATTTGATGGTTGTTTAAGACTAATTTTACCATTATAAAAGTCATGAATCAAAATTTGTATGTGAAATACTTCTTTGAGTTAGAATGCAGAATTTGTGGGTACATATGCTGTATTTATCATTAGCAAGCTCAAAAAAAATTAGATTTTGGGATTCAATTCTTGGATGCATAACTTGTTGGATCGAAACTGTTTATGGTTTTTTTTTTGTGATGTTCTTGTGATATTCGATACCTATACTTTTTGTTGTACTTAATAATGGTCAGAATTTGCTGTAAATTTGTGGTTCAATTGGTGATATTGGTTATGGTGTTCTTAGTGCACAGTTATGAAACTTTGCCATGAGTTTCAAGCTTTTGTGTGTAAAACTCAAAATTGTAAAATTATCAAACCTAACTTCATCCATTTGTGATTTACTTCGTGATATTTAGAGTTGTATTCTCACTTGTATTCTACTTTCAATAAGAAAAAGAGAGGAGAGAGAAAGCACAAACCCACACAAGGAAAAGCCAAAAATTAGAATCCAACAGATAATTCGAATCCAGGAGATTTCTAGCCATTCGAATGAAAACTAACAACAAGCTTCAGTAGCAAGGGGGGAATTTTCAAGGATATTGATAGAGGAGATGAACTGGTTTACATGAAGAATCCTAAGAGAGAGAAGACGCCAATTTCGATAATTTTTCCCCAACTGAATCATTGTTAGATTCAGCCATTCCTTTTTGAAACATTTCGAGGGTAATACGTCATAACCAATATTGAAACTCATAACTGAAAATTTTCAAAAAACTTTGGTGATATTGGTTATGGTGTCCTCACCGCAAATATTTCATAACTATGCAAATTAGATTCCCAATTTTGATACTTTTTGTAAATTTTGCTATGAATCATTGTTGGACGTATCACCACCATTGTTGATGAGAGTGAAAGATGGAGCCATGAAGGATGGAAATGATGAACAACTAAGGAGGAAGGAGAAGGGTAGAGGAAGAAGGAGAAACAAAAGGGGTGTCACGTGATTTTTAATGGCAGTCACGTGACTCATAACCTCGCTCCAAAGAGTAAGTAACCTGGAGGGTCCAATAAAAGACAATGCCCCCTAAAGTTAAGACCTCCACAGGTTAATCGATAGTTGATACCTATTAAAAATGTTGAGCCATAGTTGGGACCGCTGACATCAATTTTTCCTAAATAATATTGTAATGATTAATCTGTTATTCAAAAGGAGTCAACTAATTATCTTATAATTTTCTTCAAAAGTAATATTAAGATTTGTAAATTAAACATCACACGAGTATTAGACTCAAAAAAAGAGGGATTTGTAAGTATTAGGGTTTGTAAATTGTTAAATTTCAATTCATTAAAGACAGAAAAATATAGGTCACTATGGCATCATATTTTAAATAGAGATTTTAATACATAATTACTATTATCATTAAATGTATCATGATCTTGAGTGATATTAAGGTAATTTTTTTAAAAAAATATGTAAGTATTTTTGTCCGTTTCTTTTTTTCTTCCTGTTCTGATTGTGTGCGTCTTCCACTACACTTCTTTCACCTTAAATATCTTTCATTGCCTATTAGTTAAAAATTATAACAATTGAACTTTAATAGAGTATTCAATGAGAAGAATCAAACAAGATCCTACATAACCAATGTTATCGGGATCGGGGTCCTACTTTGGATCGTAGAATCGTAAGATCCAGATTGGGATTTTAACAACAACGTACATGACTATATTTTTCAAAATCCTTTTTTTGATAAAAAAAAGGTTGATAACGTGTTCCACTATAATATCAACTACATTAGTCACTGAATGCACGGGTCATAAACCAGCTTTTTTAGCATTCTAATACATGAAATGACTGTAAAAAATTTAATCACGAGCTAATATCACACCACATTTTTAAGAGAAACATCTTAAAATCTTAAATTTATAAAACAAAAATTTCGACCACCATAATCAATGTTATAATGAATTATGGATTTCAGATTTACAAGTGCAACTCACGGGTTGTAGGCCATAAGTCACAAGTCATACTTATGCAACTCACGGGTTGTAAGCCAATTTCACCCTAATCAATGTGATCAATACTAATTACTCCCTCCGTTTTTTATTGTTACACTTGCACTTTTCACGCATGCCAAAGCAAAACTTTGAGGGTATATATCTCTAGCTTTTTATTTGCAAAAATTATAAAAAGTACATATTAATAAAAATAAATACTAAGAAGAATCTAACAAGATCCCACATGACTATGTTTTTCTTCACGTATAAATCACAAAGGAGGGTCAAAGTGCAATTTGTGAATAGTGTAAAATGTTAAATTGTAACAATTAAAAAGAAACGGATGTAGTATTACAAATAAGTCACAAGTCATAATTGTAACACTCACGGGTTGTAAGCCAATTTCAAATTATTCTGAATTAATTTCATGATATTGTACGATAATTTAATTTTTCATTTTTTACTCTTTCAACTTTATATACATGCATTCTAATAATAATGCATTTAATAGATTTGAAACAGAAAAAACTACTGAATAAATAAATAAAAATTACGTACATTATGCACGAGAGACCCGTTTTAAGCCATGGTCAATTTTATGTTGCCATTTCCATAATGACAAGCAAAAATGGTCTGAAAATCCTTCCGTTTGATAAAGAACGTACACGGTACGGTGTGCGTACAAGTACAACAAATGTAGTTTACAAGGAAGTGTTTGAAAACATATAAATTGATTTGAAAATTACATTTGTAATTATTGTTCTTTAACCAATCTTACTTTATGATTTTATAATTTTGTGTAATATGGGAAGTTAAGTGATTGTATTGTGTGACTTCTAAAATATACTCCATAATAAATTCAAAAATAATCCCGTGCATTATGCAGGGATCAAAAAGCTAGTTTATAAAAACTAGAAAACAGTTTAAACTGTCCTTGCTAGAGAAGATCAGAGCCACAAGTACGTGAGAGTTAAGACATTTGCAAGCATGACATTATATTGTTTATGAAGTTCGAAGGAGAAAGAGTTTAGTCTTCCAAATAAGTGCAACACTTTAACTTTTACTTTTGTCAATGCAAAACTTTGACACTTAGTAGCTCTAATTATGTTGTAGTAAAAATTATAAAGTGTTAATATTATGAAGATATCCATTAAGACAAACCAAAAAACAATTTATATGATAACTTTTATTTTTTATACTAATAAAAAGTACGGTCAAAGTAGGGTATGTGAATAGTATAAAAGTCAAAGTGTTGCACTTGAAAAGATACAAACGAAGTATATTCCTAATATCTCTTATAAAATGTTCTTAGTTAACAGTAGAGCTGGCAATTATCCATGGGTGAGTGGATTATCCACCCAACTGCCCTAGATAAAATGGTGAAAATCTGCAATGAGGCAGGAGACGGATAGGTGGCGGGTGGAGTGGGTGGCGGGGCGGGTCGGAGATGGATAAGATTTTTTTGATCCATCACCCGTACCCATGTCGTATCATATAACTAATATATAAAGCAGAGTACCAAAGTCGGCTCATGAGGTCGTGACATTTGGCGTCGTCCTCATTGGACGCCATTTGTCGCGCTCATTAAGTGTCATGTCGTATTTTTTTAATATAAATAGAGTTATAAATTGATTAAAATATAAATATAGAGTTGGGTTCACAATGAAAAACTTAAATATAGTAAATTGATTATAACTTTTAATATATAATTCGTAAAATTATAATCGGTTTTTTCACCATATACCCCTGACTAATTTTTTTTTGCACTGTATACCCTCGCAAGTTTCCAAATTCACCATATACCCCTCACGTTTCAAAAAATACATCAACATGCCCTTATGACTAACGGTGTTAGACTTCGTTAATCATTAGACCTTAATCTTCCCTTTAATCCTAATTAAATAACTTAAACCCTAAATAACCCTCAACCCTAAACCTAACTAACCAAAAAACCTAACCCAAAAAGCCCACCAGCCCCTACCCACCCCCAGCCCACCACTCACAAACCACCATCCCCGACCCACCACCCCCACCCCCACAACTCCCCCACCACTCCCCCACCCCACCCTTTCCCCCACCACCCACACACCATTCCTCCCCTCCCCCTTCCCCCACCCCCAGCCCCCCCCCCCCCCAGCCCTACTCCCCCTCCCCCCCCCCCTCCCCCTCCCTGCCGCCCCCACCCCTCTCGCCCTCCTTCGCAAGCCCCCCTCCCCCCCTTCCCTGCGGTCGCCCGACCCCTCTCCCCTCCCCTTCCCCCGAATCGCCAGGCACCCCCCCTCCCCTCCCTTTCCCCGCAAGACCCTTCCCCCCTCCCTTTCCCCGCAATCGCAGCCCCTCCCCTCCCCCGAAATGAAAAAAAAATTCGAAAACTCCTAGAATTCGAAAATTATGAAACGCGACTATCATGGGGAATGGGAGGGAGGGAGGATGCGCGACGACTGGGAAGGGGGGAGGGGGCCAGGCGACGACGGGGGAAGGGGAGGGGGGCGCGCGACGACGGGGAAGGGGAGGGGGTCACGCGACGACGGGGGAAGGGGAGGGGGGGCCAGTGCGACGACGGGGGAAGGGGAGGGGTTAGTCGACGACGGGGGAAGGAAGGGGGGCTGCGGCGCGCCGCGGTGGTTGTGGGGGGCTGGGGGGCTACGGTGGTTGTTGGGGAGGGGCCGGTAGGGTGGGGTTGGGTTGGGTGGGGGAGTGGGGGGTTAGAGAGAGAGTTAGGGTTTAATTAGGGTTAGGGTGGGGGAGGGTGTTTAGGGTTAGGGTTAGTATTAGGGTATTAGATTAGGGTTAGATTTAGGTTAGTTAATTAGGGTTAGAGGGGGGTTTAGGGCTTAATGACTAACGGAGTTTAACGCCGTTAGTCATTAAGGGTAAGTCAGTGTATTTTTTGAAACGTGAGGGGTATATGGTGAATTTGGAAACTTGCGAGGGTATACGGTGCAAAAAAAATTAGTCAGGGGTATATGGTGAAAAAACCGAATTATAATTTGTGTACCATTGGAAAATGTTTAAAAAGTACTTTAAAATAAGATCCATTTATATTGTTTTTAAAATTTTATATTAAGGTAACATATAAAAGAAAATATTGACTATACTAACCTATTAAAGTAACCTACTGTAATTGAAATTAGCGATTCAATTAGAATTATGGTTAAAGTATTAAAGTAACCTACTACAATTGGAATTAGTGATTCAATTAGAATTAGGGTTGTTATAAAAGATTCAATTAGAATTAGGGTTGTTCTACAAAACTTATTCATGTTAGAATTATAATATTCAATATTATATATACTAGATTGTCAGTATTAATATATAAAGCAAAATACAAAAGCCAACTCATGAGGTCGCGAAATTTGGCGTCCTCATTGGACGCCATTTGTCGCGCTCATTAAGTGCCATGTCATATTTTTTTCAATATAACTAGAGTTTTTAAATTAATTAAAGTATAAATATAGAGTTGGGTTCACAATAAAAAACTTAAATATAGTAAATTTATTATAACTTTTAATATATAGTTCGTAAAATTATAATTTTTGTATCATTGGAAAGTGTTTAAAGAGTACTTTAAAATAAGATCTATTTATACTATATCTAAAATTTTATATTAAAGTAACATATAAAAGGAAATATTAACTATACTAACGTATTAAAGTAACCTACTGCAATTGGAATTAGCGATTCAATTAGAATTAAATAATGACAAACTCATATTATAACTTTTAGTTGTTCTATATGTCACACAAAAATAACAGCCAAAAATAGGGGTGTAAATATTTAAAAACTCTACCTCTACATCACGAAAAAGCCTATGCATTTACCCAATATATATATATATATATATATATATATATATATATATATATATATATATATATATATATATATAGTCTGGTTGTTATGACTTTGAGACTGTATCAGACACTTTATCGGAAAATCGAAATATACGAGATCACCAACACTGCTCACAGCTAAAACTAAAAGATTGGTTATAGATTGAATAATATGGATACATCTTTCAAAATTAAATTTATGAAATTTGGATAAAGTTTATTGGTTTCCCTTATAACATTGAATACCCATATTATGGTGAAAAATAATTTCAAAATTGATAATAAGTTGACAACCAAAATCAGTAAAGGATCACAAGAGACATTCAATGAAATATCACGATTAGTCTGCACATAATTCTCAAAATATGTCATCTAATGTGCAAGCACGAAGTCTGAGCTCGAGTAATTTGTATGCAACCAGCGACTAAAATTTATCAAACAACAAAATGACCCTAATTAGGTCCAAATTTTTGAAACTTGCATTTTTCGGTCCAGAACGAAAAATAATTTGATGGTTGGTCCAACTTTTTTGAAGTTTTGATTTTTCGTTTGCGTATATTTGTATGCTTCACGGGCTACTACCAACTTTTTGGTGGAGAAGTTTGAGTTCTCAATTGTCATAATGACATTTCCACTAACCAGAGTCCAGAGCGCACAACTCTTTCCTTACTTTGGAAAGTCGTGCAGGACCATCCATCAATTTTCTTTCATGTAGTAGAATATTGTACTCCTGAAGTGGTACAAAGACAATAGTCAAAGTAACCTTCCACCTCGTCACATAAACAACCAAGTTCACCGTTAACTCCTATAATATTACCAAATATCACTTCAAGTTTTAATTTTTAATATTTTTTTAAAAAACATGATAAAGTTGTCGAACGAGTATTAACATTCTCCCTCAACAAGAGTTTCATAAGTAGATTGATGTTAGTTAAGAACAATAATATATCAATCTAATTAACGGTGGTGTGATATGAGCACCCCATAGATACTCATATCCTTTTAACCTAATTTCGTGCTCAAGTACTTGTATAGATACTCGAGAGATGCAATTGAAATCTAGAACAGATACTCCTGAACCTAAGACTTTAACATAAGGAAATTATGTTTAATAACTCGAATGATGCTCAACCTTTTCTGCCCATTAAAACATACTTGAGATATTGTAGTTTTCTTATGGTTCAACCGTTCAATCATGCATGTTCTTATTGTTTTGTTTATCTTTTTATTTCGGGGGGGACAATGTGAAACCAAATTGTGATGCGCCAACAGAACCAACAAAAGCCAACTCATGAGGTCGCGAAATTTGGCGTCCTCATTGGACACCATTTGTCGCGCTCATTAAGTGCCATGTAATATATATTTTTTTGAATATAACTAGAGTTTTAAATTGATTAAAATACAAATATAGAGTTGGGTTCACAATAATAAACTTAAATAGTAAATTGATTATAACTTTTAATATATAGTTGGTAAAATTATAATTTTTGTATCATTGGAAAGTGTTTAAAGAGTACTTTAAAATAAGATCCATTTATACTATATTTAAAATTTTATATTAAAGTAACATATAAAAGGAAATATTAACTATACTAACGTATTAAAGTAACAAACTGCAATTGAAATTAGCGATTCAATTAGAATTAGATAATGACAAACTCATATTATAACTTTTAGTTGTTCTATATGTTAGACAAAAATAACAGCCAAAAATAGGGGTGTAAATATTTAAAAACTCTACCTCCACATCACGAAAAAGCCTATGCATTTGCCCGGATCCCAATACTAGTATATATATATAGTCTGGTTGTTATGACTTTGAGTCTGTATCAGACACTTTATCGGAAAATCAAAATATACGAGATCACCAACACTGCTCGCAGCTAAAACTAAAAGATTGGTTATAGATGGAATAATATGGATACGTCTTTCAAAATTAAATTTATGAAATTTGGATAAAGTTTATTGGTTTCCCTTATAACATTGAGTAACCATATCTTGGTGAAAAATAATTTAAAAATTGATAAGAAGTTGACAACCAAAATCAGTAAAGGATTACAAGAGACATTCAATGAAATAACACGATTAGTCTGGACATAATTCTCAAAATATGTCATCTAATGTGCAAGCACGAAGTCTGAGCTCGAGTAATTTGTATGCAACCAATGACTAAAATTTATCAAGCAACAGAATGACCCTAATTAGGTCCAAATTTTTGAAACTTGCATTTTTCGGTCCAGAACGAAAAATAATTTGATGGTTGGTCCAAGTTTTTTGAAGTTTTGATTTTTCGTTTGCGTATATTTGTATGCTTCACGGGCTACTACCAACTTTTTGGTGGAGAAGTTGGAGTTTTCAATTGTCATAATGACATTTCAACTAACCAGAGTCCAGAGCGCACAACTCTTTCCTTACTTTGGAAAGTCGTGTAGGACCATCCATCAATTTTCTTTCATGTAGTAGAATATTGTACTCCTGAAGTGGTACAAAGACAATAGTCAAAGTAACCTTCCACCTCGTCACATAAACAGCTAAGTTCACCGTTAACTCCTATAATATTACCAAATATCACTTCAAGTTTTAATTTTTAATATTTTTTTAAAAAACATGATAAAGTTGTCGAACGAGTATTAACATTCTCTCTCAACAAGAGTTTCATAAGTAAATTGATGTTTGTTAAGAACAATAATATATCAATCTAATTAACGGTGGTGTGATATGAGCACCCCATAGATACTCATATCCTTTTAACCTAATTTCATGCTCTCAAGTACTTGTATAGATACTCGAGAGATGCAATTGAAATCTAGAACATATACTCCTGAACCTAAGACTTGAACATAAGGAAATTATGTTTAATAACTCGAATGATGCTCAACCTTTTCTGCCATTAAAGCATATTTGAGGAATTGTAGTTTTCATATGGTTCAACCGTTCAATCATGCATGTTCTTATTGTTTTGTTTATCTTTTTATTTCGGCAGGGACAATGTGAAACTGAATTGCGATGCACCAACAAGACCAACAAAAGCCAACTCATGAGGTCGCGAATTAACGGTTGCGTGATATGAGCACCCCATAGTTCTGTTATGGGCAAGAGTGTTTTATTTGCTTTTGTTCTTTATTTTTAACTTGTAATAAAGCTTGAGTTTACTCCTAAAGTTGCTCAAGTGTGCCATGAGTTTTAGTGCTGTTTAGGAGCTTAATTAGTCATCATTTGCTGATTAGGAGCATGCTTGTAACAACTCATTGAATGAGCTTAATAATAGGCGTGATTTAAAGAGTTTTGCAAAACCTTGTGCTATTCATTATGGATAATTTTCAAGGGGGTTTTTGGCTTCCTTTTGCTGCTCCATTCTTCTATATGATGAGAGCAAATGATCAATAAAAATCAGATTTATGTTTAAGATAAAAAAAACCTTGTGTTTATGCATTTCAACTCTGAGTGTGTCTCAAGTTCAAGTGTACCCTTGTTGCTTTGAGTGTGTTCTTGAGCAATAAGTTTAGGGGAGATTGAGTGAATCTTGCCTCTGACCTAAAACCCCAAACCATTGAGTGTGTTCATGTGATTTAGTTCTATCTTGTGTTTTCAAGTGATTTAAGTTTAATTGTGAGTGTTCTTATTCTTTTTAGTCTAATCATTATCCAATACTTTGGATGGTGAATTTAGACTAATATCAGCAACAGTGTATAAATTAAAAAAGAAACGGGGAGAATAAAAATGTGTGTAGATTAAAAAAAAAGAGCATATTTTTAAAAAATGTAGTTTACAAGAATGAACAGACCAAAAAAATTATCCTCATTGTAGGATCTTGTGGGGAGATGGGAAAGATTTGGCAGAAGCTAATGTGTGATTTTGATATAGGCAGCTGGAAGCCATAATAATATATCTTCTGCCAACACTTGTAATTTTCTCCCTAATTTATATTTGTACCTTTTCTTAACAGAAAGTGAATTAAAGAATTTTCCCACTTTGGTTGGAGACTTGGAGATCGTTTTGACACCATTCACTACTATGACTTAGATTCCTCACACTATACAGTATACAGTGAAAGACATCTTAACAATTTTTGACACATGGGACCTGATTATTGAGCTGAAATTTTTTACATTTGTAAGACAAACTCGTAAACCAAACAATATTTGGTTAATCAACTCATCTCATCTCATCTCATCAAACAATGCCCAATTTATGAGTCTCTTTATACTAATTGTGGGCGGTGTAACAAGCTAGTGTGATACTGGACATCGTACAAAATGAATACTGGTATACACTTACATTTGCTGATTTGCATGCATGTACATCAATTATAATTCGCAAGTAATTGTTTGAGACAAACTTAGATGTCTCTTGTTGCAACAAGCCAACATGCCGGTAGGCGGTAGCTTTAGTTATAAAAATACTAGTACTATTTATCATTTAAGAAAAGTAAGGTAGGAAAGATTAGAAATTATGTTAGTGGACCTCTCATAAGAGAGGAAAGCGATCTTAAGGTCAAGGATTGTTGGGTTAACGAGAAGTTGAAATTTTCGGATCTTTCTATTTGTCTGCCTAGGAACATTGTGGAGAGAGTGGAAGGATTACAGTGGCACCTCTCGAGGGACGAGGACATGCCTTGTTCCTCTATTGTCAAAAATAACTCATTTTCGTTAAAGAAAGCCTTTAGGAAGGAAATTAGCAAGGATTAGGGAGGCTAGTTGGGTTTGGAAAGATTCTCTACCGCCTAGGATTCACTTCTTTTTCTAGTTGCTTTGGCACGCTAGAATTCCCACCCAAAAATGCCTTTATCATCGCAACATTGTCCCGAACCCTATTTGCAATTTATGCGACTCCTTCGAGGAGGATGTTTTACATGTCTTGCGTGACTGTGATCATGCATCGCAATTCTGGACGTTTCTAGATGTAAGTAATGATTATTTGGGGGGTGATAAGTGTAAGGAAAGTTATTTTAAGATAGTTTATTGAGAGATTAATGCCCATGTTATATAGGCTACAAGCTAACAAACAAAGCTAGAAACTAGGAGTAGGAAAGGCTACTGCTAACTACATTAATTTGAAAAGCTACGTAGATAAGACTAACAACAAGATATTAATTAGCTAGAATATCTCCAACAACTGAAGACTAGGATTAGTTTGCTAAGTCAAACTTATCCTCTAATATCTCCCCGCAAGATGGACGGTCTTGTGACCAGACCAATCTTGGACAGCAAGGTGGAGAACCGCGCCAAGGCAAGAGGCTTGGTTAAGGCATCGGCAAGTTGATCATCACCCGAAATGTGTTGGACTCGAAGTTTCCCATGTTGAACTTGTTCTCGTACAAAGTGAAAGGCGAGAACAAGATGCTTCATTCTTGAATGAAAAACCGGGTTCTTGGAGTAGACATAGTTGGTGCAGCAAATGAGAATTTCAACGGCAAGGGTTAGGACTTAGGAGGATGAGAAATTAATTTGCAAGTTCTCTAACAAATAGTTGGGAAAAATTTTAGTAGGACGTTGTAGTCCATTGCCACAAAAGAGGTATTCATATTGTCAGTTATCACCATTGAAGGAGAGGAGGATATCCATGATGGAATGGTGATAGTTGTTGAGATTGTTAATGTTTCTCCATAGAAGTTGGGAGAAAGGGATTGCATGTTCGGCAACGCTCTTGGTAGTCAAACTACGGGGGTGCCGAAAAGGGATTGTGTTCTCCGTAAAGGATTCGAAGAAAAAAAATTATACTTCCTCCGTTCCAAAATAAGTGAAACACTTCTCTCATTTATGTGAGAGCTTTTTGAGACAAGTGTTTCACTTATTTTGGAACGGAGGAAGTATGAAGGTTTATAATGGGCATTTCTTGGTAGATAAACTACATGGTGCCTAAAAATTTATGATTGGCATTGCTAGGTAGATAAACTACATGTTGGTGCCTAATTATAGTTTGGGTTGGCATCTTGTGGTAGATAAACTACATAGTGCCGGAGAAAAAAAAATTGTTTTCCTCCGTAAAGGTTTTGGAGGGTTCGATATTTGGCATTTCATTGTTGATAGACTACAAAATTGCGAAATAAAAATTGTGATGAAGCTTTCCTGCTAATTTGGCTTATGAAGTTCATGAATCATGACCACACCGTAGGGGTTTTTCCTTTTCACCATTGGAGGAGAGGGAAAAAGAACGGTTGAGACTAGGGAGGATGAAAATGTGCAGCCATTGAATAAGGGTCGTAGAGTGCACAATGTAGCCATTAAAGAATAAGAAGAGGAAGCATGGAGAGGAAGGAGAACAGTTGGGTCACCATTGCTTGTTGTACTGGCAAACATGATTTATGGTGTAGCCATGGAATAGAGGGAGGAGAGGCGTGGAGATGGAGGTGGGATTGCGGAAGCATAAAAAGATCAAGGCTCTGATACCATGTAAGGAAAGTTATTTTAAGATAGTTTATTGAGAGATTAATGCCCATGTTATATAGGCTACAAGCTAACAAACAAAGCTAGAAACTAGGAGTAGGAAAGGCTACTGCTAACTACATTAATTTGAAAAGCTACGTAGATAAGACTAACAACAAGATATTAATTAGCTAGAATATCTCCAACAACTGAAGACTAAGATTAGTTTGCTAAGTCAAACTTATCCTCTAATAATAAGGACACTTGGTTGAGCAAAAACCGTCGATGCACCGAGTCAGTGTCCAATATTCTTTGGAATGTCCTATTTGCCTTCATTTTTTTTGAAATATGGAAATCAAGGAATAGAAAACTTTTTGAAAATATCCATCACCAAACTGCGGAAAATCTTATGAAAAGAGCCATGTTCAATGCGATTTCTGCCCAGAGCCCACCGGTACCCCTCCCTTTATCTCCTCGCACCATAGCCCTCCCAACCTTTTCTCTTGCGCTCAAACCTCATACATCAATGTTGACGCGTCATTCGTCGAATTTTTAAGCCATCGGGTGTGGCGGCTTGTCTTAGAATTAGTTCAGGATCTTGGATCATGGGTTGCCAAAAAGTCATATATGTTACAGATATTCTGATGGCAGAGCTATGTGGCATTTTTGAAGGTCTCAAGTTAGCGCAAAGACAGAGGGTACCTCACCTAATGATCCTTTCGGATAGCAAGATGGCAGTCCAACGCCTAAATCAGGAAGAAATTTTTCATGACATGTATGCTAATGCGATAAAATTATGCACGGAAACCAAACAGGGGTTCATGGAAATGAGGTTCGAATACGTGAAGAGGGAGAACAATCGGGTAGCTGATGTTTTGGCTAAGGAAAGTAGGCTCAAGGAAGAAAGGGTCAATGTTATTAGGGATATTCCCCATCCCCCGAATTATTGTAACGAACTTATTGTAGACGACTGTAATAGGCTTTTCAAGCCTTAAACTTTGTTATGGCATGCCGTTTTAACCAAAAAAAAAGTAACATTTTGTGTGTTTCGAGTAACTTTTGGTTTTTAAGGTAGTTTTACAAATGAAGTGAGCAAGAAGTGTCCCTAACCCTTTGATGTCACATAATATTGTGTGCTAAAACTTGTTTAGGATACACTTCTCCTGTTATGTAATCTATTCCACCAATGTCAAAATAAAAACCATTTGAAATACTTTTTAAAGACTTTATGGCATATATCAATATGAAGGCTATCTAAAAAAATTATTCATCGTCTTCTCTAATAGTCAACTGATTTAGACATGTCTATTGTAAACTAATTATATGTTTGATAAGATTTTCATTCTCGGCCAAATCGCTGATCTTCTAATATGCATGTCCTACCTCAAAAATGTATTAAGGGTGTATTCTCTTCACCTTAACTTATCAACTGACCTTATTATAACTAATTGGACCTAATCGACCCTGATTTCACATTTTGTTTACATTGGATTGGAACTGACCAAACCTCATTTATTACAATCTAGGAAAAAGCTAAAAAACAAATTTTCAACACAATACTCAAACAAAAAAAAATCCTTTTGCACATAGCACCTACACCATTATTGCTCAAAATGTTTATTTTGCAATTTGACTTCATTCTCAAATTATGATTTTTTTGCCTGCACTAGTACAGAAATGGCGATTTGCGTCAGATTTCGGACCCCCATTTGCGTCAGATAGGGGTTCGACATTACAGGTCTCGACGCAAATTGCCCAAATGTTATCTGCGTCTGATGTGCTTTCGACGCAAATTTAGAGCCATTTGCGTCGGATGAAGCGCACCACCGGCGCAAATAGTCTCAAACTAACTGTTCATCCATGCTTTAGAGTGGAGGAGGATTTGTGTCGTTTGAGTCAACCCCTGAAGCAAATAATGTGGATTTGTGTCGGATAATGATATACATATCCGACACAAATGGCTATTTATAGAGTAAAAAAACTAAACCCCACCCATATTTCAGCAACAAATTAAACATGAACCCGTCAAAATAAGAAAAAACAAGCACGAAAGCAGAACCACATTAACAATACAATTTGACCTCCAAACAGACAATAAAGAAACCATGAATATTGAATCGAAAAACATAAACGAAATTAAAAAATTTAACCCAAAAAAAAAATCAGATTAAACACAAAAAGAACCCTAAAAATTCATGTCCAACTATTGAAGGAATCGCTTCCATAAAACTTCAAATTTGAAGCGATTAAAAACATAACCTCTAACCTTAATTCATGTCCAACCATTTGCTGTTAAGAATCGAACCCTAAAACAATTCAAATCTGAACCGGCGATGAAAGGCGATGAGTGAGGTTGCGTTCCTACACCGGAGTGAGTGAGGTTGTGCGACGAGTGCTTTTCGAAAACTTCGACAGTGAGGTTGTACGACGGCCGCAGCTAAAAGCCATACCAATATTCTGTTTCCCATCAATAGCAATCCAGAAGTATGCTGCTTAAAAAAACACCCAATTCACACAACCACGCAACTTGACTCCAAAAAAGAGAGATTTGGTTTAGAATTTGAAGAATGCGAATTTTATCTGGGTTTGAACATTGTTAGGGTTTGTTGAAGGTCTGGGTGATAAGTGCATATTCTAACATCATTTAGTTGCATATTAGGGTGCATTTTCATGTAGTATTAGAGCATTTACTTGCATTTATGCATATTTAGGTCCATTTTCGTATGCTACGATGCTTTCACGGGTTGTTTGGTATTTTGATATAATCTCAGGTACTTTGGACTCCTCTTTGAGGACATGATGATTAAAGCGCGTAGATGACCTTCAAAACGATATATCATGTGCCCAAAACGGATTGAAAGTGAAGAAGATACACATGACTTTGTGTACTTGTGCGAAATATGACACCTCTTCACCATTTCACTCGTAACTTTTGACTCAAGAATGATAATGAGGTAATTCTAACTGGGTTGGAAACTAGACTTCAAGAGCTTTCCAACGATATATTGCATGTGTGAGACAAAGCTCTGGATCAAAAGTTATAAATGTTCAAAGTTGAGCTGAAGCCACTATCTCGACCGCACGCCCGTGCGGATATCTGCTCGGCCGTGCAACCTGCAATCAAAAGTCACTGAAGCTTCTGCCTCGCTCGCATGACCGAGCGAGATTTCGCTCGACCGTGCATGACCCTGCACGCCCGTGCAACCTGCTGTAATGTCGTATCTTCCGCGTGACCTAACTTATGTCGGTTTATGTTAATCTTAGCATATAAATAGGACTTTAACCCTTATTTTTTAGGGGAGTTTTGGGAGTTTGTAATTATATCATCATTATTAGTTTATACTTAGGGTTTTTAGAGAGAGAAACTTGTAGATCTCCATTGTTCTTCAAGACTCCACCTTCCTTCCATTAATTCAAGTATCTCTTTTATTTCTTCTTCTTTTCTCCTTGTTTTATATTATGATGTTTTATTATTCTTCTCTATTTTCTTTATTTATTTCAATTATGCTTACATAGCTTTGTAATCTATGGTTAAGTTGAACCCTAGTGTGAATTAATTCATGATTATTTCTTTAAATTCCCAAACTAATTGTTGAATTGTTCTTGCTTAATTGATTGTGCATATTCCAATACTAGATTAGGGATAACTAGTATTGTTATGATTCCTTTGTCTTGATCACAACGGGAGTTGGGTTTTGACGGATTTGAATATTTCAATTAAGGACATGAAGTTCTCCACGGGAGTAGGTAGAATGGATTGTTAGGAAGTTAGAGTGCCGCGTTTAATGTCTTTAATTTGCATGATTCCACGGGAGTAGGCTTGAGTGCATATTAGAGAAGCCATAGATACTCCGGAGAGGTTTATGGTATTTTATAGGGTGTACTTTTCCTTGTGAGCATTTAATTGACTAGTTTGGGGTAGAAATTATTGTTGTATTAATTCATGCTAGTGGGGATACTTAACTATAGAGTCTTTTATTTATAGATTGATTAGTATAGTTTATTCCACCATTATTCTTGATATTAAATCTCCTTTAGTCTTACCATTACTTAAGGGCTAATCATAGAACAACTTTCTCTCTGTGGGATCGACTCTGACTTACCCTACTACATAGTTAGGAGGATTAGTTAGGTTATTTATTTTTGTTAGGTGCGCGACACGCCTATCACTGGGTAAGTAGGATTCAGGTGAAATGGCGGAGAAGTTGGAGATTGAAGGAGGAAAAAAGCAGAATTTTGGTTCAACTGTACCCGTAGACCGCAGTACCCATAGTCAACTTCTCAATTTTGAAGAAGAAGTGAGGTGTGAGAAATTAGAAAGGGAGAGATAGGGAGGGAGGGAGGGAGAGAGAGTGAGAGAGAGGAATGACGGCGGACGGACCATTTGAAATGTTAGTAGGGTTTGAGAGGAGTGACTCCAAAATAAAATAAAAAGGACATAACGGACCATTTGCGTCGAATGGGTTATAAGATCCGACGTTAATTGTTCCAAAATAAAAGGGGGGAAGTGGGCCTGAAACCCATTTGCATCTGATGGGCTTACTAGATCCGACGCAAATCGTAGAATACAGCGATTTGCATCGCATATAATGTACTTTCGACGCACATCCTTTGTTTAATTATTTGCGTCGAACATTATTAATTGGATCCGACGCACCTGAATCACACACCCATTTGCTTTAATTTTTTTCATCAAAGAATAACGTAAATCCCACGCACATAAAGCATGATTTACGTCGGACCCCCATAGTATCCGACGCAAATGATGCCCCCCTAGATTCTGCGTCGGTTTGCCAGTTGTGCGATGCAATTCAGGAGAGACGCAAATCAACGTTTTTCTACTAATGCTAGAACTAAATCAGGATAGAGAAATAATATTTTCTTTCTCTTTCTTCAATATGGAACAACTCACCCTATCACCGGTGCACACAATAAAACCGAGTTCAACGTTCATATAGGCATGACCATATATCACCTAGACCCCATCACCACACGTGCAAATTAATAGTATGAAAATATCGAAGTGTCAAAACTTTTTTGCCTGGAGTAGAATATTATGGTGTAATTAACTCTCATTAGAAAGTATAAAATTTTGAACTGGCCGGCTACCTTTTTGCTTAAGCTATTAAAGGTGGTACGATAACAAAATTATCTTTTACACCAATAACTGGACAGCTCCAATAATTTGTTTGTCATGGGAGTTTAAGTAGCAAATGTAAGTGGAAGACAATGTGGAATCTTCCTTTTGTGTGTTCTCTTTTCCCTACCTTTATTTCTGCTCGTGATGAAGTTCAAACTCAATCGTAGGAACACACACCCTTCTCTTCAAGTGGAAATGTTTTGTCACCACTAGACACATTCACATAAATTCATGTATATTTTCCATGCATAAGCATCATCTGTACTAGAATTTGATTCCCTCAATGTTACATACTGTAGTCCGTAATAGTGGATATCCAGAAAAGTATTAGAAGAAAATCTTTGAAATACTACAAGAAAATAATGGAAAATCTTCATGGTCTAGGATTACAAAAAAGGTGGTATGGTGAACTGCTACTATTAGTCTACTATTACAGCCTGTAATCAGTGTATCATGCATCCTGTATTCCTATGTTTCATGCACAAACTTCTATTGATAATTTAATCCCAAAATTAGAGTGAAAAAAGGGGTGAAGAAAAAGCCTATACTAGACACTAATATACCCTAGTGTGTCATACACTCAAGTCTATTTTATGAGCAAAAACATATTCTTACGTGTATCGTACACCTGGGTGTATAGTATAAATTACAGTGGTAAAAGGATGGTTGACGGTTGGTATTGTCTAATCAGTTTTCCAATTGATGACAAACATTCGGTAGGGCTCGTTTTAGAATATGATAAGCATGTATTACTTTTATAGCCATATGGTCATACACTCATATGGAGTATGATATTTCGATGAACCATCGTAATAGTCTCAAAACTCCAAAAGGATATACATGTCAATAATCACGCAATGTACATAAAATTTTACCCACAAAATCGGTGACTTAACAGTACTATATATTGTGGGGGCATCAACCAATTGATTAGACATTGAACTGATGATGACCTCAACTTTAGATTGAAGAAAGGAGTAGAGACAAATCATACGTACAAATTCATGATGTGTGCTACAATACTATCATCTTGGGATTTTGGGTGTATCATATAAGCTGAGTATAGGCCATTTGCCAGTTTTACTTCATCAGCTGTAAACAACAAATGCATCGATCACATAAGGGGAAAAATTTGCTGTATTGACTATATATGTAACTCTATGATCATTCACTATTGTGTATATCATGTTCGGCAATTTCCATGCTTCTTGGTAACTCTAATCATTCATTATTGTGTATTTACATGAAGCAATATCCATTGTCTCGACACACATGTTTAAAATTATCATCATGAAGGTATTAGTTGGTTGCTTGTCAAATCAGTTGGTTCACTTGACTATATGACTGACTAGTAGGTAGAGTTAATAGAGATGTTTGGTAAGTAACTATTGGTTCATGCTCATAATCATGGTCCAGGACAGGAATGTAGGAGTTTCGGATAGGTGTCTCACCGGTGAAGTCCATTTTGGACTCCAATAAGGGTATTTTGGTAACTTTATAGGCTGCATGTACCAAAGTAATATGTAAGCTAGTATCAAAGTACAATCAAATTAGTTCCAAAGGTACTAAGTAAGGGTGCGTTCTCTTCACCTTAAAAAATTAAGTTTCAGGTCTAATAAGTTCAGTTCAGTTCAGATAAGTTCAGTTCAGTTCTAATAAGTTTCAATCAGGTCCAATCAGGGCAATAAGTTCCAATCAGGTCTAATAAGGTCCAATAAGTTCCAATTAGGTGCAATAAGTACCAATCAGGTGCAATAAGTTCCAATAAGTTCTAATCAGGTGCAATAAGTTTCGATCAGGTCTAATCAGGTCCAATAAGTTCCAATAAGGTCCAAATAGTCAATGATCAATATATATTCGTATTAATGTCCATTATTTTATTATTCATATCACTATTAGCTGATTATGTTATTATTAGAATTTTAATTAAAGTACCACAATGATTATATCGTATTATACTTGTATTATTGTCTATTATTTTATTATTCATATTACTATTAGCTGATTAATATTATTATTAAAAAATATTATAATCATGGTTAAATAAGGTTAACAATAATAATCATCATAATTACAATATTTTGCAATTCGTCTTTAAATAACTAAAGATAACATGTTTTTGTTACTAATAACAATGAAAGATATAAATGTTATCAATTGATTGCTTCATTATCATCACCGAAGTATCTTTCTTCATCGGAGTATCTTTCTTCATCTTCTACATCCTCCTCTTCAATCAATACGTTTTCTTCACCAACATCCAACCATATGTCATCTGCAATTTTTGCCCGAGTAATCTCCATATTCTTTGTTCTCGTCTTGCCAGTCAAATTCAAATCAGCTCTTGGTTCCATGGTTTCAACTACTTGCGAAACTGGAATCCCTAAATCATGTAAACGAATAAAATTATGTAGCGTGCATGTTGCCACGATGATAGCCAACTGGTAATTAAGCATCATCCATCTTCGGCATCATTCTTAGAATCTTCCATCTATTTTTTAGTACACCAAAAATTCTTTCAACAGTACCACGTAATGAAGAATGTCGATAATTAAAATGCTCTAACTTCCCCTTTGATGGAGGACCATTTTTAAATTTAGGAGTATGAACTCTCAAACCTTTCTCTTGATATGGACTCAAATACCCAGTAGAATTTGGATATCCGGAGTCAACCAAATAATATTTTCCTGTTAGTGCAAAAAAACAAAACGTAATTTATAATCATAGTTAAATAGTATATTTTTTTTTGTTAAATTGTTTATCATAAGAGATAATTAATAATAATTATTTTTTTAAAGGGTGAATTTTAATAATTATTACTTCATAATAAATTTTGAGGGGTAGTATTTACGTTAGGGGTAATATTTATGTTATTACTCATCAATTTTTTTGTCTAATAAGGTCAAATAAGTTTCAATTAGGTCCAATAAGGTCTAATAAGTTTCAATCAGGTCCAATAAGGTATAATAAGTTTCAATCAGGGCCAATAAGGTCTAATAAGTTACAATCAGGTCAATAAGTTTCTATCAGGTCCAATAAGTTCCAATCAGGTTCAATCAGGTCCAATAAGTTGAATCAGGTCCAATCAGGTCTAATAAGTTCCAATCAGTTCAGTTCAGGTCCAATAAGTTCAGTTCAGATAAGTTCAGTTCAGTTCAGGTCCAATAAGTTGAAGAGAACGCACCCTAAGTGTGACTTTGGTATTGGTATCAAAGTGACTATTTTGATACCAACTTTACTGTGACTTGATACTAATTAACTTACATTTACTTTGGTACTACAACCTATGAAATCACTTTGGTACCCTTGTTGGAGTCCATTCAATGAGACACCAAAGCTTTCTCATAATGTAGTTATGTTGGAGCCTAAAGAGATTAAGCCCAACTACGCGTACTTGTCAAAAATGTACATGTTCACATTACTTATTGATACTACCTTTTGTTCTTTTAATCTATACAGTTTGATTTTCAAGTTTGCCAATGCATAATTTTGACTATTAATATCTTTAGTTAAGAACAAATAAAAAATATAAAAAGTTAATATTTGGAAAATATTTGCAAAGACGAATCTAACAAGATCCCGTTTGACTATACTTTTCCTTGTATATAAATCACAAACGATGGTCAAAGTGAAGTTTGTGAATATATAGTGCCAAAACACAAAGTATGAAGATTAAAAGAAACGACCGAGAGAGTGAGCAATTTATCGTGCTCAAAATATTTATCTACAGTTCTAAATTTTTCTTCATGTTCTGGATTAAAAACTTGTTTGTTAAAAAAAACATGATATATCAAGAAAAAGAAATGTTTAGTACTTTAGTTGATATATCAAAAAACATGTGAAGTGCAAATTCCAGAAAATTAGAAAAGTTCCTTGGTTGACATAAAAAAAATCACTTCATGATGAGAAAACATACTTCCTAGTTCCTATTTCCTACAAGATAGACAAATTAATTAAGGGAAATTCCATCTAGTACCACTCAATTTTTGCAAATTCCATTTAGTACCTAGATTTTAAGAATTGTCCAACTAATACCACTATAATTACACCCTAATTGCTACCGTGACTCTACTGTTACTAAAAAGTTAGGAAATGTTAAGTTAGCTTAGCTAAAAAACTAACTTCCCTCCCTCATTTAATACCCCTTTCTTTTTAAACATATTTGGCCTACTGTGAAGATTATTTCATTGTTAATTGTTATTGTTAATCTATCCTAGATGCGACATGGTTGATCGAATTTGGGTAAACGGGGGGTAATTTAACACCATCTTCCATCACATAATCAAGCTCATCTCGCATCACTCACTGCCTTTGGTAATTGGTATTATCATTCTCCTCCCTTCTTCCAAACCTACTTAACATACTCATCTTCATCTGCAAAAAGTTTTTTTTTTTTTGAGCTCATAATCATAAAATTAGGTTGTCTCCTTTTCTAATTTCGTATGTTGCTCAAATGGGTTTCCCAAATTAATGGTGACATTGGATAATTGAGGGTAGTTTTGTACTGGTTATACCCAAGTGGTGGGATTTTATTTCAATTACATGTTTCTTGAGGTGTTTAAATTTCAATCCCATGTTGTAAATGGCTAGTTTTTGCAAAATTGTTGGTTTTTTGCCCATTACATTTTTTTGAAGCAGTAAATATTCAGGCATGAGAGGCTTTTTATGGATCAGAGAGTTTTGACGAAAATGGGCGTGTTTGGCTCAAATGCTTATGATTTTAGTTCTAAGTCGAGGTTGAAAGAGGGAGGGAATGAGCATTTAGAATTTTGATTTGCAAAATAGTGAAGAGAACCATGAAGAGTTAAAGTTGGGTTTCGGTGCAGAATTGTCCAAGACCAACCAAAAAAAAAGAGCAACGAAGAAAGAAGAGGAATTTTATGGGTTTTGGTTTTGTTTTGTATTTTGAGCAGTAGCAATGGGGAGGAGAGTGAATGGGTTTACGTAGTTAGGTTAGTAATTAGGTTTTAATGTTTTACCTTTTTTATTTTAAGGGATCTAATTTTAAAATAACCTAGCTAACTTAACATTTCCTAACTTTTTATTAACAGTAGAGTCACGGTAGCAATTAGGGTGTAATTATAGTGGTATTAGTTGGACCATTCTTAAAATTTGGGTACCAAATGGAATTTGCAAAAATTGAGTGGTACTAGATGGAATTTCCCATTAATTAATAACTTAGCTTCCTAGGTATTTAAAATTTCCTATAAGGATTTCTACTTCTCATATTCAATCATCAAAAAAATTTCCATACTTCCTATACAATGTAACTTTATTAATATTGCAACTAACACGTTTTAGGAAGTTTAACTTTCTACATTCAACCAAACAACCACTTTATTTATAGATCATTGATGAATTACATATACATATACAGTGGCGGATCTAGAGTTGACATCAGGTGGGTTCAAGTCAAAGTCAAAGTCAAAGTCAAAAGTCAAAGTCAAAAGTCGAACTTACAGACAGGAAAAATAAATATACATAACAAGAAAAATAATCAATTTATAACAAATAAAATCAATTTCAATTGTTGACTATATTCAATTACTCTAAACAGTAAATACTCAGCACATAAAAATGAAGTATCTAAATTGTGAATCGAAACTATAGCATAATAATTTAATGTATAGAATAATAGAGCTTATAAGAAACTAAATAATTCTATATTATATTCATCATTGATTTAGATCTATAGCAGAAAAAATAATCTTTAAAAAATAAACAACGTATTTTTACCTTTTACCCTGTTGAATGCGTCGAATATTAAAATTGTTGGGAATTGGGATAATTGTTCTCCAAATCTCCGGCTTGCCCAGTAAATTTTTGTCAAAAAACACAAACAATTAAGTTTATGATGTTAATTTGCTACTGTGATGGTGTGACGGCTATGTGATGTGACAGATGAAGAATTATTTTTCGGTGGAAAAGAGGGCAGTCTTGTAGTACATTAAAAAAGTGAAGCAAACTGATTTTATTTATTTGCTTTTTTTTGTTTTACCTTTTCCAAGTATAGTAAGGAGATAGCTTTTACCTTTTTGTCCACTGGAAAAAGATTAAAAAGCTGCAAACTTGGTCCACTTCGAGTAAGAAAAGTGGTTTTATTGAACTAGGCAACTAGAGTATAATAATAAAGCAAAGGAGTTGCAGACTCCCTCCCCTCACGTTTCATACTTATCATTAACTTTTTTATTTTTTCTTTTTTCTTCCCCCAAATTCAGTTTACTGTAAAAAATTTCCTAAAATCCAAGTGGGGTCATTTGACCCCCCCACCCTATAACATAAATCCGCCCTTGTACATATATAGCCTTACAAATTGAAAATCATATATATTTAAAAAAAAGGAACTTACAAGCTAATTAAGCATAAACATACATAAATTAGTGATGTAATTAGGTCAAACAGTCTACATGGGAGCTACCTACAAGTTGTACATACATCTCTCCTAAGTCCTCATAATTATAAAGAGTGATACAAAGTAATTGGTCTTTTTCTAAATTGAAAAGAAAAAAACAAAATTGGGACACAAAATGGTCTATATTTTGGACAATTTGGTTTGTGCCCACAAATTAGGCAACTGGGTCAATTGAAGTGTCTCCTATAATCCCTTCCCTTCTTCCCTAGCTGCTTCTTCCAATGCATATGGTACACTAGTTGTTATGAACCTGAAAGATAGATGAAAGGGTAACAATCTCAAATGTCAATCCTCAAATTTAGATATCAATTTTATTGTTGTGTCTTTCGTGTACCAATCCCAAAGTTGCCTTCATGAATCATGCTCTAGTTTTAGCATAGTCTCAAAAATGTGGCCATCATTATTATGATAAGCATTAAGCAACGTGTATTTATGAGTACCGCGTATCCAAATGTTTGATAATTCAAGATGACAAATTTATTGCTGCCCTTGTTCATTTCTTTCTTTCATTTATGATTTATCTCTTCTAAGGTTCTTTAATAAGTGTCCCATTATGCTTCTTCCGCTTTGAAGTATTACTTTAATTCGTTTCATATAAATTGTACTCCTAAATCTTTCATCTACCACAATTGAAGAACAATAAATCGACACATGTTCAATAAATCAACACATAGATTTACATGGTCTACCAACAATAGGTAAAGAGAGAGATCACATCTTATTACTTTCTCTGTACTATATTACTTCACGCAATTTTTTTGTGTTGTCCTAATTTCTTTATCACATACCCTTTTTGGCAATCTAGCTTTTTTTCTACTGTTTTTTATATTTGGATCCTATACCTAATTACTTACTAATTTCGCTCTAGTACTTCCCCTCAAAAAAAAAATTCGCTCTAGTACTTTTTTACTTTCCTATAAATTTGTGCCAAAATGTTTCGTGGGAAATAATTTGAGATAGATAGATAGATAATAGATTGGAGTAGGTTTATAAAACATATTTCTAAATAGTAAGACTCCCCGTGTCGAGTCGTTTTAAAATGCTAGATTTAAGACATCACACATATCTCATCACCAGTCACATTGTTTATAACTACTTCATTTTAGCAAGTTATAATCAACCACTCATGCTTATTATCACTTTATAATTTTTTTTTCAATAGGCAAGAAAAAATCATTTGGGCTGTCCTCGCATAGGGCTCCCACCCAGAGGCCCATGATAATTATACACCCCCAACCCCCTTAAATTCCAAGGAAATGATTGGGGTAGGAATTGAACCCAAGACTTCGCTAGAGAAGATGGGAAAACTTATTATCACTCATAAAAACATATATTACCTAAATTTTAAATACAAAAACTTACAAATGAAACTCATGTTATACACACAAGAAAAAAGACGATGTTTTATAAAGTTGTGTATCATGCTGGTCCAATATCTATCCCGTTATATAATCAATAAATTTGAACACCTCTTATATAAAGAGGATATTGAGTAAAGTAAAAGTGGGTCGCAATTCTGTAAATAAGTGAGTTTTTACCCATTTTGAGCTACGAATCACTTATTGTAACATTTCTAAGTAAGGAAAACAAGTCATTTAAAAAGAAAAGGAGGAAACATCAAGTAATAGTGGACAGATACCAAGAAAGACAGAGCAATACTTTGAAATTAATACAAGGGGAATAAACAAAAATTAAAACAATACATGAAAGGGTACTTGAAGTGAACAAAGAAACACCCCCATTTGCCATGTCTATGTTGACAAAACAATGGTGGACCCCTTGACCTTTCCTGGACATGTATTTAAGTAAGTAGGCTTTTTCTTTCATCATACCATTAAGCCACTTAATTACAAAGCCTTCTTTACTCAGTCTACAAATCCCCACTTCTCTCAACTCTCAAGCCATAAAATTGAGAAAGAAAGAGTAGAAAATAAATTCTGCTACATACAATAGCAATAGCTCACAAAATCCTCAAATCTCGTACATAAAAAATATTCCATCTCATCTACCTCCTAAAAATCATGGGACCTTCTTCTGTATTGGTCTTTCTTCTTGTCTTGCACCTTATGCTATGTGGATCTTATGGTATGTATCTATTGCATGACTCTTAATACAAATATACTATATGATTCATTATCTTGTCTTTCTTTCTCATTTTTTTTTGGTTGAGACCGTTGAGTGATTATGTTGCAATTTTTTTTTGTAGGTGCTCGTCTTGGTAAATTCGCCACGAAATCGACTGATGCTTCTGATCAACTTACCAACGTGGTGCGTATTCATATCTAAGGATCCTCTTGTATTAGTTAAATTGTGTATGTATAAGATTATAGATTTTATAACATGATATTTTATAAAGTACAAAAGTTATGTAGATAAAGTGAGTTGATTATATTATAAGGTTTTTGATATAAATTGTGTTAATATATAAAAAATCTAAACGTTTGTTTGTGCTAATGCTTGCAGGAGATCGAATATGCTGTGGAGAAATTAGATGATCACAATAATAATAATCTTCATAAAAGAGAGACAATTGAAGTGAAATGTGTAGATGATGAAGCTCATTGTTCCCCGAAAGGTACTTTGAAGAGAAGATTCATGAGTACTAGAGTTGCCAACAAGCAGTCTAGTGATTATCATCATCATCCCCATCATCATCATCATCATCATCATCATCATCAATGGGTTCCATGGACATTTGAAGATTACCGTGGACCTTACAGACATATCCCTAGACACCATTAGATCATTAATTAGCTACACTCAAATATTATTCCTTTTAAAAAAAGTTTTCTTTTTGTTATTTATAGCCTATGATAGATCATTAATTTGGGTCTAATCTTAGATTGAGATCAGATTATATTAGAGCTAGCTCATGACATTACATGTAACTCCAACTCTTCAAGGAAGGCTTGAAGTAGTAGCATTCTTTTTGAGACATTAGTAGCATTTTTTATAATTGATTACTCATAAATCTTACTTAATTCTCTATGTTTAAATAGGTTTATTTTATCTATTTTTTGCAGGAAAGAATAGAAAATTAATTACTTCAACCACCATGCCAACTTCCATTGCTAAACCCACACAAGAGGTTGGTACATTATTTGCACCCCACTAAAATTTAACCAATATATATATATATATATCACTATTTTCTTTCAAATTAGTCTTTTACATCCTCAACTTTTGTATGAGGTTGTATTCTAAATCAAACTTTAATTTGCATGCACTAAAAATTATAAGAGTGTTACAATATTCAAACATAATGATATGTTTTAATATAACAAAATAATTATATCATTATTATAAACATGATGTAAATTATGGTCCATTAATCTACAGAATTTGGAGAATGGAGGGAAAAAGATGAGCACCAAAAGGGATGATAAAGCTCATCCAAAATCATCATCATCATCTCTTCATCATAATGATCCATCAACCGGCTTTCATGTTTATAAGCACAAAGAGATTACTCTACCGGAATATGAGAATGCAATGGACATGACTGTAATGGATTACTCCCCAGCAAAGAGAAAACCTCCCATTCACAATTGATTAGATTATTTAATTAAACATGATAGTTTCATATATGTATATGTTATCATTTTCTTCAAAACTCATGGAGAAAATGTATTTGGAATATATGCATGGGAGAAAGAAAGTAAAGAGCTAGCTAGCATTAGTATAGTGGGTATGTAGAGCATAAAAACAGCAAATTAAGTGGGAGTGATGAGAACAGCATTACAGAAATGCTGCAGTCTTTTAGGGTTTAAGTTTAGGGATGATATTGTATATAATTATAAGCTTAGTATAGTAGTATAATTTTATGCATAAAGTAGGATTGTTTTTGCTTTTTTTTTTTGAGGTGGGAGGATGATTGAATCATAATTAAGTTATCCCAGGCCAGAGACTGCGTAGATTGTTCATAACCTATATAAATTATGATGTAAAGTATGTACATGAAAAAGTAGCTCTAATAAAAAGCTTTTTTTATATTTTAATATTTTAACTTCTTTTGGCTTTTGATTGAACTATTGTCATTTCAAAGCAAAACTACTGTCCCTTTATGAGGAAGATGGAATAGATTGATTAACTAACTATATCATATCATCCGCACACAGCCTACGTGGCTACGTCAATTGAAAACATGCATGTTAGTTTAAATTAAGAATAGGAATTACCTGATTATTATGTCAAATCAAAGATGTAAATCGGTTACTAATCATATGGTCAAAAAGCTAACCCGGTTTGTTTACCCAATCGGTCATTCCTCTAGGTCCCTTGTTTATCTCAAATTTAATCAGATGCCCTAAACGTAAATAGTAAGGAATATGAAGGCATTTGTGTTATTAAGTAATTATTTTCCTGGTGAGATCATATTACATTGTCATCTATTAAGTATACATTGTTTAATTGTATGCGTATATCACTCTCTATCATCTCAAAAAATAGGTATGTATTTTGGTTCTTACTCAATATGATCATATATATGAGTTGTCTCTTATGAAATTAAAAAAAAGCTCGATTATTAACATATAAGTATAGCTACTTAACCAAGCTTGCTTGGTGGATGTGATAGGGAATTCACCTTATGACTTTGAGGTCACAAGTTCGAACCCCACTATCTACTTCAAGCGTTGACCTGTGTAGTTGGGCTGGAGACCTGCAAGAGGTGCTGGTCCAGTAGGGTCCTTCTTACCAAAGGGTTCCCTGGTGGGGTCCTCAAAAAAAAGTATAGTTACTTAACTAGTAAATCATCTTAGATAATTGTTTTAGGATGGAAATCCAACCGAACATATATATGTCAAAACACTTCTTCACTCTATGCGAATTCTTTTTTTTATTGGTAAGAAGAAGTGCCCTATTGGATTAAAACTTTGGAGGTGGGGGAAAGTTAAGGGAATCCTACTCCCAAAGTGCCTCTAGTGGGGTTTGATCCCATTATCTCAAGGTTATGAGATATAAACCTTACCACTAGACGAAGTACTACTTGATAAAACAAAGCACTAGGCGCTTGATGTGTTTCGAATACCACACTCCTCATACTACTTGTAATTTAGCATTGTGCTACCTACCAAATGAACCAACTTCAATTACTCTTCACTCTATGCGAATTGTGTTTAGGTTATCTACCAATAAATTTACACCATAGTTCACGTATGTGTACAATATAGAGCCATAATTTATGGCAGCAACTTTGTGATTTTTCGGTTGATATTAAAATTCCTTGGTTAGTGTTAGGTGACTTTAATGAAGTCATGTGTCAAACGGAAAAATTTGGAGGAAGAGTTATTAATCGTCGTCGAGTTGATTTATATGTTGATTCCATTAACTATTGCAAGTTAATTGACCTGGGCTATAATGGTCCTAAATTTACTTGGTCGAATAAAAGACATCGCAACCCAATTCTTGAAAGGCTAGACCGGGGTTGGGGGAATGAGGCTTGGCTTACCTCGTTCCCAAATTCGAGTATATGGCACCTCCCTAGGGTCACTTCAGATCATTGCCCCTTGTTGTTAAAAATTGATAACCCTAGTCCAAATCATGGCCCTAAGCCATTTAGGTTCGAACCTATGTGGATTCGTGACCCCACCTATGACAACACGGTTGCACTAGCGTGGGAAGGGGCTAGAGGTACGGTCCAGGTTAGGCTTGAGAATGTGAGGGAGACCCTAACTAAATGGAATGCGGAGAGTTTTGGGAATGTATACCTTAGGAAAAGTTGAGCGACGAAACGGCTTCAGTAGGGAACGCAAACCGCCCTCCATTTTAACCCAACGTCCCCTTTCCTCCAAAATCTTAAAGCTAACCTTGAAACTGAAATTAGGGAAATTCTAGAGCAAGAAGAGTGGTTATGGCTCATGAAAAGTAGGATTAATTGGGTAGTGGAGGGGGAAAGAAACACGACTTTTTTCCACAAGAGTGTTATGATTAAAAGAAATGCTAGTCGCATCCTAACTATTAGAAATGAAGTTGGAGTCAATCTAGAAGAGCCGGAGGCGATCCGTGAACACATAAGGTCGGCCTTTCAAAAACTCTATAGAACTGAACATTTATCCTCCTCAGCTACCTTTAACATCTCGGAAAATTCTATTAGGATAGCCTACCCCCCCCCCTTCAAATGAAGAAGTGAGATAAGCCTTATTCTCAATGAATCCCCTCAAAGCTCCGGGGCCGGATGGTTTCCACCCAATTTTCTTCCAAAATAAGTGGGAGCTTATTAAAGATGAGATTTGTAAGGAAATGCATGAATGGTTTGGGAGAGGGAAGATTCCGGTGACCTTAAGTCAAGCCCTGATTTGCCTTATTCCTAAACAAGTATGCCCCGAAACGATCAAGCACCTTAGGCCGATTAGCCTATGTAACACGATGTATAAGCTAGTCACAAAGGTCCTAGTGAATAGAATCAAACCCCTCATTCCTCAATGGATTGCCCAAAACCAAAATAGTTTTATCAAAGGTAGGGGGCCGGAAGTCAATCTTGTGGTGGTTTCGGAAGTTTTACACTCGATGCATAAAAAGAAGGGGAAAACGGGTTGGTTTGCTCTCAAAGTGAACCTAAAAAAAGCTTATGATCGCATGGAATGGTGTTTTGTGAGGAAATGTCTGATTAATCTAAACTTAGATTCAAGCTCAATCAACCTCATCATGAATTGCATTTCGAATACTTCTTCCTCTGTGCTTATTAATGGTCAGACCCTATGTCTCCCTATCTTTTCAACATCTGTCTCGAGTACCTCACCTCCCTTATTAACCAAGCCTGCGAGTCTAAAACTTGGACACCCTTTTGGGTGGGAAGAAAGTGAGTTCAGGTGTCTCATGTCCTTTTTGCCGATGACCTTCTTCTGTTTGGTAGATGAATCCATGGCCTTTGCTGTTAGAGATGTGCTGCAAACCTTTAGCCAGGAATCGGGACAAAGAATTAATGAGGATAAGAGTAGGCTTGTTTTCTCCCCAAATACTCCCCCTGAGCTCCAAGAGCTCTTCAAAGATACAATAAATGTGAATGTGTCAGAAAGTTTAGGCATGTACCTAGGACTTCCAATATCACATAGGAGACCCAGAAGGAGGGATGTTCAATTTGTGGTTGAAAAAGTTAGAAAGCGTCTAGCTAGTTGGAAAACTAATTTTCTCTCTAGGGCTGGGAGAGTAGTTCTCATTAACTCTACCCTTAACACAATCCCCAACTACTACATGCAAGCTAACTTCTTCCCCATTGCTACCCTGAATGATCTAGACAGAATCTGTAGCAACTTTTTATGGGGAGAGAAAGAGGGTAAAAATAGAATGCACCTTGTTGCTAAGGAAGATGCTTTCTTACCCAAAGGTCTAGGGAGGCCTAGGAATCCGCAATCACCGTACCCTAAACAAAGTTCTGATGGCTAAACAAGGATGGCGAATGTGTCATGGCCCTCCGAACCTCGCTCAGGAATGCATCATTTCGAAATATGTGTATAAAGAAGGAGTCACAAAATTCAATCAAGGGTCTCAAGTGTGGCAAAGTATCGGAAAAGGGTGGCACATTCTCGAAAAAAGTTGTCAATGGAACTTGGAGAAAGGCCAAAATGTGTTCTTCTGTAACGACAACTGGCTAGGAATAGGGCCAATTAGAGCCTTTGTAATAGGAGCCCTGACCTTTAGGGAGTTAAATGCGAGTGTGAGAGATGTTTGGAATCAGGGAAGCTGGGACGGAATCCATTTCTCAATTGAAATCCCCATCTTCATTATTCACCACATGTTTAGCGTCTAATGGAAACCCACAAATCAAAATGACATGCCTTACTCCTCCTTGGTTAAAAACAACGCCTTCTCTCTAAAGCAAGCCTTCTTGCTCGAAACCTTGACTACCCATTCCCCCCCAAAAGATACCTCTTGGGTTTGGGATGGCCACCTCCCTCCAAAATGAAAATTCTTCCTTTGGCTCTTATGGCATAAGCGCCCCCCCATACAAAAAATGATTTTCTCTCGCAACATCGTCCCCAACCCGGCTTGCAACGTTTGCGATTCATTTGAAGAGAACATTCTTCATGTCCTAAGAGGTTGTGAGCAAACTATGATTTTATGGGATCATATCCCTTTTGACACTGGTCAAAATTTGGGGGACCTTGACTCTTGGTGCGTCCATAATCTCAAAATCAACACTCGCCTCAACGGCCTGGTGTGGAATACTGTCTTTCCATTCTTATGTCATGAAATCTGGATAAATCGGAACAAACACCTTTTTGAAGGGACCCTAATCCCGAATCACAGCTTGACTCTCAAGAGAGCCTCTTTCGCGGCGGGTGAAAACATGTCTTCCCTCCCCGCCTACAACCCACCTCCTTCGAACCCACCTTCTAGCTACTCATTAAAGGACCTGCTACCCTATTGGGCGACCATACATGTCGACGCTTCATTCTCCTCCCCACGGGAGCCCTCAGGTATTGCGGGCAACCTTATAACTCATAACGGAACTTGGGTTGCGGGGTTTCAAAAGAAAGTTTTCACCATTAATGCTAAACTGGCCGAATTACTTGCAATAGTTGAGGGAATTCTTTTGGCGCGCAAGCAAAACTACTCCTTTGTTATAGTGTGTTCTGATTGTCGGGATGCTATTTTATCACTAAAGCAAGATTTATTTCATAATGATGCATACTCGAATATCTTGAGCATTTGCAGGGAGCTAAGGAAGGAATTCAGGGATGTGAGGTTCGAGTTTGTGAAGCGTGAAGATAATCGATTAGCGGATACTTTGGCTAAAAATTGTAGAACCCTCGAGTTTGATTGTAATAGTCTTAGGAACTTGTTGGATCCCCCAAGCTTTTGTAATGATATTCTACTGGGAAAATTTCATTAAACTACCTTTTATAATCAAAAAATTTCAAAAAACTACCTTTTAAAAATTTTCTTTCAAAAAACTACCTTATATAACAAATTTGTTTCAATATACTACCATTTTATCATAAATGGGGTTTAATCACTAATATTTGAGTCACCGTAAATTACTTTTCTTTCTTCCCCGGTCCTCTCGTTTCTCTCTTCTTTTCTCGCTACCCCATCGGCAGCAACACCTACAGCGACTGTCATTTATTGATTAGTATTAAATATAAACGTAAAATGGTAGTATATTGAAAGGAATTTGTTATATAAGGTAGTTTTTTGAAAGAAATTTTTTAAAAGGTAGTTTTTTGAAATTTTTTGATTATAAAAGGTAGTTTTTTGAAATTTTCCCTATTCTACTGGCGGATTGTAATGGGCTATTTAGGCCCGAACTTGGTTAATTTCTAATGTTATGCATGCCTCTTTCACTAAAAAAAAAAATATGACTTCATCTTATCACCACGTTATTTATGAAATAATACAATTTATGGCTTGCAAAGTTAGGGCACATTCTCTTCATTTTAATTAAATAAGTTAGCATGTTTTTTTTTTGCCCAATATATATTTTTAGTAAAAAAATTATTCATCCTGTAAACACAAATTTTTACACCTCCTTTGCGCATTCAGGGCCAACAGTTGTACTCAATAACCAATACAAGTTCTTCCGACGGATTTTTTACTCACTCATGCGCACCCAGAGAAACTTCCCAGAAGGACACCCATCCCAAGACTACCCTCAACCAACACGCTTAACTGTAGAGTAACTAAGGAATTAAAAAAAAGATTTATTTTATTATAATGAGTAGTCTGTTAAATTCCTTTAAAACAATCATGAGTGGTATTACGCACGCACCCACTTTTCCAGCTATTTTTTCCTTTTAACTCTCTGCACCTCGTTTTACCATATCACTTAGCTCAAATACAAAATGATTGTTGAAATTAGAGCGCGTATTCACTATTACTTCCTCCGTTCCAAAATAAGTGAAACACTTGTCTCAAAAAGCTCTCACATAAATGGGAGAAGTGTTTCACATATTTTGGAACAGAGGAAGTATTATATACTCATTACTTACAATCAGGTACTAGCCATAAGATTAGAGAAATAGTAGAAGACAAGAAAATCCAACTCATTGGACATATGGGATATTATAAGATCGAGTATGGGACTATTTGATATGAAAAGTTAGTATTATCAATTTGATAAGTTGATGATGAGACATTAAAAGTATAAATAAGATGTGTTTGTGCTTTATTAAACACAATGGGCCTGAGAAAAATGAAAGGTAGGGTCAATAATACTACTAACTACTACTCTAAAAAAGTTAAAAAAAAATGGATATTTAAGAGTTTAGATTTGGAAATTGAGAGGAGGGAGGGGGGCCGTAGTTGGGCTTTTAATGAAAACAGGTTAAGAAGGGAACAATTGGTAAGCAGGTGCTTTTCATGTAGGGCCCACCATGTTTTGACTATTGATTGCAGTTTTTGAGTCGTCGCTCTAAGTTTTTGCATGTGGGCTCGCATGTTGATGTTGAATTAGTGGTATTGTGGCCCAATTAGCCCTAAGGTTATGGTGGACCTTAAATTATGGATCAACCTATGGCATTAAAAAGGGAAGGTACATGCTATAATTAATGGCTGATAGAAGTATATCATATAGTTTATGAGATTATAACTTATAAGTAGTGAACCAATTTTCCCGTCAAAAAAAAAAAAAACGTATCTAAATCATTATAGATTCTCTTTGGGCAAACAGTACTACTTGGTAATTAAGCCCATATCAACCTAGTATATAGCCAATGCATGTACTTGCCATCCTTAAAATAATTACATGTTCCTCGTTCCAGCCCCGTTTCTGAGTATACGGTGGCCTAAGGGCGAAATCAAAAATTGGGCCCTAATCAACAAGTAAAATCAATGATATACAATGAAAATTCTAGAACAAATTAAAAGTGATATACAGTTGAATGCACACATCAAATCACACATTTCTAATACTTAGATGAAACAAATATATAAATTAGACAAAAGAAGAAGATGAAAAAGACCTTCTGAGGAGGATCATTATCAGGTTCAACAATATCGCCTTCTAACTCAACATCAGATTCAACAATTTCATCCTCTTCTTCTTCTTCTTCCTCTACTTCTTCAACATGTGGCTTTGCTTCCGCCACATCATCCTCGTCACTCTCATCGACATCTCTAGGTTTCTGCATTCACATATTTCAACAACAAAATTATAAATAAATACAAAAAAATTTAAAAAAAATTTAAAAAAATTGAAAAAAAATGAGCGAAGAATGATAAACCCTAGAAAACATACCGCGTTGTCGGAGGCGGAAGGAAGCTTCGCTCCAAGACTGAAAAATAAAAAATAAAAACAGATTAGAAGAAATAGTTTAAATTTATTCTGTTTTTTTTTAAAACTGTTGTCATACTTACAACTTACCGGCTTTTCGTTTTTTTGGGCAGGGGGCCCTGGGCTTCCGCCCCGTTCGCCCTGGGCCAAATACGGGCCTGCCTCGTTCTTCTTTAGCCTTTAGGTATAGGATCCTTTGTTTTTACTATAAAAAAAAAGATTTTGGTGAGTATATCTGTGTTTTCTTCACTAAATTTTTTGAATTATATGGATTCTTTTAGAACTATTTTTATAACAAAAAGAGAAGAGGCACTTAGATCCCATTTAATAATCCTAATGACATTATGTTCCAAAACTTATAACTATAAAATTAAGCTCATTTGGGTTATAAAGTGTAATTTTTTTATGTTATCGTTCAATATGGGATAATACATATTCATACATATACCTATTAATGTCCCTCTCGACTGTGAATCCTTGAATTACCCCTTCAGTGCATATAACTATAAGAAAGCGCCAAAACCACGTAGAGTACTTCTTGAAAAAGTTGAAAATATAATATGAACCATCACTTCGTTTTATTGATGGTTTGAATAGTCAAAACTAATCATCAACAAGCGGGTGTGACGACACAAGTCAAGCATGAACAATGTTTATTGATGGTTTGAATAGTCAAAAGCTCAATGATCAATTATAGTGTCATATATAGATGGAGGAAAGCCGATGAGAAGTAAAAGGGCCAATTGGATAAAATCCAAATGAGAATTCGCCTTAAACCAAGTAATACGAGGTGTATTGTGCTTATATTACAAAGTGAATATCTTGACATCATCCTTCGATGAGGGGTAAAATATACTCCTACTTGTACTCAACAATTATGACACTTTTATTTTGAAATTTATTAAAATTTTCATTTAATAAATTTCATTTAATTTATCTCATTAAATTATGTTTTTCAAGATCTTTAAAAAAATGTCTAAAAGGTGGTTAGAATAATTTGAAAGAAGATTAATATCTAATATCTCATCGAGCTTTTTAGATAAGTTTCTCTTTCATCATTTTAACAATCAATATATATCTTAAACCTATATAGGAGTCAAGAGGCTATAACCGACCACAACCCTCTTAGAGTATATGTTTGGTTGGAGGAATATGGAGTGGAATAGATGGTGTGACACCATTGATGATGGAAATGTTGTTTGGTTGAGGTAACTATTGGGTATGAAACCTCACACCTTGGGTCGGTCCTTCGTCTCCCCTAAACCTCTTCAATCTCATATCCACCAGACCACCACCCCTTATGCAATTCATTAAATGGAAGATCTAAAATGAGAAGATACTACTTATGTGGTTAATGCAAGTCTGTATAGAGATCAGATGTAATAGACTAATAGGGCCTAATTCAAGGAGCAAAAATTAGCCACTTTTCTAAGAAACACTTGCAGTGATTTGCTGTTAGGTACTAATGGGTATTGTTCATCGTTGAGCCTAAACTCCAAACTGATAATTGATATAGTCTATCAATTTTTTTTAAAATGCCAACACATGATTATATTTTTATATTGAATCAACTAGCAAAAGGATCCATTCCAACTTCACCACAAGTTTTGGAGTTCAAGCATAAAAAATGCAACAGCACGCAAGGGCTTTGTGTGTGTGTAATTGAGCCTCTTCTGACTCAAATACAAACTAGGCCCTGTTTTTTTTTTTTTAACTTATTTTTCAGTTTTTTCAATTTAATATAGTTTAGCCAATTCAGTCTCATAAGTTTTATTCCCTTCCATTCAAATAATATCTATTATACTCTTAGACAAGCCAATTCTTATGTTGATGTTCACCTAACATACCTTAAATACTTGTTAGGGATTAACATGCCCTAAACTACTAGCACTACTAGCAGAAGCATAACAAACATAAAGACAAATGAACACATGATGATTTACTTGAAAAATCCCCTCCTCAATGAGGGTAATAAACTACTACCTTACTATCAATAACAAAGATAGTTACATCAATATGAGTCATAAAGGATATAACTACAAATCGCTTTGACAGACCGCTCTGATAGACCACTTCACAAACCATGACACAAACTACTTTATGAAATTGCACGAAGTATTTGGGACTTTATGGAGAAGTCACAAACCGCATACTTTTGGAGGAGACACTCTTAATGTTGACAACCAACAAGACATGCTGCCTGACCACCCTAGACCAGGAAGACTTTCAACACATGACACTAATCACATATACTACAAAAGAGATAACATCTTCTCTTTCTGGCTTCTTCTAAGCAGTTCTTCCTTCAATGCTTCCCCTCTAATAGATATCTTAAAACCCTACCTCAACTAGATAATTAGGAAAGTACATCTCACATATCTTATCACAATATTTTCCTAATACAATTAGGATACTACTACTACTACTTTCCTAATTAAACTAGAAATACATACCATGAAATAATATCCTAACAACTCTAGAATATCTACCGCAATAATACCCTATTATATTAGGAAACATAAGATGTTGTATCATACCAACAATGATTTTGCCCCATTCGAACTTCTACTATTCACGTATAAGGGCCTGGTCTCTAACCTGGTCCTTCTGCTAGTTTATCGCAAATACACTAATTCGTGGGCTTGATCTCAACAATACTCTTTATTCTTTAGACTGTTTCAACATTTAACATTAATATATTATAACTATCATACATGATTTTAAAATATAAAGCACGCATTATATGCATTGGAATCTAATTTCAATTCAAAAGAACTTTAATCATACTTCTAATTTCCAAAGCATCAACGTTGTCTTAAAAATTTTGAGGCCATGTGCTAATTATAAATTTGGGCCATAAATAAAGAAATATTATGCATAGATTGCAAAATTATAAATAATGCATTCCACAAAATGTATCATTGTTAAACTACTATTTTTGACAAAATAAAGCTCAAGTTTGAACATATGGCTAAAAAACATTTCATTTAAGATTTTTGGGCCCTCTAAAAAGTGAAGCCCTTGCCATTGGTCGCTTTGCACGCCCTATTAGACGGCCTCACGGCCCTGATGGGGTTGTTCTTCAAAAATAACCTTTGTAGTCTTTGGAACGGCGCCAATTCAAGCGGGCCTAAGTGGGAGCAAAGGAAAAATAAATCATAGTACATAAAATAAATGGGAGAACTTTTTTCAGTGCGATAGTCTCACATGATTACCAGCATACGCACTGCTTGATTTTAGATCAACGGTACAGATTTGATCAGAAACAGATTCAGAGGTTTTTATTTCCTTCTTCCCTTCATCTTCCTTCTCTTTGCCACGCTTACGACAGATAAGCGTTCCTCCTGTGAAGGGAATCCGCTGCAGAAACTTGAAAGACGCTTAGGAGAGAGAAACACACAACAAATACCAAAAAATTTTGCTCTTTCTATTTTTTTTGAAGTTTTTTAGCTCTTTTCTACTGTATAATCTGATTTACCAGGTTTGTTTTTGTACCCCTTTTTTTTCTCTTGTATTTTTTCTCTATTTATTGGATAAAGTTTGGATTTTTTTTGATGTTGGTGATGATGATGATAAGTTATGAAGGCTAAAATCTGTAGAATTTTATGTTATCATGGAGTAAATGTCATGATTTTTCATGGGTTTAAATTTTTTGTGGGATGATTCTGAAAGCCCTAAACTTGATTTTTATGGTTGATTTTGGGTGTCTGTATATGATGATTGGAAATGGAAGAAACCACTTAAATGTTTGCTCCTTGCATTGAATTGCTGAAATTGGTTATGTGTGTGTTTCTTTTTTTCTGCTAAGTGTGATTTTGAGGGATTTTTCTGGGTTGTGTTTGATTTGGAGTGATATGAGGTTTGGGAGCAGAATTAGGGTTGCTGTTGTCATGGGCTGGGAGTTGATTCTTTGATAAGATTTGGTTTGGAGTTTGATGTTCATTTTAGCAATTTAAAGGTTTCTTCTTTTGCTGATTTATAATTGATCATATCTAGAAGTGTGATGGTTTGCTAGAATTATGCTGGATTGAATCTTCTTAGTGACTAGAGAGTATGTTTTGTCCCAGTTTTCGTTACTCGTGTGGCATTTCTAGTGCTTGCTAGGACTTCATATCAACTTACATGGAGGGCTTTGAGGTTTGGTGTGTTTTATTATGTGATTTAATCTGTCTTAACTCATTTCCCGTAGGTTATACATTTTAAGAGAAAAGTAAACTTGAAATAGGTGCTACTTATGGTAGCAAGCTTATTCATTCCTATGTCTGTGTGATATTTCGTAATGTGTTGTTTAAGCACCGCTTTGGCTTCCCATAGAGAAGTCGTTAAGTGTGGTTTTAGTTTTATGCTATATGCTATTAGTGTATCACTTGATAAAGTATGAAAATGAAGTGTTGAGTCATGAGTGTGGGATTTGATGTGAGTGGTGTTGGTAAGTGGGAGCAGAATTTGGGTTGTGGGCGAGAATTGATTCTTTGATATGATTTGGCTCAAAAGTGTAAATCTATTTATCAAATATCCTAATCTTGTCTTGATACTTAGTGGTAATTATGAGGTTGTGTACGTTTTGACGTTTTGACCTCTCCAGAACATACATATGTTGTTTAAATGCTTATTATGTGCTGGCCTAAAAATGATGATTATATACATGTTTGTTAACGTTTCTTTTGATTCAAACTTGAGGGGATTGGATGTTTCAGTATGTGTTTCAAGATGTGACTGCTCATCATCAAAGGGTTCCATTTTGTTCAGACTTGATCTTCAAGAGAGCAGAAAATTCCCAAATAGGAGCTACTTATGGGAACGAAGTTATTTAATAATAACTTTGCGTAGTACTCCCTCCGGTCTTTATTAGTTTACCCGTTTCTTTTGCACAGAGTTTTAGGAGAAATAATGTTGTGGGACATAAAAAGAAAGAGAAACTATTATTTTATAATAAAGTTGAATGTATGTGTGATGAAAAGTTAGTGGTCCCATTCCAAAAATAGAAATAAAAGAAATGGGTAAACTAATAAGGGACATCCCAAAAAGGAATACGGGTAAACTAATAAAGACCGGAGGGAGTAATTTCGTAAAAATGTTGCTTTGGTTGCCAATGGTACTTTTGCTGCAGGAGCCAATGACTGTTATTCTAGTCTTCTATTGTTATATTCTACCACATGGTTAGATATGAACAGGGAGTACAGTGGTGACTGGTGAGGAACTGAGGGTCAGTGTTTTCTGGAACTTGGTATTTGCCTTTCTTGGAACAGGCAGAGGTACTTTGCTATGCGTGCAGCTTAATTTGTAAAGAAACTTCTTTATGCACTAGCTTGGTATGGTATGTGGGGGAAGATTAAGTGGTATATCTTCAGACCGTGGTTCATGCTAGCTGTATGTTTGGATTGCTGGTCCAACTTTTTAATGAGCTAATGTGCCCCGTCTTCTGATTCCTGAATTTTCTTTTCCCTCACTGAAGCCTTTTGTCCTTCATTAATACTTTGATTTAGCTAAGTTCTGTTATATGTTAAAGATCAAAAGTGCTTTGATCCAGTGCTCTTGCAGTTAGTGCTTTAGTGACAGATCTAACATATATTTTGCACTCTTGGCGAAGTCCATTTTTCCCAACTATCATTACCATTTTGAGATTCCAAATTAATGATGATGGGCAAATTCCAAATTTCTGGATGGGAGGCTATTTTGAGTTATCTTGCTTGAGTATCACACAAGACTGGAATAACGAAGTACCAAGATCCTGTAAGCATGTTCCAGGATGCGGTCTATGGAGAGAGAGGGGGTCTGGGCGAAGTGGGTAACTGTGGCTGAGATTATTGTATAGTGTGTATCAGATTCAGGAGTCCAGATCATTCCACTTGGTACAAAGCATGAGTCATCCATATATTGATTGCCAGTACCACTTTACCGGCTGTGTCTAGGTGGGAGGAAGTTGATGAGTGGCTGTGGTTGGGCAGCAGTTTTCTTATCACATCTGCTGAATTTGTTAAAAAACTATCAGGTATCCTAATGTTGCTGTTACTAGTATAAACTCCTCACGTTGCAGTTATGCTACTACGGGAAGTGGTGTCAATATAACAGGAGCATTGTCCTTAGGGATCAACCAGGCAATACTATATACTCAAACTATGTTCTTGTCTATGATTTTCAGAAGTGAACCTGCTATTCTGGTACTAGTTTTATCTTTATAAAATAGAAATGGTCATAACATACAGTGGTTTAACGAATTACGAATATGTTTAGTAATGATCTCAATGGAGTTACACTGGAACTGTGTAAGAACTTCGTAATATGGGTTATAACTTTAATGTATGTGGTGCGTGTTTGTGTGCATGTGCAGTTGTGCACATTGATGAATGTATGTCTTTGTGTGTATGAATGTGTGCATTACATCTGTAGCATCTAGGTTGTCAATTCGTTTCATAGTGATAGAGTGGAATAAGAGGAACATCTAAGCATTTTAATTTACATCTGTTTGTCAGATTGTTGTGGTTTGTTGAGGATGGCACATAGTGCTAATGAGGTGTTAGGGCTTGCTGAGGCTGGAAATTCTGCAACCACTATAGAAATCAAAATAAAAACAATGGATTCTCAAACATATACCTTGCAGGTGGATAAACAGGTAATCAAATTTTCTATTGCTCTTTTACTTAGCTATTAAATTGTGAATTCGTCTTCAAGGAAAGTATGATCTTTTATGTCTGAACCTATGTGCTACAGATGCCTGTACCTGCCCTGAAAGAACGTATTGCATCTGTGACTGGTATTGTAACAGAGCATCAACGTCTGATATGTCGAGGAAAGATTCTCAAAGATGATCAGCTGCTGTCTGCATATCGTATCCTTTCTTTTTCTATGACAACTATATGATTTTATCCGAACTTCTTTTTTTTGGTAGATATGAAGTATTTTAGGCTTGCTCAACCTTATTCACTGTATTGTCGTGGACAAATTATTAACTAGGCTTTGCTTTTATTGTGTTACAGCTTGATGTTGTGTGTTTTTGTGTTCTTATGCGGTCCCAGTCCAAGTATATATAATATATGGATACTCTTTGGACTCTATAGTCAATATTGCTATGTAGTCTTATAGAGAGAATGCTTATAAAAGGGGAGAATAATGCAAGGGAAATAAACCGTTGTTGTGTACTTACAATTCGTTCTTACATGGATTGCTATAGGGGCCGACAATTTTGTCAAATGCTAGGATCTATGAGTTCTCTTGTAGGCTTCTAGCATTGTGACTATTATTATTGCTACTCTGTAGATTAATCTTGATATGTGGGTTTGATTTGGTTTAGCAATTTTGTACTAGTTGAGTTCATGATTATTCATGTGGCTGATTGGTACAAGGGGGAACATAATCAAACTTGTGACTTGCTTTTAATAGATATGTTGAGCCAGGGTAGTTTACAATTTTTATTTCTTTTGAGGAGTTCTACACTAGGATCACGGGTAGTTTTCAATTATTTATTACCCAGTCCCAGACTAAGTGTTTACCTTATCTTCTGACTAGTTTCTTATGAAACATGTCTTTCAAGATAAGAATTTATGTTTTTCATCTGGCTAAGTCAGATGGCGTTCTTCTCCTTTATTCAATATCTAATTGCTCCTCTCTATATGTGAAATAGAAAGGTGAATGTGATTTGAGCACAGCCATACATGAAGTAAAGGCAATAGTATGTGCTTCTTGGTTTTGATGCTCTTTGTTACCATATAACTTACTATGGAGAGGAGGTTGAACGTGATGGAATCCTGGTTTCAACTTTTAGGAAATAGTTTGAGAAAGGCTATGTCCTTTTGAGATGTAATAAATTATCAGATCTAGGTAACATATTTTATTTGCGCGTAGCCATGTATCTCTTCCAGGAATACCCGCATAGGCCTTCATTTCACATCTAGGGAGAACCTTTGGTTAATGTGCAAAGCTGTGATGTATGGTAATAGTTGTGTCCTTTCGTGGTTAGTTGGTTTTTTAGCATGGCTATTCTTGCCCCATTAGAATAAGATCTGACGTGCAATAAGTGTGTAATGGATGTAATTTGTCAGCATTATCACTCTGCACCCTGTGATACTTCTTAGTTCTACCAATTTGATTGCGATTCTTGTGGTGTAGCAAGGGTATTAAACGGCAGCTGCATCACCACATGAAACCTCCTGGTAAGGGTTTCTGAGCTCTTTGTGAAATTAGGCCGCGACATGAGAATGCTAGCATGAGTTGAAAGTGGGTTCATTCTATTTTCTGAACTTCCATCATCTGATTAAGTAGCGGCTGAGCTTTTCGCGATTGCCAAATATGTAATATTAGTGCTTTCTGCATTTCATATGTTCTCTTTCCACTAAAGCTTGTCGTAATTAAGTTCACTTAACATAAGCTAGACGTGGAAGATGGTCATACTCTGCATCTGGTAGTTCGAGAACCAAATGCATCATCATCTGGGAGCTTGCTTGCCGATCCAGGTTTGAATCCATGTTGAACTCTAATTGATTTTGGCTTCTTGCTCTCATTTTTTGGTTATATATATATATATATATATATATATATATATATATATATATATATATATATATATATATATATATATATATATATATATATATATATATATATATATATATATATATATATATATGTTTGTTTGGTTGGACAGAATCACGGAAAACATTTTCAATGGAAAATGTATTTTCTTGAAATACTATTTTCCAAGGGGAATACAATCGTAAATTACTTTTCCTTTGTCTGGTTTCTCACAAGAGAAGTTAGAGAAAAGGAAAAATATCTGTATCTTGTTTACCATATTGGTAGGACTGCAGGTTTGTTGTGGTTTCCATCTTGCTTGTATCTATGTTTGTCAACTATGTCAAGCACCAAGGACCAATAAATAACGTATAATTGAAGCCTGCAGTGAGTCTAATCAATATTACTACTATGTAGATACACTTATCTAATGTTACAAATCATAATGCATATCCTTTTAACCTAATTTTGTGCTCTCATGTACTTGTATAGATACTCAAGAGATACAATTGAAAACTAAACCAGATACTCCTGAACCTAAGACTTGAATGTAAGGAAATTATGGCCTTGTTTGGCAAATAGAGTTTAGAGTTTGTTGTTAGAGTTTTAACTTTTTGTTCAGTAGATTTGACTGATGATTTGACAACTTTTTTTTTATAAATGTGTTTGGTAACAATTAACTAATTGCTAAAAGCTTATTGCCATTTGTTTGTGTAAAATGACATTTATAGACATTTTAATACATGTGTAGTATTATTATTAGAGGCAAAAAAGTCATTGAACATATTTTTACCTAATCCTCTAAAGAAAAAGCTCCTATTAGGAGCTTTTTCATTTTGAGAGTTTTTGTTCCAAAATTCTCTTTTACCAAACACCCTTTTAGAGTTTTTGATTAGTCAAAACTCTAAAAATGGTCCAAAACTCTCTTTTTGCTCCAAAACTCTAATTGCCAAACACCCTCATATGCTTAATAACTCGAATGATGCTCAACCTTTTGAATTGTAGTTTTCTGATGGTTCAACCGTTCAATCATGCATGTTCTTATTGTTTTGTTTATTTTTTGTATCGGAGGGACAATGTGAAACTGAATTGCGATGCGGCAACAGGACCAACAAGTATTGATGGCCTCACATCAACATTATCCCAATGCCATATATAAAAGAGGGGGGGGGGAGCTTCTGATGTACACAGCCTTTTATTTTTCATCAATAACAAAAAGGAGAGGCTGTTTACGTGTTATTGTCATCATTACTATTATCGTTATTTCTCTGTCGTTATTGTTATTATCATTAGTATTGCTGAATAAGTTGCCTTTATCCGTTATTATTATTTTTTTAACTGATGCTTAAGAATACCTAATAGAAGTAAAACTTATTCTTCACTAAGAGGCTCTTAAGACTTTCTTGAAAAATTATTGCAGGTGTTGATCGGTCTTCTAGTGGTAGTCGCGGTCAATTTTATCAAGTTGCTCCTGGTATTGTTGTTGAAACTTTCAATATGCCTGGACAAGGGGATAGAGTACTTCCAGATGTTAATCGGGTGAGGCTATGCTCTATTTGAGACTTGAATACACTTTCCTAATTTATGCAGCTGATTTTTTTCTGCCTTTTGTTGGAATTCATTCTTGTTTCTATGCAGATCATATCTGCTGTTCTTGGGTCTATTGGCATTACAAATCATGGAAATGGCAATGAAGGAACTGGTACCAGGGTAATTCTGAATTTAGAATTTCTGATTTGCTCATTTTAAAATCCAGAGCCCTCTAAGAATGTACTCTCTCCGCCCCTCTTTGTTTAATAATTTTCCTTTTTGAGCCATCCCTTTCTATATTCTAACCTCTGTGGTAAGCTTTTTTCTCATTATTTTTCTTTGACCCCACACCCCCACTCATGTTTTCTCTCTACTGTTTCACTGTCCTTAAAAACTGTGTACAAGCCTTAAGTAGCACATCAACAGGTATGAAGGGAGTATAACATCAATACATGGTAGAAATATGAATAGCCAAGCCATATTTGAGAAAAAGAGCTAGGAATCTGTTTCTAAATAATTAGAGGAGCAAACCCGGTTCCACAAATATCATATTTGTTTCTTCTAGTGTACTTCTTCTGTGATATTCACACGTGCATTCTCCTTGTTTCATCAGTTGAGACTTTCTTCATGCAGGACCATGTTGATGATAGACCTGGAGAGGCTCCTATTTTAGATGATATTGTAGATACAACCCACACACCACATGAACAATCTGGGATGAGAAGCTCCAATGATAGATCTAGGCTGCATAACGCTTTTGGGATTCCTGCTGGACTTTCATTTGGGTCCCTACAGGCACCGGTACTTGTGTGCTAAATATTCCTGTCAACTGCGGCATACATTTGGCCAGAGTTAATATTGCATTTGTTTAGGGCGCTGCAGGCCTTGCCAAAAGTGTGATCCATACTGGGTTCTATTGATGTGTTTTAACATACATCTGATTCCCCTAGATACTGGGGATTCTATTTTTTTATCAATTCACGATGTTTTCGGGTATTGCAGGTAATCCCTGATGCCCTTGCGACCTTATCCCAATACTTAAGTCATATGAGACAGGAATTTATGGACAGTGGTTGGTTTCCTTTTTTGTGTGACATCGTTTAATTGATCTGATTCTTTTATTCCTGTGCTAGCTCATTAAATATCTATTCTAAATTATCCAAACAGGAAGAACTAGTGAAACTGACAACGAGGCTTCTCTGCATGGGAATGAAGGTGGACCTAGTTCCTTGGCACAGTCTGAGAGTACGCAGGAAGGGCTTCCTTCTCCAGCCTCACTAGCAGAATTGTTGTCAGCTACAAGGCAGATGCTCCATCAACAAGTGGAAGAATGTTTGCTTGTATGTTCTTTAAAAAAATTGCTTTAAGAAATATCTTTATGTTTAGCAAAGTGAAGTGGGTCTGACCATCCTGAGTGATTTTCACTGTTGCTTAAAGTTAGTGATGTTTGAATCATGTTGAACGCATTTCTTTGGGTACTGAGAATTTATGAGGGCTTGTATTATGTCAATTTTGGTGGCTGATGGTTGCTTAGTATGCAAATTTTAACTTGGCTTGCAGCAACTAGGAAGGCAGCTCGAAAATCAAGAGAATATGACAGAGCCAGCAGCGAGGGTAACTGTTCAATCTGGCGCATTGAGAAATGGGATTCTTCTACAAAATCTAGGTGCATATTTTCTTGAGCTGGGTCGTACCGTCACAACACTGAGACTTGGCAGATCACCTGTGGGTTATGACTTTTTATCTTCTGCAGATTTTACATTTTAGTTTGTACCAGTCATTGAATGTTTCACTATCTTATATACTTGTTCACAGTCAGAAGCTGTAGTCAATGCTGGCCCTGCAGTTTTTATTTCTTCATCTGGGCCTAATCCACTTATGGTTCAGGTACTTCTTGCATCACATACAGATGTGCCCATTCATCTTAACATTTTGCTGACTGAAGAACTTTTTGCAGCCTTTGCCATTCCAGCCTGGAGCAAGTTTTGGTACCCCGCTTTCAGGAACTTTACAGTCTAGCTCTGGTTCGATGAGTGGTATTGGTTCTGGGTTTGTTCCTAGGCGTATAGATATACAAATACGAAGAGGTTTGTCACTTTTGTTTATTATCTTATGATGCGTACGTTTTTTTAGTGCTTCACACTAATTGTTTTTTTTTTCCACATTTCCAGTTGGCTCGTCAACGCAACAAACTGAACCTTCTGGATCTAGGCAATCTTCAGGCCAAAGGAATTCTACAACTAATGTCAGTGGAGAGGCACCAATTAACCAATCTTCTACTGAGAATTCTGCTGCTCCATCTTCAAATACTGGGTCGGCTGTTCGTATTTTACCTTTCAGGACAATGATGGCCGCAGTTCCTGACCTAAATCGCTCACCACAAGACTCTTCTGGTGGTGCATTAGGGATATTATATCCTGTTCTTGGAAGATATTCAAGTATACCCTCTGGAAATGTGAGCAGTAGAACTGGAAATCAAGTGTCGGATGAACATCACTCTAGTGGCGTCCAAACTCAGGCGCATGGCAGTTCTGAATCTGCAGCTTTGCAGCAAAATGTTGAAGGTCTTGCTGGAAATGGTAATTAGACAAGCTCTTGATTTTCTTTTCAATACTTGAGTTTTATACACACACTGATAGCAACATCACGATTTTTCTAGTTTGAAATTTATACACACTGCTAGCAACATTACCCACACGGCAGGATGTTGTAATATTGTTTCAATTTTTTTCATATATTTGAGGGAGTGGGTATGCTTGAGTTTTTTTTAAACTTGTGAGCAGATGGCTTTAGACATGGCCAGACTATTATAGGAAGATTTCTTTGTAATATCAGTATCATGAAGACTGAAGAGGCTACAACCTAAGGCAGAAATGAATGTGTTGCAAAAATTTACCTAGTGTATTTCGACCCGGACGCTTTGGAATTGAGGCTGCCCCTAATAACCAACAAATGGCAAGCACTTTTCCTTGTGTAGATCCTATTTCAATGGGGACTTGATGAGTTGATCCGCCTACACATTTTGCTTTTCATGCGATATCGGGAGTTACTCCACGTTTTGATTGATGTAAGACGGAGCTTGTAGAGTATTGATTGCTTTGGTGAAAAAGGTGGGAGGGTTTGTATGACCGTGCATAGTGTAGCTATTTAAAGTGATGCAAAGGGCTTAATGATTATCAGCCTTCTTTTGTTGCTTTCACTACAGATATACTGTACTGTAATCTTCGTCGTGGATGAAAACATGGGATCATAGGAAATAGGAACTATAAACTTGATAGGGGTTGAAGCTTGAAAGTGATTTAGTAAGACCTAATATGGGTGTGGAGAATTTGTACTACTACCATTTTTGCTTACAGATACTTTGTGCTATGCTTTACATAAATGGCATGGAAGGACAGAGGAACAGTAGAATTTGATGAGGGGCAAAGCTTGTAGTGTTTCATTGTTGCTCTCTGATGGAGAATTTGAAGTACAAGCATCCTGTTTATCATAAGTCACATTTGAATATGATGGTTTAAACTTTGACAATTAAATTTGTTAAAATACAATTTGAGTTATAGATGAAGAAATTACTAGATATTTTAAAAACGAAATTTAAAAGTATTTTTTATAGTTTATTATGGTGTTCATCATATTAGTATATGGGACAGTAGATAATGGTCAAAGTTGACCTGCTTTGACTACAAAAGTCGAGTTTGGTTAAACTTTCTAAATGGAGGACATAAGTGTATCTACATTCATAGTGGCAGGAAAATATAATCTTTGGTCGTACTTCTATCAACCCTTCAACATGTGTCCACGAGTCCATGTTGTTGGAGCCTTGGCTACCCCCTTGTTTAACCATGGATAGCTCATGAAGGAACATATTTTTCTCTCTTTTCATGCTACTTTCCTATTTCTAATTGTGCCTTCTTGTGCTCAGTGACTATTGCACCTGCGATCATGTGCATTTTCAGAGTTGTAAGTAAAGGTTCTCTTGCTTGAGAATATTTGGTGCTTCAACGGGCTATTTTTGACCATAATCTTAGACCACCACCTTTAAGTGATTAATCTGTACATTTAAGATCTCTTTTATTTTTTCATGGATAAATCTTGCTTTTATCTGTTAGTCTATTTTGTTTTGAAGTCGTGCAATTATGTTCCTTGCTTAACTGATAATATGGTTTTCTTTTTTCGGTTTGCCTTCAAGAGTTGAGATGGCTCTAATTAGTTTTAACTGGTTATGGTAATTATCTTTATAATGGCATGTCCATTTAGGTTTACATGTGTGCCTTCTGCTTCACCTTCAGAATTCTAGAAATTTAATTGAGACGTGGTGTGTGTTTGTTTCTTTGAGCAGGCGGGGCTCCAGCTTCCACCGCTGGACAAAGGGAGTCAGTTTCATCTCGCACCATTGATATCAACATCTTGTCTGCAGGAGGAATCCATAATGATCAGAATTCTGAGGGAGAGATCCCTCCCGGTATTCTTCAATTCTTGAGAGGACTCTTCCCTGGCGGGGAGATCCAAGTAGAGAGTTCACAAGGAACAGGCACGGGATCAGTTACAGAGCAAGAAAGGACTAACAGCGCGGTTGCACAGGAAGCAGAGCCGATGGTCACCGAGGAAGGAATATTCTTGTCAAGAATGCTTGAACAAATTATGCCTTTAATCTCCGAGCACGGAGATGGCTCCACTTCTTCAACTCCAGTGAGCATTCACTCTCTTGTGTTTGTGTTCTTGCCTGTAATTGTTACTAATATATATTTTTTAACTTGTGTTTACAATTTTTCTGACTTATTATGAGTTAAGGATTGTGGATATTGTTTTGGTGGATGAATATAAACATTTATTTATTGCAGGCTGAGGATAATGAAGTTGGGACATCAAGGCGAGAAGCTGATCTAAATCCTGGTCCAAATTCTAAGCGCCAAAAGGTGAAATTACAAATCTTATACTTCCTCCGTTCCAAAATAAGTGAAACACTTCTCTCATTTATGTGAGAGCTTTTTGAGACAAGTGTTTCACTTATTTTGGAACGGAGGAAGTATTCTTGTTGACATTTTCCTTCCTGTAGTAGTTTGAACTTTAGAAGACTTAGAAATATTTTGTTGGGAGAAGAATGTTTGTTTGGGAGGAACATTTTCCATACTAAGCTAAGTGGTGTTGTTATTTTCCTTGGTTTGTTTAGGGTAGAAAATTGTTTTTCAATGATGGAAAATACTTTACCTTTTTTGAAGAAGATCTCCTCATTTTCCTTCATATGCTCCTTACCTCGCTTTGTTTTTTGCCATCCATTCCCTTGCCTCCATTCCATATTCCTTGGAAAACTAAACAAAGGGAAACCAAACTACTATTTTGTTGTTCCTTGGCGATTTTTATTATTATTATTATTTATTATTTAATCAATTGTAGCTAACTAGCTATTGTAATTTTTATGGAAAATCACTTTGCAGTAAAAATGTTTTGCATCCAACCAAATTAGAGTCTATTATGGCCCCAGCTTATCTGATAAAATCCCCTTTTACTTTTTGATGCAGAGGGAATGAGCTGCTAAACAGGAAAGTTTTGTTTAATCATAATACGCGCAAAAATCGAGTGGACGCGGTTAGCATCGTGAGCGTTATTACTGGGGAACACAGGATCACTTTTGAGTTTTTTGATGCTACATATACTTCATGGGAAGCATGCACAAATTTACTAGGCTATTCTGGTTCTATTTTTGGTCTTCGTCTTTGGAACAATTTAGGCATCCGAAGAGAGGTTTTACTTTTCCCCATTTTATAGTAATTTTTGTTTCCTTTAGTACTCCTGTACATGCAATGCACAGATAATACAGAGTAATTACATTTGTCACCCCTCCATCTATATTTGAGGCTATTCAAAATCAATTTCTTCACTGATGGAGTATCATTTGATGGTTCGATGATGGAAAGATGGCACTGAGCTTCATTCAGCAACTTGTTGCTATTTTTTGTCCTTCGAAATTTTCTGCCAGATTTTCAATTTTGTTTGGATTGTTCATGTAGAGAATCTGTTATATATGCATTTCTGAATTTCTATATATCGAACTTCCAGCATTTTATGTAACTTTTGCACGTGGGTTATGATCATCCCGGCAAGTCGAGGATGGCCTCGCTAGTCGCTTGTATGCTGGAGAGGAAACTATAGATTGGGATACTTGACAAGTAATGTTTCTGACGAAATTTTGGTTATATCTGTCATGTAAAGTATGGCCCTCGAGTTCGATCAATGTTGAAAATTCAAACACATAGATGAGTGTTTGATCGAATTGATCAATGTTTATTTAGAATTTAAACGAGTAGATGATTGTTTGATTGGTGCAAAAATGCTCAGAGTCATGTTTCATGGGATAGTAAAGCTTGAAAGTTATTTGCTGACAACTAAATGAAAGAAGTATACTAGTATGTTTTAGGCAGGTGGAATTTGGTATGAGAAGCTGGTGTTACCTCATTCAGGGCCGTATTTGGGTCTGGGCGAGAGAGGCAGGTGCCCAGGGCTCCAAAACACATAGCCCAAATAAGTAAAAGCAAAAGAGAGAATAAAAGGAAAAGTAGAAAAAAAGAAAGGAAAAGTAGAGAAAAAAAAGGAAAAGAAAAGATCACTGCAATACTGCAAATGCGGTCGAGAATTACGCTTATTCTTCAACTTATAACTTTTTCAATCAAATTTAGTTTCTTATTCAATTCTCCTACTAGTTTTCCAATTCAATGCCAAACGCTCAAATTTTTTAGGTAATTTCTCTATTTTCTCTGCAATTTTTGTTTTTTATTCGATTTTTTTAGGTTTTACAAATTCTGAATTTTATATTTCATTTTTCCACCAAGAATTATTATAATTATTTGAGAATTTCAATAAGACCAGTAACTAAGTATTATACATTAAATCAATTTAATTTTTCGTTGTGATTTTCTAATTATCATATTGTTTTCACGCATAATTATAGTTAATTTTTTTGAAAACTTGAATAAGTTTTGTGAAATCAGATTGTTGCTGATGATTTATAATGAACGATTGGGCTCGGAAATATGTCTACTTCTATGGCATTGAGTTCATCATCTTCGGCATTTTTCAGCAAATCATTCTCAACCTGGATACCCACATCATATACTCTTGTGAAGCTATCGAGACCTAAGTATTTGAAGTGGTTTTTGTATTTAGGGAGGAGGTTAGAAACGAATATTCGTACCAAGTCTTTTTCCGTAGGCCTTGATACCATATGGATTGATTTCTCTCTCCATCTGTTCAGGTAAGTGGTAAAGCCTTCATTTTGACCTTGTTTAAGAACCTCGAGCTCTCTAAGGGAAGTTTGCAATTGCGCGTTCGACTCATATTGTTTCATGAAAGCAATAGTGATGCCTTCCCAAGTTTCAGTTTGCTTGGGGTCAGGAAATAAAACCAATTTTGGCAGATAGGGTCCAACAACATCGGGAATACCATTGCGTAATGCTTAGGGTCGACTGATTTGATGATCATGCTCAGGGTCAACCAATTTTGGCAGATAGGGTCCAACAACATCAAGAATACCAATTTTGGCAGATAGGGTCCTGGAAATTGGAGTTTCATTGAAGATAAAAGTGGAGAAGGAAGACGAAAGTGTAAAACCAAGAGTAATCTGAAAGGAGAACCAAAATTCAGATAATTTTCTTGATTATAAGTTGTTAAATCGTTAAATTTCTGCACTTTGTTGTTTTGGTGAAGTTTAGGATTTGATTGAGTTGTTAAATTTTCTTGATAGAGGAGACGATCAACAATGAGAATTTAAGGGAGAGAGAAATTAAGCAATGCGAGTTTAAGAGAGAGAAGAACCAATGGAGGAAATGGTTTACTTATGGAGGGAATTTTTTCCTCCAACCGCTGTTAATATGAATCATTAACATGGATAATAAGTAATTAACATTAAATGTTACATATACTTAACGGAGGGATACTATATAGAAAACTTAAAAAAAACTCATGGGTACAGTGTAGAATTAAAACACATTAGGGGTACAACGTAGAATTTTAAAGAACACATGGGTATATCATAGAAAAACCCTAATATATATGAGAGTTCTGCCAAAAAATACATATATATTGTATAATATAGCAAAATGCCACCAAATAATAATCTATTTTGATGCTCTTTTAACCATAAATGTGTCCTTGGATTTATCACTTACAATCTTCACATATGTTTATAGCATAACAACAACACTATTATTACTATTATTATTTCCCTAAAATTGACACTAAATTAAACACATACATTAGGTTAATATAATTTTTTTTTTGGTCGAAATAATTTGGCTTTCATTTCACCTAAAATGTGCTACAATTTAACCAAGAATCAAAAGCAGTTGTTTAAACTTTTGGGCCCCCTTCTGACTTGGCCATATGAGACACCCCCTAAACTCAGGGTGTAATTGCCCAATATGAATTTATGTTGTTATTTACAATACTAAGTTAATCATTATACCGTTTTATTTTCATGTCATGTTTTAGACCCTTAAAGGTTGTTAATGCATATATATTTCAACAGCTCGTCTTGCAAGAGACCACCTAATTATAACATTATAATTAGGCAGGCCCAAGTCCAAACAATATGAGCTAATCAGCCCATATTGCAAATTAAAATAAACACAACAGTGTTTTTCTCTCCTCTGTCTCTCTTACGCGTTTCTCTCTCCTCTCTTCAATGGTGGAATTTTCCCATAGCAGCTCCATCATCACCTTCTCCGATTTCGATTCTCCGATTCAACAACCAACACAGTTTCTCTCTCTTCCTCTTACTCTGTCAAACAAAAACGAACAAAAATTCAACAAATTCGAGGCCAAAAAATTCCAAGAAATGATAAAAAGCAAGCTAAATTGTGTCGGAAAATCAATTGCCTCAAGTTAGGGTTCACGAAAAAGAAGAATGGAAGCTTAATGTGTCAAAATTATGGTTCACGAAAAGGTCAAAAACTTCTATTAATTTGTTAATTTGTCATTTGCGCATAAACTACCTCTGTTTATAGATTTTTTACTTACAATTGCATATTGATTTCGACTCCTGAAAATCTCAACAGATTTGGATCTCAATTTCAAACAGAGAAAACGAAATATGGCAAAACGTAAGAGAATTTTGATTCAACAATCAAAATTCCTCCGTAAATCTTTCCAATCTCCTCTTTCTCTCTCCTCTCGTTGCGCTCAATCTTCCGGACGCAACTTCGTCGTCCGCGCTTCTGTATGCCTTCTCATTTCAATTCCTAATTTGTTTGTTGCTGCTGAATTTGATTGTTGTTTGTAGTTTCTGGAAAATTATTTCAGATTTTGAAACTTCAATTGACTGTATTTGTTTTGGTTTAGTAGGGGAAATTGCAGATTCGATTGTGAAAGTGAATTGAATTGACTTGCATTTTGAATTGACTTACATTAGTAGCTACTATAACTTGATTGGTGACCACTTTAAGTCATTTTGGAATCACTTTAAGTCATTTAACCTACACTTGATTGGTGATTAATTTTGGCAGTAAGTTTATGTCTATTTGTGACCACTTTAATTAATTTAGTATCCACTATAACTTGAAACTACAAGTATGTATTCGGAGTATTCTTTGAAGTACTTAATTGATGATGTCCACTTTGTATTGATGTATTGTCTATCATGTTTGCTCTAATTTGAAACTTCAGGCAGGTGTGAATAAGCTTGCAGATGTGGTGGGGGTTACTCTCGGTCCTAAAGGGAGGAATGTGGTTTTGGAGAGCAAGTATGGCTCCCCTAGAATGGTTAATGACGGTGTCACCGTGGCCAAGGAGGTATGAAAACTATTAAGAGATTAGTCCCTTTAGTGCTAATATTTACTACTACAAATATCAATGGCTAAAATGGCTGTTTAATACTAGTTAGTTTGAATCTACTCCTTAACATGAGACACATTCAGGTTGGGGTTGAGCTAGCCAGATAGGTTCGTTTGGAGTTTATGTATTTTGCTTGACATCAATTAGTTGATTTTATATGCAGGTTGAACTCGAAGATCCTGTCGAAAATATTGGTGCACAGCTTGTTAGACAAGCTGCTTCTAAAACTTTCGAGTTAGCAGGTGATGGACTGATGGGACCACTAAATCTGTAGTTTTAGCTCAAGGTTTGATTGCTGAAGGTGTAAAGGTGTGAGGAAACTACCCATAATCATTGTAGGCCTCTGAAAGTTGCAAGTTTTTGGCGTTGAATCACCTGCTTGACCAATTAATGGTTAAATTCTTTCAGATTGTATTAGCTGGGGCAAATCCTATTCAAATAGCCAAGGGGATTGAGAATACTGCAAAAGGTTTAGTATCTGAGCTGAAATTAATGTCCAAAGAGGTAAGTTGCCTTCTGCAGTGATATTGGATACTCTATAGCTATACACACTTTGTTGTGTTTCCAAGAGGAATATGAAATGTTCATACGTTTGCTATATTGGGCATATCAAGCTCAAATGAGGAGAAGCTCAAATGAGTTGACGTGCTATAAACCCAATTGATAAATTGGGGGAGCCGCCTTCAGATATCGTTTTGTCAAGGCAATGATTGATAAAATCATTACCAAGCGAGATTGAAATCTAACGATTGTTAGATATCGAAGAACCATCCCATTTTTAAAATCGGATAAAACAAACCATATCCATGAAATCTTTTGCCACGTAAACCCTAACCAACCACATAAACCAGATCCAACATTATGAAGATGGAAACTACCTCCAGCAATTAACAAAAATATCAAGCAGATTAAGCTAACAAACAACAATACCATACTACACAACTAACCAAGAACTAAACAAACGAAAGGCAGATTACTAAACTTAACACACTTCCAAGGTCCAATCCAACTAACCACTAGGGGAAGGGGGAAATAAACTCACAACCACCGGAAAACTAAAGAGGGACGCAACAGGATAGGGTAAACCTGACACAACACTAAAAAAAGGTAAAACCTACAAGTGTACAACTTAGACCGTTGAACTAGGAGGAAGGGGAGGGGGGGACGCCCAAACCGACAAGGGGGAGGGGGGAGGGGAAGCCCAAACCGAACCTAACACTAACACTAAAAGGGGGAGGGGGGAGGGGATGCCAAACTGAAACGAACACTAATACTATCACTCTCGCAACAGGGGGAGGGGGAGGGGAGGCCCTAAAAACGAAAAACAGGGGAGGGGGAAGGAGATCTGACCGACGCTACGGTGGAGGAGAGCCGACGATTTAGAGGCCGCCGGAAGTGGTCGCCGCCCACGTCGAAGAAAGAAACCAAAACAATGAAGAAAAAACACGCTGAGAGAAATGAAGAAAACTTTGAAAAAAACAGGGGGAACTCGCCGGAGAACCCGCCGGAAACTACGCGGCGCCGGAACTCCGGCGAGTTCCTAGGGTTTGATTTGGGGAGGGGTTGCTTGTTAGAGAGAAGGGAGAGATTTTGTTTAGAGAGAGAAGGAGATATTCACTGGACCATATTAATGACGGATAGCTTGTATGTTGTCGAAGGAATGCAATTTGACATGAAGAGTGGGAAGTCCAACAAATATCAGAGAGTTAGGTTTTTTCTCTCATTGAAATTTTCGTCTCTTAAATGCTTCTTTCATTCCCATTTTGCCTGTGTGATGTTTTGATTATGCATATAAGTTGTTTGAGCAAATCAACTCAACCCAAATTCCATTAAATAGCCACATATAATAAGAAAGCTAAGCGATTTAGATAATTACCCAGTTTGTATTAAAATGTATAGTTTTTAGTTTTATTAGTGACCACTTTAAACTTATCAATTCTTTACATATTCGATTTGTACTAATATCACCATTTTTTACAGGAGAAGAAGACTTCAATTAAGAGGGCAACCGAACAATAAAGTAAACTTCCAAACAAAAATGCAGATAAACTAGTCACGTTGAAGAAAAGGATGACAATGAAAGGGGAGCTGCACCAAAAGCCAAAATGAAAGCAAAAAGGGCTTATTTTAATAAGTGACCATTTTATGTTAATGCAATATTTTTGTACAACTTATGTCGACAAGTGACCAATTTATGTAAATAAGTGACCATTTTAGCCTCGTAATTATGTTACCCATTCTTCAAGAATAGAGTATGACATTGCTTAGTCCATTTAGGGACTACTTCAGTCCATTTAGGGACTAGTTTATGAATTTGAAGGAGTGTGAAATAGGTTTATGAATTTGTGGGAATATCTTTATCTTCCTTCTTATTTGCTTGCCAAGATTATGGCTATTTGTTGATGTTCAACTCTCAATATAGGATTATGAATCCAGTTACTATGCTGATGTTCTAGTTTGGCATGCTATGAGCCATGCACTCACTGTAAAGTTTGATAGAGTAGAGGTGGAGTGAGTGGTGGAAGCAAAAGGAATGAAATATGTACGGTCCTGTTCGGCAACAACTTTTGCACTAGCTTTTAGTGTTTTGACTAGGTCAAAACACTAAATGAGTGTTTGGCATAGTAGATGTGGGAGTAGCTGTTGGAGTTTGAGATAGCTTTCCCTAGCTTTTCCCAAACGTTATATTTTATAGCGTTCAGTTTCTGTAAGTAGCGTTCTACTTTTTTTTTTCTTTAGAGGAAAATATTGCTACAACCAGGGAAGACTTGCTCATCATTTCCACACCTACATGGCTCCATAGCTGCTGCAGATATCCTCTAAAACCAAATTCATATTTTTTGAAACCAAAAGTTTCGGTATTTCCAAATAAATCATCGCAATTCTTTTTTTCTCTTTCCAATTAAACATGTTAAATTGTAGTTCAGCATCAGATTTCAATTGTTCCCACAAGTGATTAAATAAAAAAAAATTAATATTTGATCTTCAAAGGAGGTAACTTTAGAAATAAAAACCAATCATTTTGGTCAGAAAGTGGGATATGCACAAGCACACATACTGACATACATGAAGTCTGAAGAAGGAAGAGGAAGGAGATGTTACCTCGTAGTGAAATCAATTTCAGGTATTTATACAATTTTCAGAATGATGAACAGATGAAGGACTTTCCTAATTTTAGACTCCTAAGCTTGGTAAATGTTTCATAATACCATATGGTAAATGTTAAATGAAGGAAAGAGAAAAAAAATTGAAAATTCAGATCTGAAATTAGAGGAGATAGAGAATTAAGAAAATTTCATCTTCACGCATGAAATCAGGTATTATGTCATATGAGAATGAGAGAAGAAATATAAGTATTAAATGTTGTGGATCTAGTTAAAAAGACAAAACTAGACTTAAATAAATTTAAGGACATCATAGTAAAAGAAAATAATGCATTGTGTTTATAATATTGACAATTAATTTAACCATAACATAATTAATTATATTATTGAAATTAATATTATAGCTAAATAGTATGCCTTTTTTATCTTATAAAAAATGGCTTCAGCATCAAATAGTATAATCTCAACAGCTACTTCTACCAAACACTTATATTTTAAATAGCTACTTTTACAGCTAAACGCTAACAAATTCTTAATGACAAATTAACAATTTACTGAAATGCCAACAATTTCTCCAAAGAAGTTAACATTACACACAACAACTACTTTTGCCGAACACGCCTCATTATTTAAGAAAATTTCAAACTATAATTAGTTTACTTTCTTTTGGCACCATTAACTAAGTCTACATAATTCAAGAATCTATATATATATATATATATATATATATATATATATATATATATCATATTTTTATTCAGTAACTAGTTTACTTTCTTTTGGCACCACTTTAATTTGTTTTGGCACCAGTTTTAATTAGTTTACTTTCTTTTGGCACCACTTTAATTTGTTTAATTTTAATCTATTATGGGAGTACTTTAAATTAAACATCAAATTAATGTCGTAAATAACAGTCCAAAATAATGGAAAATGGCAAAGCTTATTCAATCTAATATATTTCAATAAGTGTCTACTTTAATCCATTTGGTACCTACTTTAATCTGATTAGTGACTATTTAACTAATTAAATGGCAAAACTTATAATAATAACTAGAAAGAACCAAATGTCTTTATTACCATTATGACTAACAAAATGTCACTCAAATTACATGTGTGGGTTCTAAAAAGGTTTAAAGAATAATAAGTGACCAACAAAAGCCATTTTGTAACCACCATAATGCATTATGTGACCACTGTTAACTAAATGAGAAACTACAACAATCTAGCAAGAGGAGTGTAAGAACCAAACTCTTTTGCTGCATTAGAAACAACAACAGCTTTCCCGCTTCGATTTTTACTTTTCTCAAGACCTGATTTTGGCCTCACACTTCTTCCCTTGGTCTTGAACTGAGGAGGATAAAAAACAGCGATAGTAGAAGAACTTGCTGCAGTGGCATCTACATAATCAGATTCTAAATCATCAACATCAAGGTTAGCAAACAAAGCCTCCACAGCACCGAGATCACAACGCGCCGGAATGCAGCCAATACAACTCATACATCTCCTCAATTGATTTCTTTTTCACACCAAGAAGACTACCACTACCATCAAACTCATCAACAACATTATTTTCTGCCACAAATCAATAACACAACACAAAAGACATCATGATAGTTTATTAGGTGACCAATTTATTCCATAAAGAGACTAATATAAGACAAAAAGGGACTACGATAAAAAAACATTTAAAAAGCCAACATACTCCGAAATGTCGAAAAGAAACAAAGCAGAAGGCACAAAAAAAAGGGAAAGCAGAACATACTGTGTAACCAGGAGAACATCAATTGTCGAAGGATCAATCTCATCAAAGTAAGGCAAAGCTGCCATACCAGAATATGCAGGGTGACTACCACAATCAAACTGTAACACACAAAAAAACACAAGAATTAAGAAAACCAGAACGAAGACACATTTGAATTCGATTCCGAAAACACGATAAAAACATACCAACACAGTCTTTCCCTTGTAAGACATATAAATTATAAACACAAGACCGACCGACTTCATTACCAGCACCTAACGGAGTAATGATAAGTTGATCCCCTTCTCTTGTAGTTGGAGAATCACGTTTCTTCTGTGATGATGATGGTTGTTGAACAATTGACGCCATAATTGAATCAAAAGATGACCTTCAACAAAACAAATATGCAATAATTTAAACAAACAGTTTCGAAATATCGTCAAATTTCAAGAAAAACTTAAGTAGTTCATCAAATGTTTGGAAAATTATATTCAAACTCAAATTGAAGTATGTGTAAGCTACAAATTTGAATACTAAAAACTTATAGTAGTGAAATTAGTCATTAAGAAACCTTGAATTTTTTTTGGAAGATTCAACTTTCCTCAATTTCTTTTCTCTGACTCTTCGTATCTGCTTCTCAAATTCAAAAATGAAGATACGAAATTGTGCAAGGAAAATTTAGAATTGGCGAATGTAGAGTGTGGATAGAGATGGAAAATTTAATCGAGAAACCTAGGTTTCACACACAATCTTTAGCTACAACATTTCAAACCTCTTTCGACTAAAATTCAACACACAGATAAAACATCATCATCATTCAATAGGTTAAGAAAACGATCGACAACTACACAACGATTAAACATTTGCTCAAATTCACGACAAGAAAAAAAGAAGAAACAACAATCAGCGAAAAATGCAAAAGAAAACTCACGGGAGTATCAAAAGAAACGCAACATTCTTGTTTGAAGATGCGATTGGTTGGTTCAGGGATTCGAACACGGGAAACGTGACCTCTGAGATGTTCCATGGCGTCCACCATGCTTGATTATCAATGGAAGAAAGGAGAGAGAAATACAGAGGAGAGAGAAAATGAGAATCAGTGAGTTTTTTTGTTTTGTTTAAGCTTATAGCAAATGAGCAGAGAGAAAGATACGCTGGGTTAAATGACATTGGTTGAGCTTGGGCTTCTCTATTGGGTCTGGGCTGGTCTAATTTTAATGTTAAAGTTAGGCAGTCTTTCTAGATAAATTGTGATATTTCAATCTTTCTTTAGTTTTTAGTGTTATACTCCCACTTGTATTTTCATTTAATATAAAATTTTGATATTTGTATATTGCATGTAGAACTGCATAGTGAACCGGAGTAATAAAATGATAAATTTAATTTTACCCCTATTGTTTTTGGATCTGAATAAGTTTAGATTAGTTCATAATATTTTATTAAAAATAGTGCAAAGCAAATTAATTAAAGAGAACATACCCCTAATCCATAATTTTTTTAATAAAATTTTGATATTATCTAATATAAATTTCAAAAATTTTGTTATCACCTTATTTTGGCTCAGGTTAACTTTTTCTGCCTTACATCCTTCTATATAATGGATGCTTGCAACTTTTTTTGGGTTTTGCAAAATTGCAACGTTATTTGTAATTTCTTTATGAATCATTTAATTGTGCATCTTTTCGATTTCTTTTTTTGGGTTTTCTGATTGACATCTTAAATGATCAAGTACATATATCCTTATTTTTATCACACTATAAAATGAAAATTTAATTATCTATATTTCTCAATAATAGTCATTTGTGTATTCCAAAAAAGGTTACAAAATGTTGATCGAGTGCCACATATTTTTTTAAATAGTAAACTAATAATTATTTGAATATATCTACTTAACAAATACGGTGTAATTAGTATCAATAAGAAACATTATCTGGTTCTCCACATTCAAGTTGACATCTCTTAAACTCGTCGTTCTCTGCTCCCTCACAACCCCTCTCTCCCAAAACTTACTCTGCTCATTTAGAGATCTTAAAAGGTAAAATAAAATATTAGTTTTATTTGTAAAATGAAGTATAACTAAGTAGCTTAAAACAAAGAATTGGTGATAGTTGAATTATTTTTCATCCATATTAATCTTATCAAAAATTACTAAATGAGAACAACAAATTGACAACATTGGATACCACTATTGCCTTTTTTGGCTATTAAAAGTCTTTTTTTGTGCCTTGATGACTTGGATCAAATTGTTTAACTTAATAAGAAAAACAAATCATTATTGGTAGTTATTATATGTATGCTTTTTATTGAACTATATACAGGTTGTGGTTTATGAAACATAGAACGGAGGTGATTATTAGTCCAGGAGTTTTGGAAGTGTCAAAACTTTAATAGTTTGTTGTCATCTCGTTATTTAGAGATACATCGTAATAAGTATTTGTTCCTGAAATAATTACAAAATAATGCTTATAATCAATATATAATATGCAAAATTATGTATACAATAATATAAAAACACAATTGGTTTGCAAAATTCTATCACGTCTTCATTCTCTTTCTTCAATTCTCGCGTCCTTTCGTCTCATCTGATACACCAAATCTCTATCTCTCTCTCACCTCTCCATTCTCTCTAATATATAAAAATATAGCTATTAATAATATATAATAAATTTTTGATATAATATCTGTATGGGAGTAATAATGACGCCAAATAGAGCGTTCTACATTCCCCATTACTTTAACAATAATATATTGGCCGAATACGAGTATGATCATTCCTCCATTAGGAATAACTCGTTATATGGCTCATAGGCTCTAAGCGGCTCATTTACTCCGTTTAACCTATCAAGTCACCATTATAAATACCCAACTAAGGGTCAAGGTAAAGGGGATCTCTCTCCACTCTCTACAAACTACCCTACTTTCCCTACAATATTTATCCATCTTTGGATACTGACTTGAGCGTCGGAGGCTCCGCCATGGGGACCCCACCCCATGTTTGGAGTTCATCTTGCAGGCACATCTTACCAGCGAGGTTCAACGACTGTTATACATGGCTGCCTCACAATATCAGGTACCCTCTTGTTCAATATCGAAACAATTGGCGCTAGAAGGAGGGGTAATAATTAATTATTGCTCCCGAACCTCATGGAAAAATAGGGGTAGAGATCGGTGGATGAGCAAACGTTAATTACATGCTTATTGCGGCAGTTTTTCACGCTTGTAATTAATGATAGATTTTACCACTCAGAACTAACTATTCTGAAAAATTGAGAAATCACGAAACGATCTCTAATCATCAACATATCGGTGAAAATCTCGAGTTATCCCCGTATCAAGCCCGACAAATATGTATCATCAGCTCGTTCTTTTATCAAAATTCCGAGTTAACAGTTAAAATTGGATGGAAGTCCATGGGAAACATTGATAAAGGTGGAGCCTTTCAGCTACTATACAAACAAATAGGATGAAATTGGCTCAAGGTCAAGCTGTTGGAATATTTCTATATCCGAGTAGGAGAAGAAGTTGGCTCTCATATTTTCTGCTGCTACTTGGACCACATTCGCAACTCACGACAGCTTTTCAATGGCTTCTCGTGCACGGACCAAGAACTTCAGTCTTCACCAACAGAGGGCCATTATCGTTGATACACAATGGAAAGATAAGTTCTTTATTTGTGCCATAATTGTTAAATATACATTTTAGAACTTGAATTTGTGTGCAATGACTTGAATATTGGTCTGCATTGGTTGAGTTCATTGTAACTGAACATCAAACGAAAATACCTTATCAATTTGGGGTAAAATTTATCATTCAATGTCATGTAGGAAAGCACACCTCAATAATGCACATAAAGTGTTTGACAATATGCTTCAATGAAATCAGAACATCAAGTTGTCTTTCAATGAAATCAGAACATTATATGGCCTATTTATCTTCTATATGCTAGTGTCATGTTTGCTAATATGATAGAATGACTTGAGAAATCAATTCACCTACTATTCTATTGGATAGTAATCACAAAACCAAGTCGCATTGGTCTCTAGAAATTCCAATCACAGCATATTGAACTACAATATGGCATCAATTTTCTTATATATCCTTATTATTTGATGGGATCAAGCATTTACTTGGACCTGTAGTATTATCTGTTTACACACTAATCATTTGACAAACTGCTCAGGAGAAATTCACCTGCTATTTAGGCACCCATGATCAGTGCACTATCTAAGCAAACATGTGTCTCCAGGAGCAAATGCACTCAAACATATGTGAACAGCAAGCCAGGGAAGTTTCATTATTTTACTCGGTTTTTGTTTGGATTATGTGTGCTACAAGTTCAATCTACTTGGAGTTACTCAATGTAATCTAGCATAATTAAAGCCGAGGAAAAGACCTGCAGCCCTCTTATGGCAGCCTATAGCCGAGCAGACCCATCGATCATGGCTTACAGACCTTGCCGCAGACCACACCTCACAGACCTCATATGGCGGATTATGTCTCAGTAAACTCATGTGGACAATGGTTGGCAAGAGGTAGAGCTAGTCGCCAGACAAGGCTGAACTCAGAAGCTTCCATTTGCACACTTGTGAAGCTCTTTATTTGAGCAAATATATCATTGAGTGGTCGTCATCGTTTGAGCTATATGACTATATCAGCACATTTACATAATAAAGGCAGACATGTATATTCGGTGAATCTGGAGATCTCTTCCATCAAGGTCACAACAAACCGGACTTGATTTTTTCACTCCATCAGATGAAAATAAGCTGCTAACAGCACTCTCGTCAAATATGAGCAAGCCTCACTATTGGTACATAAACTCCAGTTCACATATTATTATGCTCTTTATTTGGGCAAATCAGGCTGAACTAACGATATATGCATTAACGACTAACGTCGGGGAGAAGCAAAAAGTACCACAACAGCCATGACTATCTCTCTTATCGGTCTACGACCTAAGTGGATCTGCCGTTAGAGAGAAGCAGGCTCCAAATTGACTATCTCTATTAGCGGTCTACGACCTAAGTGGATCTGCCGCTAAAAGAGAAGCAAATCTCATATTGACTATCTTTGTTAACGGTCTACGACCTAAGTGGATCTGCCGTGAAAAGAGAAGCAATCCTCAAATTGACTATCTCTGTTAACAGTCTATGACCTAAGTGGATCTACTGTTAAGGAGAAGCAAACACTAGCGGTCAGTGATATATTAATCCGCCGTTGAGTGAGAAGCGTAATATACAATTTATTTGTCTAAAATTCCACAGACATTCACAAAGGATGGTGCATGCAAACCTTAACCGAGCACACTTGTCTTGTATACATGCAGACCTCCAAATGCAGAACAAGAGATATTATCAAGCTCATGATTTCTTGAAGCTATGCTCTTTATTTGAGCTCGAGTATGGCCTATGTATTTCAGTAAGGCAGATCACAGACTCAACTTCTCCCATAGAGGAGCAGAGCTAAGTCCTTCTTTCTATATCATTTATGTGAGCACAACTTATGTCTCATTGTGAAATTGTCTGCATTGCTCAAGCTTTGTCTTATAAATTATTGTTCAATGCATTAAAGTGGCCAAATGTAAATTGGGCATAAGTAGAGGTCTAAAATTGGCACAAACTACCCAATGAACATGGCTTTATTTCATTAAAGGAGTATACATACACAAAATATATGCATTAAATGATTTTATTTCTCATATCCATAGCAAATTTTATAAATGTCAGACCATACTACTCTTAAGCAGACTCAAACTCAACTTAAGAGTAAGGGGCTAGTAAGTATGTGATAATAGCTAGATAAAGTCATATAAACTCATACAAATGTTACCTCGTGAAAAAAAATATTGATGTCACTCTTAAGCTGACACAACTCAAGAGTGGGGGCTAGCGAGTATAAATCATCAGAAAAACGTTTGAGTATTAATTGCTCAAAGTGATGATAGAAATGTAACATTAACAAAGTGACCCAATTGTTAATTGTTTAACTACATTCCTTTCTTTCAAGCTAAAGGGAATCTGTCAACTTCCGACAAGGATCCATGCACCGTCGGTTGACCGATTAGCAACTTGTGATTCGAAAAGTAGCAAGTGCAACGGTACAAGCTCGGCACCATGTATTGTCAGCTGACCGATTAGCAACTTGTGACTCAAAAAGAAACCAAGTGCAACGGTACAAACTCGACATTATCTTTGTAACACTAATTGTCGAGATAGTAATATGTTATAAAGTCTCTAGGCACATTCTACAGCTAAATTATAAAGCATCCAGCTCAAGTTCAATCTCCAATTGAACTTAGACCAGTGGGGCTAGTTGTATGGGAGTAATAATGACGCCAAATAGAGCGTTCTACATTCCCCATTACTTTATAAATAATATATCGGCCCAATACGAGTATGATCATTCCTCCATTAGGAATAACTCGTTATATGGCTCATAGGCCCTAAGCGGCTCATTTACTCCGTTTAACCTATCAAGTCACCATTATAAATACCCAACTAAGGGTCAAGGTAAAGGGGATCTCTCTCCACTCTCTACAAACTACCCTACTTTCCCTACGATATTTATCCATCTTTGGGTACTGACTTGAGCGTCGAAGGCTCCGCCATGGGGACCCCACCCCATGTTTGGAGTTCATCTTGCAGGCACATCTTACCGGCGAGGTTCAAGGACTGTTATACATGGCTGCCTCACAATATCAGGTACCCTCTTGTTCAATATCGAAACAATATCCATAAAAAGTACATAAAAATATCGTTAAATTATGTTTTCAATAGAAGTTATGTAAAAGCCAATAAAGAAAATTATTCCCGATCCGGACCGAAAATCAAAACTTCAAAAAATTTGGACCAAACAACTGTTTATTTTTTCGGCCTTGACCAAAAAATCAAACATTCAAAAAACTTGGACTTAATTAGGGCCCTAATATGTAGGTTCGCCCTTAGGCCTCCAAAATCTCAGAAACGGTGCTGAGCGTGAACACACACTTGAGTATTGGCGAATTTTACTTTCTAGATTGAATGACATGTTATGGCCAACCATTTGTTAGAGTAATTGGAACATACGTTTTTTATTCGATGTTGGGGAGATATACGTTGCAGAGGATAGATGGAAGCAAGAAGCTATTAGCAATTTATGCTCTAGGCTTTAGCTATGAAACACCAAACTCTCTACCTAAAAGTTAGGTACATTCACACGTATCATATTGAGGATTTCTTTATGCAGGACCATGTTGATGATAGACCTGGAGAAGCTCCTATTTTAGATGGTACTGCGGATACAACCCACACACCGCCTGAACAATCTGGGATGAGAAGCTCCAATGATAGATCCAGGCTGCATAACTCTTTTAGGATTCCTGCTGGACTTTCATTTTGGGTCCCTACACCTAACGTTTACAATTTTTCTGACTTATTATGAGTTAAGGATTGTGGATATTGTTTTAATGGATGACTATAAACATTTATTTATTGCAGGCTGAGGATAATGAAGTTGGGACATCAAGGCGAGAAGATGATCTAAATCCTGGTCCAAATCCTAAGCGCCAAAAGGTGATATTACAAATCTTATATTCTTGTTTACATTTTCCTTCCTGTAGTAGTTTGAACTTTAGAAGACTTAAAAAGATTTTGATGGGAGAAGAATGTTTGTTTGGGAGGAAACATTTTTCATACTAAGCTAAGTGGTGTTGTTATATTTCCTTTACTTGGTTTGTTTAGGGTAGAAAATTGTTTTTCAATGATGGAAAATACTTTCCCTCTTTTGAGGAATATTCACGTGTGCTGTTTACGCCTACTGTGTGCTGTTTATAACCTTACATGATTAGTCACTGGTTGTGGACCAGTAATGTTGCTAAATGGTAAGTCGAATATCTCTCATTTAATGTTCAGATGATGTGAATGCATTGATGAACCAATTTTTTTTTCATTCGTGTTAATTTCACAAGTTTTTTTTATGAACTAGAAATGTGTAAATTTTCAATAGAAGTTATGTAAAAGCCAACAAAGAAAATTATTCCTGATCTGAACCGAAAATCAAAACTTCAAAAAATTCGGACCAAACAACTGTTTATTTTTTCGGTCTGGACCGAAAAATAAAATATTAAAAAAACTTGGACCTAATTAGGGTATAATATGTAGGTTCGCCCTTAGCCTCCAAAATCTCAGAAACGGGGCTCACCTCATTCAACCAAGTATAGTGAGTTTTGTTGTATCTAGTGAAATGAGCAATTTGATGATCTTGATCTACCTAAGATTATGTTGCTTGGCTCCTAGAAAGAGTGAAGGCAAAGAAACATTAATGTACATGACATGCAATCTCTGGCCAAGGCTATCGTCGTACGCCATTGCCAGAGCTTATGCTAAGTTTACATCTATTACTAACTCCCGTGAAATATGTGAAAGGTTCTTGAATCAATAGTTAGTTGATGATTAAAATTGGGTTAAATCATTGTATTGCACGAAATTAGAAGTGAGTTGTTGACATAAACGTGGGTGACTTATATTAGATAAATCACGGCAAATATGTTAATTTCAAAGTATATTAAGTGACAATTTATAGACAAATTTTGTTAAATATAACCTTTTAAATTTAATATTGCAAGTATTAAGTAATGGGGGATTTTTTTTTTAACTGACCTTTGTTTGTGCTTAAGTTTAGTAATAAGACTCAATTACTTTTTAACAATGATTACAAGAATGTAAAATTTGGGATCACAACATGTCTATATTGAAATCAACAGCAAAACTAGGTCTGAGCATGGATTGGGCCTGTTCACGGGCTCGGCCCACGGGTTAAGGGCAATGCCGGGCTGGGCCTGATATTTTCAGATTTTGTCCATGGCTCGGCCCATGCCGACGGGTCCGCGGGCCTGGCCTGTGTTTTATGTTTTTTTTGGATTCTTGGCAGTTTTAGACTAAAAACAAAGAAAAGTGGCATTCGGCCCACGGGCCATATAGAAGGGCTCGTGCTAGGTCTGAAATAAAATTTCTTCGCCGTGGCAAGCCCACAGCCTACTTAGCGGACAACGGGTCGAGCTGGGCCCAAACCGTACTGGGTCGGGTCGGCCCGACCCATTCCCACCTCTAAGCACAACGATGCAACAAATTCGAAGTAATACTTGGATTTTTTGCTATTTGATGATGTAAAGTGTTGTTTGGCGTAATATAAAAACTTTTATCAAAATTTCGAATCATCCAAACAAATTAGGTAAGGTTTCTTTTGGAGTAACTTTTGAATATAAGTAGTAATTGTTTTTCGTTTATAATCAATATCATATAACTAATATATAAAGCAGAGTACAAAAGACAGATCGCGAGGTCGCGACATTTGGCAAAAGCCATATCACGAGGCTGCGACATTTGACAAAACCCAGATCACGAGGCCGCGACATTTGGCGTCCTCATTGGTGGATGCCATTTGTCGCGCTCATTAAGTGTCATGTCATATTTTTTTTAAAATATAAATAGAGTTCTTAATTGATTAAAATACAAATAGAGTTTAGGATAAGAATAAATAGAGTTGGGTTCACAATGAAAAACTAAAATATAGTAAATTGATTATAACTTTTAATATATAGTTCGTAAAATTGTAATTTTTGTACCATTAGAAAGTGTTTAAAAAGTACTTTAAAATAAGATCCATTTATACTATATTTAAAAGTTAATATTAAAGTAACCTATAAAAGGAAACATTGACTATATACTAACGTATTAAAGTAACCTACTGCAATTGGAATTAGCAATTCAATTAACCTACTGCAATTGGAATTAGGGATTCAATTAGAATTAGGATTGTTATAAGATATTCAATTAGAATGTGGTCGCCATTTATATAAAGCAGAGTACAAAAGCCAGCTCACGAGGTCATGACATTTGGCGTTCTCATTGGACGCCATTTGTCGCGCTCATTAATTGCCATGTCATTTTTTTTTTGAATATAAATAGAGTTCTAAATTGATTACAATACAAATAGAATTTGGGATAAAAATAAATAGAGTTGCGTTCACAATGAAAAACTTAAATATACTAAAGTGATTATAAATTTTAATATATAGTTCGTAAAATTATAATTTTTGTACCATTGGAAAGTGTTTAAAAAGTACTTTAAAATAAGATCCATTTATACTATATTTAAAATTTTATATTAAAGTAACATATAAAAGGAAATATTGATTATACTAACGTATTAAAGTGACCTACTGCAATTGGAATTAGTGATTCAATTAGAATTAGGGTTAAAGTATAAAAGTAACATACTGCAATTGGAATTAGGGATTCAATTAGAATTAGGGTTGGTCGCGACATTTGGCGTCCTCATTGGACGCCATTTATCGCGCTCATTAAGTGCCATGTCATATTATTTTTTAAATATAAATAAAGTTCTAAATTGATTAAAATACAAATAGAGTTTAGGATAAAAATAAATAGAGTTGGGTTCACAATGAAAAACTTAAATTTAGTAAATTGATTACAACTTTTAATATATAGTTCGTAAAATTATAATATTTGTACCATTGGAAAGTGTTTAAAAAGTATTCTAGAATAAGATCCATTTATAATATATTTAAAATTTTATATTAAAGTAACATATAATTTATGCATGATAGAGTGAATGTCTGAATCATATAGTGAGAATCTGCATGATATAGTGAGTGTCGAAATGATATAGTGGATTGTTCAGAAATGATGCAGTTTCTGCATGATATAGTATGTTTCTGAATGATATAGTGAGTTTCTTCATGACATATAAATTATAAACCAACGTCAAAGATAATGATAAAATCATATTATAACTTTTAGTTGTTCTATATCAGACAAAAATAACGGCCAAAAATAGGGGTGTAACTATTTAAAAACTCTACCTCTTCTTCACGAAAAAGCCCGGGCATTTGCCCGGGTCCCAATACTAGTATATATATAAAAGAGGAACTTTTCGGGAGCTTAGGGAGCTACTCAAGATTTCGAGCTCATAGAGCGCACCACGTAGGATTGCCACGTCATCAATTTATATTTTTATTTTTTACAAAAATAGAGTTCTAGATGATTTAAATACATATAAAGAGATTTGGATAAGCGAAAATTAGAGTTTGGATTTGAATCAACAACCTAAATTATTATATCATGAAAATTGTGTATAACTTCTGCTATATAATTCGGAATATTATAATTTTTGTATCATTGGAGAGCATTCGAAATATGCTTCGAAATAAGATTCATTTACAATATAGTTGTACAACTTATGAAATATAGAGCGCCATGTAGGATTGTCATGTCATCAATTTTTCTTTTTATTTTTTTTCTAAAAATAGAGTTCTACATAGATTTAAATACATATAAGGAGTCTTGGATAAGCAGAAATTAGAGTTTCGTTTTGAATGAACAACCTAAATAATTATATTATGTAAATTGTGTACAACTTTTGCTACCTAATTCAAAATATTATAATTTTTGTACCATTAAATAGTGCTCGAAATATGCTTTGAAATAAGATCCATTTACAATATAGTTCTACAATTTATGAAATAGAGAGCGCCACTTAAGATTGCCATGTCATTAGTTTTTTTAAAATATATTTCGAGCTCATAGAGCGCGCCACGTAGGATTGCCACGTCATCAATTTATATTTTTATTTTTTACAAAAATAGAGTTCTAGATAATTTAAATACATATAAAGAGTTTTGGATAATCGAAAATTAGAGTTTGGATTTGAATCAACAACCTAAATTATTATATCATGAAAATTGTGTATAACTTTTGCTACATAATTCGGAATATTATAATTTTTGTACCATTAAATAGTGCTCGAAATATGCTTTGAAATAAGATCCATTTACAATATAGTTCTACAATTTATGAAATAGAGAGCGCCACTTAAGATTGTCATGTCATTAGTTTTTTAAAATTTATTTCGAGCTCATAGAGCGCGCCACGTAGGATTGCCACGTCATCAATTTATATTTTTATTTTTTACAAAAATAGAGTTCTAGATGATTTAAATACATATAAAGAGATTTGGATAATCGAAAATTAGAGTTTGGATTTGAATCAACAACCTAAATTATTATATCATGAAAATTGTGTATAACTTTTGCTACATAATTCGGAATATTATAATTTTTGTACCATTGGAGAGCATTCGAAATATGCTTCGAAATAAGATCCATTTACAATATAATTGTACAACTTATGAAATATAGAGTGCCATGTAGGATTGTCATGTCATCAATTTTTATTTTTATTTTTTTTTTCTAAAAATAGAGTTCTACATAGATTTAAATACAGATAAGGAGTCTTGGATAAGCAGAAATTAGAGTTTCGTTTTGAATGAACAACCTAAATTATTATATTATGTAAATTGTGTATAACTTTTGCTACCTAATTTAAAATATTATAATTTTTGTACCATTAAATAGTGCTCGAAATATGCTTTGAAATAAGATCCATTTACAATATAATTCTACAATTTATGAAATAGAGATCGCCACTTAAGATTGTCATGTCATTAGTTTTTTTTTAAATATTTGAAAAAAATTGAATTCTACATATATTTAAATACATAAAAGAGTTTTGGATTGGGGGAAATTAGAGTTGCGTTTTGAATAAACAACCTAAATTATTATATTATGTAAATTGAATTTAACTTTTGCTACCTAATTTAAAACATTATAATTTTTTTACCATTGGAGAGTGCTTGAAATATGCTTCAAAGTAGGATCTATTTACAATATAGTTTTACAACTCATGAAAATATATTAAATTAGATGCATTGTAAGACATTATTTAGTCTTTTTTTTAGATAAATATAATAATGGCTATAAGTATTAAGTATAGTGTATTATATGTGATTATAACATTTGATTATAGGTCCAATTTACAGGATTAAACATATTATCTTTCAAAACCTCAACCTTACTCAACCAAACTAAAACAATATAGTATTGCAACAAAATTTATTAACTAAAATCTATAGCGATAAAGTTACATATATATTAGAGTCTTGGATTATGTAAAAATTAGAGTTTAATTTAAATAAAACAGCCTTAGAATATTATAAAGAGCTCCACCTAAGCATGCCATGTCATTCTTATCAATTTTTAAGAAAGTATTCTTTCTGTCCTGCATCTATTAATTATTACCCTCTACTTTCTTAAAGTATCATTCGCGTATTATTCATGTTAAAATTGTATTAGCTATTGTTAGTCATACCTGTTATTGGGATACCATTTAATAATAGACTTAGCTACAATATTTAATTGAATATTAAAAATTATAAAATTTATATATCAAAATAATAAATCTAGAAATTATAGTATAATGACAAATACTTTCTCCGTTTTTTTTCTACTTCAACAATTGGTTTGGACATGGTTTTTAAGGAAATAAAAAATCGGTAGTTTAGCATAGAGGTACCCCTTTAGTTAACTAGAATATGGGACATATAAATCCTTATTAAAGTAAACGCAACTTTATAAGGCAATTTGGTTAATTAATGATGGTTTTATTAACATAAAGTAAAGGTAATATTGTCAACTATAGTTTCTTTTTTTACTATAAGTGGAATGGTCCCAAAAGATGAAACTATCTAAAGTGGTAATTGTTGTAATAGAAAAAGAACGGAGGAAGTATGTAAATACAATGATCTTGAAAAATCTCATTTTACAACAACACAAAATCAACAATAATATTAACAAAAAATTTGCAATAAAATAAAATAAACAACAACCCGTGCAACGCACGGGCTTCAAACCTAGTTTAACTAGAAACAAACACTAAGTTTATAATTTGATTACTGAATGAATTAAAGTGGTCACTAAATAAATCAAACTAATTCCTAAATAGATTAAACTAGTTACTATATTAAAAAAAAGTGGTGCGCTACTCAGCTCTCTTCTTAATATTAGGTTGGACCTGTGTCTAATTTTAAATGAAAAGTATGTCGTCTCGTATCCTTAATCCTTAACCTTTTAAAAGTAGGAAGTTCACCTAGTGTTCATACAATAGTGAAATGAGGCACGAAAGCATGAAGTTTACTGTTCATACCAATGAGCAAATATGAGCCTTCCATCACTGCTACATCTAAACAGCACGATTTATTTCTTCTCCCTTCTCCTTTGGCTGTAGTCTGTACTAGTACACATTTTTCTATCTCTTTCTCTCTCCCTTCTCCCTCATCTTTTCCTCCAGATCTAGAGAAATTAGGGTTTTGGCTATGGCAGAGCAAACAGAATCAGAATTATTTGTTGAGAAAAATAAACAAAAAAAATGCAGGAAGAGTAGGAGGTATGTTGCAACCAATGAAGATGATGATGACGAAACAACGGCAAAGGTCACACCGACAACATTTGAAGGTTTCGATTTCACTCTCCATTCTCCTCTGATTCCTCGGATCTCTCTTTCTCGCGAATTCGTTTTCATTTTCAATTTTTCCATATGCGTTTAAGCCCCCCTTTGCTTGCTTTCATCACTGCTACATCTATCATGGTGTTTTCTCCCTCTAAAAACATCAAAAGGTATGGAAGAACCCCTGGAAAATCATTAATCATATGCATTTGTTTGTTTGGTAAATTTCCTTTCTTTTTCTTTGATCAATATTTAGGGTGTTTGTTTTCATAAATTTCCCATTGATGTTTTTTTTAAAATTTTAGAAACGATTAATTTTTTGGAAATTGAAGTGTTTATTATTTACTTATTCATTGTTGTTTGTGCTTTTTTTTTCAATATATTGATTATAGGTTCGATGTTAGATGTAGGGTTTCCTTGGTTGTAGATCTTTTCAACCATGTTTATTATGGCTTTTCAATATAAGATATGTTGTACCCTTGTTTTTTGTATTCAGACTGTTGAACGTCTCAGATTGAAGGAAGTGCTGGGCAAAAACTAAATATTGCGAAGGTCCTTGGGGTATTTCCAAAGGGTGAGGTACTCTTTACATCAATCTCTTAAATCTATGATTTTTATTATATACGAAACACAAATTTTCTTGCTGTCATATTTGTTAAATGGAAGCAAAGTATTAAAATTACTATTTACTAGGCAAGTGCATAGATTTGTTCATGTCCATAACATCAAGGGCTTAGGTCTGGTATTATTAATGTAAAAAAAGCTGACTATAGTCCATATCTGAGTCGGTTATCCACTTCTACTTTACCTTTTCTTGACTCTATCAGTACGACTCTTATCAGTACTGATAGTTATTTAGTTTTTTTGTCCAATCATGTAGCAAGGTCCTTAACGTGAGGTTAATCATGTAGCATGATGTGAAGAAACACAAATTATGAGGTTTAAGTGGCAAATTGGCAATTAGGATTTCTATGTGTCTTACCCTCATAGTGGTTTAGACAATTGATGAGCTTCACGAAATTGGATAGATTTGTACAAATAGCTATACATTCGTTCTTATCCAAGAATTGGACAAAGAACTGAAGTAATATGTGTATAAAATGACTGAGAAGTCTAACATCTTTGATGTATTATGAAAGAGTGGTGTTCAAGTGGCTTTCTCACATAGACCTGATTAAGTAGGTTAATTATGCAAAAATTGGCATCTAAACACTATGTGGCACATAAGATTTCGATGTTGAAATATTACAGGATTCAGAAGACGAACATAAGAAGAGTATATCAACTAGCGGCAGAAACAATAGTTATTGTGATGATGGACATTATACATGTGCGAATGATGTGATTGCTGGTATTTGATTGCTTCATGGTCTCCCTTTCATAATTTATAGGAATAATTTTTAATTGTTTGAGGAGGTAATGGAACTTTAGTAATCCTCTTAGCGTAAAGGAGTATCTCATTCATAAATTCGTATTCTTATTTTGCAAGTAAGGCAAGATAATTTAAGTTTCCTAGATTTTTAGTAGTGATGAAGTTCTTACTACAAAATATCACTCTATCTATATTCTTTCCTAATGTTCGGCTGATAGTTGCTGAATTTTGTCACTGCATCAACACTAGGGAGACACTATTCAGATACTACTTGAAGCCTAGAGTAGGTTATAGTTATTAATACAGATAATTTTTTAGAACGTGCAACTATCTTTTAAACCTCCTCTGGTTCTTATTTTTTGTTAATTTCCTGACTAGGAAACCAACTTATTTTGAAACTTTCAAAAAATCATGTAATTTTGGTTGCAGGGTGATCTCATAAGCAAGTTTAGAAGCTATTTTCTTGGAACAATGTCGCTCATAGGGACATATTTATCCGAATAGAGATGGATCCATCTAGAAAAAATATTGAATTGGTTTCATTTTTTTTTCTTGATTCTGATGTATTGCCTTTTTTGACGACAAGTATGAATTCTTTCTTTTTTTCCTTTTCATTTGTTTTACCCTCTTTCTTCTTCTGCGCTGTTACTTTTATATTTGATTTATGTTTCCTTTCTTGGCTCCACTCCAATTCGTTAAAGAGAGTGTGTTATGAGTTAAGATTGTCAATCACAAATATGCAACTAAACATGCTGATAAGAGGTTTTTAGTGTGTCGTTAAGGCACTAAAAACCGCTTTTCAAACAATATTTGTAGTCCTAACAAGCAATTACTAAGAGAATAGTAAGGGCAAGTCAAGGGTCGATCCACAGGGAAATTGGGATTGATTAGAGTCTATCTAGTCTAGACTACCTAATTGAAAGGTATTTGGGGGTTTAAAAGATGTTTGGTAACAATTAAGACTATCTATCAGCTAGAACAAGCAAAAATCACGAGTTTAAATATCAAATAAAGACACTAGAGTTAAGGCTACTAGTATGAATAAGAACGGATGATGATTGTTAATGCGATTGTGAAGCAACAAAGACGATTATGCAAGGTTTAGTTCTCCTCTAAAATACTTGAGTCCTCTCTCGAATGGTCCTCAAGAGTAATCGCTTAATCTATCAACTAAATCCTCTCTCGAATGGTCTTTAGTTAATTGATTAAGAGATTCGATAAGTTTGGAAAACCCCTAATGAAGGATCCCCTTAATTTCCACCCAATATCTTGGTATAGAAATTAAGTTGATTCTTGGGGATGATAAAAGAGTTCAAAATCCGATTTAAGAACATTTGAAATCAAAATACCAAAGTATAAATGTGATCAATATCTATCCTAAGGTCTCAAAACACCAAGATCAATGCATAAACTTCTCCATACATCACAATCACATCAACAACATTTTTAAAACCCTAATTCATACTTTCACCCTAACCCTAGATATGAAACTACTCACTAATCATGGAGTTAAAGCAATTAAACAATGAATCTATGACTAATCTAAGGTTAAACATGATTAAGAAATTATTAAACTAATAGAAATCGCAATTATTAAACTAAGAGAATGAAGATCTTAAATAATATGAGAACATAAACAAACACCAAGAGAATGAAATAAAAACTAAAACTTTTAATTGAATTGAATGAAAAGTACCTTGAATGTATTGGAAATCACAAACTATGATCAACAATTCTCAAATCTCAATCAAACTAAAGTGTTTTCTCTCTAATACAAAACCCTAGAATATTGTGTAGAAACTAGAATAAAGCGTCCCCGGTTTACTCCTCTCGAAAAGAGGGTTTAATGATCGAATGTTTTCTTTCCGGATCGTGAGGTGCGGGCGCACCAAAAGGAGGTGCGGGCGCACCTTGCTCGAGTGCGGGCGCACCGGACTTCAAAGTGCGGGCGCACCCGAGTCTTCTGTCTCGAGGTGGAATTCTCTTCGTCAAATGGTGCGGGCGCACCGGATGAAGGTGCGGGCGCACCAATGTAGTCTTTTTGTGCTCCAGAGTGGTCGATGGTGCGGGCGCACCGGTGGCTTGTGCGGGCGCACCATCGTGTGCGGGGCATACCAAGCGCACCTCGGGCTACCTTTCGGCCTCTAGCTCGATCCCTTATGCCATGTCTCGCATTTCTCGACCCCGAAAAGGGCAATACCTGCAATAGAAACACGAACAAACATGGTGAAAGCATATGTGCTAGAAATTCGATCGAAATAGATCGAAAATCTAGCAAAATGTCACTATGACCAAGTATGATCACGTGAATGAAATAGAAGGGAAAAGTGAGGAGAAAGAAGGAAGAAAAGGAGGAAAAGGGAGCTAAAACAAGCCAAAAGAAGGTAATAAAGTGCGTTAGAAACGCACTTATCAAACTCCCCCAAGCTTAGCGTTTTGCTTGTCCTCAAGTAAACCAAGAATGAGAGTAACATGCAACAACCTAACCTATATGCTCTAAATGCAAGGTTACAAACATGACATGTAAGCTAAATGAGTTCATATCAAGATTTAGGAGACCAACCAAACACAAGAGGGAAGATGATTAGGAAGCACAAGAGTGACTCTAAGGTCTCAATCCACCGATCAACCGAGTCTCTTTGAAAGAAAGCTTTCCAAGAATGATTTCTCACTCTTCTCCACTTCCAAGACCCAAGTTTGACTCCTCCCTAGGGATGCTCAACCATAATTGCTCGCCTCTACCATGCTTTGATGACCCTCATCATGACTTGCACAAAATCTCACCCGCCACTACTAAATAGATCAAGTCCAATCTAGGAGTCAACGGGGGCTTTGTTAAGGTTGTAACGGGGCTAGGTTAGGGGTGTGGATCATATTCTAGGAATGTGGTGCAAAAGGGTAAGTGGAGTACAAACTAGGGGTAAATACTCCCCCAAGCTAGTCCTAACACTATTCTCAATTAAAGAACTCTCACACATATCCTTGAATTTCACTTGTTTCTTTTTCACTTTGTGAACTTTTTCCTTTTTCTCATCAATTTGATCTTTCTTTCTTTTCATTTTCAATAATAAACCAAAGCGGACAATGAGAACTTTCTTTCTTTTATATCTTTTGTCTTTCATTTTCACAAAATTTTTCAACTTTTACCATCATACAAGCACATTAACTCTCTTTCAACCAAGACTTAATATCAAAACCACTTAACTCAACAAAAACTACACATGTACTCCACTTTGGGGAAAGTTTGGCCATGACTCATTATGTGGGTTAAGCAAAAATAGGATAGAAAGGCTCAGATGGGTTGAGAAGCGAATATCATGCGGGTATTCAAGCTTTTGGCTCTGTAGCTCCTATTACTAGCAAAAGAAACGCCCTAAATCATTCTCCTAGAGGCTCGTCTTATGTAATCTTGGGGAGCTAAAATGCAAGTCACAAGTTAGGCGATCAATGGTGAGGGTTGTGAGTGAGTCTTACGAGGTTCTTGGCTCTCCTTCGGGATTCATCGCACAAGGGGCAAGGCAATCCATTCATCCAACTCGCCTAATTTCAAAGAGACTCTACCAAAAGTTATTGGTTTCAAAAGACGCCTAAAGTCACAACAGGGCTTCCAAAATCATCAAGTCTAATATAAGGAAGGTCTTCCAATCAAGTCATGAACTCTTTAGCCACAAATCATGCATGCAACCAAGCTATCCTAATGCATAAATTTTTTTTTTTTTTTTTTTTTTTTTTTTAAAGAAAAAAAAAAAAAAAAACAAGGCAAAAGGATAAGACGAAAAGAAACTACCAAAGCACAATGTACATGTGAAGAGAAGTCGGCGGGGGTGGAGGATGTCAATACCACAACGAAAACAATCACCAATACCAACCGAAAACCAATGAGACCCCTAACTTCTAACCGTCTACGACCCCGAAACTCCCTAAGATATAGACATACAAGCAAGTCCCCCAAGCTTAAGCAAAACTCCGCGCTCGGAGTGGCAAAAGGAGGGAGAGGGAGGAGGGGTTAGGAAAAGCTCCTAATAGTTCCCACCATCCCCCCATTGGGAGGGGGGAAATACCCACCCAGAGGACCCATCATAGTAGGATGGGTAGTGGGGGTAAGGACGGAATGAAGGCTCCTCAAATGGCCCTTCTCGAGGGTCGAAAGAAGGGGGGTAGTGGGGATGGTTAGGGAAGGGAGGCTCATGTCCGGAGTGGACATTGGCGAGGTGAGTGCGCCCAAGCCACCCTAGACACATGGTCCGGGTCGGTGCGGATACCGGCAAGAGTAGCCATAACCGCATGGTGATTGGCCGTCTGAGAGGCCTGCATCTGCGCTAAGGCTGCCATGACAGAGCCCATGTCGAAAGATTGAGAGGAAGAAGCTTCGGCCACCTCACTCTCAGGAATGCGGTGGTCGGGCCTCGGACCTCTCGGAACGCGGGGATCGATCTCCATAGGCATGGGCTCGGGGATAGCCCGTGGGATGTCATGGGCAGGGGGAACCCGCCAACGGTTTTCGACGTTAGGCCGGGAGGTCCCAAACGAAGTCGGGCCCTATATGACAAAAGGTCGCCCCCACAAGCCGGATGCGCTTTTCCTTGTTATAATTGCGCGAAATTTCATCTGGCCGCAAGCCGGCACCATCCAATCTGTTGGGCTCGGCCAACAGTAGGCATGCTGGCTTCCAAGCGAGCCAAGTCATCAGTCAAGTCAAGGTAAGATGCTAGCCGGGTGACCATGCCACCACAAAGAATTTCCCCGATCCACCGTTGTACCCCCCGAATTTCCTGCGATCGGTTGAGGAGGAGAGCGAAGAAAGTTAATGCGGGCTCTATGGTGAGCCCCGTCGGTGGCCAACCGAGAGAACCAGCGGCTCGTCCTTCCGCAACCGCCCGACTTCTCGTTTAGGAAAGATGGTGTAAACCAACATCCTATGGAAGTATCGGAGAGCAAGGTGGATGATCTCCGACGCTTTGGACGAGTTCGTTCGAAACGAAGTCGTACCGTTGGTGATCTTTGCCCACCACTCTTGCTCATCATATCCCCGCCGATGACGCTCAAAGGGGCATCGCGGGGGCTCGAGGGTCCATCCCAAACGCCTCACGAAATTCGTCAAAAGACAGTGCTCTTGCTTGATTAAACATGCGAAATTGAATAGTTAGAGCACCTGTCACATTACTTACGTTCAACGTACTCAAAAACTCGAGAGTGAGTTGATCGTAAGTAGGTTCACGAATATCGAGGAAGTCCGATAACCCGACATTAGCTGCCATCTCCCTTATCATCGACTCGATGTTAAGGAAGTTGCAGGTAGTGAGGTCATAGAACTTAGTGGGACGTAACGTGCGCTCAGAAAGTTGTTGGAAAATTTGTTTATGAGCGGCGTTTGGAAACTTTAGAGCATAAAGGGGAGGGGGATGCGAGCTAGACGAAGGTCCTTGTGAAGAGGACCCCGTCTTTGCTCGCTTAGACTCGGATGAGCCTTCACCACCACTTCTTCCCATGGTGAAAAAGAATATATGTTTGGCAAAAAGGGAAGGAGAAGTGATGATCTGCTGCAAAGACACAACCACAAAGCGGACTCTCTACAAAAAGAAACACGCAAAAGAAAAAAAAAAAACAAAAACACACAAAAAGAAAAATCAAACCACACAAAAGGGAAAACACAAAAAAAAAAAAAAAAAAAAAAAAAAAAAAATAAAAACTAAGCCTAAGATCTACCAGCTAGCCATCCACAATTAGTAGCAACAAAGTTGCTAGCAATCAAGAGTTTCACCACTCAAAGAGACTTTCAAGCCAATTTCGCCAAACCAACCACAATTATGCACATAAAGCAACAACACCTCACAATTTCAGCAATGTAGTTCTCACAAAGTAAGAATATTATGAATTTATCACAAACCACAAAAATTGCATATGTTCACCACATCACCAAACACAAAAATGACAAAAGTTCATGAACAATCAAAAGAAATTAGGAAAAACAAGCATGCAATCGAAAAGAAAACATACTAGAAGTCCAATTTAGTAGATTATTGATGAAAAAGCAAAGATTAGAAGGGAGTTACCAACATGGAGATGAAAATCCCCAATTTTGAAACCCTAGAAATCGAATCCTTGCAAAACCCCCAATTTTTGTGCTTTGAATGTTGAAGAGAAGATGGTGATAAAGATTTTGGGGAGATTTGCTCTTGAAAGTCGCCGGAAAAGGGTGTAAGGTCGCCGGATCTAGAGAGGAGGAAGAGAGAGAAAGAGAGTGAGTGTGAGAGAGAGTTTGAAAATGTGAGGAAAAGAGGAGAGAGAGGCCCGAAAATATTGCCCAGCCGGTTTGGTGCGGGCGCACCTCTCACTGGTGCGGGCGCACCTCTCCCTTCTGTTTTTTCCAAAAAATATTTCGTAGGCTTTGGTGCGGGCGCACCACGTCTAGGTGCGGGCGCACCTCTCCCTTCTGTTTTTTCCAAAAAATATTTCGTAGGCTTTGGTGCGGGCGCACCACGTCTAGGTGCGGGCGCACCAAAGTCTACTGTTTTTTTTTTTTTTCAAACTCAGTCGACAGAAGTGGTGCGGGCGCACATGGGCTAGGTGCGGGCGCACCAAAGTCTTCTGTTTTTTCTGAAAATCGTGTGCAAAATTTGGTGCGGGCGCACATTGACCAGGTGCGGGAGCACCTAACCCGTCTGATGTGTACATATTTCGTCTCCAAAACACTCAATTCACTCAACTTCTCATAAAAATTCGAGATGTTCCAATGTACCTCTCATGGCCGATCGATAAATCAAAACCGTAACTAACAAAGGAAAAATAAAAGAAATGAAAGAGAGGAAAGAAGAGAAACGGGTTGCCTCCCGTGTAGCGCTTGTTTTAAGTCATTAGCTTGACTAAAAAGGATACATCCATCATGAGAGTTGCTCGGGTGAGCGAAGAATCAAGCAACCAATGGAGCCAACAAAGATGCGAATCATGGTAGAGCTTTAAACGTTGACCGTTCACCCAGAATGGACCGTTCTCACCCATAACCTCATAAGCCCCATAAGGAGTAGTCTTCAACACGGAGAAGGGACCCGACCACTTTGACTTTAACTTTCCGGGGAAAAGCTTTAGTCTTGAGTTGAACAACAAGACTTTGTCCCCAATCCGGAAATCGCGTTGTTGAATCCGGTTGTCGTGCCATTTCTTCGTTTGCTCTTTGTATAGTCTAGAACTCTCATAAGCGTCAAAACGAAATTCCTCCAGTTCTACTAGCCTTTCTTTTCGAGCTTCTCCCGCCAAGTGTAGATCCATGTTGAGCTCCTTAACTGCCCACCAAGCCTTGTGCTCAAGCTCAACTGGCAAATGACATGCCTTGCCATACACAAGGCGATAGGGAGTGGTGCCTATGGGCGTCTTAAAAGCCGTGCGAAGAGCCCAAAGAGCGTCATCAAGTTTCAAAGACCAATCCTTTCGTGTCCTATTGACCACACGCTCAAGAACATTTTTAACCTCTCGATTCGAAACCTCAACTTGGCCTTGTGTTTGGGGGTGGTAAGGAAGACCTACTTTGTGATTCACCCCGTATTTCTTCAATAAGGCTTCTAATTGCTTTTTGGCGAAGTGTGAACCACCATCACTGATCAATACACGGGGCACCCCAAATCGAGGGAAGATGATCTTCTTCGAAGCTTGGTGACTACCTTATGGTCATTGGTGGGAGAGGCAATGGCTTCCACCCATTTGGTCACGTAGTCGACCGCAACAAGAATATATACATTCCCACGGGAAGGAACGAATGGGCCCATAAAATCGACCCCCCGGACATCAAACGGCTCAACCTCAAGAATGTTACTGTTGAGGCATCTCGTGTCGCTTTGTGATGCCACCACTCCGTTGACATCTATCACAAGCCACCACAAATGTTCGGGCATCCTTATGCAATGTTGGCCGAACATACCACATTGGAGCACCTTAGCAACAGTTTTGCTTGCTCCACCATGTCCTCCACATGCCAAAGTATGGCAATGATGCAAAACCGAGGCCATCTCATGATTAGGAACACACCTCCTAAACATGCCATCGGCACACTTCTTAAAAAGGAGCGGGTCATCCCAAGTAGAACCTCGAAACTTCTTTAAAGAACCGCTTCCTTTGTTGGGAAGTAAAACCATGAGGTTCAATCCCACAAGCCGGATAATTTGCATAATCGGCGAACCATGGAACCTCATTGTTCATAATGGCGAACAAGGCTTCTTCTCTCAAATCGTCCTCGATAGGAATCTTCTCCAGTTGTCGGGAGGGAGGCGTGAAAGATGGTCGGCTACCACATTCTCCGTCCCCTTCTTCTCTTTCATCTCAAAATCAAACTCCCGAAGAAGCAACACCCACCTAATGAGCCTAGGCTTAGCATCCTTCTTACTCATCAAATACCGGACCGCGAGAATGATCCGTATACACCACCGCCTTATTACATGTCAAGTAGGAACGGAACTTGTCAAAAGCAAATACCACGGCCAACATTTCCTTTTCCGTAGTTGCATAGTTTCGTTGAGCATCATCCGAGTCCTACTTGCATAGGCTATCACATGTAGCCTCCCTTCCTTGCGTTGCCCAAGAACAACTCCCACCGAAAAGTCACTAGCATCGCACATTAGTTCAAAAGGCAAGCTCCAATCCGGAGCTTGCACAATGGGGGCGAAGTAAGGGCTTTCTTAAGAGTTTCAAAAGCCTTAGTGCAAGACTCATCAAACGCAAAATCAACATCTTTACGAAGTAGATTCGTCAATGGTTTGGCTATTTGAGAGAAATCCTTGATGAAACGTCGGTAAAAACCAAGATGTCCAAGGAAAGCACGAACTCCCGTCACCGAGTTCGGTGGCGGAAGCTTCTCAATAACCGAAACCTTTGCCGGGATCTACTTCAATACCCTTTTTTCGACACTTTATGCCCAAGTACAATGCCTTCCTCGACCATAAAGTGACACTTTTCCCAATTCGATACAAGGTTCGTCTCTTGACACCTTTTTAACACAAACTCAAGATTAACCGGACATGTGTCAAAAGACGAACCACACACACTAAAGTCGTCCATGAAGACTTCAATGGAATCTTCTAGCATATCGAGAGAAGATTGCTTGTCATACACCTCTCGAAAAGTGGATGGGGCATTACACAAACCAAAGGGCATCCTTCGATATGCAAATGTCCCATACGGACAAGTAAAGGTGGTTTTCTCTTGGTCATCCTGGATGAATGGGGATTTGAAAGAATCCGGAATAACCATCAAGAAAACGAAGTGTGAATGACGAGCAAGCCTCTCCAACATTTGGTCAATGAAGGGAAGGGGAAATGATCTTTCCGGTGGATTTGTTCGGTTTCTCGTAATCAATACGTACTCTCCACCCGGTGGATCCTAGTTGAGATTGTTTCTCCTTTCTCATTCTCAACTATAGTCATGCCTCCTTTTTTGGAACCACGTGAATCGGGCTCACCCACTTGCTATCCGAGATAGCATAAATGATTCCCGCGTCACGTAGTTTCAAGATCTCCTTTTTAACAACCTCTTTGAGGTTGGGATTGAGCCTTCTCGATGCTCGATGGAGGAGGCATTACTATCGATGAGATGGATACGATGCATAGCAAGAGAAGGGCTTATCCCCTTAAGGTCATCAATCGAATACCCAATGACATCCATATATTTTTGCAAAATTCCAATCGGTTTTGATATAGAAATGTCATCAAGACTCGAATTGACAATAACAGGATAAGTACATGCATCATCAAGAAAAACATATCTAAGAGAGGAGGGAAGGGGTTTGAACTCTACCTTGGGAGGAGGCTTAGAACACTCCTCTTTTTCGATGGATGATGCGGCTAGAACCTCAAACGCCTCATATTGCGTGTCCTCCTCCATGTCCAAGTTAAGGGTGTCGGAAAGTGCAGCATACAAATCGCTCCCGAAATCATCCACACTCATGGTGTCCTCCACCTCATCTTCCACTAGGTTTACCCGGCAAATTTTCTCCATCATAGGCTTCTTCAAGTGTCTTAGAGAACTCGAACACCACCCGCTCATTAGCTACCTCAACCGTGATTGTGTCGTTTTTGCGGTTTATCACGGCACCCAAAGTCTTCGAGCTTCTCTTCCCGCAATAAGAGGAGTCTCGGGATCTTCCTCCATATCCATCACCACAAAGTCGCATGGTACAAACACATGCCCGACTTGAATCGGTATATCCTCCAACTCACCACAAGGGACTCTCACAAGTGCGGTCCGCCAATTGAATCGTTTTGCGCGTAGGATGAAGAAGAAATTTCGGGTGCTTTGCAATAGAAAGAGGCATCAAATTGACACTAGCTCCCGGATCGGCCGGTGCACCCTTAGGTTCTAAGTCACCTATCTTCACCGGCAAGGTGAAACTCCCGGGATCTCTTTGCTTCTTGGGCATAGTTCGTTGCACAAGAGCACTCACTTGGTAAGGTAGGGAGATAAGCTCATCTTCAAGTTTGCGCTTATTGGAGAGGATCTCTTTCAAGAATTTAGCATAAGCCGGCATTTGAGACATAGCCTCAAGGAATGGAATGTTGATTTGCGGGCTCTTCATCACATTCGTAAATTTAGTGAACTTGTCACTCAACTTTCTCTCTACCAACCCGTGAGGATAGGGAACCTGGAGGCACATAGGATTTGGTTGGTGGAGGTGATGGCAATGTGTTTTTGTCACCCACTTGAACATGTGACTCATCCTTCTCCCTCAACGTCCTCTTTCTCAGTTTCCTCAGCTCCATCCTCCTTCTCAACAATCTCAGCTTCTCCGTCCTACTCTAACTCCCCATTCGGCATCTTAGGACCCGCATAACTTGTTCCCGACCTCAAATGAATGGCTTTGGCTTGATGGAGGTTGGGGTTAGGAATGGGTTGGCCTCGGAAGTTGATTTGTGGGGGGTGGAGGGATTCTTCTCGCCTACTTGGGCAATTTGGGTTTCAAGCATTTTGTTGTGGGCTTGTAGCTCTTGGAACCTTTGCTCATGGTTTTGGAGAATTTGGTTCATGGATTGGAGTTGTTGGAGAATTTGGAGAGAGGTGGGATCGGAAGATGGTGTAGGTTCGGGATTTTGTTTGGGGAAAGGAAGGTTGGAGGGAGGTTTTGGGTTGTTGGTCCTTTGATGTGGAGCTTGGTATGTGTTTGACCCTTGTGAGGAGGAACCACCTTGGTTATAGTTTTGGTTTTGGTTATACCCTTGCGCAAACCCTTGGTTGTGAGCTTGGTTGTACCCTTGTTGAGGTTGATTCCATCCTTGCTGAGGTTGGTTGAATCCTTGGGTGTAGTTTTGTTGAGGTTGTCTCCAACCTCCTTGTTGATTGTTCCTATACCCTTGATTCCCCTGATATCCATCTCCTCTTGCATTGATTGCCGCCACATGCTCCGAATGGGTACCTCCACAATAAGAAGTATCATGGTTAGTACCACCACAAATATCACAAGAAAAAGAGTTTTGCTTCTTATCGAGTTGGTCCATCTTAGCTTGAATTTGATCCATGGGATCAATTTCAAACTTTCCGCTCTTCTTAGGTTGAGCACCTCTTCGTCTTCCACCCCATGAGTAGTTCTTGATCACCTCCTCGATTGTGGACTCAAGTTGTTCTTGCGGGATCTTAGATAGTTGACCTCCCGCTCCAAAGATCAAGATTGGCCCGTGAAATCGGATCAAGACCATCATAGAAGAATCGCATTAGTAGATTCTTGTTGAACTCATGGTGTGGGCATGAACGGATCATCTCCTTGAACCGCTCCCAAGCTTCGGCAAGTGTCTCATCGTTCTCTTGCTCAAATGAGGAGATCTTCCTCCTTATGTCCGCAGTCTTCCACTCCGGGAAGTACTTCTTCAAGAATGCCATCGTGACTTGTTCCCATGTAGTGAGGGAATTAGCAGGCAAGCTCTTGAGCCATGACTTTGCTTTTCCGGTAAGAGAGGACCGGAACAGGTGCATCTTGATGTAGTCAGGAGAGACATCATTAGTGGTTATCATGGCACAGATCTCGAGAAACCTGTCGAGATGGTCTAGAGGATCTTCATCTGACCCCCCACAAAACTGCTCTGCTTTCACCATCCGAGTATACTGAGGGTGAATGCTGAAATTTGTAGTGGTGGTAGGGAGTCGAATTCCACCTTGAAGAACATAGGAACCCGGATTTCCGAAATCCCTAAACAGTTGTGGATTTTCTTCACCCATTTCTGATTCAACTTCACTTGATGTACTTGAGATTGGTGAAGAAGGCTCGGAACCCAAAGTCAGAATTCCCAAATTCTTCCGAAGCTTTCGCAACGTACGGTCGATTTCAAGATCTAGAGGCAATGTGGGTGAACCGTGAGTTCTTCTTCTCATGTAACACAACAAAGCTAAGCAGAGGATTAGCAAATAACAACCACAGTTAAAAAGAAAATAAAAGAAGAATCAACTAAGCAAACTAAACTAAATACTTCAATCAATAGCACAGTTTCCCCGGCAACGGCGCCATTTTGATAAGAGGTTTTTAGTGTGTCGTTAAGGCACTAAAAACCGCTTTTCAAACAATATTTGTAGTCCTAACAAGCAATTACTAAGAGAATAGTAAGGGCAAGTCAAGGGTCGATCCACAGGGAAATTGGGATTGATTAGAGTCTATCTAGTCTAGACTACCTAATTGAAAGGTATTTGGGGGTTTAAAAGATGTTTGGTAACAATTAAGACTATCTATCAGCTAGAACAAGCAAAAATCACGAGTTTAAATATCAAATAAAGACACTAGAGTTAAGGCTACTAGTATGAATAAGAACGGATGATGATTGTTAATGCGATTGTGAAGCAACAAAGACGATTATGCAAGGTTTAGTTCTCCTCTAAAATACTTGAGTCCTCTCTCGAATGGTCCTCAAGAGTAATCGCTTAATCTATCAACTAAATCCTCTCTCGAATGGTCTTTAGTTAATTGATTAAGAGATTCGATAAGTTTGGAAAACCCCTAATGAAGGATCCCCTTAATTTCCACCCAATATCTTGGTATAGAAATTAAGTTGATTCTTGGGGATGATAAAAGAGTTCAAAATCCGATTTAAGAACATTTGAAATCAAAATACCAAAGTATAAATGTGATCAATATCTATCCTAAGGTCTCAAAACACCAAGATCAATGCATAAACTTCTCCATACATCACAATCACATCAACAACATTTTTAAAACCCTAATTCATACTTTCACCCTAACCCTAGATATGAAACTACTCACTAATCATGGAGTTAAAGCAATTAAACAATGAATCTATGACTAATCTAAGGTTAAACATGATTAAGAAATTATTAAACTAATAGAAATCGCAATTATTAAACTAAGAGAATGAAGATCTTAAATAATATGAGAACATAAACAAACACCAAGAGAATGAAATAAAAACTAAAACTTTTAATTGAATTGAATGAAAAGTACCTTGAATGTATTGGAAATCACAAACTATGATCAACAATTCTCAAATCTCAATCAAACTAAAGTGTTTTCTCTCTAATACAAAACCCTAGAATATTGTGTAGAAACTAGAATAAAGCGTCCCCTGGTTTACTCCTCTCGAAAAGAGGGTTTAATGATCGAATGTTTTCTTTCCGGATCGTGAGGTGCGGGCGCACCAAAAGGAGGTGCAGGCGCACCTTGCTCAGGTGCGGGCGCACCAGACTTCAGGTGCGGGCGCACCTGAGTCTTCTGTCTCAGGGTGGAATTCTCTTCGTCAAATGGTGCGGGCGCACCAGATGAAGGTGCGGGCGCACCAATGTAGTCTGTTTTGTGCTCCAGAATTGGTCGATGGTGCGGGCGCACCAGTGGCTTGTGCGGGCGCACCATCGTGTGCGGGGCATACCAAGCGCACCTCAGGCTACCTTTCAGCCTCTAGCTCGATCCCTTATGCCATGTCTCGCATTTCTCGACCCCGAAAAGGGCAATACCTGCAATAGAAACACGAACAAACATGGTGAAAGCATATGTGCTAGAAATTCGATCGAAATAGATCGAAAATCTAGCAAAATGTCACTATGACCAAGTATGATCACGTGAATGAAATAGAAGGGAAAAGTGAGGAGAAAGAAGGAAGAAAAGGAGGAAAAGGGAGCTAAAACAAGCCAAAAGAAGGTAATAAAGTGCGTTAGAAACGCACTTATCACATGCAATCTTAGCTAATAAGTTATATGCACTTGATTAGGTTAGTCAGGCAGTCAGTAGTAGCAGCATTGGTGGTGCAGGGTTGGTGGCTTAAAACTTCAGGTGGTTTAGTGGTAGTAAATAGTGATGGGAAGAAGCTGGGATGAGTTTGATTGATGCGGGATTAAACACAAGAGTGGTTTGATTGAAGTATCAGGTAATTAGCAAATTGTTGTAGTGTCTTTTGTCTGTTCAAGTTTTGAAATGGTAACTATGATCATATCCTGAATTTGAGTAGTTCATAGAATCATTTTTTTATTTTTCCTATCCATTTTTAGAACATAAGAGGAGGAAAGGTGAAGCTGTTCTCAATTCTTATGCCGCCATCAGAGTTTGAGCATATTGAAAAGGAGACGCATTATATGGTACGCCTCTTATTTTTTTCGTCCTTTATTAAGAAAGTTTGTGACCAAGATGGTAGTGAACACATGGACGAGGCTTATCATGAAGAATATAACTGCTATAGATCTAAGAGGCGAAGTTCTTCACAAGATGATTATTTGTGTCAGATTATTGTATGCTTCCAAAATAAATAATTATAAGATCTATAGCAGTTATATTCTTCATGATAAGCCTGTCCATGTGTTGTACATATGTAAGAGTCCTTATATAGCTACATTTGGATTTCCTTTACCACACGGTGGCAAGAATAAACCAAGTATGATTGTGTTTTATCCTTCTTTGTGAGCACTAAGGGTGTTTATGAAGGTAAGAGGGTTGCCATTGAGAAATTAAAAGGGTGAATAAGGGGAATGCTTACGACTTTGAGCTTCCAAAAGATTTGTTTAGAGCTTTATGACTCGTGGGCATAAGAATGTAGTGTCGTTTTATGGTGCATGTGTCGATAAGATTCATGGGCTTTGTGTTTTTACTAGGTTCATGGAAGGGGGTCAGTTCATGACTTGTTGTTGAAGCACAAGAAGCTTCAAATTATGTGATGAGGATTACTATAGATGTTGCAGAGGGATGAAGCTTATGATTGATCATGGCATTGCTAATCAAGATCTAAATACTCAGAGAATCTTATTGGATCTCCAGGGGAATGCTTATTAAGGGGACATGGGGACAGTCAATGCATGCAATAGCACCAGTGAGGCAATGGAATATGAGACTGATGGTTACCGATGGTTGGGCCGCTCGGGTATTCAACCATTTAAAGTTGATTTTGTGGATTTAGACTTTCAACTTTATCAATAGATGTGTGTTATTCCAGCTTATTTCTCTTGAAAAAATTATTAAAGATTGATATTGCTTCTTAACAAGGAACAAAATAGTTCTTTGCAACTTGGCTTTCTCCACTGCAAATTAAAAGTTAATGTCATAGGAATATATGAATGCGACACCCACCAATTTTAGAGGCCATAAGCCCACAACTATTATTACTTCTTCCTTGTAGTAATAAATATCAATCATATTTTCTTGGAAACCTTTGTAAGGAAGCATAAGAATTCCTTTTTTTAGTGACTTTGTGAGATGATTTGTGCATTTTTTTCATCATCCCTCAATGCATACTCACATGGTATATGATTGAATAATTGAAAGATACATGGGTTATCCTTTTCCTCAATTTCTTTATTATTATAAACATAGCCAGTTGATTGTATTTAGGATAATTTTGGATCTTTTGTGCTGAACATAATTACTAAGTTGCTGGAGCCTTTGGCATAATGTACTTTGATATGTTTTTAATCCTGCTACACCATGTCAATGGGTTAATGAATGAAATCTGCGTGTATATCTTACTATAGAATTTGGATATCCGACCTTCGGTACCTATGCGTTCGCTATATTTCAAAAACCGCAATCCTAAGCGGCCACTGGTAGTGAATGAAATTTTGAGTGATTTTCTTGTAACAATACTTGAGATTTTACACTGAAAGATCAACCAGGAGCTTCTGTTATCTTAATCATTTACTTGTTGTAGTTTTACTTAAAGTTCTAAACATGTGAATGATTCACTGATTTGATTCATTGTACATGAGGAACATCTGTCCTCATTTTTAGTTGTTTCCTTGTCCATATCCACTCATTTTTTACCAAGGAAATATTGATAGTACTACTTGATAGTTACTTCTTCTAGGGAAGTGATAAGAGGTTTTTAGTGTGTCGTTAAGGCACTAAAAACCGCTTTTCAAACAATATTTGTAGTCCTAACAAGCAATTACTAAGAGAATAGTAAGGGCAAGTCAAGGGTCGATCCACAGGGAAATTGGGATTGATTAGAGTCTATCTAGTCTAGACTACCTAATTGAAAGGTATTTGGGGGTTTAAAAGATGTTTGGTAACAATTAAGACTATCTATCAGCTAGAACAAGCAAAAATCACGAGTTTAAATATCAAATAAAGACACTAGAGTTAAGGCTACTAGTATGAATAAGAACGGATGATGATTGTTAATGCGATTGTGAAGCAACAAAGACGATTATGCAAGGTTTAGTTCTCCTCTAAAATACTTGAGTCCTCTCTCGAATGGTCCTCAAGAGTAATCGCTTAATCTATCAACTAAATCCTCTCTCGAATGGTCTTTAGTTAATTGATTAAGAGATTCGATAAGTTTGGAAAACCCCTAATGAAGGATCCCCTTAATTTCCACCCAATATCTTGGTATAGAAATTAAGTTGATTCTTGGGGATGATAAAAGAGTTCAAAATCCGATTTAAGAACATTTGAAATCAAAATACCAAAGTATAAATGTGATCAATATCTATCCTAAGGTCTCAAAACACCAAGATCAATGCATAAACTTCTCCATACATCACAATCACATCAACAACATTTTTAAAACCCTAATTCATACTTTCACCCTAACCCTAGATATGAAACTACTCACTAATCATGGAGTTAAAGCAATTAAACAATGAATCTATGACTAATCTAAGGTTAAACATGATTAAGAAATTATTAAACTAATAGAAATCGCAATTATTAAACTAAGAGAATGAAGATCTTAAATAATATGAGAACATAAACAAACACCAAGAGAATGAAATAAAAACTAAAACTTTTAATTGAATTGAATGAAAAGTACCTTGAATGTATTGGAAATCACAAACTATGATCAACAATTCTCAAATCTCAATCAAACTAAAGTGTTTTCTCTCTAATACAAAACCCTAGAATATTGTGTAGAAACTAGAATAAAGCGTCCCCTCCTTTACTCCTCTCGAAAAGAGGGTTTAATGATCGAATGTTTTCTTTCCGGATCGTGAGGTGCGGGCGCACCAAAAGGAGGTGCGGGCGCACCTTGCTCAGGTGCGGGCGCACCAGACTTCAGGTGCGGGCGCACCTGAGTCTTCTGTCTCAGGGTGGAATTCTCTTCGTCAAATGGTGCGGGCGCACCAGATGAAGGTGCGGGCGCACCAATGTAGTCTGTTTTGTGCTCCAGAATTGGTCGATGGTGCGGGCGCACCAGTGGCTTGTGCGGGCGCACCATCGTGTGCGGGGCATACCAAGCGCACCTCAGGCTACCTTTCAGCCTCTAGCTCGATCCCTTATGCCATGTCTCGCATTTCTCGACCCCGAAAAGGGCAATACCTGCAATAGAAACACGAACAAACATGGTGAAAGCATATGTGCTAGAAATTCGATCGAAATAGATCGAAAATCTAGCAAAATGTCACTATGACCAAGTATGATCACGTGAATGAAATAGAAGGGAAAAGTGAGGAGAAAGAAGGAAGAAAAGGAGGAAAAGGGAGCTAAAACAAGCCAAAAGAAGGTAATAAAGTGCGTTAGAAACGCACTTATCAAACTCCCCCAAGCTTAGCGTTTTGCTTGTCCTCAAGTAAACCAAGAATGAGAGTAACATGCAACAACCTAACCTATATGCTCTAAATGCAAGGTTACAAACATGACATGTAAGCTAAATGAGTTCATATCAAGATTTAGGAGACCAACCAAACACAAGAGGGAAGATGATTAGGAAGCACAAGAGTGACTCTAAGGTCTCAATCCACCGATCAACCGAGTCTCTTTGAAAGAAAGCTTTCCAAGAATGATTTCTCACTCTTCTCCACTTCCAAGACCCAAGTTTGACTCCTCCCTAGGGATGCTCAACCATAATTGCTCGCCTCTACCATGCTTTGATGACCCTCATCATGACTTGCACAAAATCTCACCCGCCACTACTAAATAGATCAAGTCCAATCTAGGAGTCAACAGGGGCTTTGTTAAGGTTGTAACGGGGCTAGGTTAGGGGTGTGGATCATATTCTAGGAATGTGGTGCAAAAGGGTAAGTGGAGTACAAACTAGGGGTAAATACTCCCCCAAGCTAGTCCTAACACTATTCTCAATTAAAGAACTCTCACACATATCCTTGAATTTCACTTGTTTCTTTTTCACTTTGTGAACTTTTTCCTTTTTCTCATCAATTTGATCTTTCTTTCTTTTCATTTTCAATAATAAACCAAAGCGGACAATGAGAACTTTCTTTCTTTTATATCTTTTGTCTTTCATTTTCACAAAATTTTTCAACTTTTACCATCATACAAGCACATTAACTCTCTTTCAACCAAGACTTAATATCAAAACCACTTAACTCAACAAAAACTACACATGTACTCCACTTTGGGGAAAGTTTGGCCATGACTCATTATGTGGGTTAAGCAAAAATAGGATAGAAAGGCTCGAGATGGGTTGAGAAGCGAATATCATGCGGGTATTCAAGCTTTTGGCTCTGTAGCTCCTATTACTAGCAAAAGAAACGCCCTAAATCATTCTCCTAGAGGCTCGTCTTATGTAATCTTGGGGAGCTAAAATGCAAGTCACAAGTTAGGCGATCAATGGTGAGGGTTGTGAGTGAGTCTTACGAGGTTCTTGGCTCTCCTTCGGGATTCATCGCACAAGGGGCAAGGCAATCCATTCATCCAACTCGCCTAATTTCAAAGAGACTCTACCAAAAGTTATTGGTTTCAAAAGACGCCTAAAGTCACAACAGGGCTTCCAAAATCATCAAGTCTAATATAAGGAAGGTCTTCCAATCAAGTCATGAACTCTTTAGCCACAAATCATGCATGCAACCAAGCTATCCTAATGCATAAATTTTTTTTTTTTTTTTTTTTTTTTTTTAAAGGAAAAAAAAAAAAGGCAAAAAGGATAAGACGAAAAGAAACTACCAAAGCACAACTGTACATGTGAAGAGAAGTCGGCAGGGGTGGAGGATGTCAATACCACAACAGAAACAATCACCAATACCAACCGAAAACCAATGAGACCCCTAACTTCTAACCGTCTACGACCCCGAAACTCCCTAAGATATAGACATACAAGCAAGTCCCCCAAGCTTAAGCAAAACTCCGCGCTCGGAGTGGCAAAAGGAGGGAGAGGGAGGAGGGGTTAGGAAAAGCTCCTAATAGTTCCCACCATCCCCCCCATTGGGAGGGGGGAAATACCCACCAGAGGACCCATCATAGTAGGATGGGTAGTGGGGGTAAGGACGGAATGAAGGCTCCTCAAATGGCCCTTCTCGAGGGTCGAAAGAAGGGGGGTAGTGGGGATGGTTAGGGAAGGGAGGCTCATGTCCGGAGTGGACATTGGCGAGGTGAGTGCGCCAAGCCACCCTAGACACATGGTCCAGGTCGGTGCGGATACCGGCAAGAGTAGCCATAACCGCATGGTGATTGGCCGTCTGAGAGGCCTGCATCTGCGCTAAGGCTGCCATGACAGAGCCCATGTCGAAAGATTGAGAGGAAGAAGCTTCGGCCACCTCACTCTCGGGAATGCGGTGGTCGGGCCTCGGACCTCTCGGAACGCGGGATCGATCTCCATAGGCATGGGCTCGGGGATAGCCCGTGGGATGTCATGGGCGGGGGAACCCGCCAACGGTTTTCGACGTTAGGCGGGAGGTCCCAAACGAAGTCGGGCCCTATATGACAAGAAGGTCGCCCCCCACAAGCCGATGCGGTTTTCCTTGTTATAATTGCGCAGAAATTTCATCTGCTGCAAGCTGGCACCATCCAATCTGTTGGACTGGCCAACAGTAGGCATGCTGGCTTCCAAGCGAGCCAAGTCATCAGTCAAGTCAAGGTAAGATGCTAGCCGGGTGACCATGCCACCACAAAGAATTTCCCCAGTCACCGTTGTACTCCCCCGAATTTCCTGCAGTCGGTTGAGGAGGAGAGCAGCAAAGTTAATGCGGGCTCTATGGTGAGCCCCGTCGGTGGCCAACCGAGAGAACCGGCGGCTCGTCCTTCCGCAACCGCCCGACTTCTGTTTAGGAAAGATGGTGTAAACCAACATCCTATGGAAGTATCGGAGAGCAAGGTGGATGATCTCCGACGCTTTGGACGAGTTCGTTCGAAACGAAGTCGTACCGTTGGTGATCTTTGCCCACCACTCTTGCTCATCATATCCCCGCCGATGACGCTCAAAGGGGCATCGCGGGGGCTCGAGGGTCCATCCCAAACGCCTCACGAATTCGTCAAAAGACAGAGTGCTCTTGCTTGATTAAACATGCGAAATTGAATAGTTAGAGCACCTGTCACATTACTTACGTTCAACGTACTCAAAAACTCGAGAGTGAGTTGATCGTAAGTAGGTTCACGAATATCGAGGAAGTCCGATAACCTCGACATTAGTTGCCATCTCCCTTATCATCGACTCGATGTTAAGGAAGTTGCGAGTAGTGAGGTCATAGAACTTAGTGGGACGTAACGTGCGCTCGAGAAAGTTGTTGGAAAATTTGTTTATGAGCGGCGTTTGGAAACTTTAGAGCATAAAGGGGAGGGGGATGCGAGCTAGACGAAGGTCCTTGTGAAGAGGACCCCGTCTTTGCTCGCTTAGACCTGGATGAGCCTTCACCACCACTTCTTCCCATGGTGAAAAAGAATATATGTTTGGCAAAAAGGGAAGGAGAAGTGATGATCTGCTGCAAAGACACAACCACAAAGCGGACTCTCTACACAAAGAAACACGCAAAAGAAAAAAAAAACAAAAACACACAAAAAGAAAAATCAAACCACACAAAAGGGAAAACACAAAAAAAAAAAAAAAAAAGAAAAATAAAAACTAAGCCTAAGATCTACCAGCTAGCCATCCACAATTAGTAGCAACAAAGTTGCTAGCAATCAAGAGTTTCACCACTCAAAGAGACTTTCAAGCCAATTTCGCCAAACCAACCACAATTATGCACATAAAGCAACAACACCTCACAATTTCAGCAATGTAGTTCTCACAAAGTAAGAATATTATGAATTTATCACAAACCACAAAAATTGCATATGTTCACCACATCACCAAACACAAAAATGACAAAAGTTCATGAACAATCAAAAGAAATTAGGAAAAACAAGCATGCAATCGAAAAGAAAACATACTAGAAGTCCAATTTAGTAGATTATTGATGAAAAAGCAAAGATTAGAAGGGAGTTACCAACATGGAGATGAAAATCCCCAATTTTGAAACCCTAGAAATCGAATCCTTGCAAAACCCCCAATTTTTGTGCTTTGAATGTTGAAGAGAAGATGGTGATAAAGATTTTGGGGAGATTTGCTCTTGAAAGTCGCCGGAAAAGGGTGTAAGGTCGCCGGATCTAGAGAGGAGGAAGAGAGAGAAAGAGAGTGAGTGTGAGAGAGAGTTTGAAAATGTGAGGAAAAGAGGAGAGAGAGGCCCGAAAATATTGCCCGGCCCGGTTTGGTGCGGGCGCACCTCTCACCGGGTGCGGGCGCACCTCTCCCTTCGTTTTTTCCAAAAAATATTTCGTAGGCTTTGGTGCGGGCGCACCACGTCTAGGTGCGGGCGCACCTCTCCCTTCGTTTTTTCCAAAAAATATTTCGTAGGCTTTGGTGCGGGCGCACCACGTCTAGGTGCGGGCGCACCAAAGTCTTTTTTTTTTTTTTTCAAACTCAGTCGACAGAAGTGGTGCGGGCGCACATGGGCTAGGTGCGGGCGCACCAAAGTCTTCCGTTTTTTCGAAAATCGTGTGCAAAATTTGGTGCGGGCGCACATTGACCCAGTGCGGGAGCACCTAACCCGTCCCGATGTGTACATATTTCGTCTCCAAAACACTCAATTCACTCAACTTCTCATAAAAATTCAGATGTTCCAATGTACCTCTCATGGGCGATCGATAAATCAAAACCGTAACTAACAAAGGAAAAATAAAAGAAATGAAAGAGAGGAAAGAAGAGAAACGGGTTGCCTCCCGTGTAGCGCTTGTTTTAAGTCATTAGCTTGACTAAAAGGATACATCCATCATGAGAGTTGCTCGGGTGAGCGAAGAATCAAGCAACCAATGGAGCCAACAAAGCATGCGAATCATGGTAGAGCTTTAAACGTTGACCGTTCACCCGAATGGACCGTTCTCACCCATAACCTCATAAGCCCCATAAGGAGTAGTCTTCAACACGGAGAAGGGACCCGACCACTTTGACTTTAACTTTCCGGGAAAAGCTTTAGTCTTGAGTTGAACAACAAGACTTTGTCCCCAATCCGGAAATCGCGTTGTTGAATCCGGTTGTCGTGCCATTTCTTCGTTTGCTCTTTGTATAGTCTAGAACTCTCATAAGCGTCAAAACGAAATTCCTCCGGTTCTACTAGCCTTTCTTTTCGAGCTTCTCCCGCCAAGTGTAGATCCATGTTGAGCTCCTTAACGCCCACCAAGCCTTGTGCTCAAGCTCAACCGGCAAATGACATGCCTTGCCATACACAAGGCGATAGGGAGTGGTGCCTATGGGCGTCTTAAAAGCCGTGCGAAGAGCCCAAAGAGCGTCATCAAGTTTCAAAGACCAATCCTTTCGTGTCCTATTGACCACACGCTCAAGAACATTTTTAACCTCTCGATTCGAAACCTCAACTTGGCCTTGTGTTTGGGGGTGGTAAGGAAGACCTACTTTGTGATTCACCCCGTATTTCTTCAATAAGGCTTCTAATTGCTTTTGGCGAAGTGTGAACCACCATCACCGATCAATACACGGGGCACCCCAAATCGAGGGAAGATGATCTTCTTCGAAGCTTGGTGACTACCTTATGGTCATTGGTGGGAGAGGCAATGGCTTCCACCCATTTGGTCACGTAGTCGACCGCAACAAGAATATATACATTCCCACGGGAAGGAACGAATGGGCCCATAAAATCGACCCCCCCGGACATCAAACGGCTCAACCTCAAGAATGTTACTTTGAGGCATCTCGTGTCGCTTTGTGATGCCACCACTCCGTTGACATCTATCACAAGCCACCACAAATGTTCGGGCATCCTTATGCAATGTTGGCGAAACATACCACATTGGAGCACCTTAGCAACAGTTTTGCTTGCTCCACCATGTCCTCCACATGCCAAAGTATGGCAATGATGCAAAACCGAGGCCATCTCATGATTAGGAACACACCTCCTAAACATGCCATCGGCACACTTCTTAAAAAGGAGCGGGTCATCCCAAGTAGAACCTCGAAACTTCTTTAAAGAACCGCTTCCTTTGTTGGGAAGTAAAACCATGAGGTTCAATCCCACAAGCCAGATAATTTGCATAATCAGCGAACCATGGAACCTCATTGTTCATAATGGCGAACAAGGCTTCTTCTCTCAAATCGTCCTCGATAGGAATCTTCTCCAGTTGTCGGGGAGGGAGGCGTGAAAGATGGTCGGCTACCACATTCTCCGTCCCCTTCTTCTCTTTCATCTCAAAATCAAACTCCCGAAGAAGCAACACCCACCTAATGAGCCTAGGCTTAGCATCCTTCTTACTCATCAAATACTGGGACCGCGAGAATGATCCGTATACACCACTGCCTTATTACATGTCAAGTAGGAACGGAACTTGTCAAAAGCAAATACCACGGCCAACATTTCCTTTTCCGTAGTTGCATAGTTTCGTTGAGCATCATCCAGAGTCCTACTTGCATAGGCTATCACATGTAGCCTCCCTTCCTTGCGTTGCCCAAGAACAACTCCCACTGAAAAGTCACTAGCATCGCACATTAGTTCAAAAGGCAAGCTCCAATCCGGAGCTTGCACAATGGGGGCAGAAGTAAGGGCTTTCTTAAGAGTTTCAAAAGCCTTAGTGCAAGACTCATCAAACGCAAAATCAACATCTTTCTGAAGTAGATTCGTCAATGGTTTGGCTATTTGAGAGAAATCCTTGATGAAACGTCGGTAAAAACCAGCATGTCCAAGGAAAGCACGAACTCCCGTCACCGAGTTCGGTGGCGGAAGCTTCTCAATAACCGAAACCTTTGCCTGGGATCTACTTGATACCCTTTTTCGACACTTTATGCCCAAGTACAATGCCTTCCTCGACCATAAAGTGACACTTTTCCCAATTCGGTACAAGGTTCGTCTCTTGACACCTTTTTAACACAAACTCAAGATTAACCAGACATGTGTCAAAAGACGAACCACACACACTAAAGTCGTCCATGAAGACTTCAATGGAATCTTCTAGCATATCGAGAAGATTGCTTGTCATACACCTACGAAAAGTGGATGGGGCATTACACAAACCAAAGGGCATCCTTCGATATGCAAATGTCCCATACGGACAAGTAAAGGTGGTTTTCTCTTGGTCATCCGGATGAATGGGGATTTGAAAGAATCCGGAATAACCATCAAGAAAACGAAGTGTGAATGACGAGCAAGCCTCTCCAACATTTGGTCAATGAAGGGAAGGGGGAAATGATCTTTCCGGGTGGATTTGTTCGGTTTCCCGTAATCAATACGAGACTCTCCACCCAAGTGAGTCCTAGTTGAGATTGTTTCTCCTTTCTCATTCTCAACTATAGTCATGCCTCCTTTTTTTGGAACCACGTGAATCGGGCTCACCCACTTGCTATCTGAGATAGCATAAATGATTCCCGCGTCACGTAGTTTCAAGATCTCCTTTTAACAACCTCTTTGAGGTTGGGATTGAGCCTTCTCGATGCTCGATGGAGGAGGCATTACTATCGATGAGATGGATACGATGCATAGCAAGAGAAGGGCTTATCCCCTTAAGGTCATCAATCGAATACCCAATGACATCCATATATTTTTGCAAAATTCCAATCGGTTTTGATATAGAAATGTCATCAAGACTCGAATTGACAATAACGGGATAAGTACATGCATCATCAAGAAAAACATATCTAAGAGAGGAGGGAAGGGGTTTGAACTCTACCTTGGGAGGAGGCTTAGAACACTCCTCTTTTTCGGTGGATGATGCGGCTAGAACCTCAAACGCCTCATATTGCGTGTCCTCCTCCATGTCCAAGTTAAGGGTGTCGGAAAGTGCGGCATACAAATCGCTCCCGAGAATCATCCACACTCATGGTGTCCTCCACCTCATCTTCCACTAGGTTTACCCGGCAAATTTTCTCCATCATAGGCTTCTTCGGTGTCTTAGAGAACTCGAACACCACCCGCTCATTAGCTACCTCAACCGTGATTGTGTCGTTTTTGCGGTTTATCACGGCACCCAAAGTCTTCGAGCTTCTCTTCCCGAGAATAAGAGGAGTCTCGGGATCTTCCTCCATATCCATCACCACAAAGTCGCATGGTACAAACACATGCCCGACTTGAATCGGTATATCCTCCAACTCACCACAAGGGACTCTCACGGTGCGGTACGCCAATTGAATCGTTTTGCGCGTAGGATGAAGAAGAAATTTCAGGTGCTTTGCAATAGAAAGAGGCATCAAATTGACACTAGCTCCCAGATCGGCCAGTGCACCCTTAGGTTCTAAGTCACCTATCTTCACTGGCAAGGTGAAACTCCCGGGATCTCTTTGCTTCTTGGGCATAGTTCGTTGCACAAGAGCACTCACTTGGTAAGGTAGGGAGATAAGCTCATCTTCAAGTTTGCGCTTATTGGAGAGGATCTCTTTCAAGAATTTAGCATAAGCTGGCATTTGAGACATAGCCTCAAGGAATGGAATGTTGATTTGCAGGCTCTTCATCACATTCAGAAATTTAGTGAACTTGTCACTCAACTTTCTCTCTACCAACCTGTGAGGATAGGGAACCGGAGGCACATAGGATTTGGTTGGTGGAGGTGATGGCAATGTGTTTTTGTCACCCACTTGAACATGTGACTCATCCTTCTCCTCAACGTCCTCTTTCTCAGTTTCCTCAGCTCCATCCTCCTTCTCAACAATCTCAGCTTCTCCGTCCTACTCTAACTCCCCATTCGGCATCTTAGGACCCGCATAACTTGTTCCCGACCTCAAATGAATGGCTTTGGCTTGATGGAGGTTGGGGTTAGGAATGGGTTGGCCTGGAAGTTGATTTGTGGGGGTGGAGGGATTCTTCTCAGCTACTTGGGCAATTTGGGTTTCAAGCATTTTGTTGTGGGCTTGTAGCTCTTGGAACCTTTGCTCATGGTTTTGGAGAATTTGGTTCATGGATTGGAGTTGTTGGAGAATTTGGAGAGAGGTGGGATCGGAAGATGGTGTAGGTTCGAGATTTTGTTTGGGGAAAGGAAGGTTGGAGGGAGGTTTTGGGTTGTTGGTCCTTTGATGTGGAGCTTGGTATGTGTTTGACCCTTGTGAGGAGGAACCACCTTGGTTATAGTTTTGGTTTTGGTTATACCCTTGCGCAAACCCCTTGGTTGTGAGCTTGGTTGTACCCTTGTTGAGGTTGATTCCATCCTTGTTGAGGTTGGTTGAATCCTTGGGTGTAGTTTTGTTGAGGTTGTCTCCAACCTCCTTGTTGATTGTTCCTATACCCTTGATTCCCCTGATATCCATCTCCTCTTGCATTGATTGCCGCCACATGCTCCGAATGGGTACCTCCACAATAAGAAGTATCATGGTTAGTACCACCACAAATATCACAAGAAAAAGAGTTTTGCTTCTTATCGAGTTGGTCCATCTTAGCTTGAATTTGATCCATGGGATCAATTTCAAACTTTCCGCTCTTCTTAGGTTGAGCACCTCTTCGTCTTCCACCCCATGAGTAGTTCTTGATCACCTCCTCGATTGTGGACTCAAGTTGTTCTTGCGGGATCTTAGATAGTTGACCTCCCGCTCCAAGATCAAGATTGGCCGTGAAATCGGATCAAGACCATCATAGAAGAATCGCATTAGTAGATTCTTGTTGAACTCATGGTGTGGGCATGAACGGATCATCTCCTTGAACCGCTCCCAAGCTTCGGCAAGTGTCTCATCGTTCTCTTGCTCAAATGAGGAGATCTTCCTCCTTATGTCCGCAGCCTTCCACTCCGGGAAGTACTTCTTCAAGAATGCCATCGGGCCTTGTCCCCATGAAGTGAGGGAATTAGCGAGCAAGCTCTTGAGCCATGACTTTGCTTTTCCGTAAGAGAGGACCTGGAACAGGTGCATCTTGATGTAGTCGGGAGAGACATCATTAGTGGTTATCATGGCACGAGATCTCGAGAAACCCGTCGAGATGGTCTAGAGGATCTTCATCGACCCCCCACAAAACGCTTTCTGCTTTCACCATCCGAGTATACCGAGGGTGAATGCTGAAATTTGTAGTGGTGGTAGGGAGTCGAATTCCACCTTGAAGAACATAGGAACCCCGGTTTCCGAAATCCCTAAACAGTTGTGGATTTTCTTCACCCATTTCGATTCAACTTCACTTGATGTACTTGAGATTGGTGAAGAAGGCTCGGAACCCAAAGTCAGAATTCCCAAATTCTTCCGAAGCTTTCGCAACGTACGGTCGATTTCAAGATCTAGAGGCAATGTGGGTGAACCGTGAGTTCTTCTTCTCATGTAACACAACAAAGCTAAGCGAGAGGATTAGCAAATAACAACCACGGTTAAAAAGAAAATAAAAGAAGAATCAACTAAGCAAACTAAACTAAAATATACTTCAATCAATAGCACAGTTTCCCAAGAGCGCCATTTTTTGATAAGAGGTTTTTAGTGTGTCGTTAAGGCACTAAAAACCGCTTTTCAAACAATATTTGTAGTCCTAACAAGCAATTACTAAGAGAATAGTAAGGGCAAGTCAAGGGTCGATCCACGGGAAATTGGGATTGATTAGAGTCTATCTAGTCTAGACTACCTAATTGAAAGGTATTTGGGGGGTTTAAAAGATGTTTGGTAACAATTAAGACTATCTATCGGCTAGAACAAGCAAAAATCACGAGTTTAAATATCAAATAAAGACACTAGAGTTAAGGCTACTAGTATGAATAAGAACGGATGATGATTGTTAATGCGATTGTGAAGCAACAAAGACGATTATGCAAGGTTTAGTTCTCCTCTAAAATACTTGAGTCCTCTCTCGAATGGTCCTCAAGAGTAATCGCTTAATCTATCAACTAAATCCTCTCTCGAATGGTCTTTAGTTAATTGATTAAGAGATTCGATAAGTTTGGAAAACCCCTAATGAAGGATCCCCTTAATTTCCACCCAATATCTTGGTATAGAAATTAAGTTGATTCTTGGGGATGATAAAAGAGTTCAAAATCCGATTTAAGAACATTTGAAATCAAAATACCAAAGTATAAATGTGATCAATATCTATCCTAAGGTCTCAAAACACCAAGATCAATGCATAAACTTCTCCATACATCACAATCACATCAACAACATTTTTAAAACCCTAATTCATACTTTCACCCTAACCCTAGATATGAAACTACTCACTAATCATGGAGTTAAAGCAATTAAACAATGAATCTATGACTAATCTAAGGTTAAACATGATTAAGAAATTATTAAACTAATAGAAATCGCAATTATTAAACTAAGAGAATGAAGATCTTAAATAATATGAGAACATAAACAAACACCAAGAGAATGAAATAAAAACTAAAACTTTTAATTGAATTGAATGAAAAGTACCTTGAATGTATTGGAAATCACAAACTATGATCAACAATTCTCAAATCTCAATCAAACTAAAGTGTTTTCTCTCTAATACAAAACCCTAGAATATTGTGTAGAAACTAGAATAAAGCGTCCCCCGGTTTACTCCTCTCGAAAAGAGGGTTTAATGATCGAATGTTTTCTTTCGGATCGTGAGGTGCGGGCGCACCAAAAGGAGGTGCGGGCGCACCTTGCTCGGAGTGCGGGCGCACCGGACTTCGGTGCGGGCGCACCCGAGTCTTCCGTCTCGGGGTGGAATTCTCTTCGTCAAATGGTGCGGGCGCACCGAGATGAAGGTGCGGGCGCACCAATGTAGTCTCTTTTGTGCTCCGAGGTGGTCGATGGTGCGGGCGCACCGGTGGCTTGTGCGGGCGCACCATCGTGTGCGGGGCATACCAAGCGCACCTCGGGCTACCTTTCGGCCTCTAGCTCGATCCCTTATGCCATGTCTCGCATTTCTCGACCCCGAAAAGGGCAATACCTGCAATAGAAACACGAACAAACATGGTGAAAGCATATGTGCTAGAAATTCGATCGAAATAGATCGAAAATCTAGCAAAATGTCACTATGACCAAGTATGATCACGTGAATGAAATAGAAGGGAAAAGTGAGGAGAAAGAAGGAAGAAAAGGAGGAAAAGGGAGCTAAAACAAGCCAAAAGAAGGTAATAAAGTGCGTTAGAAACGCACTTATCACATGCAATCTTAGCTAATAAGTTATATGCACTTGATTAGGTTAGTCAGGCAGTCAGTAGTAGCAGCATTGGTGGTGCAGGGTTGGTGGCTTAAAACTTCAGGTGGTTTAGTGGTAGTAAATAGTGATGGGAAGAAGCTGGGATGAGTTTGATTGATGCGGGATTAAACACAAGAGTGGTTTGATTGAAGTATCAGGTAATTAGCAAATTGTTGTAGTGTCTTTTGTCTGTTCAAGTTTTGAAATGGTAACTATGATCATATCCTGAATTTGAGTAGTTCATAGAATCATTTTTTTATTTTTCCTATCCATTTTTAGAACATAAGAGGAGGAAAGGTGAAGCTGTTCTCAATTCTTATGCCGCCATCAGAGTTTGAGCATATTGAAAAGGAGACGCATTATATGGTACGCCTCTTATTTTTTCTGTCCTTTATTAAGAAAGTTTGTGACCAAGATGGTAGTGAACACATGGACAGGCTTATCATGAAGAATATAACTGCTATAGATCTAAGAGGCGAAGTTCTTCACAAGATGATTATTTGTGTCAGATTATTGTATGCTTCCAAAATAAATAATTATAAGATCTATAGCAGTTATATTCTTCATGATAAGCCTGTCCATGTGTTGTACATATGTAAGAGTCCTTATATAGCTACATTTGGATTTCCTTTACCACACAGTGGCAAGAATAAACCAGTATGATTGTGTTTTATCCTTGCTGTGAGCACTAAGGGTGTTTATGAAGGTAAGAGGGTTGCCATTGAGAAATTAAAAGGGTGAATAAGGGGAATGCTTACGACTTTGAGCTTCCAAAAGATTTGTTTAGAGCTTTATGACTCGTGGGCATAAGAATGTAGTGTCGTTTTATGGTGCATGTGTCGATAAGATTCATGGGCTTTGTGTTTTTACTAGGTTCATGGAAGGGGGTCAGTTCATGACTTGTTGTTGAAGCACAAGAAGCTTCAAATTATGTGATGAGGATTACTATAGATGTTGCAGAGGGATGAAGCTTATGATTGATCATGGCATTGCTAATCAAGATCTAAATACTCAGAGAATCTTATTGGATCTCCAGGGGAATGCTTATTAAGGGGACATGGGGACAGTCAATGCATGCAATAGCACCAGTGAGGCAATGGAATATGAGACTGATGGTTACTGATGGCTGGCTGGCTCAGGTATTCAACCATTTAAAGTTGATTTTGTGGATTTAGACTTTCAACTTTATCAATAGATGTGTGTTATTCCAGCTTATTTCTCTTGAAAAAATTATTAAAGATTGATATTGCTTCTTAACAAGGAACAAAATAGTTCTTTGCAACTTGGCTTTCTCCACTGCAAATTAAAAGTTAATGTCATAGGAATATATGAATGCGACACCCACCAATTTTAGAGGCCATAAGCCCACAACTATTATTACTTCTTCCTTGTAGTAATAAATATCAATCATATTTTCTTGGAAACCTTTGTAAGGAAGCATAAGAATTCCTTTTTTTAGTGACTTTGTGAGATGATTTGTGCATTTTTTTCATCATCCCTCAATGCATACTCACATGGTATATGATTGAATAATTGAAAGATACATGGGTTATCCTTTTCCTCAATTTCTTTATTATTATAAACATAGCCGATTGATTGTATTTAGGATAATTTTGGATCTTTTGTCTTGGAACATAATTACTAAGTTCTTTGGAGCCTTTGGCATAATGTACTTTGATATGTTTTTAATCCCGCTACACCATGTCAATGGGTTAATGAATGAAATCTGCGTGTATATCTTACTATAGAATTTGGATATCCGACCTTCGGTACCTATGCGTTACGCTATATTTCAAAAACGCAATCCTAAGCGACCACCTGGGTAGTGAATGAAATTTTGAGTGATTTTCTTGTAACAATACTTGAGATTTTACACGAAAGATCAACCAGGAGCTTACGTTATCTTAATCATTTACTTGTTGTAGTTTTACTTAAAGTTCTAAACATGTGAATGATTCACTGATTTGATTCATTGTACATGAGGAACATCTGTCCTCATTTTTAGTTGTTTCCTTGTCCATATCCACTCATTTTTTACCAAGGAAATATTGATAGTACTACTTGATAGTTACTTCTTCTAGGGAAGTGATAAGAGGTTTTTAGTGTGTCGTTAAGGCACTAAAAACCGCTTTTCAAACAATATTTGTAGTCCTAACAAGCAATTACTAAGAGAATAGTAAGGGCAAGTCAAGGGTCGATCCACAGGGAAATTGGGATTGATTAGAGTCTATCTAGTCTAGACTACCTAATTGAAAGGTATTTGGGGGTTTAAAAGATGTTTGGTAACAATTAAGACTATCTATCAGCTAGAACAAGCAAAAATCACGAGTTTAAATATCAAATAAAGACACTAGAGTTAAGGCTACTAGTATGAATAAGAACGGATGATGATTGTTAATGCGATTGTGAAGCAACAAAGACGATTATGCAAGGTTTAGTTCTCCTCTAAAATACTTGAGTCCTCTCTCGAATGGTCCTCAAGAGTAATCGCTTAATCTATCAACTAAATCCTCTCTCGAATGGTCTTTAGTTAATTGATTAAGAGATTCGATAAGTTTGGAAAACCCCTAATGAAGGATCCCCTTAATTTCCACCCAATATCTTGGTATAGAAATTAAGTTGATTCTTGGGGATGATAAAAGAGTTCAAAATCCGATTTAAGAACATTTGAAATCAAAATACCAAAGTATAAATGTGATCAATATCTATCCTAAGGTCTCAAAACACCAAGATCAATGCATAAACTTCTCCATACATCACAATCACATCAACAACATTTTTAAAACCCTAATTCATACTTTCACCCTAACCCTAGATATGAAACTACTCACTAATCATGGAGTTAAAGCAATTAAACAATGAATCTATGACTAATCTAAGGTTAAACATGATTAAGAAATTATTAAACTAATAGAAATCGCAATTATTAAACTAAGAGAATGAAGATCTTAAATAATATGAGAACATAAACAAACACCAAGAGAATGAAATAAAAACTAAAACTTTTAATTGAATTGAATGAAAAGTACCTTGAATGTATTGGAAATCACAAACTATGATCAACAATTCTCAAATCTCAATCAAACTAAAGTGTTTTCTCTCTAATACAAAACCCTAGAATATTGTGTAGAAACTAGAATAAAGCGTCCCCTCCTTTACTCCTCTCGAAAAGAGGGTTTAATGATCGAATGTTTTCTTTCCGGATCGTGAGGTGCGGGCGCACCAAAAGGAGGTGCGGGCGCACCTTGCTCAGTGCGGGCGCACCGGGCTTCAGTGCGGGCGCACCCGAGTCTTCGTCTCGGGGTGGAATTCTCTTCGTCAAATGGTGCGGGCGCACCGAGATGAAGGTGCGGGCGCACCAATGTAGTCTGTTTTGTGCTCCGGACTGGTCGATGGTGCGGGCGCACCAGTGGCTTGTGCGGGCGCACCATCGTGTGCGGGGCATACCAAGCGCACCTCAGGCTACCTTTCAGCCTCTAGCTCGATCCCTTATGCCATGTCTCGCATTTCTCGACCCCGAAAAGGGCAATACCTGCAATAGAAACACGAACAAACATGGTGAAAGCATATGTGCTAGAAATTCGATCGAAATAGATCGAAAATCTAGCAAAATGTCACTATGACCAAGTATGATCACGTGAATGAAATAGAAGGGAAAAGTGAGGAGAAAGAAGGAAGAAAAGGAGGAAAAGGGAGCTAAAACAAGCCAAAAGAAGGTAATAAAGTGCGTTAGAAACGCACTTATCAGGAAGTGATTTTTATTGTTGGCAAGTTGCAATTCAAGATGTTAATATCTCTTGTGCTATCATCATCTAAAGTTTTTGCATACTGTGTTTGTTGCACAAGTTATAGGCTTATAGCACTTGCAAAGTTTGCCAAGAAAACCTGCTACTATCTGTTTAGTTTGTTGAGCCAACCTTAAACAAGTTTCATTAACAATTCTTCATGAGCTAGAGTTGTTCTACAAGAAATAGGTTTTGAGAGTCTAATAGGAAGCATGATTTTTCCACCTTTCCAACCACTTTTGCTTCTTTTTTTTTCTTCTAACAAGTTTAAGTTTACCTTCAATAGATAATTAGAGATTACACAATCTCATTCTTAAACTCTTTTTTAGCTACTTCAGCTCAGAGTATTGGACCTGCAGATTCTTGATATTTTAAGCTTAGTTCCTCTTCATATAGATTTTGATTGGAACATGAATAATTATATCGTTTACCTTTTTACCTTCTATATTTATTAGTTTAATATGTTTTTAGCCATACATATGTTGTCATTCCCTGTGTGTTTCCGCTGGAGGATGGAATAGAGCTCAAGACATGAAAGGGTTTTGTTGAATTGGTTTTTATAGGTTCAGAAGTCATCAGATCATCTGTTAGATATGAAAGATGCTACATGTTGTGGGTAGGGGAGAGAAATGTGGAATCTATTAGAGGGAAAGAATAGAGGAGTAGGGAGCATATGGATTTAACATTGACTGAATAGAGTGATTTTTATTAACATTGCATAGATTGGGCGTGTGGCGAAGGAGGGGATATTTTGCCAGTTCTGATTGAAATTGCAGCTCGGATAATCGTTATACCCATTTTAGGTTTATATTTCATCTGTTTTTTTAATCTTTATGTGAGTTTTTAATTTGACATATACTTGCAATTTACTGGTTCTTATAATGTGATATATTGAGTTGTAGAATGGCGTTGAGTAATGGAGCTTCATATTCAGAGAAATGTTGGCTATGATTTACACTATGGCTATTATGAGGTGAGTTTGATAGGCTAATCAAGTTGAATAGTATACATTTGCTATTCTGCATGTTGGCCATTTCCCAAAAATGTTTTAACCATTCTTGAGTTATGCTGTCTTTCTTGTTGGAGAGAAAAAAAAAACAGAAGAGGAGAGAGGGAAAGGGGAGAGAAAAAAGAATCTCAGCTAATGATTGAGTAAAAAGTTGTGAACTGATCTTCTATTTTTGAGTGGCAAGGATGTCTATGGGTATAGTACCTTATAATAGTATTGTGCAGAGTCCCTGTCTCTTATATTCCTCCTAAGTGTCCCATATAAGTTTTAGGATAGGGGGAAGAAACCTTATTTTCAATTGTTATTATGTTGCAATGAGACTTACTTTTGTTCGGGGAGCTCTTTGATTAGATTACGGGTTATGTAGTTAAGTTTTTTTATTGATTACTTGAACTTTATAGGGGCTATTTCTAATTTTATATTTACTGATTAGATTATTTGACAATTTTTCTTTTCGTTTTTAAGTGTATTCAGGGAGGTGCATAAGTTGCTATACTATTGTCCAATAGTGATGATGGATAATTGGGTTGACAAGTTTGCCTTTGTCTTTTGTGAACTATTTGGCTGACCATTTGTTAATTGGTGTTATTACTTGTATGTAATTGGAAATATTAATTGATACTATGTAATTGGAAAATTTGTTAGATATTTTTTTGTGTCCATTTATAAAGTTGTTTGTCTTTATAAACAAAAATGTTATATTGCAAATTGATCTCAATTCATATTTTAGTAAAAATGAGGAGGATAATGAGGCAACAATATAGCGACATTAAATATCTTTGTTGCAATAGCTTCATGTTCACTTTCTTAGCTACAAATAATTTTTCATGAATATCTAATTTCAATGCTCTGGGGTACTACAAAATCTTCTAGCACGATTAAGTAGGGAGAAAAAGGTGAGGAAAAGAAAGAAAATGGGAAAAAGTTCCAGCAAGTTCGAATAGAAATTTTGAATTGTTGAGAGACCATGAAAGACTAATGCTAAGAAGATAGAGAGTGCGAGGTAGGGCCAGAGAAGGATAAGATGATAGTAATGATAGAGAAGGATCAAGGGGAGCTAGGGTATTTGGTTATTCTTGCAATGACTAATTTGTAGTCTTATTAGTTAAAAATAAAGACTAATTAAGTTTTTCCATGTAGGTTATTCATTGATGTCGATGCTAAGATAAGTTTTTGTAATTGGAACGCTAAACATCGCTACAAAACTTCTTAAAATCACTCTGGGTCCATCAAACATTTCAACTTTACCCTTCCTTTTTTTCTTTTCTTTTCCCAAATCACCACCTCCTGGAAAAAGATGGAGATCGAAGATGGCCTGGAAAACGCAAGAGTCGGACTCGATGAGGTGGAATACATGTGAGTTTGGTGCGATGCGGCCGTATTGGCCGGACGATTTCTCGGAGTAAAAAAAAAACCGATCTGAATCGGTGAACATCGGTTCAGTAACTTGAAATTTCGCACCAATACGGGCAAAACAAAACGGAACGGTCGCATTTTTGAATTATGGATATTGTTTATGTTGATTTTCTATTTTGACATCTATAATTCAAGGAGAAAAATAAATCCTAATCTAAGGTGGAAATGATTTTTTTTTTAAAAGGTTTAAATATGTAAAAGTAGAAAAGACAAGCAAGATATATAGGGAAGGAAGCAAACATCTCTAGATAAAACCAAAATTGCAAATGCAAGCATCAAACATCTTATATTAATAGCTTCACATTCAATATGCTAATTATATTTAGCCTAATTTGTGAAGCAAATATTATCTGCTCCATAATGTGGGAGTATGAATAAACTATGTACGTACACCTTGTCTTTTTTGCTTTGTCCCATACACCCCAAATAGCAAGTGCAAGCACCAACTGTTCTGGAACAATTACCTTACAATCATCTTGCTAATTAAATCCAATATCATCCGAATATCGCAAATACGCTATTTTGGGGTGCCGCGCGCGTAAGCGCGGTGCAACAACTAGTAATATAGAAAGGCATGAGCCGAACATTAAAACTTGTCCTCTATTAAAACTTGCGTCGAAAACTAGGGTTTAAGCTGCTCCGTCCTCCCTCTCTCTCCTCCACAGCGCCTCCTCTATCTCATCTTGCGACCACTCAATCATGGCGGAGCAGGTCAATATTCAACCAAATTACCTCCATTACTTCTTTTTTTTCTCAAATTTTCTTCAATTTTCTATCGTATTATCTACTTGTTACCTAATCTATTTTTTTTCCTACAGACTGAGAAGGCATTTCTGAAGCAGCCAAAACTGTTTCTGAGGTATGATGAATTCTTTCAAGTTTGATTTTTCACTTCAATTGGATAAGGAATGTGAAATTGAGTGATTTAATTAAATACTTTAATTGAGAATTGGATATTAATATTAGTAAATTTTAATTATTTACAGCTCGAAGAAATCTGGAAAGGGGAAGAGGCCAGGAAAAGGAGGAAATCGTTTCTGGAAAAGCATTGGATTGGGATTTAAGACTCCTAGAGAAGCCATTGAAGGTTCTTTCTTTTGCTTTTTACTGATTTACGTGGAAACCATAAAATAATTACTTTGCTGCGAAATGTAGTACTGCCTCCGTCTTTTATTTTTTAGTAATTGCAACATTTTGACTTTTGCACTATATATGCACAATGTAAAAGATGATGTTGATTTATTGAATGTATGTTTACAAGATTTCAACTTTTTATATTTTTCACAAATACTTCCTCCGATTCTTTTTACTTGTAACGGTTTGACTTTTACACTATTTTACACATTCTACTTAGTTTATCTTTGGTGATTTATAGTTAAGAAAAAACAGACTCATGTGGGATCTTGTTAGATTCGTGTTAATGATATTTTACAAATATCTACTTTTTATAATTTTTAATTATTGGTACTTAAAGATATTAATGGTTAAAGTTATGCATCGGCAAGCGTGAAAGTATAAAAAAGAAACACAGGAAGTATATAGTTAGAGATATTAATGGTCAAAGTTGCGTATCAGGCAGCATGAATGTCAAAATGGTGCAACTATCTAAAAACGGAGGAAGTATATTTTGTATATTATTGATAACAAGATGACAAGTAAAGAAAGTATTATAGTTACTTAAAGAGATCATTATAAAGATAAACAAATTTTGGGACATTAAAGATCCATGAGGAGGAACAAACTTGCTGGTCATTCAAGAAGAGGGTTTCCATGTTTCGAAATGGCAAATGTGACCTTCAGGAGAGTTTTTGTGGATTATTGATGATTGTGTTTGTTGTGAGCACCTGACGTGCGGTTGAAGGCTTGCTGCCAGCTTGACAGTGTACTTAGTGCAGGAGGTTTCATGGAGGTTTTTATCTAATAAGTGGTGATTGGTTTGAATTACAATTGACTGATGGAGTGTCATGGCTTTGTACTATGAGAACTGTATAATTTAGTAGTCGATATAAGAAGTAGAGAATACGTTAAGACACTACTTTGCATCCACAAGTAAGGAAATTGGAATGCCCATGGGAAGCAACAAGTGATGGCTGGAGCGCTCAGCATTGGTGTTGATAATGATCCTTGAACATGTCATGTGATTATCGTGGTGTACTCTCTGGGTTATGTTAGGTAGGATAATTGAATTGGATTTGTTAATTCCCCAGTCTCTTTATGGGCAAAAATGGTGAATCTGAAACATCTTGGTAACTTTGGTGTGGACACAACGTAGACAGGTTATGTTGTTAGTATCATCCAAATAGGCTGCATATCAGCTTGGAGTGTTGACATGGTTGGTCGACTAATTGAAGAAATGAAGCTTTGGTGGGATAATCTGAATAGTTTTGCATTTGGATACTGCATATCTGTGCAAGATCTTTTCGTTCAGGTGATTGTTGGCTACTTTAACTAATAAAGCTTTGGTTTTGCAATCCGAATAGTTTTGCATCAGGATTTTTGAAGTAACATTCACGCTGATGATTGGTCTAAATTCTGGTAAAAAGTGTCAGGAACTTGGAAGATGAGCTTTTGCTTTTATATGCTTGTGTCATTATACTTCGAATTCTTGATAATTTATTGAGGGCTTTAAGTTTCCAGAATTTGTGGGTGTTTCTAACTCATTTGGATGAGGATTATGACCTTTCCCTCTTCTTTTTGGACTATTAAAGGCAGTTTAGGAATTGTAAAATGCTTCGTGATCTTTGTTAACACTTGATAATCCCATATAATGGAAACGATTTAGCACACAACTGCTGTTGTTTTTACTGTAGTGACTCATCTCTCAGTGCTTTATGGTGGAGCTGGAAACTTTTGTATATAAAAGAAGCCTCGAGGCTCGATGGTCTCTTAATTTCATCAGAACATGTTGGAACTATGAGAGATGAATAATTGTTTTCACCTTTGTTCAGTATGTTGTTTGAAAAGAGAAGGATATGACTATGAAAGGACTTGCTTGAGAGATAGACTAAAATCTATAGATAAGAATTTGAATCTTGCCAGTTTTCTTGATTTGCACAACTGCACATATTATACAGTATAAGGTGCTCTTGGGAAGAAATAGCTCATCAACCTCTTTGGGAGATTATGGTAGGAAAATAATAGTAAACTTGAGGATTCAAGCCAAACTAGTTTTGGTGATTCCCTATGCCCTTTTTCAATCATCTCACTCGAACACAAAATGCTATGGTAGATGCATGGTAGAGCTACACATCAGTGTGTTGTAGACTTGTAGTGGATCCTGGGATTTGTATATATACGTAGGTTCTAGTGAGATTCATATTCATTATAAGAACATGGAGGAATTATGAGATGTGAGATAAAGAATTGGTCTATTGCAATGTATATAGTTTACTCATCATTTCGGAATGTACGCTAGAGCAAAAGTTGTGTAAATGGTTATCAGTAAAAGCACTTGAGACATTAATTGGAAACCCAATCATAAGAAGCTAATAATACCTTAGTGCTTGATGTGGATCTGTTATATACTTATATGGTATAGAGTGCTTCTAGGAAGAAGACATGTGATAGCAACAGGTTATGTGGGATATATTGTTAGGAATGACAGGAGGGAAACTACTACTTACAAATCTACGTTATTTTGCAGCTTGAGTGTTTTCTCCAATAGTCCCTTTTTAATAATGGCAAGACATTTTCCTCCATCTCTCTGTTTAGAGACTAGAGATAGATTCTATTCTCTCCAGCTATTCCCATTCATTAGTGAACACTCAGTCCATCATCCATAGCCAATTTTCTGTTTTACAACTTGTCCGATCTTAACGGTGAAAGGAGTGATTATAATTTTTTTTTAAACTGTTCTTATCATCCCTTCTTAAACTTTAAAAATTCTGTGATTAGTGTTGTCAATTTTGCTATTCTAACAGGCATAATGTTTGTTAATGCCAGGCGCATACATTGACAAGAAATGCCCCTTTACTGGTTCTGTTTCAATCAGGGGCCGTATTCTAGCTGGCACATGCCACAGTGCCAAAATGCAGAGAACCATCATCGTACGTCGTAACTACCTTCATTACATCAAGAAGTACCAAAGGCAAGATTTGAGCTGCTTCTTTCACCCTGGTGCTGTGTATATGCTAGTTCTGAGCTGTCTGATTATTCTTTTGATGGTTTTGCCTCCAGGTATGAGAAGAGGCATTCAAACATCGCGGCACATGTATCACCCTGCTTCCGTGTCAAGGAGGGAGACCATGTCATCATTGGTCAATGCAGGTTAGTGTCTCTTGGACCTCTTTCTTTTTAAGAAAACTTGGGGACACTATATCTAAGTAGATTAGAGTATTCGATGTTTCTAATAACCTCTCATTCTTACAGGCCTCTCGCAAAGACAGTGAGGTTCAACGTGTTGAAGGTGATTCCTGCTGGAGCTGCTGCTGGTGGAAAGAAAGCTTTCACAGGAATTTAAGGTGTTGTTCTTTATAGATATATTGTCATGTAGCTAGGATCTATGTCTTTGGAGGCTTAGATATGGGTGATGTTTAGCAGACCCTGGAATTTTGATACTTCAAGAGCATGTTCAGGATTACTGATTACTATTTTTTCTTTTATCATCAGCGTAAAAAATTGTAGTAATTTAAACATTTTCGCAATATCATGAATACGATGGCATCCTCGCATCTTCTCCGGTATCATTAGAAGATGCTATTACCTCTGCGTCTTTAGTTGCATTTTTCTTGTTTGGATGTTCCAAATTAGTTGCAAAATGCTGTGAATCCTTTAAAGTGATATATGCTGCACTCTAAATTACAGGCAATAAATTGGTTTGGTAGCTTATGTGAGCTGTTATCTTTCGCTGCCTCTGCTTTTATTGGGCATTGTCTAGTATGGAGTATGTAGGTTAAGTAGTACTTCTTCCATCCAAAATCCAACATTTTATATGATTATTTTTGTTTTTATATATTGGTAAAAAAAAATACGGTTAAAGTGAGGTGTGTGAATAATGCAAAAATCAAAGTGTTGCACTTAAAAAGAAACAAAGAAAGTATTATTTATAAGATTAACCGCTATTTATTTATGTTTTAATGATATTATAAAAGTTGGATTTCTGAAATTACAATGTAATGAATTTAACAAGGTCACCATAAATATATTTTGCTGATTATATTAATAAATAAATAAAGTTTGACCAAATTCACTTTTACCTAATTTAATTTTGAGAATGAGGAAGTATAAAGTGATGATGAACCAAAGAAAGAGTGAAATAATAGGTGTACAATAATTTAGAGTCAGGCACCACTAGGCACTAGTCCACTAGAGACTTAGAGAGGGTAGTTCTTACAACTTACAAGTTACAAGTTACAAGTTTTAACCTTTTGTTCTTGTTTGGATACGATAAAGGACGAGGGTTAATGGGTTATGACTTAAACTACATGCCTATCTTGCAATCTTGCATAGGCCATAGTTTTATTGCATGCGTTGTTAACTTTCAAGTTTCAACTACCCAAGCATATTGCTTCTAGTCCCCTCAAAAGTCCAAAAAAAAAGAAGCATATTTATATAATGGACTTTTAAATGAGAGGCTCAAATCTATTTTCAGGCCTATGTTGATGGAAAACCATTTTTATAAGATTAGTGGTCAAAGGAATCTTTATTCCTTTCCAATTTCCTTTTGAATATTAATTTTTTATATGAAAGAATATGTCTATTAAAAGAGTTACTATTTCTTTAATAAACACAATGAACAGTAACCTTATACTCTTTTTTTTTTAGATTAACAGTAACGTCATACTTATAATGAATCGAAACTTTAAAAAAAAATGATATATTAGTGCTTATCTTTTTGTGTGGCAATGGAATATATTGATTATATTATATTTTGATAAAAATGTTACTTGAAAAAAGAAATAATATATAGAGATTGATTAAAAATATTTGAGAACTATGGAATATAGGGGACAATAAGGAAAAGTGTGAAAATATGTTGGGGACTTATTTGATGGGGATAAATCACATTTGGAAGTTCTTGGGGGTAGCTGTGTACTAGAAATTGAAAAGGTGAAAGGATAGTTCACCTTCTACTTAGTGAAATTGAGATATATTAATTGTGTACCTATTTCTTATATACTCCCTCCGTCTCAAAATATAGTTCCTGTTTCTATTTTGGGAGTCAAATTTTACAAACTTTGAACAAATATTCTTATTAATGTATACAAAAAAAACATATTCATGTAGGGTCTTGTTAGATTCGTCTCAATGTGTACATTCATAATATCAACTTATATATTTTTTACTAATACGAAATAGAAGATATCGTAGGTCAAAGGTACGTCTTGGAGACTGTGCAAAAAGAAACAGGAACTATATTTTGGGACGGATGGAGTATTAAGTATTTATCTCTTAAAACAAGAGGGGATTGGGGGGGGGGGTTAGATACAGGCGTGGTTTGAATTGAGAGATGTAGGAAAATCATGCCTTAAATGTTAGAAATAAATATTTGGAATCAGATCCTACTATAGTCTTTTCCATAATAGTGCAATAAGATTTCCCATAAATCACGATGGGACGTAAAAATGGAGCATAATAACGCATTATAAATTTTTAGTGTCTACAATAATCTAGCCCCTCAAAACTTGGCCTTGTCTTGCCTTTCATAGCTTGGGGACTTTTACTTTTGGGCTTTTACAACAACACACTGTGCATCAATTATAAAACATCGTCCTAAACCAACTCGAAAACAGATTCAAAGTCCTCCCGATAACACCCTATAGCCATTCTTGGCCAAGGATATGCTTTTAACTGATCACTTATGACCTTATGATGCTTCCCTTGAGGTATATTGCTTTGGTCACAGGAATGCCTCATAGGCATGTAGTTTAAAGCTTTCAAATTCGCCTATTTTGGGATTTTTTTTTCAGACTCAAAGATGTTTTTTTATTGAGGATCTTTCCGAAGAATATTGATACATTATAATGATTTTTGAGTGGTTTAGAGTCTCAAAATTACCTTTAAATGCATTTAGAGTTTGTTTCACATCTCTCCGAGCTTGCACTTCATAGCATTGCTTCCATTAATTGGCCTTATTGCAGTTTTAATTCAACTTTCATTTTATTGGACTTCATGTATTTGCCTTATTTTTAACATCTTGGCTTTTCTTTTCATACTTTTGTTTCACAACAAAGCATTATGCATCAATCATTGAACATCGTCCTAATCCAAATTTACCACTAAAGGCCTCTCAACACTTCAGATGCTCGCTCTTTGTCATGGATGCGCTTGTAAAAGGTCCCTTATGACCTTGGGATACATCCCTTGAGGTTTATTGCTCGGGTCATAAATGCCCCTAAGATGTGTATATATAGACGATTAGACGCCTTCAAACTTGGCTATTTTGAGACTTTTCAGGACCCAAGTACGTAATCTATCGAGGACTTTTCCAACGACATCGAGATATCTTATCCTTGGATGATTCCTGAATATTTGGGAGCATTTGCATTGCCTTCAAATGCCACACCAAATTATTCCTTGTTTTTTCTTTTTTGTTTTATGGGAGTTTGCCCCACTTGTAAGTTCACAAAAAAAAAAATTATTGCATTGCTTTTATTACTTTTTTTTTTCTTTTTTGTGATAAATAAAATTGTTTAGTGTGAAATAGAGAGAATATCAATATTGAATTCCATATGTGTGGATGGTTGGGTGAGTAATGCACAAGCAATTTGGGGAAAAGCTCGATTTTGGTGATGACACTAGCTTTTGCATGTTTTGGCATCGAGGGAAAGATGGTTTCCAAAGTTTATGAACTTTAAAGTTGTGTTGGGCATTGGGGAAAGAGAGCATGGGCAAAACGAGGGGCCAAGAAAAAAGAAAAAAGAAAAAAGAAAAAACGGGATGTGACAATTGACGACGTTGGACATGCTTCCACCACACGCGCAATTGTCTTTGTTTTTTCGGATTAGCTCTAGCCACTTCACTTCAATTGCATGGACCTCAATTTCAACATTTGTGGCGCTTCATTAATTATTTTGGGCCATCAAGTAGTACTTCATTTTTTATTTTTTATGGATAGTCATTGTTCAGGAAGTGCAAAATGAATTATGATGTGTTGTATTTGGCTACATGCCCTTTTTAGCTTATTAATTATTGGACTACTCCATTATAAAGTAGAAGTATTAAGATAATTTTAAAGATCTACCAAATTACCAATGATCTAATATGTTAGCGTGATATATCTATTTATTTAGAGTTTTTTGTCAAACACAACCTTTTATATACACTTTTTTGCAAAAGACAACCTTTTAAAAAAAATTGGGTAACGTCAAACCTTGATGGAATTTTTTTTTGTCAAAAACAACCTTGACCAACATTCCGACGTTGACTCGCCGGAAACCGGTGTTGACCTTACTTAAATGATCATGTGCCCCTTACATGATTTCTTTTCTCCCTAATTTTACTTATTTCTCACCCTTTTTCCCCCTTAATCACCCTCCCATCTTTTCTTCCCTCCCTTCTACATTTTTACTCTCAACCCCAATTCCTCATCTTCTCTCTTGAGTTTGCAAATTCAGATCGTCATTTTTCTGAGGCTAAAGTCGATTTCCCCTTAAACTCCTATGAGCTTTCTCAACCCTTTTGGATTTACAGAGTATATCAAGAAGGATATTACAGGTTGTGAAGTCGCGTAAACGAGCAGAGAGAGTGGGAGTAATGCTGGTGGTTTTTGAGGATGGTGAAGAATTAAAGGGCTTTTGGGCCATGGTTCCAAAGGAGTTTAAGGGTTTGATTGACAAGAGGTTCGGAGAAGACGAAATCTGGGGATGAGAGCAGGGTTTTTGAGAGGGTTTTTTTGGGTCTTCTATGGAGAAGACAAGGTTGGCTATGGACGTCGCGGTTGAGGAGAGAGAATTTGACGGCGGAGGAAAGGTGGTGTTGGTGGAGATGGGTAGGGGTGTTCGCGGGTTGGGATGTAACCCAACCCAAACCGCAAATATACGGTTTGACATTTTCCCAACCCAAACCGCACCGCACCTTTGCCCAAAACAACCCAAACCGAACCGCGCGAAATGGTTTGGTTCGGTTTGGTTTGCGGTTTAACCATTTTTTCCTCCGCGACATTAATTTTGTAATCTAAGAGTAACAAAATTGGTAATAAATATAAAGAGTCCAAATAAATATAAAGTTGATTTCATAATTAAACATTATGTCCAAATCTTACAGCAAACAATAAACATTCTGTCCAAATCTTACACCAAACAAAGGAGAGAGTGTATTTAAAAAAAATCAAAATGGATAAATTGCGGTTTACGGTGCGGTTTCGGTTTACAAAAATTAAAACCCAACCCAAACCGCAAACCGCGGTTTGCTTGAAATCATAACCCAAACCGCAATTTTGAAACCGCAAACCAACCCAAACCGTGAAAAACGGTTTGGGTTGCGGTTTGGTGCGGTCTGGACCGCACTCTGAACAGCCCTAGAGATGGGTCTGAGGAGTCCATAGTGAAGTTGGAATCGGAGTTTTTGGAGGTTCAGAATTCAGAACCAATCCTTTGAAATAACAAGATAAGATCATGGCATCTCACGATTACAGGTGAATTTTGCTGGGCAACAATTACAAAGAGAGAAGATGAGGAATTAGGGTTGAGAGTAAAGATGCATAAGGGAGGGAAGAAAAGATGGGAGGGTGATTAAGGGGGAAAAAGGGAGGGAAATAAGTAAAATTAGGGAGAAAAGAAATCATGTGAGGGGCACATGATCATTTAAGTAAGGTCAACACCGGTTTCCGGTGAGTCAACGTCGGAATGTTGGTCAAGGTTGTTTTTGACAAAAAAAAATTCATTAAGGTTTGAAGTTGCCCAAAAAATTTTAAAAGGTTGTCTTTCGCAAAAAAGTACATATAAAAGGTTGTCTTCGACAAAAAACTCATTTATTTATTTAAGTTGAGATGTTATTGAGTCTGGACTCTGAAAGAAGCCTAGATCAAGAAGCTAAATCTAAAAATATAGATTGTACATAATGAATAGCCAAGGGGGACCTTGAAAATTTGAAATTGCATGTAAATCGCTCTAACGTGAAGAACTCGAGTAGTCTATTTGTTTTACTTGTTTGAAATTGGTTTAGTAGATATAATTGAAGTTTTAATCGTAACTGAATTTATTATATGGAAGGAAGTTGACTTGGTTTGCTCAAGGCGAGTTTAACTTGTGTGGACCTGGTCCACAATAACTTATTGTGGACCAATATCCTCACACGTGCGAAGAGACCAAAATAAAATGTAGCCCAAACAAAACAATAACTCATTCTCTCTCCTCATTTGTACACCCGCAACTTTAAAAAAAAATCCAGACATTCTCTCTCCACATTCTCGGATCTGCAGTCCGCATTTTTCAAAGCAAATTGCGCACTTTTCTCTCTCCTCAGATCAAAATCAGCAATCTCGCGGAATTTTACGATCAAAATCAGTAAAATTACGAAGAAGATAAGAGAACTATGGAGCAACAATCTAATACAATTTCAACAATCTCACAACCTAATCTCAACAACAACATAATCGAGTGTGAATCGAGTCGAACCAACAATGAAGGTATGATATTCGATTTTACGTTGAATCAAACTAGGTTGTTATTCCAAATTAACTTTGCTTGTGCGAGTAAGGATGATTAGAAAAAAATTTCAGTTTATCTAGAAATTCAAGCTTCAAATATTAAAGACGATGAAAACGAAAATCACGACATTATTTATACAAGTGCTGAAGGTAATTATTTCGAAATCAATTTGTTTTTATGTTGATATTTTGTTTATGATTCATTAAAAAATCACAGTATAAATTTCTTTATGCTTCTGTTGTTAATGTTTTGTAGTATGTTTGTTTACGATCTGCTTAGTTGAAGCTATGCATACAATGAGTGATTGAATTTTTTCGATTTTCTAAATTGGATGTTTGTGGAGATGATTTTATTTCGAGTATATTGTTATACAGATCTACTGTAACTGCAACTTCAAAGGAGGTCACTATATATAAATCTAAATATGCACCGATTAAAGCATGTTGTTAGGTAAATATAGTAACTATATCATGCAAAAAGGTAACTTTATATTGATAATGAGTTTACTATAGGAAAATTGATTAACATATACTTGAAAACACGGACATATAAAATAGATGTCAACTATGACATAAAGAAGGTAACTATATGTCCATATAATAAAGAATAACTAATAAAAACTTTAAGTAAAACATAGTTACTTTTAAAATGACATAGTAACCATTTGTAAGTTAATTTGTTTTTATAATAAAAATAGTATTGTCATAATAATCAAACTAGTGTGTGGCCCGGGCGATGCCCCGGTTCCATACATTGAGTACTTTTATTTTTTATTTGCATTTGAGAAAGTTTCAAATTCTTTTTTTTTTTTTTTTTGTCTTTTTTCATTAATTTTTCATATTTAAATGAGGGATTTGCATATTAATATGGAGAGATATTACACAACTCATTGCTAGTTAAGATGGTAATGAGTGAGATTTTCAACTTAGGAGGTCTAGTGTTCGAATCCTCCTCCATGCATTTTGATTGTTAGTTAAATGGATAATAACATAATGCAAGAAAAAGGGAGAGGTGACACGTGGCACATAGACTTTCGTAGGAACGCTTTTTAATATATTAGTATAGATACTTAATGGTAACTACAACTGATAAAAAGGTCACTATATCCTATAATACGAATAGGAAAAACAAAAATATTAACTTAGTTATTAAATGTGCTTCACATTCACAAAAAACAATGTTGATGAAGATATTTCAGGTTGCTTAGTAGGGCACGTAATGGAGACACTTGATGATATATATGAATTATGTCGTCAACATGCAACCACTGTAGGATTTAGTGTAAGTAAAGCAAACCAAGTAAGGATAACAGGGTGTGTAGAAATCATACAAAAGTTTTTGTATGCTATGTAGCACGACTACAATGGTGTAAAGTGAGCTTTTAAGTAACCAACTTCATCCTTCTTGGTTAATTCAGGCCATGGTTATCATGATGTTGCTTATTAGGTATATCCTTGTAGATAAACTATTGTGACATGCTTGCTGAATTTGCAGGAGCCTTGCTTCAATTGGATTTTCTGAAACTTTTCTCCTGCCATATGTAAACTCAAGTTCTTGAATAGCTTCTTCAAATGAGAGGCTCTGGAGATTTATATAGCTGAAATTTCTTGCATACATAATTAATGATTTAGTCCACTAAAACAATAATTAGATTGTTAATGAGCAAACTTTGAGTGACTATTTGTCTCGCCTGTTATGTTTTATAAGCCTATTAGCTCAATTGGTCGAGCACTGTGTACTAACATTGCACAGAGGATGTAGGTTCAAATCTTACATAGGCTATTGGTTTCAAATTGTTAATCATCTACTCAATTGGTCTACCACTACCACCCTTATTCAACATTAAGGTATTGATTAATAGCCACAACCACAACATTTGTATTATAATGACCCTTTTTCTGATATAGTCACCCTACCTTTTCAACGTATATTTACACATTTAACATATAGGTACCCTTTTTTCTTATAGAGTTACTCTTTCTATCATAGTGACCTTATTTCTCATGTAGTCACCTTTGTTAACCTATACTTACTCCTCTTTTATAGCTATAATTTTCAAACTATACTCCCCTTTTTTATATATAAAGTTACAATTATATTTTAAAAATATAGTCACCCTTTTTGCACAAATAGTTACACTTTTTAAAAAATAATCACCCTATTTTACATTGTAAATTACCATTATTATAAGTACCCATGCTAAGATAAATGGGCTCTTTTTAACAAATAAGGACCTTTGTTACACATATAGTGACTCCAAGGTAGATATAATCACCCTTTTTTAATAGATAAAATGACCCCTATTTATATGTAATCGCCTTTCTTTATACATATAGATATCTCTATTTAATTAAATATAATAATAATTACCCTTTTTCATGCATATAGTGACCCCTATTTAAATATAATCACCCTTTTCCTTACATATAATGATGCCTTGAATGTGGTTCGTAACATCTCAAATGATTAAAATGGAGCAAATAAATTGGAGCCTGTCTTTTGAATGTTTTTATTCGTAATCATGTTACCTTTCTTAATATATAGTGACCATTTTTGTAATATAGTCACATTTTTTTACATGTAGACATGTAGTATTTTTTTTAGGGGATGTAGACATGTAGTTACATACTTTATGTTAAGTCACCTTTTTCTATAATCAAGTTGAATTCTACTCTTTTTTTATAAAAGTTGGGGTCATTTTACGATAAGCTGTCTTAATTAAAGTTACTACACTTTCAAACACAGTGATCACTTTTCTCATATAATCACCTCTTTTAATGTATAGTTACTACTTATTATAGTTACCCTTTTCAAACCATAGTCACCCTTTTTGTACAAATAGTTACACTTAATAGTCACACTTTTTAATTAGCTATAATAAATAAAATTATCTTAGAAATTTCTCAAAAAAACTTACCCATGCATTTCATAGACAAAATAATATCAAGCAGAGATTTATATTTCATAGCCTATATAGGATTTGAACCTACAACATTGTGCAATTGCACATAGCTCTACCAGTTGAGCTAATAGGCTTTACTTAATTGAGCTAAAGAAAACACTTCTCAGAAAAAAGAAAGACAGAGATTCAGATCATCATCAAACATAACTTTATGCTTTAAATTGCATTATGGCCATATTAAAAAAAAATTGATGGATGCAGTACAGTTATAGATAAAGATGAAATCATGTCATTCTACATATAGTGATATATATTGTAACATAGTGACTGTTTGTTATTTCATTGTGACACTTTGAAACAAATTGGAATAATCATGCCAAAATACGAACAAATGCAGTTTTTATCACAAAATCAAAGTCCATAACAAGTTGCAAAATGCTAGTTCTTAAAACATAACTAGAATCACGCCATAATACCAAAATACACAGTTATGAACACACAACTACGTAATCGCAATAATTTTTTCCATAGTGACCCTAATAATGACTACAATCATGCCAATTTACATATAGTAACTAAATTGGTAGCATAGTGACCTTTTAATCATGCCAAAATACAGATTACACATGTCAGTAATCATCATGAAATTAATTCATACCAAAGCGCCACAAAGGTCGGCAACAATCGCACAAGTTAGACCACAAATTGAAGAAAACAACAAATTGAAACTCTAATTCGCTATTTCTAACCAATCAAACAATCTCTAACAAATTATGAAACCCTAATTGTGAATTCAATTTAAAGAAAACATCAAACAAACCTTAATTTCAAATTCTCAACGAATTCATCCATAAAGTTCTCTCTTTTTCCCTTTCCTTTTTCTCCATAAATTTGACACTTAATCGCCGAGGTTTTTTCGTGCCAAAAGAAATCTTTGGAGATGGATTCATTTGACTTTGCAAAGCTCCCCCATCTCTTCATCTTCATTTTTACTCTTCTGCTAGTAGTCTGTTTCTCCTCATTTCACATCTTCCAATTTAATTCAATTCGATCAAAAATGAAGTTTATTGAAAGAGATGAAGAGTAGTTATGAGGTGTAGAAGATGAAGGGGAAGATGGAGAGATGAATAGTTTTTTCAGGGAAGAGAGAGAAATTTAGAGCCAAGTTCTTTGTAAAAGAAGGAAGGTGAGGTTCAGAGTCGCGGTACCTGATTCCACACGTGCCAAAGTTGCAATTTCTCTCTTTTGCCCCTAGGTCCACACTAATATTAGTGTGGACCAGGTTCATTTAAGATTTTTGCGCTCAAGGCCGAGATTTCTAAAGGCATTGGATTAAACATTATTCTCTAAAGGTGAGAAGCAATAAGTAAAACCTCATCCCTTATGGTTTCTTTGTTTAGTATTTTTAGGCCATACACTTGGAATTGAAGGGTCAAAGGTAATTGAATATCTATCCCTAACTCCTCAATAATCCTAACTTGGTAAAGTTTGAATTACACACTTTTAAGTTTTCACCAAGTTAGTCAAGTCTTCTTTGGTACTAGATTTAACATTAATTTATTGCAAACTCTATACAAGATACTTTTTTAAGACATATATTGATATATATATATACTTCCTCTGTTTTTTTAGTTGCAACATTTGCTTTTTTACATTTACCGAGACACTTATTTGAATGTTAATATCTCATATTGGGTGTAAGTAAAAATTATAAAAATTTAATATTTGAAATCATCGCATTGAGACGAATCTAACAAGACCCCACTTGACTATGTTTTCTCTTATATAATGGTGCGAGATTACTTAACAAAGTTGGTTGATGAATAGTGCCAAAAAGCAAATGTTGCAACTAAAAAAACAGAGGTAGTATATACTTCCTCTGTTTTTTTTAGTTGCAACGATTTGACATAAAGTGTGAGTAGAAAATGTCTAATCGTTACAACTAAAAAAAACAGAGGTAGTATTTCAAAAGTTCATACAAAATTAATTTATGGTTCATATTGTCCTATTTAAGTTAATGATATGAAGACTTTGAGCTGCAAAACATATTTCAACTTTAAAATTACATTACATTAATGTAAATTTTCTTTAAATTCACTGTCAAATGTCAATTAGAGTTAAGAAGCCACACTTTCCTCATGACTTAATAATGCTACTATTTCCGGGGAAAAACTAAAGCTACTATGTTTTCTGAAACCAACTAAATTGACTAATCAAACCAACTACTTGAACACGTTTTTCTAATTTTTATAGGTACTTAAACATTTTGTATTAAGACAATAATTGTTGATTATCTCCATCTAAAATGTGAATTTGGCATGAAATTAGGTGCGAAACGCAACCAAATTATGTAAAGATCGAAGAAGTTCCTTGACCATCTAAAAAAATAGAACAAAATCATGCTATCTAGTGCCTATCTAATAATAATAAATATAAAAAAAGAAGAAAATCAAAAGGAAAGTGACTGGCAGTTTTATTATATCAGCTATTCAAGTTGAGCATTTTCAATGGACAACTAATGACGGGTGAGTGACCGACAAACAACCACATATAAAATACTACTACTGTATGACCTTTCATTTTTACAATATAAGTCGTGTTAAATTATAATCCATTAACTATGCAGATTTTTATGATAAGAAATCTCAACTGTCTAATAGGACCTTTGCCTTAACATATTATGACTCTCAACGGATCATATCCATGCTTCCATTTACAACTATCAATCAATCAAATATTGGTTAATTTCATTATCAAACACAGTATGTTATTTGGAACGAAAATTTGTCATCAACCACTTTGCATGAGACTACAAAATTATCACTATTAACTTTAGTTACTCTATTTAATATGTGACGGAAGATATTGATAGATACAACCACAAATGTGTACACATTGAACACTGTAAAAAGAGATTGAACATAAAGAACGGCGATGATCAAGGACCCTTAGGTCCAATGTTATCGCTTCCTATCTCGCAGACCAATGTTCAAATCTTGGTGGAAGCAAAAATTTCGATGTGGTGGGGGAGGGGTTGGGGGTGCTTGTTGCCTTGTTGGGCCTCTGGGTGGGTGTCTTGTGCGAGGGCAGCCCAGAGGAAAATTCTTCTTACCATGGGTTCCCGAAAGGGGGCCCAAAAAAAAAAAAAGAAATGCGATGGAACGATAAGAACGTCGTACGCTATATAAAAATAAATAAAATGGTCACTTAAACTCTTGTGATTGAATCTTACACGCTTTTTTTCTCTAAAGATATATTGATATAAAATTAGATTTTTTTTTTTACAAAATTATATCTTGACACTTGATACCAATATAACTATTATCGATATAATAGTTCATATAAAAATAAGGATAATTAATTTTCTATTAGTGAAATACGCTCATTGTATACATGAAAGTACATATATTAAGTGAAAATATCACACAAGCTAGTACAAGTTTGGGCACAGTTTTAGTTCAGTTCAATTTAGCTACTTTCCTCTCACAGTTTTACTTCGATTCAATTCAATTCCGTTCGATTCAATTCAGCCCAAAAGAATAGGGCCTAAGAAAGGTGTATATGCATATGCTCGAGCAAGAAGATTGCATATGAGTCACACATATCCCAGATTCATGCATGCTAACATTTCGTGAAGCACGTGCTGCCTAAATATATCTTTTCTAAACACGTATTTACAATATGGTAAGAAGAATGGTCCTATGAAACATGGATCTCACCTAGGGGTGGCAATGAGACGATACAACTCGCGAGCTACTCGAGATCGACTCGGTCAAAGCTCGACTTGAGTGAGCTCGAATCGAACTCGAGCTCGACTCGAGATGTTGGTGAGTGAGAAGCTCGAATACCCAATTATCAATAGCAAAATACCTAAATTCTAAATTCAACATTTTCTACCTTATTGTTGTTTTTAACATGAGTCACTTGCAAGCTACTCAAAATCTACTCGGTCAAAGCTCGACTCGGTCAAAGCTCGGACAAAACTCGACTCGAGTGAGCTCGACTCAACTCAAACTCGACTCAAAATGCTAACGAGTCGAGTCGAGCTAGCTCAAACTCGAACTCGACTCGCATCATTGCCACTTATTCTCACCTGTGTTAAACTCAATCCAATTTCACTACAAAAGAATGCATCTATTCCACCCCCAAAATCCTACTTTAATACTACCCCCGTTTCTTTTTAATTGTTACACTTTGACATTTTACATTATTCACAAATTTCACTTTGACCATCGTTTGTGATTTATACGTGTATGAAAACATAGCCAAGTGAGATCTTGTTAGATTCGTCTTAACATGTATTTTATTAATATGTACTTTTTATAATTTTTACAAATATAAATCTAAAGATATATATCCTCAAAGTTTTACATTGACATGCGTGAAAACTGAAAAGTGTAAGTGAAACAATAAAAAAGAAACGGATAGAGTAGGATTCGAACTAGTGACCTTGAGATGACATTGTATGTATTTTTAAAGTAAAACATTTAGGACCTTAAATAGCTGTTTCCAGCCACCAAATATCCTTGGAGAAATCTAGAAATTTACCGCTAATTCTCCTGTGAATTGTGATGATCACAAACAACTTACTTACCTACCTAATTCTGTGAAAGTTGACATCAACTCTCCAATTTGTTTCTCCTTTTTCCTGGAAAAAAAAAATCTCCCATTATATGCTAAAGAATCTTCTCTATCTCTTCTGAGCTACCCAATTGTAAATTCTCTTCATATTCTTTCTCTCTCCTCCCTCTTTTCTGGGTAACTCTTCTGCAAGTGATCTAGGTCCGTTGCTTTTTGCATCACCCACAAATCAATCTCACACAACTTGCAAGGAGCAGCTGTACCCAAAACTATTTCTATTTTTCTAACTTTTTTTTCTTCATGTTTTCTTTTTTCTGTTTTCTATATATAATGTGTGTGCAAGACTTGGAGTCAACTGATGAACAATTGCAGCATAAAAGTTCAAATCTTTCTGATAATTCCAACAATTTCTTGAATGCCCAGATGGAGGATTCCACTACTCCAAACTCCACTTCTTCTCCTGTGAGAATCCCATCTTTCTCTCTTTGATTTCTTGTTGAATGTTGGATTAATTGTTCTTTTTTTTTTGGGGGAATATGATATAATATGATATTTGTGATTAATTTATGTGTTAGATAAGTTGCATTGTTGATATGGGTGCTTTGGAATTTAGTTAAATTAATTGAAAGTTTGCTTCTTTATTAAGGTAAGTATCAATAATTGGTGGGTCTAAATTTCTCCTTTTTTTCCCTTTATGGAAACTCACTGGATTGGTATGTTTTCTTTAATTTTTGCTGTTAATCTGATATCTGCTACACATTTCCAAGTTTTTGACAGCTTGATTTCAACTGGGCAGTTGTAGATTAATTTGTTCAGTTTAGGGACTTGAGCTTCTGGATCTAGTTTGAGCATTTGTGACCAAATTCTTATTGTTGGTAGAAATAATGGAGCTGGGTGTTTAATTGCTCATTGCTTGAAGAGGCTGTTTGAACTCAGTGTTACTCTGAAATGTGATGATCATAGTGGATTTTTTATTTCTAGGATTTTGAATTGGGCTACTTATTGCTGTTTATAGTTTCATGATTTGTTGATTGAATGGCCATGGTAGGTATTTGTTTATGTTTTCATTGTTGGCAATTTGGTATTTGTCAGCAAGAACACAAATTTGGTATGTAGCCTCACTCCTAAATTGTCCGAGCTCTTAGAGACAATGTTTCTCAGATATGGTATAATTAGTTTGGTACAAAAATCTAATTCTGTGTTCTTTCTTTCAACAACAAAAACATGGATATGATACCTTGTAGATAAGATAAATGTATGCTTTTAGATCACTTATTTGTATGTTTCCTACTGATGTTTATTTTACACGTTTCTTCAAGAGGAAGGGGAATGCAATGGTGGTTCTTGTAACTTCTGTCTTGCGATGAAGGTCTCTTTGATGTTTTAATGTTATTTTTGCAATTTTCTCTTCCAGCTAGAAAGCATTTGTGAAGAAACAACAACAATAGCCGTTTTAGACGAGAATCCAAATTTGTCACCTGACTTCCTTCCTGTCCTCCGATCAGGAGAGTGGTCTGATATCGGAGGACGTGAATATATGGAAGATACACATGTATGTATAGCAGATTTAGCCAAGAATATGGGCTGCGAAATAGTTGATGAAGAAGCTGTGTCTTTCTATGGGGTAAGTTCCCTAGTTTATCTTGATTGAACCATCCATATTTCACTTTATGGATCTTAAGTTTATTCGCTAGCAAAAGAAGAAAAACCCTTGAAATGAATCAAATAGTTCTCCTACGTCTAATTATATATAAAAAAAAGTTCTCCTACGTCCTAGTCTATACACATTTAACAAAGTTGTTAGGGTGTGTTTTATTCAACTAACTTTGACTTCTCTGGACTTATTGGAACTTTTTTTTTATAGCTTATTGCAACTTATTTGAACTGTTATTTTTGTAAAGCAAGTCAAAAATAAGTTGAATGAAACATTAACTTAGAGTTGAAATGGTGTGTAGAAATTTTATTAAGGGTGTGTATTGCACTTTGCATTTGTTATCTAGTAGTGTGTAACGAGAGAGTTCCATGGACAGGTGTTCGATGGTCATGGAGGAAAAGCTGCTGCACAATTTGTCCGTGATCATCTCCCGAGAGTCATAGTTGAAGATGCCGATTTCCCTCTACAGCTTGAGAAAGTGATCACTAGATCATTCGTTAAGACTGATGCTGCATTTGCTAAGTCGTGCCTTGTTGGGTCTTCCCTATCTTCTGGAACTACTGCCCTTACTGCAATGATCTTTGGGAGGTAGGTCACATACTTCTTGTGTCTCAGTTTTGCATTTTTGTATTAAGTTACTTGTTTCATCGGAGTCTAGAAATATGCTTCTAGATGTAGTTTTCCGTACTCAATTTCCATCATTTCAATAATCTACATAGGGGAAAAAAATCCTCAGGATTTGGAAATTGCAGATGATGTAATATATGAATATTGCAGCTAGGGAAATACCTAGCAATCTCTCCATATTTATATAAAAGGCTTGGCAATTCTCAAAACCATCTTGAATAGTGAGAGTCAAGGTTATGTACATCTTGACCTCTTAGGCCAAACTTCATGCTTGATGGGATTTATATTAGCTTTAAATGTGCTTATCTCAATTGTTGTGTTGAATAATGTGACATTTTGGTCAGATCTTTACTTGTAGCAAATGCTGGAGATACCCGAGCCGTTCTTTCTCGACGTGGAGTAGCTTTAGAGATGTCTCAAGATCACAGGCCTTGCTCTACAGATGAAAGGATGAGGGTAGAATCATTGGGAGGATATGTTGAAGACGGGTATCTAAACGGGCAATTAGGCGTAACACGTGCTCTCGGAAATTGGCATCTTGAAGGGATGAAGCACGTTGATAGAATGGGTGGGCCTTTAAGTGCTGAGCCCGAACTTAAACTTGTGACATTGACCAAAGAAGACGAGTTCTTGATCATTGGATGTGATGGAATATGGGATGTTTTCAGCAACCAAAATGCGGTGGATTTCGTTCGTAGGCGGCTTCAAAGACATAATGATGTTAAGTTGTGTTGCAAGGAAGTAGTAGAGGAAGCGATAAAGCGGGGTGCTATGGATAATCTAACAGTTGTCATTGTAAGCTTTCATTTGGATCCACCTCCAGCAATTGTGCCACAGAGGATGAGGGTCAGAAGAAGCATTTCTGCTGAGGGACTTCAGAACCTTAGAAATCTACTGGAAAGTTAGAAGAACTAATGATACTATAGAGAAATAATCAGCATATATATATATGACTGATTTATTGAGCCTGCTCCCAGCTTATTATTTTTTTAGTAATGTCTGTACATAATTATTCTTGAAGGCGAGTTAGCAATATATACCTGAACAGTGGTATTCTGTATGTTGGCTCATACTCCTTCCATTTGAGAACTAATAGTCACATATGAAGTACAATTTTTCTGATATAGTAATGATTATTTATGATTGAATTTCCTAAAATGTCATTACTTAAATTGAGCTGCGTTTACAGCGTTACATTGTGAATGATTGATCAACTATTATGATGAGCATTATTGTAAAGTCATGTCATATGTGGTTAATTGTTATTGGAGTGATAGAATTATCTTAAGGGCAAGCTTTTATTGTCTGAATAATTCCATGTCTCATAAATTGCAGTTCACATATTGCATTTGGCCTCACCTGGCCAACCTTCTCTTACCAGATCAACTCTGACACCAAAAACAAGAGGAACACGTTTTTTTCAGGCTACTTCTAAAATTAACACTGCTATTCGCAGCCTGAACTCATAATTTTTTGATCAAATAGCACCTGCCCCTCAAAGTTCTACCAAGCATGAAATAACCTTCAGATATGCGTCATAAGAATCATTCTGTGTCTATCGTCCTAAATGGTGCAAAAACCTGTTAAACTCAGCAACTTCGAGGCTTTGTAGGAGAAAGAAATTATTTCGCCAAACTGATGGTGATATAGGCCTGAACGAACCGAAGAACCCTCTTTGTTTCCTCCCATATTCTACCACCCTTGGTCTAATATATGCTATGGTTTTAGCCTAGTTTTGATTTGTCAACCTAGACAACTTGAGGACTTTTGAGGGTTTCAAGAGAACCTGAAACCAGCCGTCCAATTTTGACAAAATTACTATGATATATTGATATGCGTCAGAAGCTCAAGTTTTAGTTCCTAAGAATTGCTTGTTGAATGTTCTTTGTTCCATGCCAGCAAGCCCCACCTGTGTTTTGTGTGAACTACCACAAACTTGATTTCAGAGGTCATAGGTGTATCACCTTCCGGAAAAAGATTGGCTAGCTATGTTACTTGGACTTGGGTACTTGTGTTAGACGCAGGTATGTGTCCAACCCAGGAAAAAAATTCATGATTTTGGCTCAAAAATGTGTATTGAAGTGTCTGCATCCATGTCTGTATGTTGCGGATCCGACATGGAAACTTGGGGAGAAATGAAGAATCCAAGTTACATACATGTCATTGACCACGAAATAAACAATTTTGGGTTTTTCTACATTATGCCCTAGTGTTTTTTCATTTTCTACGTTGTACCCCATGTTTATGGGATTTCTACATTGTGCCCTTCAACTCTCATTTTTTAATTCAAAATGCCATTGCCGTTAAGTGAACGTTAATTGTTCCGTTAATGAGAAATTCTTCTCTTCCAAAATTCCCCTCTTCTGTAAAACTTCCTCTTCTCTGTGAAATTCTGCATTTTGGTGAGTTTTTGATTTAGGGACAGAGGGCAAAGGAGGAGTAGAGGAAGTTGAATGATCAGTAGAGGAGAGAGAGGGGGGTATTTTAGTTTCTTTTTTTTTTTTTCAATTTTCCACCATTGAAGAAGCTCCTTGTAATTTCATGAAATTATTTGAGGGCTTTTGCTAAAATGTGCATCTTAATTACTAGGTAAGATTTAATTCAAAGAAATTTTGGTTTTTTTTTTTTCTCAATCTCAAATCTGCTATCTTTAGTTTTCTTCTTGTCGAATTTACTAGGAGTGGATGAAGGAGGCAGAGGGAGAGCGAAGTAGAATAGTGGCAGGGGAGGGGAGGGAGAGTGAGAGCGAAGTAGAATGGTGGCAGGGGAGGGAGAGTGAGAGCGAAGTAGAATGGTGGCAGGGGAGGGGAGTGGAAGGTAGGGGAGGGAGAGGTAGAGGTGCAGCAGCCAGCAGTGGAGGGAGGAGAGAGAAAAGGAGGAAGAAGGAAAAACTGTAAAAACCAAACGGTATGTAACGTCCGTAATTAATAACAGCTCATTAATGGCATTTTGAATTAAAAAATGAGAGTTGAAGGGCACAGTGTAGAAATCCCAGAAACATGGGGTACAACGTAGAAAATGAAAAAACACGAGAGCATAATGTAGAAAAACCCAACAATTTTTACATTCTTCCAAGCACAATAAAGGAAGTAAACAATTTTTAAGTCTCTTCCGAGCACAATAAAACTTCACAGCTTCAGAGATGCATATCCAATGTAGCAAAATACAGGGGAGTGCATACTTTATGATTTTCCTTAAATTGCTAAAGTTTCACACTTTCACTATAATCAGGAGATATCTTTATAATGCCTAAAGATTTACAAGAAATTGAGAGCTGAAAAAGGATTGTAATGTAACTCGAAGTCTATTAACAAGTATGCTTCAAAGAATGATACAGACTACAATTCTAGAGCTTCTAGGGTATAAAGCTATTTTTACACGACTTAAGCTATCTTCATGTTTTACCCTCTGGAATAAGATCTGTATGAAAAGAGATAAAAAATGTACATACCTCTTTGCAGCATGAAATCTGCAACACTATGAAATGACAATATTGATGTATATTTGTTGGTTATCTGATGCAATCATGGATTGTTAAAGAAAAGAGCTCCATGTTTGTTGATCTGATGTGCTATGAGAGTCAGTCACCTTACTCGCAATATACAATGGGAAAGCTATACATTTATTAATGAGCTATTCCGTTCATTTGGATTCTAGATTTCCTCTCTGTTAGCTCAGACTTCACAACAGGAATCAAGGACAATGCTGCTATGAAGATTGAAGCAATAAGCATTGCAAACACAGTATTCCAACCACTGGTGGAAATATAACCAACAAGAAGAGGACCAATAGCTGCTCCAATAGAACCAGTTCCATCTATTATTGCTGTGACTGTAGCCAATGCACGAGAATTTCCTCTAATTGCAGTCTGTGTCCCAAGATCAGCAGCCACAGCTGTTGTTATGAGGGCATATGGTCCATTGACTAGTGACCCCGAAAGAAACATCAAAATGTTATTGGTGAACATCGAAGTACTCCCATAAATACGGTAGAGAACAAGAGAAGGAACTGATAACAGGAGAAATGAAACAGAAGTGATCGCCCGAGCCTCAAGTTTATCAGAAATCAAACCGGCCAAAACACCTCCAAGAACACCACCAAAATCAAATATGGTTGACAGCATTCCAGCAGTTTCATGAGACAAGTGCACACCAGCAACAGCTTCAATTCCATTACAACAACACAAAACCCATGTCAAAATCGAACATTCCCATAATCTAAATTAATAAGCACCAAGACTAGAAACTCCAAAATCAAGTGCATTATTACCTGTGTGCCTTATATAGAATGGCAACCAATAGAGAAATGTGTAGGCCACAAGCTTGGAAAAGAACAGACAGATTGCAAAAGATGCAACCCCAGGCAGTTTCCAAGCTTCTATAAACCCAATTGCATCCGTCGAATCGATTTCCTCCTGTTCAAGAGGCTTAACTTCTTCCAAAGATTTAGAATCCTTGGACTCATTAAGAAGACCCAAACGTTCAGCTTCCCCATGATCAGAACCCGCAATCGGATTCAACTCGATTTCGCTTGGAAGAGACAAGCCAACGAGCTCAGGGCTCACAACAAGAAACAAATACACAACAATCCCAATCAAGAAGAGAAAAAACCCAGGCCAAAAGAAAGACCAACCCCACCCATATTTCAGCATAGAAGATGCAACAACAGAACCCATAATATTCCCAATAGAAGTATGAGAAGTCCAAACACCCATAATCAAACCTCTCTTAGATTTACCAAACCAATTACCCACAACAGAAATCACAGAAGGCCACCCAGTAGACTGAAAAACACCACAAAAAATCTGAACAAGAACAAAATACAAGAAACTATGAATATTAAACCAATACCCACATCCAAAAGCAACAGTAAAAACAGCACTTAGTAACATCCCAGATGAAAGAAATAACCTAAGATCAGTAGTATCAGCAAAATGTCCAGAAAAAAACATCCCAATTGCATAAGAAGATAAAAAGGCTAGATCAAGCTCACCTAAACGATGAGTTCCTAAAGTGCCATTAAAAGGAGGCCAACCTAAACCCATTTGAGAAAAGGTTAAATCTTGAAGTGGGTTGGTGCCATTTTTGGAGATTTCTGGTCCTAGGACTGATTTGACGATGCTAGGAGGTTTGCGAGAAGCGTGGAGAGAGGCGTACGCGAAGAAGGTGATGATTAGGATTAGAGTTTGGTGGAAGATGAGATTTTTAGGGAGGAAAGAGATAAATGGTGGTGAATTTGGTGCCATTTTTAGTGATTTTACGATCTAGGAAGGCAGGGGAAATAGTGAATAGTGATCACCTTCTTTTTCTTGCTGTTGCAATGGAATACTGTGTCTCATCTAACAATAAGAAAAGCCAACAATGAAATGGATTTTGAATTTTCCAAATGGTTGTTCGTAACAGTTTATGCCACAGCCATGTTTTTCCCGTGCTATGCTCAATTGTGCTACGGGAGTATCAAACTTAAAATTAAATTCCCGTGGTTATAGTGGATGTCAGCTAACTTAGTTGGTTAAAGTCTTGAGAGATGGCGTTCGAGGCTTGTGATCAAATCTTGTCTATATTAATTGCCCTTATGGCTATCACTACACCAAAAAAATTCTCGTGGCTACTCGCATCATCCATGGAAATTTTCTAATTGTACTACGATTTCAATTGTGGTACAAGTGATGATTTGTAGTAGCGGTAAGAAATAAGTTACCTAGATGATAATAGTAATGTGCTTGACTTGCAGATGGTTTAGTAGTTTTTGTATGTTGTACTAACCAACCAAGAACTTGCAAACTCGTAAAATATATTACTTGAATTGACATAAATTGTAATAGTGATATGTTTGATTTGCTTATGAGCTCTTCGTAGATAAGGGAGCAATGTGACTTTGTCAAATCCGAAATATTGTATGAACGATTATCAATAAAAAAATGTGGTCATGAAGATGGTCTCGAATCGATAATGGATGTCGAAAAGGTGACGGAAGTTCAAATCTAAGGAGGAGAAAGTTGAACAGGAAGAAGAAAACTCAATTTAGAAATTCTAGGTCATCATGAATAAGTGGAAAATTATATGAATTGGATTGTGTAGGTTGCTTAAAAACCTTATTTTTTGCTGCCATGGAGTAGATTTCATTGTCATATATAGGTATTAATGGCTAAACTTTTGTGCTAAGGGTAATTATAGATGAGAGAGGAAACCTTCACTTCACAGTGGTAAAGACGACTGGGAAAGATGATGCATCTGCTTTTAAAGATATAGGTCATTACCTAAGAATAGTTTGGTCATGACCTAATTGTCATTTGATGTAATATAAGGACATCACATAAGCAATGTGAGGTCAAAACCTAAATCCATAAATAACTATTTTGACCATGTCACCATAAAAAGAGCAAATTTATAATTAAAAAAAATTGTAATTGTAAAGGTCCAGTAGTTTTCATAAGTAAAGATCTATGAAAAGATACTAAGATAAATAGAATATATTTGTATTGAAATTTATCCAATTTGAATGATCTCAAGTTTTAGATCATAACCTAAATACAAAGATGATAGAAATAAAGGCCTCCAATTTCATATTCTGAGGTCTAGGGGAGCTCATGCACCCATTAGACCAAGTAAAAGTCTTATATGGACCTCGTCCACACTAAATTAGTGTGGACCTAATGCTAATTCATGTGATTTATGAAAAGAAGGGTCACTATATTAAAAAAAATAGATATAAAAAATGAGTATATATAGATTTTAAAGTTTGACTATGTGAAAAAAAGGTTACTATGTCAGAAACTGAAAATTTCATCATGATAAACTAATGTAAAAAAGAGTGACTATATTAAAAAAACGGTCACTATGATAAGTAACTGTATAGTGTAACTTAAGATTTTTAAAAGGTTACTATATGGAAAAAATGGTCACTATGTTAAATAAGTGGCTTTGGTCCACAATAATATTAATGTGGACCAGGTCCACGCAAAGACTAACTCACATTGTCATTTGTCACTGCTTAAGTAGCTACATCAGATTTGGAACTCTACCTATGTATTATCAGGAAACCTCTTTACTGCCTTAGCAAACTTGTAGTCAATTCATTTTTACAGCAAACTAAAGACTGAAACTTAGAAATACGAACAGGTAGATTTACACCAAACAGCAGATGGTAGCATGTAAAACTTTATTCCAATTTTTTTCAAAAAAAGAAAAAAACTTGTTCCAATTTATCCATTTTACATACCCAACTAGCAATACATTCATGAACCTAAAGTTGTTCAGTGTAAACTAACTGTTTCATAGTCTTTTTTGACCTCAACCTCCGTCATTGAGGTCATCCTACAACATTGAACGCAGCAGTTAAATAAAGAGATTATGCAAGGAAGCATCTATACACAAGTTATTGCAATTTGCACTAAAAATCATACTTTTGATCTTTTGTCTTCGGCCCCCAAACCTCTGGCTTTGGGGCGTCTAACAGCTACTAATGGGGTAACTATGCCTTGAGAATTTCTTCCCAAACCCGCCCCGTCAACAAACCCCATCCTTGCCATCATCTTGGAGCCAAAACCTTTTGTATGCTTCTCGAAAGCACCAATGTTTGGAGTAGAATTCCTCCCTGATCCACCACTTCTTTTAGCTACTGGCGTAGTTTCATTAGTGTTTGGAGTAGATTTTCTAACTGATCCACCACTTCTTTTAGCTACTGGCGTAGTTTCATTGCTGCTTTCAACAAATGCCATCCCTAATCCCAGAGATTTAGGTCGTTGAACCGCCTCGATGGGCTGTGAGATTCCCTTACCATCTTTCCCCAAACCGTCGCCTTCCACATATCCCATCTTAGCCATCATCTTTGAACCAAAACCCTTGGTATGAACTTCAAATGAAGCAAATGTTGACGAGGAGTTGTCTATTGCTTTGCTTTCTTGGTTGGAGTTTTCATTTGGTTTAACAGTGCTGACTTGGACGGTCTCTGATTGAATTACGCCACTTGAGACAAATGACACTGGTACATTGTAAGCTCCGGGCTTTAACCCGTTCCGTTTAATTTCCATCTTGCTGCTGCTGCTGCCGCCTTGGTGGTTAGCCAAGTTCTTGGTTGGTTTTCTCCGAACAGGCCCACTCCGAGCACTTTTAGGTGTACCAACAACCGGGGAATCAGCATCATCTTTGCTAGATCCAATCAGCTGTGAGTTCAAAGTGCACCAGTCTATGAGTTGGAACATTAAACCTTGCTTTGCAGCGATTAAAGATAAATTTATAATAAACATTCTGCAAATTGCTGTGATGAACCTACCTTCTCCAGACGAATTTGATCACTTGCACATGGCATAGAGGTATGTTGTGTTCGGTTTACAGTTACAAACCTAGTAAAAGGGAAACATGTCTCAAAGCATTAATAAATCAAAGTATACCAAACAAATATCAGATGGACATAGATAAATAGGTCGAAAAATCCAAATCAACCCGAGACTGAGTAGTTCACTATACCAATCTGACCTCAAACTGAACATGATTTTTCAAATACATCCACAACTCAATCAATTTATAGAGACGAGCATTTATGAACATTCATCTGAGAGAATGAGAAGTTCTAACAACTCCCCTCCATAAAGAAACATATCATCGATAGAAAGTTATCAAGAGGAAAAAGGAACAAAACCAAGCGTATAGGCTGTATGCAACATATTTTTAGCAATACTCCATAGCACACAACGAAAAGCCAATTTGAGTAAAAAGAAAGATCTTATGAATATTCTTAAAAAGAGTACTCAACCATGCATCGGAAAAAGTAGCATGTCTATAGTCTATACTAACAGCCCTGCAAGAAAGTTAATCAGTGCATGTCGCAAGGATAGTGATGCCCAAATCCAGAGCTAACCCCACTTATAAAGTTTTGCATAGGTATATCATTAAGGATCTAAATGTTTCATAACTAAAAGTTAAGGAACTGAAACTGGATGGAAGTGGTAACAAATCGTTAAGAGATTGAAATTGGATGCAAGTGATAACACTGTTAAAACAAAAGTAACAAAGTATGGTATGGGCCTTGTAATTTTTCTTAAACGATGTGGCTTAAAATTTCTCCCTCTTCGTCTCACAGCCGCTCAATTTGCTTAGTCTCTCTGTAAGTTCACTTTAATCCATTGTCCGTAAGTCGGTAACACAAAAGAAAAGATTCCTCCATCTTCTGGTCCAAAACGGCCATCAACATTAACACTTTACCTCCACGCAGCCTCCCGTCGCCATCGCAGTGGGACCCTCTATTACCAGATCCCCTTTCCCTTTTATCCACCAACATCATGATGCAAAATCAGTCTTACAAATTTTGGAAAATCTATCCACACGAAGAAATGATTATGTATCCCTCAGAAAATGATAATTGAAACTATTTGAAAGATAAATGTTAAAAATATTAACTTAATTACCCAGTCTTACCAACACCACCACCGTGATGCCCCATTCCATACATCTCCCTACTACGGCACCACCACCGTAAGCACTGCAGGACCACCAGCCCATGAGCCACATCACACTCACCAATTACACCAAATCTTGGTTGTCAAACATGGAAGGGCTGAACCCCCACCTCACAACCACTCCATAACAGTTCTTCTTAGCCAACAACTAATTCCCAATTAGATGGATAAATATCATAAAAAAATAATAATTAGAAATGAAATGGAGCGCATAACATCATTCTGGTAAATTCGATGAAGAGGAGCTTGAAATGCCAAGGAGAGAGAAAATCAGTCAGAAGATGGAGCGAAAGAGAGAGGAGTGGTCAGCCATCATCAACCAAAGTAGAGAGAGAGAGAGAGAGAGAGGGGGAAATTTAATGGAGAAACTAATTAAAGGTGAAGGTAAACAGGTAGAATTTGTACAAATTAATATTATGGGTTGATGAATTCATTATTTGGGCTCTTATTATGATATGTACAATTTGATCAATTACTAAAAGTTGCTTTTATAGTACTTTGTTGTACAAATAACAGTCTGTGTAGAAGTCAGACTTCAAAACCTTCTTTTCAGAATCAATGTATTTCTCTTATTTTTCAAGCATGCAATGGCTGAAAGGTTTTCCATCCAACTTCAGGTCTTTAGCGATGAATTTTGAATTTTGCCGATCAATGAGTTTTTGTAAATTTTAGGTCCTTAAAAGTAAGTTAACTGCCAAATACAAATTATGTTTCTATGTTAGGCCCAAAAGCTTATAGGCTTATGATCATTACAGCAGATCATTCATCAGCTTTCTCCTTCTTCTATTCTCATGTCTCACACGACCAAAAGCTTAACAAGCAGCCAGAACTATAGAATGAACAACAAAACCAGCATCTTTCGCAAAATTAAATTAAATTAAATCAGGGCACAACCTTTTCTTGCCAGAACCTAGGCAGCCACTCTTTAAACGATATATTCGAGCCAGTCGTTGCACCTATAAGTACCCAAAGAATAGCCATTGAAATCAAATATCAGACTTGAGAAGATAGGTGGCCAGAACCTAAGCGATGCTGGTCGACATACCTGAGAACAATCTCGAGTGTGCATGGGAGGGAATGATAGGATATCTTTGTTGTTCAAAACCATCTGCTTCAGTTTCTAGAGAAGAAATTAAAAACACAATTAACAGGAAAGGTCAACACAAGTCAGTTTCACTCTCATGAAAAGCCAAAAATAACAGGAGACATTACAAGCAACAATAATCAAATGAAAATTAAGACATCAATGATACATCCCTTCTTATTAACTCATGTAGTTTTATTGAATAGCCCAAAGAATACCTATGCCTCATTCACATGAAATGAAGCACCCATGTTGGTTAACAAGTTTACATTAAAGTCACATTAGTCCCAGTTATGCCTTAATGGTGAGGAAAGGCACCAAAGTTACTAAATATTCTATTAGCAAATGCCCCTAGAAGATGAGAAACAAAATTAATACACATAATAATAAATAAATTCTATTACCGAATTTATTTGCTCAAGATCAACACCACGACGTAACATCCTCTCCCTACGCCTTGCAGCAATCGACTCTTTACGGTGTTTCTTCTTTTCACCTGGTATATTAGCAATCAGATTGGATACGTACAAAAGCAACTACACCTCATATTAGAAACACAGTGAAGAACATGGAAATTTATAGAAGTTCGAATAAATTCATGGATAAAAAACTACAATCATTTTATTAAACAGATAACATCACAATTCTAAATCATGGTAATAGAGAAAACAATACCTGGAAACCTCCCATACTTTGTATATTTTCTACTGTCAGAAGGCCATGACTGAGGAAACTGAGCAACATGCTTCTTCTTTGCAGAAAGTCGTCTTGGATCCTTAACAAACATTAGATCATCCAAAGCTGAAGAACAAGCAACTTCAGCTGCCTTTGATTTGCTAGACTTGGCCGGAGGCTTCTTCTTTGATAGCTGTTTTTGCTTACCATACTCCCTAGATGCCTCTTGAATAGCAACACTACCTAATTTCTTCAGAGTGTTCCCATATTCATCGCTGCTGGAATTATCGTCACCTAATTGTTGACCATCAAGATTTTGTGATTGCAACCACTTGGATTTTAAAATTTGACTGCTTCCTCCAATTCCATCCAAGTAATCCTCCATGACGTCTTCGTCAATATCAGAATCAAAGTCTGAGCTATCTTCAGAGTCTTCACTCTCAGATGTACCAGATGAGCTCCCCTCATCAAACGAATCCTCCTCCTCATTCTCCTCCTCATCGTCATCAGAAATATCTTGTGTGTACAATCTCACACCTCCAATTGACACAAATGCAGAATTTTTTTTAGATGGGGTCTTGACTGAATGTTCATGAAGCGACATAGAAACATCCTCATCTTCATCTTCATCTTCATCTTCATCCATAAAGAAATCATCATCACCATCCTCTTCAATTAAATGAGATGAGTAATCATTGCTCGGCTCTTCCCCCTCTTTGTCAGTTGTTTCCGACAACAACAATCCAGTAGCTGCACTTTCTGGCTGACCAGAGAATCCCAATCCTCTATGCAACGGTTCTTCTTCTTCTTCTTCTTCATCCACGATTCCCGATGACAACTCTGTAGCACCAGGAGTTGTTTCTGGTTCATCATAGAATCCCAATCCACAGTGAGAACTCTCACCCAATACAAAATCAGAATTATATTCATAACAATATTCCACTTTAGAAGGCAACACTGATGGTGCCGAGTCCTCGAAAGCAACAATCTTGCTATCCTTCGGGCCTAATAAGATAACCGGCTGCAACCCTATCGAACTGCCATCATCATTCTTTTCCCTAGTCCATGGCTCTGATTGCCCAACATCCTATAATATAAAAAAGATTCTAACTCAGCAGTCAGAATTATGTCCAACTACCCTCACAAGCCAAGCAAACATATAATTATATTGATCTAAATGTGTCCATCTATGACATCCCCTCCATCCTTAATCAGTCGTCTCAAATGAACAACATTCATAATCTAGACATTATATTGTCCAAAATACAGGATTATGCTCATGATAACATTCGTCTTCAAAATGTACATTGATCAATATGTAAATTTATAAACTTAACACATAATTTTCAAGTATTTAGCTATTCAAAATCAACCTAACAACTTCATTTTGATAGTCAATTCAGGGCATAAAGAGTAAATCCAGTTTCTATAACATCACATATATTTATCATCTTAAAAACTATAACTAATTATAAATATAAATAAAAAGTGTTTGTAAAATGATCATACCTTAAAATCAACAGAAGGGTAGTTATAACGAAAAGAATCAGCAGAAGATTTCCTTACACCAGCTTTAGAATTAGAATGGGACCCATTTGCAGAATTCCCAGATCTCAAGTTACCATTTTTTCCTGCATTTCAGCATTCAATAATTCCAAACAAAAAATACAAAAAAATAACCCATCATTTTTTACAAAAAAAAAAAAGAAGAGATTAAAGAGAAAAACCTCGGCGAGAATTAGAAGAATATGGAGAATCATAACCAGCCAAGATTCCACCTTCAACAAAGAGAGATTGTTGTTGTTGTGGTTTAGGCCTTCGAAACTTTGATTTATCGATTGATTTTTTCTTTCCTCCACCCATGAGAGATTTTGTGATTTTTGTTGGGGTTGAAGTTTTTTTTGCCTGTGATGGTAAATAACGGGTGATATAGAGTGACTCAGTGAGTTGCAACCGAGTTGTGGAGGCGTATAAAAGTGGGAAGATGAAGATGGTGGAATTATTATGGAATTACTTTTACTTGCAATCTAGGCCTTTGCCCTTGGTTGAAAACTCGGGGTATCTTACCTTGAAGCCCAAGTCGAATATCGAATATTCATATTCTTGTCAAAAAAAATAAACCATATTAGGATAATTTTAGTCGTAGCCCATGTTTGGACTTTGAATAATTGGATTATTGGAATAATGGAATTATAGTTATGGACTAGACCCTTGTCATTTCTTATTTTTGGGCCTGCTCTTAATCCTAGTTCATATATTGATGCATTTTTTGTTTTAGGAGCATTAGTGTGGTAGTGCCTAATGTTCGAAAGCATGTATTATACTCCCTCCGGTCGTTATTAGTTTACCCGTTTCTTTTACACAGAGTTTTAGGAGAAATAATATTGTGGGACATAGAAAGAAAGAGAAACTATTATTATATATTAAAGTTGAATGTATGTGTGATGGAAAGTTAGTGGTCTCATTCCAAAAATAGAAACAAAAGAAATGGGTAAACTAATAAGGGACATCCCAAAAAGGAATACGGGTAAACTAATAAAGACCGGAGGGAGTAACATTTAAATTGACTATCTTGGATTTTTTTTTTTTGAATTTCATAATGTTTTATCTCACAGATTTTCACAAGACATTTGAGATGACTTTTCGGTATTTGGAACCCTTAACATTGACTTATATTACCTTATATAACTTGCTTTATAAATTTTTGGTATACCCCAAAATAGCTGTGAAGGAATCCATATTTCACCACATGTCCATTATTAATCAAGGGTATGAATTCGAATGGTCTATTTCTGACCCTAGGATGCATCCTGATAAGTTTTCTTTTCGGATCCCAAGAAGATCCCAAAATCGTGAATTATAACCTTTAAAATTGACGAATTTCAGACTTTTTCAGACCCAATTCATTTTCAGAAAAAACCTTCCCAAGGACCTTGGGATAACTTGTAATGACTCATGGGTGATTGAGACCATTCACATTGATTTAAAGTACCTTATACGACTTGCATTGTAGTGAAATACTCCCTCCGTCTTTTAATTGTTGCTACATTTGCTTTTTCACACAGACCAAGGAAATGGTGGGTCAGCGTGTGTAGAGGGAGAGTTAAGGGGAAAATCAGGGGACTAATTACTTGGGGATTTGTTTGATTAAAAGGCATTAAAAAGAGGAGTTGGCCCACACAATGAAATTTGGCGGAATTTTTTGGGGGATTTTCAAGCCTTTTTCCCTCTAAAAATTCAGAACATATTTTATTGAATTTCAGTTACAACATGGACTAAATGTACAAACAAGGGACGAAATTTATTTCCCTCCAAAATTTCAGAGGACTTTATACACGATAGGGGCATTCAAATTTCCCCAAAAAAAAATTGTCAACTGAACCAAGACTATATATACAGGGGCATAGTCATTTATCCCCAAAAAAAATCCAAGTACTTTAATTTCATCTTTGAGAGCAGTCACCACAAAAATTTCACCTTTGTGCATTTCACCAGCAAGGTCATCAAACACATCAACCAACCAGCAGCAATTTGGAGGGGGGGTTTGGGGTAGATTCACTCTCAGGATAATCATCATTGAGTGATTTTTAGTGCCATTTTTTTTTAGCTTCACTTGAGGAAAGTGTTGAACCATTCTCAACTTGAACATGTCTGGCATCCATAGTTTAGCTAAGGCCCCCTAGACAGTTCTACTGATAAAACCTCAACACCATCCACATCAGCTCAACCCATACCACAAAATCAGCCAACATTTGATCTAAATGATCCACTGCCAGAAGCAGAACCACAACCAGAAGCAGAGGTCTTTGATCTGAACAGACCCCCAACAGATGCATCTCCAGATCAACAAGATGAATTGTTCACTGAAAGGCAAGGAAATGAAGAAGATAAATTAGTTGTTGAATGGTTAGATAATGACTCAGATGTCCAAGTCACATAATACGACTGGACAGATAGTGAATCAGAGGATGAACAACAACCACCACCAGAAGTGTTAAATGCAAAAAGGAAGAGCTATGTGTTGGACAATGCCTCTAGAGCAAATGTTGCAGACAAGCTACGGCAGATGGTACAAAAAAATCAATATGGAGAGTACAAATTACCCCATGGAGCTCTCAACAAATTAGCTATTGATTTCAAGACTTCAAGGTGGACATTGGCTAGAATATGGAAGCATGTTGCACAGCAACTCCAAAACAATGCAAATATTGAGGTAAATCACAACAGAACTGGCAGAGTTGGAAGAAAGAGAATCCAGTTGGATCCTCAACAATTAATGTCAATTCCACTAAGGAAGAGGACAAGTATAAGAGCAACAACAGCAGCATTAGGAATTCACAGGTCAACTTTGCATAGATTGGTTAGAAGGGGGGCCATAAAGAAACACATTAATGCCATAAAACCTCACCTGACCCCAGCACACAAGGTTGCTAGGGTCTTGTGGTGTTTGAATTCCATCATACCAAACACTATCAGAACATTACCAAAATTCAGCAACATGTACAATGTTGTTCATGTGGATGAGAAATGGTTTTGCATGAGCAAAATCAGTCAAAGGTACTACCTAGCCCCAGGTGAAACAGAGCCATATAGAAGATGCAAAAGCAAAAGATTCATAGTGAAGATCATGTTTATGGGTGCACTAGCAAGACCCATTATTTCAATTAATGGGGAGGTCATTTTTGATGGAAAGATAGGCATCTTCCCATTCATTGAAGAGGTGGCAGCAAAGAGGTGGAGTGTAAATAGAGATGCAGGAGTGGTGGAAACCAAACCTCTACTTATCATCACAAAAGAGGTCATAAGAGAGAAGCTCATAAAGCACATAATGCCTGCCATAAGGGAGAAATGGCCAGAGAATGGATGCAAGTAAATCTGGATTGTCCAAGACAATGCAAGGCCACACATAGCAAGTGATGATGCTGAATTCAACATAGAGGCAAGCAAAAGGGGGGGGTTTGACATAAGATTAATAAATCAGCCAGCACAATCTCCTGACATGAATGTCTTGGATCTAGGTTTTTTCAATGCAATTCAAACATTAAAAGACAGAATTGCACCAAGATCAGTCAAGCACTTAGTGAAGGCAGTCAAGAGAGCATATGACAAATATGATCCTAAGTTATGCAATCACATATGGCTGACTCTACAACAATGCATGAAAGAGACTCTAATAGTGAAGGGTGGTAACAATTACCACACACCTCATATGGGCAAGAAAGCACTTGAAAGGAGAGGGGAGTTACCAATTTTAATTACACTGACTCCACAACTAGTACAAGAGAGCAAACAATGGGCAGAGGAAGGCCATTTTGAAGAAGAACATCAAGAACCAAACTATGCATCAAGTGGGGAATTTGATTCAGATGATGGAATTGGCATTATATGAAACATAATGAGCAAAGAATGGGAGCATGAAGGCCAATTTTTTGGGCATTGTAGTGCAAAATCAGTAAACTTTTTGTAAGTAAAATACACCACATATAGGTTGGTTAAACATTTTGTATATGTACATGAAAACATTTTGTATTTAAGCTTTGAATATATAGTATAAAAACATTTTTGGGTATATGTACATGAAAACACTTAGCATGAAACTAACAAGTAAAACAAGTAAATAATAGAGGCATAACTCAATAATATTAGATGAAGTCAACAAGTAAAAAGAGAGGCTTAAATCACAAAAACATGAAACTAACAAGTAAAACAAGTACAACACAGAATCATTCAATCAAACAAATGAGTGAAAAAAAGAGAAAATCAAATTGAACATGCACAAGATATATTGTTGCAAGATAAATTCAATCAGATTTCATCTTCTTCTCACTCATATTTAAGACAAAATGATTATCAGTTTCAACAAATTGATGAAACAAGTTTGGCATGATTAACAGTCCTCTCAGGGAGTCCCCACTCATCCATATAACTCAACACATGCATTCAAACAAGAGGGATAATTGAAAAGGAGAGCACAAAATTCTGGTGGTAATATGAGGTTAAGGGTGTCAAAAGGCATAATGGCTAAGATATAAATCAACAGATCTCATTCATCATTGAGGATTAGGGTATTCCTCTCATGTAAACAAATTTGAATTCATTAATACCCTTTTGGACAGCCTATATAACACCACAACTAACATTCACATGCCTCATCAGTAAATCATACTACAATCCTATTCAATCTACCACTGATTAAATGCAAAATGGAGTACATTTTTGGATGTATCATCCCATATCATCATTGAGGTTCACACCAACACACACACACACAACCAGAGCCAAACAGAGGCAAAAATGCAACACACCAAGTACACAAGAGAGCCAAACAGAGCCAAAGATGCATCAAACAAAGTACACAACAGAGCCAAACAGAGCCAAAGATGCATCAAACCAAGAACACAATAGAGCCAAACAGATCCAAAGATGCATCAAACAAAGTACACAACATAGCCAAACAGAGCCAAAGATGCATCGAACCAAGAACACAACAGAGCCAAACAGAACCAAACAGATCCAAAGATGCATCAAACATGATTTAAACCAAGTTATTTCATTCAAGCCTCTTCTTCCCGACTGAATTGAACAAATTGTGCAACACAATTTGTTCAGTTCAGTCGACAAGAAGAGCTTGAAACATGATTACATGAACTTACCAAAAGCAAATGTAGCAACATTTAAAAGACAGAGGCAAACATGAATAGAGGCAAACCAAGATGATCTACTAACATGACTATAAACTTTGTTAACAACAATATGAAATCACCAAACATGAAGAAAGATCCAAACCCTAAAAGTCACCTCAATTGAACTAACATAAACCCACATCAACTGAAGTTACACAAAAGCAACCAACTCAACATTAATCAAGCAATATTCAACCTAAAGCAAATGAAATCAACTCAAATCAACTACAAATGAACTTAAACCAACTCAAATCAACAGAAATCAATGGCTTTTCAAGCAACAACAACAAAAATGACATGCATATCATAAATTTTGAAGAATAACATGAAATCACCTAAAATGAACTAAGATCCGAACCCTAAAAGTCACCTCAATTGAACTAACATCAACCCAAATTACACAAAACCAACCAACTCAAATCAGATCAAGCAATATTCAAGCAAATCAACTCAGATGAACCAATATTCAACATAATTAAACTAAAATCAAAAAAATTGAAGGAAAATCAACCAAATAAACATAATTCACCCCTCAATAAACTTAAATCAACAAAATCTCCATAAATCAACTCAAATCAGTGAAATAAACGTTAATTCAACTCAAATCAGTTAACGCCAACTAAAATCAACCTATATCAAGTGACATATACATAAATATACTAAAATCAACCAACAAAAATAAACTTAAATCATAACCCTTAACATGCAACCTAAAACGCAAACAAGATCATGCTTCCAAACGCAATCCCATAGGTAGTTTATTCAAAAAAAGACAAAAATAATTACAAACAGAGAATAAAGTTAAGGAGTGGACCGATCTGCCGCAAATTAAGTTAGGGGACGTTGAAAAACCATTTCTTGATGGTTTTTATACCATACAAGGTAAGATTGCCATGAATCGAAGCCTTCTGGTGGGGGATCTTCATTTTTTTGCAATTTTTTTTGCAATTTTAGACCACCAACGTCAAGATCTGGTGGTTTCTTTAAAGGAGCACCGTAAGACCAACAAAAATTCCCAAAATCGAGCTCCTTTTTGGAAACCCTAGCCTTTTTTGCCTCAGCATCAAACTCATCAAGCAAAGAAAACAATCGTTTCTTCGAGTTTGGAGTTAAATCGTCCATGGAAAACCCTAAAATACAGGGGACTCAAAAAATTAACTCACTCAAAAAATACTAAAATTGGTTTCAGATGAATCGAAGTAATGCGTAGATTATTAATCTACGTTTATTTTGAAGAAATTCGAAGAAAGAAAACCTAGATCTGATGATTTCAGGAGGAACAAGAGAGAGGAAAGTGAGAGTCAGAGGATGAACTCATCCGTCAGAGGGAGAGAGAGAGAAATGAGGGGAAAATAGGGTTAGGGTTTTGGAGGGAGTATTAATATGGCGGTTGTGAGAGTTAAGGGGGGGAGGTGGGTAGTAAATGAGGTTAGGTGGGGGGTTTTGGTTTTATGTGGGTTTAATTAAATGGGTTGATGGGTAATAAGTGGGCCCCTATTACCATATGTAGTAATTTTTGTAAATGTAGCAACTAAATTGAGACACACCAAAATGGCAAAATGTAGCAACAATTAAAAGACGGAGGGAGTAGCTGCTAAGAGCTCCATTTCTTACCATGTGCCCGCTCTTACACATGGGTAAGCTTTCAAATACTCTCCTACGACCTCATGGTTCATCCTATGATGTTATATTCTGGGAATCGGGAATGTCCAAAAAGCATGTATTAGCCTTCAAAATCGACTATTTTGAGACTTCTTCAGACTGCAAACATATATTTATTGGAACCTTCTCGAGATGCATTGGGATAACTCTCGGGTGGTTATGATACTTTACATTGACTTATAATACTTTGTATACCTTGTTTTATATCATCCCGTTCTACCTTGAAATAGCTGTAAAGTTCTCCAATTCTAACCATGTTCTCATTCTTAATCATGAGTATGCTTTCAAATGGTTTTACATGACCCCATGATGCATACCATTAAGTTTTCTTTTTCCGAGACCCTGTGAATGTCTTTGAAGTGTGTATTATAACCTTTAAAATTGAATATTTTAGGACTTTTCAGGACTCAACAACTTTTTTTATGGGAGGGCCTTCTCGAGGCCCTCGGGATGCGTTTAGAGAGCTCTCAAGTGGTAGGATTCTCTACATTGACTTAAAATACCTACTAAATTTTGTTTTATATCTTTTTCAAACTATCCCAAAATATCTTTAAATGTCTCCATTCCCCACCATATGCTCGTTCCTATTTGTGGATGTCTTCAAATAGTCTTCTATGACCTCACAACGCTTGACATAACGTTTTTTGTTTAGGTCCCAAAGAAGTCTCTGAATCGTATATTATAGCCTTTAAAATTGACTATTAGGGACTTCACCCGATCCTTTCTTTTTTATCGGAGACCTTCACGAGGCCTCGGGGATGCAACCTTAGGATGACTTTCTAATTGTTGAGACTAGGGGTGTAAATGATGCGAGTTGAGTTCGAGTTTGGGCTAGCTCGACTCGGCTCGTTAACATGTCGAGTCGAACTCGAGTTAAGTCGAGCTCGCTCGAGTTGAGCTTTGACCGAGTCGAACTTTGACGAGTCAAGTTTTAACCGAGTAGATCTCGAGTAGCTTGCAAGTGTCTCGGATTAAAATAAACCATAAGGTAGACGATATGTCGAATTTAGGTATTTTGCTATAGATAATTGGGTATTCGAGCTTCTCACGAGTTTTCGAGTCGAGTATTCAGTTGCTCAACTCGTCTCGCCAACATCTCGAGTCGAGCTCGAGTTCGATTCAAGCTCACTCGAGTCGATTTTTGCCCGAGTCAGTCTCGAGTAGCTCGCGAGTTGTCTCGTCTCATTTACACCCCTAGTTTAGACCCTTTACATTGACTATAATTACATTCTACCTTTTGTATTATATCGTTCAAGTGTACCTTGAAATAGTTTAAAACGCCTTTATTTTTCACTATATCCGTTCTTTTTCAAGGGTAAGGGAAATAAACATTTACTAAACATGACTCATTTGCTCACAAATCTACCTTAATGCAAAGTCCTATCGTATATCATAGTATTATTTGCACTTTAAATCCTACTAGAACATGCTTACTAAAAAACTTTTCTCCCGCCTCTCTCTAAAAACACCCCCTAACCCTAGCCTTCCCGCTCGAAGCTTTCGCCGCCCAGCATAGGATCACAGGTGGCCGGTCTGAGCCTGCACACCATACATTTAGTCTTGTCGTCCCCTCCCCTGTGTGAGTCCCTCGTCCTCGTTCCCTCCCCTGTGTGAGTCCCTCGTCGTCATCCCCTCCCCGGTGTCTCTGCCCCGTCCCCACTCCGCTGGTGTAATACTCCGTATTTTTCGTAAGTTATTAATTATAATTTTTAAAAGGATTTTAATTATTAAAGAGGTTTATTATTAATTATAAAGGTTTTAAATAGCCTTTTTATGATATATTATAGGTTTTTCAAATAGACTCTAGCCCAAATTAAATATTGGGCCTAAAAGTTTTCATATTATAATCCAAGTAATTAGTTTAGAAAAAAAAATAAAAATATTTTAAAAGAAAATTCAAAAACGATTTCAAAAGATTTACAAAAGATTTACAAAAGAAAAAAAAAATAAAAAAAAATTTGAGTTTGGCGCATAACTCACGCCACTGGCAGTGAGTGTGTATCCAAGATTTCCAAGTCTTATTACTTCTCATTTTTTTAATCTTTTGGTTAATTTAAGCATCTAGGCTATTTATCTTATGGAATATTCCTCTATTCTAGCTATATGATCATAAAGAAATAGTGTATCTTAGCTAAAATTAATTATCTTTTCTAAAAAATTCATCTTTTAGTTCCGAGTCCTAGTATGACTCTACTTGTCCAACTAGTATAAATAGGGGCCTCCACCCATCATACTCTTCACACCAAATTTGAGGAATACATCTCTTTTCTCAAGTTTAAACTCTCTCTCCCTCTTAGCCTACCTTCTCTCTATTCTCCCTAGTAGTTATAAATTTTCAAGGTGCGTGTATACGTAGATCTTTAAATATTGTTCTGCATGCGTAGTATCATGTTTTTAGGGTTGTTATTTTGAATTGAAACGCATGTTTATATGAGTTTTATTATGAAATTCATGAGCCTTATTATGATTAGTATGAGTTTACATGAGTATGTTAAATTTATAAACTTACCATGAACATTAATTCTTGTAGCTAGTCTAAAGTTATATCACTTAACCGATTCTTTTTAAGATCCTGGCAGTATATTGCTCGGTTGTTACAAATCTAACACTTAGTCGGTCTCGTCTAATAACTTGCTATTATTTTCGAGTTGAATTATGTAAATAATGTGTAGTGCTCTGTGCATATGATTTCAAGTTGAATTATGTAAATAAGGTGTAGTGCTCTGTGCATATGCCCTGCTCGCGATTTCTATGCGTCAATATAGTATAGTAGAGCAATATAGTAGGTGCCCAGATAACATTAATCGTTGACTTGAGATTTCTTCACGATATTCGAGTGCGTGGTAAATTAGTTTCAAGGATTTATATTTTTATAAACAAGTTGCGTATTACATGCCACTATTTGGCTAAAGTTATAAGTATTATTGTTATTATTATTTTAAAGGAAGATTATTTCCAAAAGGTTTTATTAGTTATATGATCTTTTATGATCACAAATTATAAAGAGGCAACGGCTTGTTATAAACAAGAACGGTAGCTATTATATTTTACCCATGTACTTTTTGTATAAGTCATGTGGACAAGGTAGTAACCCCTCGTAATAGACTCAGTAAGGAATACTAAACTTGGGGGGTGTGCACCCTTTAGGAAAGGTACCTAGGCAAGGAAAAAGGATTTTTATTAAAGTTATATACTTTATATTATATAAGTATTAAAGTATCCAAAGAAGGTTTATGAAAGTTAAAGGTTTTGAATGTTTTATTAAATAAAGTGTTTAATATTCCGCATATACATGTACTCAGTATTTTTACTGACACGCTTTTATTTGTTTTGTTTTATGGCTTTGTCCCTGTGATGACCCTATTTTGGCGAGCAGAATTTACAGGTTGATATGATGCATACTTCATATGGGGGAGCTAGTGAGGAATCATAACTAGCCAAGGAATTGTTATTTTATTTTTATTATTGTTATAGTTGTACAATAAAGTTTATATCAATAAATAGAAGTTATTTTAGTTATTCCGCTGCACCAGTTTAAAGTTCAGTTAGTAGTTAGTATTAAAGCCTTTAACGTTATCACGTGGCGGTAATACTCTCAAGTTTCTCAAGAGTTTTATATTAAAATATGTTTTTAGAAAGAGAGAAATTTTGGGGGTGTTACAGCTGGTGCGTCCTCTGGTCGTTGCCTTTTTATCGTCGTCCCCTCCCCCGTTTTCGTCTCCTGCGTCCTATTTTGCGTCAGTCTTGTAGGCCATTCCCCTGCGTTTCCCCCGTAGGTTAGCCACGCCTTGTCGTTCCTAATCCCCTCCCCTGTTCGCACTCCTTCCTAGTCGGTTTTCCTAGCTTTGTTCTTCACCCCCACCCCTGTGCGTCTGCTCTTCAGTCCTCCCCGCTTCCCTGGCGTCAAGTATTCCCCTCCCCGTTCCTCGGTTTAGTTTTCGGTGGTTTTTAAGTTTAGGCATCCCCTCCCCGTCCCTCGGTCCTCGTTTTTAAAGAGTTTATGGTCCTAGGTTCCCCTCCCCGTTTCCCTGTTCAAGTGTTAAGGTGATCAGTTCTTAGTATTCCCTCCCCGTTCCCCCCGGTTTTAGGATCGAGTTTAGGCTTAGTTTCCCCTTCCCCGTCCCCCCCTTCTGTTTGTTGTTGTCAGTTTGGTTCGGTTGCCAAGGAAGCATTCATTAGGTACGTGAAGGCTACGTGCAGTTTTATTAAGGTAGTATAGTGTTGTTGTAGGCGTGGTATTTATCTTGGAAGTGCATCCTCCTTTCCCCCTCCCCTTAAGTTTTAGTTTTCTGCATTCCGTTGTTTAGTTCTTGGTTGTGTTAGTATGGTTTTGTTGTTTGTTAACTTAACCTGCTTGATACTTTTGTTAATTGCTGGAGGTAGTATTTGTCTTCAAGATGTTGGATCTGTTTATGTGGTTGGTTAGGGTTTACGTGGCAAGTGATTTCATGGATGGGGTTTGTTTTATCCGATTTTGAAAATCGGATGGTTCTTCGAGATCTAACAATGGTTAGATTTCAATCTCACTTGGTAATGATTTCATCAATAATTGCCTTGACAAAACGATATTTGAAGGCGGCTCCCCCAATTTGTCAATTGGGTTTATAGCGCGTCAACTCGTTTGAGCTTCTCATAAAAGGAGAAGCCTGAAATACCCTTCCAAAAGGGTATTGAGTCACAAAGGAATGTGACTCTTCCAGGAAACCCGGTCGTAGAATCCCATGTGACAGAAGGTCACTGGGATGGGTCCTGTTGTGAGTTCCTAATCTCGCTGTTACTTTGTTGCCCCACTTGTGAAGTCAGTCTTCTCCTCTTTCTCCTTTCGTCAGGGTTCTGGCGATCGACATCCACCAGCAGAAGAGTTTCACTACAGTTATCTATCAACTCAGACCTCCAGATCGAGCAGTTTTATCCTGGTTTAAGTTATTTTTTCTTTTGTAATTGTTATGTAAGAGCGAGTATTGCTCAGTTTAGTTTCTTTGTGTTTGTTTGCTTGTATTAGCGTTAGGTTGTACTTCCGTTTTTAATTAATGCACATTTTCCCCGTTGTGAAAAAAAAAATCCTACTAGAACTTAGTCTTCGGGTGTTGCAGACTTGCCCAGATGGGCTATTATTATAGGCCGAGTGGGCAAAGAGTCGAGGAAGTTACTGCATCAAATTTTAGAGTTTTGCCTGAGCGGATGAATAAACCTTCGAGCGTGCATGAATAACCCCTAGAAGGGTTGATAGTTTTGGCTCCATTTTGGCAAATTTTCGGTGCTTTAATATTTCCTAAATTAATATGACAGCTATTGCTGAAACTTTTTAAGGGTTTATTGAGGTTATTATATGTCATATAAAAGGACATTTGGGGTTATTAAACATCAAGCCTTTTGTAATCCTCTTTATTTGTTCGATTGAAGTTAAAGAAAAGCTCCTAAATCCCCCACCTATGAGCTAGGTCTTTTAGGTTGAACCACGTAAATCCTTGTTTCTTTTGATCATTTAATTTTTTGATTGCTTTCTTTCTAATATTTTATTATTGACTTTTTTTTTGGCAAATTGATAACCAAAAAAAGGGTTACAACTTAAAGTGTCAGAGTAACAGGCTGCTCAAACACCCACTAAAACTCAAAAAAACTCAACTTAACAGATTAACTCTCTTTTACTCAGTACAATTACAAGCCACCTTGAAAATGATATCCTTTGCAAGAGCAGTAGGACTCATTATACAATTTCTAAACAGTTTGCTATTGCGTTGAAGCCAAATAGCATACAAACACTCAGTAAACATCATTACATACAGTTTGTCTTGAGACTTCTTACTCCTAGCTTTCTTCATGGCAGTTGCCAGTTCCTCCACAACATTGAATTTAGGCTGGACATTAACATAACTCAGAATCTTCCTCCAAACCTCCTTGCTGTAGGTACAATCAAAAAAGAGATGATGTGTAGTTTCATCATTAAGCCCACAGATCTTGCACACTGGACTGAAGTTCAAATTCCATTTACTTACTCTTGAAGCAGTAGCTAGCCTGTTCAGAAGAGTAAGCCAAAGAATGAATTTTCTCTTAGGTGTAGCTTTGTTGTTGCACACCAATCTCTTCCACTCAACCTTCTCAAAATTATCTTGATGCTTCTTATAAGTTTTCTTAATACTGAAAGAAGTCTGAGAGCTGACAGTCCCCCAGCCACCTTTTCTTCCCAAAAGCTCTCTAGCACCAATGATCTTCCTAAGTATCCAAGAAATGTTATTGCTCACGGTAACATCATATACATTACTCCTCTTGATATAATAGGCATTAATCCACCTTACCCAAAGCTTATCTTGCTTGAAAGCAATTGCCCACAACAGTTTTAAGATAGCAGCTTTGTTCCAAAGAATCCTATCAACCACATTTAAGGCACCAGTTGACTTTGGCTGCTGAAGAGAAGACCAAGCAACAGGTGCATTCTTAGAATCTTCAGTGGAACCAGTCCATAGAAACTTTCTACAAATAGACTCCACTGCTTTTATCAACTTCTTAGGAAGAGGAAAGATCTGCCCCCAATAATTCTGCATACTCCCAAGGATAGACTTTACCAATTGAAGCCTACCAGTATAGGACAGGAAATGAGCCATTCATCCTTGAGCCCTTGAAGTGATTCTGTCAATCAGAGGCTTACACTGAGAAAAGGTTAACTTTTTAGCTGCCAAAGGGACACCTAAGTACTTAAAAGGCAAAGTACCAATAGGCATTTGAATGCTATCAGCCAACTGAGCAGCTTCCTCCTGATTAACCCCAGAAAAATAAATACAACTTTTTTCATTACTAGCTGTCAAACCAGAAGCTTTTGAGAATTTATTGAAAGCATCCATCATCTTACTAACAGAACTATGATAAGCTCTAGCAAACATGAGCAAATCATCTACAAACATTAAATGTGTAAAATGAATTCTCTCACACATTGGATGATGGTGCGCAGGCGCGGATGTGTCGTCGTTGTGTGCACCGCGCCCGGTCCAAAGATAAAATTTCTCCTACTCTCTTCTACACTAAGGTAGTATAGTGGAAGTAGGGGTCGTATCCACAGAGAAACAGGGACGAGTTTAGTACTCAGCGTGATTCGAAACCTAGATTAAGCTAAGGGCCGAGAAACCTAATAATAATTACAAAGGGGGGTTTCGAGTAGGTTTACTAACGAGCTACAACTAACTAGCATATAAACAAAATGAGAAATCAATATGGAAAGATCTTGAATCCGATTAACATCCACTTCAATTCATTATCGATCCTTGAACCTCCACTCTAATTATTTCCATAATTATCTATTATCGAGAATTAATCTCGTGTTCTCCTTATTCTTAGTTGAATAGCACGATCAGCGTGACTATAAAACCCTAACTAAAGGATAACCTAGTCCGATCTGCGTCTAAGTTCAATCCAATAGCAGCAATAAACACAGAGAACCAATAGACCTGCTAATGTCATACACGCGATAAACATTCAACAGTTGATTCAATTTCCCTAAGAAATAACCAAGATGATCAGCATCTAAATTACTCCCTAGTTTGCTACCAATTGATAAAAGAATAAAACAATCCGATTCTATTCTTAAATCTAGCATTAGATTAATTACACAATCAAACTAGTAACGTTCCTAGCTTAATCATGCAACAATCATGGAAAGCAAGCATAGAAATTAAACCATAATCAAGGAAAAGAGAAAGAGAGGAAAGATCTCACAATAATGCTTGAAGCTCCATATTAATCTCGTTCAAGAACGGTTCAAGCTACAATCGGCATAGCAATAGCCAATTCCATAATTGAAATCCCTAAAAACTAAACTAGGAATTGAAAACTAAAACAAAGAAATGAAAAACAAACAAAAGAGAAATGAAGAACAAAGAGGAACGAAGAAGGAAAGATGAAAAGAGAATCAAGAAGAAGGAAGGATGAGGAGAGGAGCTCTCCCCTCCAACTTGCCACTCCAAGATCTACATTTCAGCTCTCCTCTTCGTGCTCCACTTCGTCTCCCCAAAAATTAGGTTTTAGGAAGCCTTTAAACCCCGCACAAAATCGTGGCCCTAAACCGTCAAAAGCGTCGCGAGTCGCGACACTGATCGCGAGTCGCGAAGATCGCACCGCCAAACCGCACAAAATGGTCGGGCAAGAGCATCGCGAGCCGCGACGATCATCGCGAGTCGCGAGGCGGGGGTCGCGAGGTGCGGCGTCCTCGCGAGTCGCGAGCTCGGGGCGATGGGCGCTGGGCCGTGCGAGCGCCGGGCGTGCGATGGCTGGCTTTGTGGCGTGCGAGCTTGCGTGCGATGGGCGCTGGGCCGTGCGAAGCCAGCTTGCGTGCGATGGTCGGCCGTTGCTTGGTGGCCGTGAGTCGTAGGTGGTCGAAGTTACGCGCATGCTTGGTGCTTAGAGCTTCCGATGATTGCCCATTATGGTACGATGCCAAATCTCCCAAGCTCTCCAAAGACACTTCAATCAAACATCATTCAAATCCATTTCATCTTGAAAGCTCGGAATACATGGCGTTAACACAAATTATCTCGCAAAGCTCCGAATTTCCGCTAAAGGCTAAATAAAACACGAATGTTAACAATTACAATCAACCCCTTAGCAAAGTGCACCTCAAATATCACTAAAACGTCGTATAACTTGAGCGTATCAAATACCCCCCCACACTTGAACTTTACTCGACCTCGAGTAAACTCAAAAGTGAGAATCACCAAATAAATCATCACTCAAGCTAACGACACCAACCTACACTCCCCATCTACTACATCATCATCATCACATCTTAACAACATCCGCTCAAAAACCTAAACGTAAGGGACGATGATTCCCCCACACTTAGATTCGAGCTCACCTGAAAAATACAAAGACGCGACAACAATAATCACCAAACGACAACCAAAATGTGAGCTCAAATCCTGAAGGATCTCAAAGGAATTGAACTCACTCCAACGCCACAATCAAAATGACAACTCGCCTAAAACCTCAAAAGATAAACTACTACTACAACAACTAACTTAAAATAGCAAGCCATGGAATCAAAGACAAAAAGGGATAAATTCCATGCTTACTCCCAAAAACAAACAATCAAAAGAAAGTGAAAGCCAAAACAAATCTCCGGCAAATGAGTCTTCAAAATACATAATTCTCTCTTAATCTCTCATTTTGCCTAGGAGCCCTTTCGGGTTTTCATCCTAGCTTCTCACATTTCTTTTTTCATCTCACCATCTTACCCGCTCAATATAAGCCACTTTTTTGCATAGGTTGCCCTTTCGGGTTTTCAACCTATCCGGGCCCCCAATTTTTGCCCGAGTCGCCCGCCCTTGCGGGTTTTCAACTCAGCGGGTTTCATTTCATCACTTTTTTTTTATATTTTTTTTTCATTTTCAATTTTTTTTTTTTTTTTTTTTTTTTCAAATTGAAATAAATACAACATAAATACAACATAGATACATGAGAATGAGAATACCCTCCCCCCTACTTAAACTACACATTGTCCTCAATGTGTCGACAATTAGTAGAAAAAGTAAACTGAAAAAATGGGGGGAGAGAATCGAAAATCGGGTAAATCGAAGATCGAATGCTCAAGACTCATGACCAAACAATCCGTCAAACTCAAATTTCTTAACAACACCAACTCAAATCTCCGAAATCAACTCACAACCCTCTCCCTCAAATCACTCAAACAAATGGCAAATTCAAAAGTTTTAAATTTTTGAGATTGACACCTAGCTCAAGAGATCGAAAAGATACAACAATCTCACTCCTCTAGTGTTACCAACTCCTAGCTATTGAACTCCTCCCAACGGGTTTTCTTTTGTGGACTTGGGCTCAAAGTGGATTAAGATTTGTTGTGGTTCTTTTGAGTGGGTGGGCAGTGGGTGAAAGAAAGTTTATTTTGGTGGTGGAAATTTGATGAGAAATAAAGGAAAGAAAGAAAATAAAAAGGGTCTCGGGTTGCCTCCCGAGAAGCGCTGTTGTTTAAAGTCGTTAGCTCGACTTATTACCTTAAGCTTAATCATTGGGATTGTGCTCCATGTGTGATAATGGTGGTTCCATGTCAATCTCCACTTCAAATACCTGCAAAATTGATTGACAAGAACTCTTGCAATGCATTGTTAGTGCCTAGCTTACTACATCATGGTTGAGCATATAACATCAGATTATATCCAAAACCTAGCATTAAGTCAACAACAAACATTAACTAGTAGTACTCCTAGCTAATCCAAGTCATGACCATTACTATAAATGTTTAAAGCTAGACAATAACCAAGATATAGAGTAAATCATACCATAAACCGACAAAAGCTTCAATCAACCATTCTCAAGAGAGTGGCCAACCAAAAACAAAGAGCACAAACAATACCATCCAAAAATCACGCTAAATACAAACAAGTAACACCGTTTCCCCGGCAACGGCGCCAAAATTTGGTGCGCAGGCGCGGATGTGTCGTCGTTGTGTGCACCGCGCCCGGTCCAAAGATAAAATTTCTCCTACTCTCTTCTACACTAAGGTAGTATAGTGGAAGTAGGGGTCGTATCCACAGAGAAACAGGGACGAGTTTAGTACTCAGCGTGATTCGAAACCTAGATTAAGCTAAGGGCCGAGAAACCTAATAATAATTACAAAGGGGGGTTTCGAGTAGGTTTACTAACGAGCTACAACTAACTAGCATATAAACAAAATGAGAAATCAATATGGAAAGATCTTGAATCCGATTAACATCCACTTCAATTCATTATCGATCCTTGAACCTCCACTCTAATTATTTCCATAATTATCTATTGTCGAGAATTAATCTCGTGTTCTCCTTATTCTTAGTTGAATAGCACGATCAGCGTGACTATAAAACCCTAACTAAAGGATAACCTAGTCCGATCTGCGTCTAAGTTCAATCCAATAGCAAGCAATAAACACGAGAGAACCAATAGACCCGCTAATGTCATACACGCGATAAACATTCAACAGTTGATTCAATTTCCCTAAGAAATAACCAAGATGATCAGCATCTAAATTACTCCCTAGTTTGCTACCAATTGATAAAAGAATAAAACAATCCGATTCTATTCTTAAATCTAGCATTAGATTAATTACACAATCAAACTAGTAACGTTCCTAGCTTAATCATGCAACAATCATGGAAAGCAAGCATAGAAATTAAACCATAATCAAGGAAAAGAGAAAGAGAGGAAAGATCTCACAATAATGCTTGAAGCTCCATATTAATCTCGTTCAAGAACGGTTCAAGCTACAATCGGCATAGCAATAGCCAATTCCATAATTGAAATCCCTAAAAACTAAACTAGGAATTGAAAACTAAAACAAAGAAATGAAAAACAAACAAAAGAGAAATGAAGAACAAAGAGGAACGAAGAAGGAAAGATGAAAAGAGAATCAAGAAGAAGGAAGGATGAGGAGAGGAGCTCTCCCCTCCAACTTGCCACTCCAAGATCTACATTTCAGCTCTCCTCTTCGTGCTCCACTTCGTCTCCCCCAAAAATTAGGTTTTAGGAAGCCTTTAAACCCCGCACAAAATCGTGGCCCTAAACCGTCAAAAGCGTCGCGAGTCGCGACACTGATCGCGAGTCGCGAAGATCGCACTGCCAAACCGCACAAAATGGCTGGGCAAGAGCATCGCGAGCCGCGACGAGGCATCGCGAGTCGCGAGGGGCGGGGGTCGCGAGGTGCGGCAGGCCCTCGCGAGTCGCGAGCTCGGGCGATGGGCGCTGGGCCGTGCGAGCGCCGGGCGTGCGATAGGCTTTGGGCTGTGCGAAGCTTGCGTGCGATGGCTGCTGGGCTGTGCGAGCTTGCGTGCGATGGCTGGCTGCTGCTTGGTGGCCGTGAGCTGTGTAGGTGGTCGAAGTTACGCGCATGCTTGGTGCTTAGAGCTTCCGATGATTGCCCATTATGGTACGATGCCAAATCTCCCAAGCTCTCCAAAGACACTTCAATCAAACATCATTCAAATCCATTTCATCTTGAAAGCTCGGAATACATGGCGTTAACACAAATTATCTCGCAAAGCTCCGAATTTCCGCTAAAGGCTAAATAAAACACGAATGTTAACAATTACAATCAAACCCTTAGCAAAGTGCACCTCAAATATCACTAAAACGTCGTATAACTTGAGCGTATCAGATGATAATTAACATCAGGATCACCACTCATCACACTCATGCATCTGCTTAGATACTCCATACTCAGAGCAAAAAGGAAAGGAGACAGGGGGTCCCCTTGTCTCAAACCTTTCTTTGCAGTAAAAGGGGAAATGGGCATACCATTTAGTTAGATGGATCAAGAAACAGACTTTACACAAGCCATCACCCAATTAATAAACATTTCAGGGAAGCCCAACTCCTTTAACATACACTCTAGAAAGCTCCATTCTACAGAATCATAAGCTTTCTTAATGTCCACCTTAACCACACATCTAGGGGACATATGACTCATGTTCACTACTAGAATAAATGCTTATTGCTGCGGTCATTAAGTGGCCTATTGCGGCGGTTTTGACCGCGCAACAATTAAGGGCGCAGCAATAGGTAATTTACCTATTGCTGCGGTTTTAAACCACAGCAATATTACAACATATTGCTGCGGTTTCTGGGAAAACCGCAGCAATATTCATATTTTTTAATTAAAAACAGATAGTATATTGTTGCGGTTTCTGGGAAAAACCGCAGCAATATTCATATTTTTCATTAAAAAAAGGCAGTATATTGCTGCGGTTTCTGGGGAAAACCGCAGCAATATGTACTGGTAGAGGTAAAAAAAATTTTTTTTTTTTTGCATTTGCCATCAAATTTGAAAGACAAGAAGGCTAAAAGAAAATAAAACACTACTGATTGAAACTAATGACAAAAAAATTATTATACAAAATTCAAAAATATAAAAATACAAATTGTAATATATTATTACAATATATTCAAGGCAGAGTACAAAAAAACTAAAATTATAGTACCAAGAAAAAAGCAAATCTGAAATGACATATGAATCTCATTAATATATAAAGATAAAAAAACTAGTTATATAAATAATACAAAAGATCAAAGAAAAAAATAAAAAAAGAACTGTTACAACTAACTGACTAATTACAAAAAATATAATAAAAACAAAAAATATATTAGAAAAAATAAGAAACTGATCTAAAAAAACAAAAAAAAATCCTAAAACAAAACATATATTAGATTATGCTACACAATTGCAGCAACAAAATCGAAAGAAGAACAAAATCAAAACAAAAACGAAATAGCAGCAAAATCAAAACAAAACAAATAATATATCAACAAATTACCACAATATTGAAATCAACAAATTATCAATTGCAGCAACAAAATGGAAAGAAGAACAAAATTAAAACAAGACCAAAGCTTCGGTGGTCGTGCGGTCCCCTGGTGGTCTTGTGCTCGAACGAACGGCCGGCGGCGAAGAACGAACGAACGGCCGACGAAGAACGAACGACTGGCGGCGAAGAACGAACGAACGGCCGACGAAGAACGAACGATGGCGCTTCAGATTCGAAGGAAGGACGAACGAGTTTGAGAGGATTCGAAGGAAGGACGAACGAGTTTGAGTGGATTCGAAGTAGTGTGAATTGAGAGAGGAGAGAGGAGAGAGGTGAGAGAGGCGTGAGTTGAGAGGAGAGAGGCGTGAGTTGAGAGAGGAGAGAGGTGAGAGAGGCGTGAGTTGAGAGAGGATGAAAAAACCCCAGCATCTTTAAATATTTTTGAAGGACATATTGCTGCGGTTTTTAAAAAGAACCGCAGCAATATATTATAATAATATAAAAAAATGTTATTTTAATATATTGCTACGGTTCTTGCCAGAAACCGCAGCAATATTTTTGGTCAAATAGTCAAAAAAATTCCGTTGAAACTATATTGCTGCGGTTTTCGGCCGAAACCGCAGCAATATGGTTATTTTATATTTTTCCTTTTCTTTTTACGTAATATATTGCTGCGTATGGGTAAAACCGCAACAATATCACCGCAGCAATAAGCAATTATTCTACTAGTGGTTATACCCCCTGATTAATTCAGTTGCTAAAAGGATGTTGTCCACAATCTGCCTACCAGGAATGAACCCTGTTTGAGAACTACTCACCACTTCAGTTTTCACTTGTTGAAGCCTATTAGTTAAAATTTTAAAGATTAACTTATAGACAATAGAGCAACAAGCTATAGGTCGATAATCCTTAGCATAAATGGCATTCTCCATTTTAGGGACCAGAGTAACTGCAGTACAATTTACTGGCTTATGGAAGAAAGCAGTAGCAAAAAATTCCATGACACCATCATACATATCATGTTTGACAACATGCCATGCCCTCTTGAAAAAATAAGAATTAAAACTATCCAAACATGGAGCTTTAGAATCATCAATAGACTCCAAAGCAGCATCAATATCCTCTGTAGTAACTTGCTTAGTCAAAATTTCACATGCCCTTTGACTAAGTCTGGCTCCTGATCTAACCACCCCCAAGTCAAGAGCCTCCAACTGATCAGCACTAGACCCTAGTAAACTTTCATAGAACTTCTTAATCTCATCTTGGATGTCTGAACTCTCAGTCAAGATCTGCCCATGAGAATTATGCAGAAGAGCAATCTTGTTTCTAGCATTCCTCACTTTAACTGCAGTAAAAAAGAACTTGGAGTTGGAATCACCCATAGTTAACCAGTTAATTCTAGATTTCTGAAGCATAATACTGTCATCTATACATGACCATTTCTTCAGTTGTTCAAGGGTGCTCTTTTCCTCATCTTGAATTGAACTGTTACTAATCAAGTCAAACATAGCTTGAATAGCAGCAAGTTTCTTCCTAAGCTCCTTAACTCTAACATGAGCTTTTGAAAACTTTTTAGAGTGAAACTCTTTTAAAGCATGTTTCACAGCCTTCAACTTCACCCAAACATTCTTCAATTTATAGTGACTAGAGGTAGAACCCCAAGCCCTCTGCACAACATCAATAAAACCCTCTTGATCAGCCAAAAAGTTAAGGAATCTAAAAGGCCTGCCACCCCTATCCCTAGAAATCTCCAGGTTAAACAAAAGAGGGGTGTGATCAGAGACACCAGATCAGCATAAAGATTCACCCATGCAACATTGACAATTGCTTTGTCGATTCTACTACAGATTCTATCAGCTCCCAAGCCTTTGTTATTCCAAGAATAAAAGATACCAGCAGAGGGGGCTTCAACCAGCTGATGATCAAAAATGAAACTACTAAAATCAATAGTTTGAGCTTGACTTACATCAGCCCCCTGAACTCTGTCATTAGTATTACACACTGCATTGTAATCTCCCATCATAATACAAGGATTTTGAACATTCATAACATAGTTTCCCAGCTCAAGCCAGAGAGCCTTCCTATAAAAAATGGTATGTAAACCATAAACTGCAGCAAAGTGGAAAAGAAGATTACCTGAGCAGTCCTGCACCTCAGCAATAATCACTTGAGCAGAAGAAAACTTCACCACTACATTTGTTTCACCCTTAAGCCAGCCAACCCAAATTCTCCCCCTAGGGGAAGAGTCATAATTACACACCCAATTCCACTTATCACCAAATTTCCTCTGGAGTTTTTGCTTATTGTGAGCCCTGATTCTAGTTTCCAGTAAGCACAAACAGTAACTTAATGTGAGTGAAGAAAGTTTTTGATTTCCTTCACTTTAAAGGGGTCATTCATGCCCCTTACATTCCAAGTTGACACAATCATCAGGACAAAATAGGGGTTAGGTCCCCTGGGGGTTACCTGAGCCAAATTGTAAATACACCCCACTTTGAACACTTTTACCTTTTTCCTTGTTTTTCCTGGTGACTAATTTCCATACCCCACCTTCATCTGTCTCCTTTTCATGAGAAACAACAACAGGGGTAGAGACAGGGGTAATAATGACATAAGATGTTGTAGCAATAGCCTCCTCAATAGGTTCAATCAAGTCAACCTGAACAGGATCAGCTTGAGCAGCATCATCATCCTAAACAACAACAACAACATGCTCTTCTATCTCCTGAGTACTAACCTTGGCCACATCAGGATCCTTCTTAGGTACCCATTTCTGGGTAACTTTAGTAGGAGCAGGAATAGGTTTGTTAGCATTACAATTATGCCCAACCAATTGGCACTTCTTACAAAAAGGAGGTAACCAGTCAAAAATTACCTTTTGTTTAAACACAATTCCATTTGGATCTTCCCCAACAACTTCCCTAGGAATTTCTTGAGTCACATCAAGTTCAATAAGTAATCTAGCAAAAGAGACTCTCAACCCCTTGCTAGTGCACTCATCAGCATACAATGGTACCCCCAATAAACTTCCAATCCTGCTCAATGAATCCCCCCCCAACAACTTAATGGTAAGTTTGGGAATTTCACCCATATAGGAATTACCTTAAGTATTTCATTGTGAAAATTGAAATTCGCACACCAATGTTTCACAATCATGGGTTTACCAAAGAATAGGTGAAGACCTGAGAAAAGCACATTATCTCTTTCCTCCCTAGACTTAAGCCTGGTAATGAAAAATCCTTCATCATGCTTAAAAACAGTAGGTTCTTCTGTCAAATTCCAGTTAGCATTAACATACTGAGTAATAGCATTTAACGTCGGATTTTGACCCACCACATATACCACCGCCGCATTAAGCCAGCATTCACTTTGCCTTTCAACCTCTATCTTATCAAGCTTTGCAATACGATTACCATTAACCACATAAGGAGAAATAAATTTTAAACCCATACCTTTGTCGGAGATACGGGATTGGGCAGTAAAACTCTTCCATTTCAGTTGAGCAGCCTCTATGTGGTTTGTTTTCTCAGAATTTTCAACATCTGCAGCTTGAGCCGGTTGATCCTTCTCAACGTCTCCTTGTGTTACTGTTCCATTAGTACCAACTCTCAGCTCAGGTAAAGCTTGAGATTTTGATGATTGCCCTCCATTACTAGAGTCTCCCGGAGACGGCGAGCTACTCACCGGCCCGGAAGCCTTCTTTTTCCGACCCATACTCAGAGACGGAGCACGATAGACTAGTCACCTTATCCTACGCCAGCAGACGGTTTAGGGTTTTAGCTTGAAAACTTCTTTTTATTATTGACTTTATTTTCGTATAAATTAAACGGAACCAATGCCTGTTTTATACTCCATCCATCCCATAATATAATACTCTCATTCCTTTTTGGGTATCCCAAAATATTGTGTCTATTATCTTTTTTATTAATTTGTTTGGACTAAATTATCCTTAACTTTTACACAAATTATCCAAAATAGCCCTACCTTTCTTTCAAAATTTGTGCCACTATTTATTGCTTTACACTATTCCAAGGAACATTATTGTTTTTTAATTTTTTTTAAAAGGAAAAAGAAAATAAAGAACTAGTTTCAAGACAAAAGTACCAAAAAAAGCACTACATTGTATTTTTTTTTTTGGGAAATCCTGCTACTCCTTTCATTTTCCTTAGGCTCCTTTTGGTAGGGCGTAAAACATTATCCTGAAAAACTGTTTTCCTCTACTTTCAATTTTACATTTTTTGGTTTGCAAAGGAGTATAGAATCATTTTCTCTAGGAGTAAATTGCTCTCCCAATGATGGAAAATAATTTTCTCTTCAAAATGAAGGGAAAATTGTTTTCCTTCCTTTTCCTTATCTCTCTTGTACACTCCTCTCACTAGGGGTGAAAATGAGCCTGTTCGCAAACAGTTCGAGATCGGCTCGGATGCGGACTTGGCTCGAGACTTTAACGAGCGGAGCTGAGTTGGCAAAGCTCGGCTCGAAAGCTCGTGAACGGGCTCGATTATACTTTTATATAGAAAAATAATATATTAATATATATACATAAATATATTAACCTAGATATCACACAATAATAAATTAATAGTTTCACTGTCTATAAGAAAACCTATAAATCTCAAATATTAAAAAGGGAAAAACAAAGAAAACAGGTAAAAACTAGGGGTGATAAAGAATCAAGCATGTTCGTGAACAGTTCGAGCTCGGCTCGTTTAACATTTGGCAGAGCTCGGCTCGAACAAAGTTCGGCTTGTTAAGTTTCGAGATCGGCAAATAAACTTAAACGAGCACAAGCCGAGCAGACCACAGTTCGGGCTCGGCTCTACCGATAAGCAATCCCACCTCTCACTACCTCCTTACTTTCCATTTCATTTTCCTTTCGTTTCATCATTTTTCTTACATGGAACCAAACAGAAAACTAATTTTGGAATTGTGTTTTCCATTGTAAATTTTTTTCCATGAAAATCATTTTTCACTAAAAATGTTTTACACCCAACTAAACGGAACCTTAATTCCCGTGAAAAATGAGAAGTGAATACTATATTACGGGGCGGAGGCCGGAGGGAGTAACACTTAGTATATGAAAGAGACATCAGTTGCTCCATTCATACAAGTCCAAAGATCAATTAAAATGATGTTCAACTGATAGTAATTAGTAAGAGCAAGTGTCAAAGTGTCGAAGGACAAAAAAAAAAGGTCCAAATTCAAATGATACAAGGTTCCTAAGCTTAAACTGAGTTGTAAAAGTAGGTGTGGACTAGAGATATTTGAAATTTATTTATTCTTCCTTCGGTTGATACTAATTTGGGTGGAAGGAAAGACAAAGGCAAGTGGCAACAAGCTGCAGCCTGCATGTGACAAATGGATGGATGGGCCAGCCTTATCAAGGTGCCCCTCTTTCCAACTTTCAAGGTTGGACTTCTTCTTTACATCTGGGGGGTGGGGAGGGTGGGGAGGGGACCGTTGGGCTACTCACTGCTTAACTTTAACCTTATTCGAGAGTACGTAAGTTTCAAAAATGGTCTTCTGCTGTTATACGATAGTGTGTCTCGTGCGTGTACAATGTCGACATAAGTGAAGTTGTTTGTGGAAATATGAATTGTAGGCCAACAAGTTCTTTTGGCAACTTCATTAATATATGTGTCCGTTTTTGGAGAGACGGTCTCGCGTTAGTGTTAACGTGAGACCGCTGATGTCATGCTGACATCACGCACGTGCATCAAAACAGCAGCAAAATTAGTTAAGCGCTTGCACCTATTAGTTATGCTAACCAAAAATTGCTTCTGGATGAATAGTTAAGCTTATGGAAGTATATTAGTTAAACGCCGAATTATATTAGTTAAGCATTGAAGTATATTAGTTATATCATAAAAATCATATTATAATGCATTTTATTGGCCATAATTTCAGTATCACGCATAAATAATTCTCTCTTTCTTAAATAACTAACGCACTAATTCTCTATTTTTTTGAATAGCTATCGCATTTTTGCATTAGTTACGCCAACCTCAAATAACCAATGCAAAAACAATGTTTACTAATGCATACAATAAATAAAACTAATGACCTTAAAATCATAACTATTGACCACCCATACTATCAACCCTCAAAGTATAATTGTTAACCAAATATCAAAACTATAACCATAAAAACATGCATCATTGTTACTCATGAAATTAATAAATAATTATTCATATGCTATAATTATAATATTTCAGTTATTTTCTAGACTAAAACTATTAGCCATAAAACCGAAACTAAAAAACAAAAAGTCATAACTAATGTAAAAAAAATAATAACTAAATACCCAAATATCATAACTATTTATCAGAAAACAATAACTAATAGCGAGTATCACAACTGTCAACCATAAAACCATAATTATTAACCACAATTAATAACTAATAACCTAAAAATCATAACTATATATCCGAATTTCATAACTATTAAGCAAAAGCTAACTATGAATCAGAAAACCATAACTAAGAGCAAAAAATATGTAACTAATTATTAAAATTCCTTAACTAATTGGAAAATTATAACTATAACTTGAAAATGACAAAATCAGCCCCTTTGAGAAATATGTAACCCATCATCCTTATTCTCTCTCGTGGCTTCATCTAAAAGTGCCACATTAGTGTTTTATTGTCAAAAGTTTGTCTCATTTCAACAAAATAAATGGAACCCCAAACCCAAACCCAAACCCCAACCCATTTCTCTCTCTCACTCACCATCCTTCTCCTCCTTCCTCTACTGTCGTCCTTTTTGTTGTCACCTCTGCCGGCGACTTTGTCGTGCTCCGGTACTGCTACCATTGGTGCTGTTGTTGGTTGTTCTTAGTCCCATGTTCTCTCTCCTTTGCTTCTGCGGTGCTGCTGCCACCGTGTTGTCTGTGCTCCTCCTCGTCGCCAACGTGGGTCTTTTGTGTTGTCGGTGTTCAGGCAAAGCAGCTGCTTCCGTTCCCCTGCATTTGCTGCCCTCATTCTCTCTCCTCGGTATGGTATTGCTACAATTTTTCTCTCTCTCCTCTTCTCATGTGTTGCTGCTGCCAGATGGTGGTGCATGCCCTGATGTGTTGAACAATTGCTTGTGCTTTTTGCTTCGCAAGTCCTATTTCGTCGTCAATCTTTCTCTTTCCTCCGATTCTGCCATTGTTGGTTCCAAGTGACTCCATTTTCTCTCTCTCTCTCTTAAGTTTCTTCAATGACGGCCTCAATGAAGCGAATAATTGACGAACTTTTAAAAATACCAATAGCTGTTGTTGTTGTTTTTCAAAGACGGTTAGCGAGACAAAACTTCCATAATTTGAGAGGATGGTGGAGGAATTGAAGGCTGAAGCTGAGGATTGGAGGAAAAAGGACCCGTCTCACGTTAGTGTTAACGTGAGACGGTCTTTTATAAGACTTTGCGTTAATATATAGTCCCTGATTCCTTTCTTTCTTTTAATCAATCGTAGTTTCCTGCATGCACCTTATTTATCATTCAACAAATCTTAGGCAATTTACACTTTACAACCATATAATTTTAAGACGTTAAAATTATTAAAAGTAGTAAAAAGTCTATTTTAGAATAGAAAATTATTTCAATAAATTTATGGTAAAGTATAGTGAGTTGTGACTGATGCAAGTCCAAGGTCCAAAAGAAAAGCTCATGCATTATATGAGGAATTAGAACTATCAGTGTTGATACTTATATTGCTAATAGCCATAATTCGGTCAATTTGGCTCATTTCGTGGACTTTAATAGGTCCATCAAAAAGTTCACATTTTGAACTTATGGAAAAAGTGGTCAAACGCTTAATTTGGACAAGTTTTAGGCCGAATTCAAGTGTTGCATTACATGGGATGTCGATTAAAGGCCCAAGGAGCTGCTACTTGAAGTTCGACGTGTTTAGCTTCTTTTGTGGGTGTTTTTAACTTGCTTAATTTGGATGGTGGATCGAAAGTGGCGTGCAACATTGAAGAGCCCAAGTTCTGTTTGGGTTTCAAGTATGGTTGTAAAGAAAGCCCAAAATCTGTTTGGGTTTCTATTTGCTTTTGTTGTTTTTGGGTTGTAATAAACCATGAGATTACTCATAAAGTGATCCATGATTAGGAGAGGGTTTTTTGGGCTGATGTTAGGAGTGTAAATACACCAGCTTAGGGTTTGATTATGCTGAATGTAACTCCTTGTAACAGCTCATTAAATGAGCTTGAAGAGGGGCATAATGATTCAAGGAGCTTTTGGTGCTCCTTGAAACTGATTTTGGGTGGATGGTTTACTAGGGTTATGAGGGAGTTTTTTGTGTTTTCTTTGCTGCTCCTAAGTCTATATAAGGAGAGCTAATGATCAATGAAAATCATATTTGAGTTTGATTATGAAAACCTTGTGTTTATAGTTTATGCTTTGAGTTTGTCTCAAGTGTTTGCTACCCTTATTACTTTGAGTGAGTCTTGAGTGATAAGCCTAAGAGAGATTGAATGAGTCTTATCTCTGGCCTAGAACCCCAAGCCATTGAGTTTGTCCATGTGGTTTGACAACTATCCTTAGTTTCGAGTGTTTCTTTGTCAAAGTGAGTGTTCTATATTCCTAAAGTTTAGAATCATCATCCAACCCTTTGAACGGTGTTTTTAGACTTACATAAGTGACCTCATCTTAATTTAAGATTTTGTGTTTATAGTTTAAATGCTCTTTTAGCGAGCTAAGATGTTAAGACAAATCTCTTCCACCCCCCTAAGGATGCTATCTGCAATATTTTATACTAGAATTACACCCAAACAAAGTAAATACACAAAAATCCTCTAAAAAAAAGTGAGTACACAAAAATCCTCTAAAAAAAGTAAATACACAAGAATATAACTAATTATTAATCATGTGAACAATAATGTATAATATGATCTCAAAGTAGAATTTTCGACGATAGAATTAGGCTAGATGTTGACATATTAATTAGAAGGTAAAGTGAACATATTATAAAATGTTACCTCTCGCTTGTTAGATTTTGATGTAATACCTAATTCTATAACCGACGATTCTACATTTAATGTCATTAAATACCTTTTTTAGCTTTTAAATTAAGAGTCATACTTATAATATACTCCCTCTATCTCTTTTTAATTGTTACATTATGATTTTCACAGTTTTTGAGACACGACTTGAAACCTTAATATCTTGACTTATGTATAAGAGAAAATTATAAAAATTATATATTTGGAAAGTTACATTGAGAGGAATCAAACAAAATTTCGCATGACCATGCTTTTCTTTACGTATATAAAATTGAAGAAGGTCAAAGTTGTCATTTGAATAGTACCCACAAGTAGAATATAACAATAAAAAAAAGACAGAGGAAGTAATATAATAAAATGTACATTGATCATGCTTTTTGCATTAAAATCAACATGAGCAATTTTCAATTTATATGTGAAGAGAATTTATCCTGCCTTTTGACTTAATCTCTATAAAATCAATAACCAAAAAAGTAAAAAGAAAAGCAAGAAAAAAGAGGAAAATAAAGAAATGGCGTGTTCCGATCATTAGACAGCTATAATATCTCCCAACCTCCAACTCCCCCCACCACCATCTCTTCTTTTCCCTATATAAAACAAACAAACTTCATTTCCTTTCTTCCTTAATTAGGCTAACAATAACAAACAATCAAAAAAACAAAAAATGGGAGCAGCAGATCAAGGGATGTTCCTACAATACTGTGTATTCGATGGTAGCATCTCCAGCGACAACTCCGACATCCAACGACGCCCATATCATCGCAATTGTGGTTGCGCTCTTCATCAATCTCGAGGCGTTTGTGCTCACTCTTTACACCGTCCATCTTCCAACGTCTCTTACCCTATCAGACGGTCATGGAGCGAAGGCACCTTATGTTTGGCATTGTCACCTTCTAATACTAATACTAATACTCTTTATTCTTGTTATTGTAATAGTAGTAATGGTGATAATCACTCTATTTCCTCCTCCTCTTCTTCTCCAGCTAGTAATTACTCGATTAATTAATTAGGTTGTAAATTAAGGTAGCTTTTTTTTTTTTTTGTTGATCATGAACCTGCTGCATGGATTACCGTTTTTATGTTGCTATTATAGTTTGTTGTTTAGGTCGATTGATTAATTTATTGCAGTTGTGTATAGAAGTCCTTTAATAATAGTCACGTGAAATCTTGTTAGATTCGTGTCACTGTGTAGTTTGAAACATTAAATTTTCGTAATATTATTGAAGATATATATTTTATGAAGCTCCATATCCATTCCTCTTTCTTGCTCTCCCCTGTTTTACCCCTTGTTGATTTATCTCCAAATTATGAATTTTAAACGCAAATTTCTAAACAAGGAAATCTTAATAAACTAATTAGAGAGTTGTTGAAGGGTCCAAGAACAGACGTTCGGAATTTCAACCTAAAAAGAAAAGGTATATGGTAAAATCAAAGAAATGGGGATTTAATTTGTTTGATTTCTAGAGATATGATTCATATGAAGATGTACCAAGTTTTGCCTGATAGAGTGTTTTAGTACTTGTATTAAATGTTGCTTATATTTTTTTTAGAAAGGTTTAAAATTGATAGGAAAGTTGCTGCTTTTGCTTAAATTCTTCATTGAGAAACTATAATAAGCTTCATGTGTTAGTAATCTTAGTATAGCATAACAATTGAATTGTATGAAAGGGTGAAATCAAGTGGAGTTGTTTTTGATACTGGAGGGTATGTTTTAGTCATGGAAGCTTTATATGAAAATAAAAGAGGGGAATTCCAATGAAGTTGTTGAGATATTCAGTGAATTGGAACTTGGAAGGTAGTAAAAACCAAAAAGCTAGAAAATGTAGAGAATTACTCTTAAGATTCATGGGGGTTTATATGTTTCGATTCACGCGACTTTGATATGTTCATTGGCGGGGAAGAAAGAAATCAATGTTGTTGAACAAGCAAAGTCTAAGCAATTGCTGAACTTGAAGTTAGTGATAATGTATGTTGAAGAAGCCTTGTTGGAAGACTTTTGATGCTGGGTCGCAAATGCAAGCTTAGATGGCTGGAAGAGAAATTTGTGACATTGGTGGAGCCTCTGAAGTCTGATCACTAATATAACAGTAGTGGAAAAATTAGGAAACCACATAAGTATATATCAACTATCAAGTAGTACTTGGTCGAGTGGTAAGTGGTAGCAAAGGTTTGTGAGATATATATGTAGCTGGTTTGGGTTAACATGTGAGATGTTCTGGTCTAATAGGACACTTCTCCTATCAAATTCCACACATACTTTTCCACGTAATATATATAATTTCAATAAGCAAAAAGAGGGTTTATTAACTTTTGATCCCCTGAAAAGTGTTGAAAATTGTACTGTAAAATGTGAATGATTAATGCATTATGCATATATCATCATCATTCCTTGACACTCATCATGCATCTTTATTTACGGATGTGTTAGGTTGGGTGGAAGTGCTTAACCAATAAACTGCTTTCCATAATGTTCTTTAATTAATAAGAACATTAACAACTTTTCTAGGTAATAGAACACACCATCTATACAAATATATTAAAAGGCATGACTAAGGAAGCCTATGTGCCACGTCTCAATCTCCTCAAATTTCTAATGCAAATGCTTTATAACTGCAAGATATCGAACACGTGACCTTTGAAATGAAAAATAAGAGGTTAACCATCAATACACTATGGCTTTATTGTCTAATGTTTCAAATAAAATATGATAAAGTCTTGTAATAATTATACTTAACTAAAAAGACTTAAACAAATATAAACATCTCTAACACTCTTATTACGTAACTAACAAGAGACTATTGATGTCATATTCTCTTATCATAATTCCTTTTAAGGTATTATTTTCAAACTCAAACCTTTCAAATTTTTTTACTTATCACGTCGTGACGTGAATTTTTCAATTTCTTAATGGACAAAAAATACGAAAAGTAGCAAAATGAACTATGAAATTTAAGAATAATAACATATTTGTTTATTGTAACTGACTCGAGGCATCGCCCGAGCAAAAAAACTAGTTCAAAATATAAAAATGTGTCTATTTTACCATTCATAAAAGAACATAGGTCATAATGAAAAGAACATATAGTAAAATAACATTCAATTTAATTTATGAGGACATACTTTCTCAATTTAAATTTGAAGTAAGGAACTAATTATTTGAATGATTTTCTTGTTAACTAATTTCATATTCTCTTTAATATTAAGTAATGTTCGTTTTGAAGTAATGTTCATTTTGTATGTATAAAATTAAAAGAATATACAAATTAAATGAAAAGATTATACCAATTTTGAATTATACTTATTTATATGTCCTTTTATATGATGAGTTATGTTCATTTTGTATGCACTAAACTAAAAGAACATACTTTTTAAATTAAAATAACATATTGATTTTAAATTGTACGACGTATTAGTTTCTTGTTAAACAAATTCATCTTATTCTGCATGCCCCTTGCCCTCTTTCTATGCCTTTTTGGAGTACGAGAAAGAGGCGGGGGTAGAAATAAAGTAACTGGAATCGTTCAATACAATGAGATCATTGCGCATTTTGAAGTTTTCGAGAGTTAAAAGAATTTGATGTCTCGATCCTTTTGTTTTCCATAATAAGTCATGTTTTTTCGTATGTGTCGGGAAGAAAATAGGTTCAAGCTATTTTCATATTTAGTCATGTACTACTCATGTTCAAATGAACATCAGTTGTAATGTAATGAAACAAATCTCTATTATATATGGCAACAGGTGTGGGACGCGAGAAAATTGAAAAAGGAAAAAAAAAAAGTAAAAAAAAGGGTTGTAAGTTGTAACTACCTAATTAATTTAAAAAAAAAAAGAAAAAAAGGTACAACAAAAAGAAGACAATGAAGATTTACAACACAATCAATTAATTCCCTCTCAACTGAATTTTTCAAAATAAAAATAAAAAATCCCTAATTTAGTGCGATAAACTAATTAAAATTATAAAAATTCCTGATTTATTAGTTGTAATTAGTAATTAATTAATTTTCCACATGTTTTCATATGCATCACATGCATATAAGGCTAGTATAGAATAAAAAGAACATATAGTTCAAAATCAAATAACCGGGTGCACAATGAGCGCTTGCACTTTGGTGCACCTTCTAAATTGTGCCATCCAAAAATCTTTCTCTCTCTTCAACCATGACGTGAAGATCTCACTAGGGCTGTTCATTTCGGATATTCGATCCGATCCGAAATTTCGGATCGGCAAAATAGCGATCCGAACCCGATCCGAAAAAAATCGGATATCCGAAAATCAGATATTCGAAATTTTCGGATCGGATAACGGATATCCGAAATTTTTAAGAGTTGTTTTTTTCGTTTTTTAAAGTTTTTCATTGCTGTTTTTTTTTTTTTTGCAATTTTGGCCAACACTAATGTTACAAAAGGCCCATATTAGGATATTACTAGTACTATATTAGCCACCAAACCCATGGCAACTTCTAACTTCTAACTTCTAAGTAGTAATTAAATATTTAAATGTAGTATATATACATTATGCAATCTAATAATATATACATCATTGCATATTTGGCTTCTCCATGGTAATCCACACATCATAATTAATTCATCAAAGTTCTAGTAGAGTTTCAACATCCAAGTTCTAGTAGAGTTTCAACATCCAAGTTAACACACTAATACAAATTACAAATAAAGTTAACAAATTTAAAAGTCCCATATAATTTCACCACCATAAAAAAGCTCATAAGTCTAATAAACTTGTAGGTCATTCAAAAGTATCCAATGACTCATCAATATCAATGGTTGGTTGCTCCATAGTCAAATCTTTCATACCTACAAAACAAATATCACAACAAAGAAAATGTTAGTATTAGTATTAAGTAAAAAAAATTAAAGTACAATAATTGTGATTAAACTTACCATCCTCCATGTTCTCCAACTCAAGCAAACTTTCCTCTATTATAAGAGGCTCATGAGAAGTTCGAAGCCAATCTTGAGCACATATAATTGCCTCCGCCATTCTTGGAGTCAATGAGGTACGAAATGAATCAAGTACACGTCCTCCGGTGCTAAAAGCACTCTCCGAAGCAACGGTAGAAACGGGAATAGCAAGTATATCTCTAGCCATGAGTTGAAGGATGGGATATGTCTTATTCCTATCCCTCCACCATTGTAATATATCAAAGTTGGCATCTTTCAACTCACAATCATCACTCAAGTATTTCTCCAACTCATTTTTCCTCTCACTAGTTTCCATACCACCCTTTTCTCTTTGATACTTAATCCATCACTCTCTTCTTTTGTCCACTCACACCATTATTCAAGTTTGGAGTAGAAGAAGATGAACTTTTTTCTTTCCCTTTGCTCTTTGATGAAGGTATGGAAGATGCATAAGAATCAAACAAATCACGCAAAGTAACCCTTATTTTTAGTGATAAAAGGCTACCTTATTCACTCCCATAAGAAGATTCAACAACCCAATCAACATAGCTCAACTTGTGCCTTGGATCAAGGACTAATGCAACAAACATCAAAATATTGAGATTATTAACATTCCCCCAATATTTGTCATATTTCACTTTCATTTGTCCGGCCATGTTTTTAATGCCTTCATCTTCATCTAGACAATATTGTGAAAGCATAGTTCCAACACCAAAAGCATCATGCACATAAGAATTTGCAGTCACATAGCGAGATCCAGACAACCTCAATGTAGCATCATAAAAAATTTGCAAAAAAGGCAAAAGGGAATCAACTTTCTTCCAATCATTCTCATCCGGCTTGCCACCAAATTTTCTAAGCTCTCAAACACATGCATTATCTCGCGAATGCAAGTTAGTAAAAGCTTTTTTAAATTTCATTGCAGATTCAAGCATCAAATAAGTTGAATTCCATCGAGTATCAACATCCAAACACACAAGACTCTTAGTTTCCAAACTCTCTTCATGTGCACAAGCCTTAAGTTTCTTAAGTCTAGCCGGAGAAGACCAAACATATCTCACACTACCACGAACTTTCACAATGGAACTATCAAGTTCTTTCAATCCATCTCTCACAACCAAATTAAGTATGTGAGCCACACATCTCATATGTAAATAATCACCATTTAACACACTAGTTTGATGATGGTTCATTCTTCTTTTCAAATATTGGATAGCTAAATCATTTGAGCTAGCATTATCCACAGTCACAATCAATATTCTCTTGATTTCCCATTCATTCAAACATTTTTCAACCGCCCAACCAATGATTTCCCCACTATGACCAACAACAGGACAAAAATTAATGATCCTTTTATGCAACTTCCAATTTTCATCAATAAAATGAGCGGCGAGACACATACAACTCAAACTTTGTCCAGAGGTCCATGTATCAGCGGTAAGACAAACCCTAGAAGAAAGACCTTTAAAAATTTTTTTTAATTTCTTTCTTTCATCAATGAATAACTTATAACAATCTCTTGTTATAGTAGAACGTGAAGGCACAGCAAAATGATGATTGATTGCCTTACAAAAATATCGAAACCCCTCACGCTCCACAAAAGAGAAAGGCAATTCATCAACAATTATCATCCTAGCAAGTGCTTTTCTAGTGATTTCTTGATCAAACTCCCACAATGTTGGAACATTCACAATTTCAGTGGATCCATCTTCTTTAGTTATTGTTATGGACTCAAAGTCAAGCAATTTTTGTTTTATATCCATATTAGCAGGAGCTTTTTTACATCGTTGAGCATGATTTTTTAAAGGAGTAGTCCCATTTGTCCCTTTACAACCAATACGAGCTCCACAATGTTTACATATAGCCACATCAAGATCATCAACACAATCATCATAATGAACCCACCATTTAGATTTTTTCTTCCTAACACGTTGAGAAGTGGTATCACTTACATTAGGATGAACAGGAGGTTTTTTAGGCTTGTTTGAGGAGGCTGAAGTGTTGCCCGTCTTTCTCTTAGTTGGTGGAGCCGTACATCTCTCAACTTCTTCCACACTTGCAGCTTCATCATCAGATATGCACACGTTCTCCATGTTTGTATCAATTTCATCATTGCTGTCGCTGAAAGTACTACATTATTGAGGAAAAGTGAATCAATTAAAATCAGTTAAAACTTAAGACAAAGAACAACTACAAAACTAAAATTTTCAATCGAACAAATCGAAAAATTCAGTCGAAACAACAACATTCAGTCGAACAAATCGAACCAGAGAAGAAAGAAATAAAAAATAAAAACGAAACAACAACATTCAGTTGAACAAATCGAAAAAATTTCAGCACTGAAATTTTCAGTCGAAAAATAAAAAACGAATCAGAGAAGTAAAAAATGAAACAACAACATTCAGTCGAACAAATCGAACCAGAGAAGTCGAAAAGATGGCAGAAATAAAAAAAAAACGAAAAAAAGGAAAAAGAATATGGCAAAATGCAGCAAAAAATTAAAACAACAATGATAGAAATCGAACAAAACGAAAAATAAGATGCAGTCGAAACTCGAAACAACAACAAAATCGAACAAATCGAAGAACATTCTTCAGTATAAAATTAAAAAAACGAACACAGAAGTAAAAAAAAAAAAAAGAAACAACAAGAAAACACAGGAGAAGTCGAGAAGATGGCAGAAATAAAAAAAAAAGAGGAAAAAGAGGACGGCAAAATGCAGTAAAAAATTAAAGAAGATGATGTGAGATGAGAGAATTACCTCATTTACAGCGCCGGGAGTAGAGGAGCGTCGAAGATCTCGCCGCCTCGCCGGAATCTGGGCGTCAGTGGCACTGTGGCAGCAGCCTCGTGTGGAGAGTGTGAAGAGAGATGAGAGGCGGCTCCTTGCCTCCTTGAACTTAGGGTTCAGTTTTTCGAATGACTCTTTTTTTCAGTTTAGAATGTATGAGTAAGGCAGTTTAGGGTTTTTTTTTTTTTAAATATACTTTTAAAAAAAACGGATATTTCGGATATCCGAAAACACAAAAAACGTGATCCGTATCCGATCCGATTTTTTTCGGATATCCGATCCGAAATATCCGAAACTCAAAAAAACGGATCGGATCGACCGGATCGCGGATCGGATCGGCCGGATCGGATCATTGTGAACATCCCTAGATCTCACCCATTCTCCATTAGTTTAAAGATTTGGTTAGCTATATCTTCTCTTTGCTCTCGCTCATTTTTCATACTTTCCTTGCAACCAAACAAAGAAAAATCAATCTAGAATTTAGTTTTCCTCTATAAGATGGTTTCATGGAAAATAACTTTACGTCAAAAACGTTTTGCCTCCAACCACACCCTAAGAATTTTGACAAACCAAATACACCCTAAGAATTTGACAATAGTACTCCTAGTAAGATTGTAATGTCCAAATATGCAGCTAACTCCTCACCAACCACAAAAGAAAAGAAGGAACAGCAAAATTTTGCAAAAGATTTAGATTCTAGCAGTTTATTGCAATTTACAAGTGTATCTTTTTTTCTTTTGTTTTCCTTTCTTTTCTTTTCCCGTAATTCATGGTTTCCCTTCATTTCTGCATTTTAATAAGCATGCCTTTAATTGTCCCATTTGCACACGCTTATGAGTGCAGAGTTGCAGTAGTTACGAAATATGAGGCACAAGAAAAACGCACATTCAGCTTTTCCTTCAATAGATTATTTCTCTACTAACGCTAACTAATTGGCTATTTCCATTGGAAAAGTTCAGGTAAAGCAACACTGGTGTAACTTAATACCTGATTCAAGATGTTTCTAGAAAAGATATTTTCTTTTACTTTCTTTCAATTGTCTTGACAAAACCCAAATCAGAATTCTCTTTGCTATTTTCCACTAAAAAAATTATGTAGAAGCCTCCTCCCAGGCGAGATAAAGCAATTTTCCAAAAGAGTTGCTAAACTTTTGACTGTTAATCACATATCTAAAGTGTCATGAAACTTAGAAAATACGTAAATTACTCTTAATACATACATATTACATACCTTTGATTAGTAAAAACTATGATTAGATGATATTTTAAAGATATGCTATAAAACAAATCTAACAACATATTCCACGTTATCGGTTTTTTCTTGTATAGTATTGGTGAGAAACTTTGGCTAAATCTTGTAAAAATTGACTTGAAACATGAAGTATTTGAAAATATAATTAAAAAAATCAGAGAATATAGCACAAACGGAACTGATTTGCAACCTTGATATTACAGCCATATCTTGTATAATAACTCCACGAGATGCCTTGTGCCGTTTATAAAAAGGGTATTGGTCATTTTCATAAAACAAAACATATTCTGCATGAAAAAAGAATATTTGATCTAGCTAAACGGTTAGGATCTACTAAAGAAAAAGGAAATAGGCTTTTTATATACTAATTGTTGTGATAAACAATTTTTTTAAAAAAATTTTCTAGCAACTTATCACTTTCACATTTTTTTTTCACTAATTAACCCACCATTTTCCGTTATTGACCAACTTAAATCTATCATGTGCTTCGCACGTGCGCGGGGTTTTTACATTCCTTTGAGGAGAAAATGGAGGGGAGGATAAAGAGCGAAAAACCCGGAGCACATGCGACATTGATAAAGAAAATGGTACATAAAAAATCGAAATCGGTAGGTCAACGCCGGAAATTGATGGGAAACTCCTGAAATAGGGTAAGGTTGTATCTGGCCAAAAATATTAATGGTCTTAAGTTGTAAGAAAATTATAAAAAGGCATAATCGGTCTCAACAACACAAATTATGGCGTGTATGCACTCAGCATCACCAACTTTCACTAGTAGGCTAGTAGCCAAAATACAACAAACTATTGACCTGGGGTGCAGCGTGTTGCACACTCAGGCCAATAGTTTGTGGTGTTTTGACTAATAGTCAAAGTTGGTGACACAGGATGCACATAATTTGTGGTGTTGAGACTAATTTTGCCTATAAAAAATTTATCTACAAAAGTGATATACATAAAACATCTGTTTTAAATTTTGACAAATTTATTAGGAAAAAGAACTAGATTATTTAGCACTGGAAACCCTTTTCATTTTCTAGCTGTACAGAACTTTGTACATATCTGGCTCCCTCTGTCTTCCACCTCTATAAAAGGCACCAAACCACCCCAACCTTTCCGGAGAGGGAAATAATTAAAGCTGTTAATTTCCCATCCATCACATTCCACAAAGGTTTTACAACGGTTGTCGGGGATATTTTCTAAACTCAAAACCACCCCAAAACCCGCCTTCGAAAAAAGGGTTTGGGGATCAAATCAAATAATCAATGGCAGGCACCGGAGTAGGGGACGGACTATTTCATGGAGTATTTGAAGGTTCAATTTCTGGATCTCACTTAGAGGTTGATCGACGACCATACCATAGAAACTGCACCTGCGCACTCCATGATTCATCACGAGGTGCCACGTGTTCGCATCATAAGCCCACCAAAGTGATCTACCCCATCAAACGGTCATGGAGTGAAGGATCTTTGGCTTTTTATTCTGCATCCGCCTCACACAATCCCTCCCCTTCACCTTCTTCATCTCCTGCCATTGATCTTTCTAAGGCTACTCCTATTTCACGTACTTCTTCATCTTCTACTTTTGAACATTTTTTGTGTTCTTCAGATCTTTCATCATAATTGTATAAATTTGTTTTTTTTTTTTGTTTATTTAGGGTACTTTTGGTATGATTAATTAGATCTACTTTGTTATTGTATGTGCTATAGTAAGTTTTTCTGATCTATTTCATTTTTGGTGGGGTTGGAAATTCATCCATTTATTGGTTAATTAATTGATGTATATGCTGATCTGATCATGCATTCTTATGATTAGTCACACCAAGTTCTATTTTTGATGTGTAGACAGTATAAGTATTTTTTGTTTTTATTTTTATATATGGTCATCTTCGAGATGATAATAAAGATGGCACTGGATCGTGCTCATGCCTTAGGCAAGTCTAAAGCACGAGTCTGATCTGGTACGACCCATTGCTATCTCTATGTAAAGCTAATAATTAAGATGCTGGGCTGGGATACTGATGATACAGCTCGTTTTTTTTAAAGTAAGATGAATAAGAATAGAAAGAGGGCTTCCAACTAACTAGTAGGCGTGATTCTAATACAGCTCAAATATGAGTGTTCATAATTTATTTATTTCCTTCTTATTAAATAAGGGCTTAAATTTGGAGAGTTGCTATTTAGAGGAAAAGTTTATTAATTATTCATATCTCATCATAATATTAGCTGGTTTTGGAAGGAAGAGCCTGGAATTTAGATTATTAGTTGCAATAATGTACTTTTTCGATTGTTGTTGAGAGCAAGTAGCAAAATTAACACAATCACGCACTTTGTTGGAATTTTTTCCCTAGATAATGTCAAAGGAAGTTTTAATTCCTTCTATGTGTCAAAGTTAAAATTAGGTCCATCCATACCGTCCACGTCATCATGGACACAATTTTTTTTTAAAAAAAATTTACTCAGATGAAACCGCTACTCAAAGTAGCGGTTTACATGGTAAGCAAGGTGGCTGAGGTAGAAAGAAACCGCCATCTCAAGTCGTGGTTTACAGAGGAAAACCGCTACTTGTAGTAGCGGTTTATGTGAGGGAAAGACAAAAAAAAAATTCAAAATTTACACAACATACTACCAATGAAGATTCCCAAATCATAAATTCACACAAATTTACTAACACAACACATTCTATTCACAAAATTCCAATTACATATGCAATAGGATACCAAGCTACATTATCAATTGTTCAATTATTTGTAAAAATTAAACTTCATTTAGGGTTGATAATTTTGAAAACAAAAAGAAAAATCAGAAACGTAAGTTGTTGCTCCTGAATTGTGGTGTTTTCCGGCGATGAAGAGAGATGAGTGGTGGTGGAGTTGTTGACTTGTTGCTGTTGAACTTTCCAGCGATGAAAAAACTCACAATCTGAACTTGCATGCAGTGGAGAGAGATAGAGCAACGCAATAAATTGAAGAATGTTGCACAATTGAATTCTGACAAAGTTGATAACATCACACAGTCATTATATCTTACAAAGAATCATTATCAACGAGGGAAGCAATAGATAATTTTGGGTTGTTTGCAGTAGAAAGCACTACAAGAAAAGTGGTAATCAACGACGGCTAAAAGCCGACGTTGATTAAAGAAAAACCGTCGCTAAATAATCAACGACGGCTAGCAGTCGTTAAACTGCAGTCGTTGTAACGTTAGTCGCTGATATTGGAATCAACGACCGTAAGGCCGTCGGTGAAAATATCAACGACGGTTTAATGAAAATCAGCGACCGTCACAAAAAACCGACGTTGACTCTACGTCAACGACTGTTTTAAACAGACGGTGAATCAGCGATTGTGTTTAATGGTCGTAGTTTCACCGACCGTTTTAAACCGTCGGTGTATCACCGACTATCACTAACCGTCGTTGATTTCGTTGATTCAACGACTGTTAATAACCGTCACTATTATATTCTAGCAGTCGTTGAAAATCAAGTCCATGGCTGCATAGATTACCTTACAGCGACGGCCTAGCCGTCGTTGATTTAATGTTTAACCGTCGTTGTTGTTTTAAAATAATGTTATTTAAAATATTATTGTTCTTAATTATAATTAAACATGTACTGCACAGCTGCACCTAAATATACCACACTAAAGCTGTTCCTCTATTGCATTCAATTTTTTCAATTACAAAAATATGCAATTTTGATATATATTACAATTTGTTGTATAATTACATGAAATAGATTACAATTATGTACACAAAATAGATCCCGGTGTCGAGAAATAAAGTAGAAGTTGGTGTTTACAAAAAATATATATCGACAAATCTAGAAACTAATAAGCTAGATGTCGATAAATATAGACATTAATGTCTATCGTTAGACAAACTACCTAGATTAAATATATGTATGCAAAATAGATCCCGGTGTCGGGAAATAAATTAGAAGTCGGGTTCCAAAAAAGAGATGCCGATAATTATTGACACTAAATGCATATAGTTAGACTAACTATATGGAAACTATAAGTTAGTTACCTAGTTGCCAAAACCAAAAAAAACTACACTGTCAAGGGTGTCTCTGTAGCACTACCGCCACCACCAAACCCTGGGTCATCTTCTGGTCTGCGTTGTGGAGGGGGCCCTGGGTTGCAACCTGAGAACATGTGGCCGAAACTAGACATGTTCCTCATCATTTCCTCTACGAGGGCCCGACTTGACTCTTCCACCCGTGCTGCGACCCTTGCCTCGACCTCTTCCATCCGTGCAGCGACCTTTGCCTCCACCTGCGCCTCAATCTGAGAAAAAATGGACGGCTCATATGGTTGTGAAGAGCCGCCATCTCCTCGCCCAGATGAAGAGTTGTAGTACAAATGATCTCCCAGACCCAACCCCTGAACTTTTCCTCTGATCCTCCCCCCAACTGTCTCCCAATACAACAGATCAGGGTTCGGCTGTGACCCCTGAGTGGTACAATGATCCAGCTTCTTATCGTAAGTATCCTGCATTTGGTTAAATATACTCATATTCAAGTAATATAAAGTGGCCAAAATGGCGTATATTTAGTTCTAACATGGCTATATTTTGTATTTTATATGAAAACTACTAATAAATACATGAAACTAACTATATATATGATGTTTGAGGTGTTTATATGTTAAACTAACTTCAAACTACTCATATTCATTCATTTTGAAGTTAAATGGCCTAAAATGCCCTCAAAAGGCCTATATTTGGTTCTAACTTGCCTATAATGTGTATTTACAATCAAAACAACTTATAAGTACATTAAACTAACTATATATATGATGTTTGAGGTGTTTATAACTTAAACTAACATCAAACTACTCATATTCATTCATTTTCAAGTAAATGGCCTAAAATGGCCTCAAAAGGCCTATATTTGGTTCTAACTTGCCTATATTGTGTATTTTCAATCAAAACAACTTATAAGTACATTAAACTAACTATATATATGATGTTTGAGGTGTTTATAACTTAAACTAACATCAAACTACTCATATTCATTCATTTTCAAGTAAAATGGCCTAAAATGGCCTCAAAAGGCCTATATTTGGTTCTAACTTGCCTATATTGTGTATATTCAATCAAAACAACTTATAAATACATTAAACTAACTATATATATGATGTTTGAGGTGTTTATAACTTAAACTAACATCAAACTACTCATATTCATTCATTTTCAAGTAAAATGACCTAAAATGGCCTCAAAAGGCCTATATTTGGTTCTAACTTGCCTATATTGTGTATTTTCAATCAAAACAACTTATAAATACATTAAACTAACTATATATATGATGTTTGAGGTGTTTATAACTTAAACTAACATCAAACTACTCATATTCATTCATTTTCAAGTAAAATGACCTAAAATGGCCCCAAAAGGCATATATTTGGTTCTAACTTGCCTATATTGTGTATTTTCAATCAAAACAACTTATAAATACATTAAACTAACTATATATATGATGTTTGAGGTGTTTATAACTTAAACTAATATCAAACTACTCATATTCATTCATTTTCAAGTAAATGGCCTAAAATGGCCTCAAAAGACCTATATTTGGTTCTAACTTGCCTATATTGTGTATTTTCAATCAAAACAACTTATAAATACATTAAACTAATATGATGTTTGAGGTGTTTATAACTTAAACTAACATCAAACTACTCATATTCATTCATTTTCAAGTAAAATGGCCTAAAATGGCCTCAAAAGGCCTATATTTGGTTCTAACTTGCCTATATTGTGTATTTTCAATCAAAAAACTTATAAATACATTAAACTAACTATATATATATGATGTTTGAGTTGTTTATAACTTAAACTAACATCAAACTACTCGTATTCATTCATTTTCAAGTAAAATGGCCTAAAATGGCCTATATTTGCCTATATTTGGTTCTAACTTGCCTATATTGTGTATTTTCAATCAAAACAACTTATAAATACATTAAACTAACTATATATATGATGTTTGAGGTGTTTATAACTTAAACTAACATCAAACTACTCATATTCATTCATTTTCAAGTAAAATGACCTAAAATGGTCTCAAAAGGCCTATATTTGGTTCTAACTTGCCTATATTGTGTATTTTCAATCAAAACAACTTATAAATACATTAAATTAATTATATATATGATGTTTGATTTGTTTATAACTTAAACTAACATCAAACTACTCGTATTCATTCATTTTCAAGTAAAATGGCCTAAAATATATGTTTAAGGTGTATTTTCAATCAAAACTACTTATAAATATATGTTTAGAAGTATGTACCGAGATTTGCTTTGCTTTCTTGTTTGCTGGAATTTCTCCTTTTCCAGGAACAGTCTTAAAATGAGTCTTCAAGAACAACTCGGGAGCGGTAGGGAGTACTCCTCCTCTACTCTTTGCCTGTACACGTTGTTGAACAAAGGCTTTATTTTTTACTCATACCGAAAATGTCATGTAAATTAAACTAAGTAGTAGATATGAAACATTTTTACCATCTTTCTAGCATGCTGTGCCGCCGAAATAGAACCCTGAAAGTGTGACGGCTCAATTGGATTAGACAGGGAGCCACCTCTTCGGTTCTTCTTCGCCTTTTCAGATTTTTCCCGAAATGTGGGCTCTTCACTTCTCTTCTCTTCTTCATGTCTTCGTAGATCGTCTCCCCCAACCATTTTGGCCTCTCTTTGGCTTTCTTAAGCACCCAATATCGCAAGTCTCTCAGACGCGATGAAGCTTTTTTCTTGTAATCCTTCCTCACTAGGCCATCTAACTCAGGAGCCCATTCGTAAATACCCTTTAATCAAACATTAAACCAAGTTATTAATAAAGTAATATAATCAATTTCATTCTTCATAATTCGATTCATACATACTGTGAAAATGTTCCACCAATGCGTCTTTGTTGCATTGTCTACCTCACTGTAATTGAACCAAGGTTGTCGAAAATTGCCCTGGAAAATGTCAGTGATGGACCCACTAACCTTGTTATCATCAAACCTGAATTGAAAACCAAACAAATACGTGAATTGTGAATATCGTTTCATACAAATATCATGAAGCATATAGTAGCTTACGAACTTACCACAATCCAGTAGGGCTTAAAACCTTTTTTGGTGCACGGTTCGAACCTTCACCTTCCTCAGTATGAGTGTTCGGAGTCTCCGGTACGTGGTTACCAAAGTCACGTGCCTGTGAATCATCTCCCTGTGTCTCTGACATACGGTTCTGGCTTTCTTCTACTTCTGGTGACTGAAAAAGCTCCATGGGAATCAAATTCCCACGACCTTGGCTTCCACCTAAGCCATCTCGACCTCCGCGCCCCTTAGGATTAGGCATGATTACCTAAAATGAAAGAAATTAGAAACGCGCAAGATTAAACAAAAAAATGAAATAAATTATAAATACATTAAAGTATGAAAGGTGTAACTTTAAAATCAAAGTACAGATGAAATCTCTGACATTCTTTTTGCAGAATTCAACAACATAAATATAACCCACAAACTACAAGCAATAAATGAAGAAACAAGTAACATTAAAATAAATTTTGAAAACAAGATTATAAGAAGATAGTATACCAAAATAAGATTATAAGAAGATAGGGAACTTCCCCCCCTTCACTGGCCCCCTGCACCCCCACCCTTCCCAACTCCCCGCACACCCGGCCCCAATCCCCGTTGCCCCCACCCCGCACTCCCCCCTTCACTTCCCCCCTTCACGACCCCCGCCCCGCACTCCCCCCTTCCCAACCCCCCGCACTCCCCAGCCCCCACCCCCGCACTCCACCCCACCCCCGTACTCCCCCACCCCTTCACTTCCCCCCCCCCTTCACTTCCCCCCTTCACCGACCCCCGCACCCCCACCCCCTGCACTCCCCCTTCCCAACACCCCGCACACCCGGCCCCACCTCCTTCACGACCCCTGCACCCCCGCACGCCCCCCACCATGCACTCCCCCCTTCACCGACCCCCCGCACCGTCCCCCTCGACCCCCCCGCACTCCCTACCCCCGCATGGCCCCCCACCCTTCACTGTCCCCCTGCACCCCCACCCTTCACAACACATCAAAATACAATCACCCAACAGATGCACTTCATTACAAAAAGGATCAAAATACAAATACTCTATGTTGAGACAGAGAATGCGGACAAACAATACCAGAATGAATAAATGGAAATTTCACAACAAGTAATCTTCAACATTTCATTACAAAAGTCACATATTTTTATTGAAATGTTGTCCTTAATACAAGCTATGATATACTAAAACAAATCAAAGTGAATTCCCATCCTCGCGTAGTTCATCATCACTATCGTCATCCCAAAAACCATCATCGTCATCGTCATCGTCATCATCCTCGCTTTCTCCAGACTCGAAACTAGACTCTTCTTCATCATCACCTGAGGGGGCTTCGAACAAAATTTATTCATCATCTCCTTCAACACACTCGACATCATTACCCCCTTCATAATCGGGAATATCATTTGGATCACAAAGAGTTGGAGTCCCAGCACTTGTCTCCTGAAGGAAGTCGAAGTCAACTGGAGCATCAATCACAGACCTTGCCTTTGTCCTAAACACAGCCCACCATTGAGCACGATCTCTTTTCAAGCTTGGGTACGGTGCGAAATATACTTGGCTAACCTGGTATGATAGCACAAAGGGATCAAACTTGGGGCATTTCTTGGTGTGGTTGACTTCAACTAGCTTGTATTGATCGATGTTCATTCCCCTCACATTGTCCATCCAATTGCACTTGAACAGAACAATGCTATATTGCCTAAGGGCACCAGCAAACTTCAATTCTATAACTTCATCTAGAATCCCAAAGAAATCACTCCTTCCATCATTAGACACACACACACTCTATAATTCATGGTGGACTTGTGTTTGCTTGATCCTTTTGTTTGGAAATTATATCCATTAACATAGTATGCATTCCAAGTGCGAACTAATGTCGAAAGACCCATTGCCAAAGCAAACAGTACATCATCATTGGGTTTGTCTTGAATAACCTATTGAAATTCATTCATATGTTAAATACAGCTTTGTATCAAGCGAGATTTAATAGTCACACAAACTCACTTTCGATATAAACCAATCAAGGTATTTTGCTTCATGTTGCACCCACACATCTTCTGTACGTAGAGTAGGTCGAATTTGAAGAATGTGGTCCTCGAAATCCCTTACAAACATAACAATTGTTAATGTCTAAATTAAAAATGAAAATTAAATTTATAAATAGTATGATTAATAACAAGTGTTTTACTTCTCAAATTCTTGTAAGATGCCTGTATTTGCTAACACATATAGTTGTGCACGTTGTAGTTCCACTTCAGTTAAAAATCGTGTTCCACCTGCATTAGCCGGCCAACCACAATTAATCCTAAATAGCTCTGGGACAGTTTCGTCGAGCATCCTATCAACTTCATCATTTACATTACGGCCTAAATCTCGTGTCTTAGTATCCGCTCCTTGCTGAAAGTAGTTTACACAGAAGTTTGCAATCTCTTCACACAAGTACGCATTACAAATAGAACCCTCCACACGAGCCTTGTTACCAATTTTGCGTTTCAAATGATTGAGGAACCTAATAAGGTGGTTATAAAAAGAGTTACACAATTGCGAAGAACAATAAAAAAGGATATATGAAAATGAAGGATAAGGTACCATTCAAAGGGATACATCCAACGGTATTGCACGGGACCACATAGCCTAGCTTCGCGTGGAAAGGGAACTGGTAAGTGTTCCATGGAATTGAAGAATGATGGTGGGAAAATCTTTTCGAGTTTACAAAGGATCTCGGCTATGTCCTTTTCCAATCTTTCCATGTCACTTACTGTGATGGTGGAGCAGCACAAATCACGGAAAAAGAGGCTAATCTCAGTAACAACTTTCCACACATGAACCGGAAGCAACTCCTTTAATGCAATCGGCAATAATCTTTCCATGAAGACATGACAATCATGGCTTTTCATACTGTGCAGCTTACCGGACTGCATGTCCACACATCTTGTTAAGTCGGAAGCATAACCATCGGGAAATTTCAAATCTCTAACCTAGTTGCATAATACTTTCCTTTGTGACTTGTCCAGTGAGAAAGGTGCTTTTGGTGGAGTTTCTTTTCCGTTCGCATCCTTGGTAACATGAAGTTGAGGCCTTTTGCACAATTTAGCAATGTAGCAACGGTGTCTGCTGTCTGTTTTTTCACATCTATAACTGTGTGAATGAGTTGGTCGATGAAGTTTTTCTCAATGTGCATGACGTCAAGGTTGTGACGAAGATGCAGAGTTTTCCAGTATGGGAGCTCCCAAAGACAGCTTTGTTTGAACCATCCTTTTTTCAACTTTTTCAAAGCGTTAAGTGCTTCTGGTCCATCTGTAGCCTTTGGCAAGTCTTTAACACATGACCACAACTCTTCCCCAGACATGATGTGTGGTGGAGACCCTTTTTCAACCTTATTTCTGCAAAAAGCTACTTTGTTTTTAAGAAAAGGATGATCTTGAGGTAGGAATTAACGGTGACAATCAAACCAAGAAACTTTACCCCCATGCTCGAGCCAAAAAGCTTTGGATTTATCCATACAATAAGGACAAGCCTTTTCCCAGCGGTAGACCAGCCAGATAGCATACCGTAGGCAGGAAAATCATTTATTGTCCAAAGAATGGCGGCACGCATATTGAAATTTTGTTTCCTAGAAATGTCATAAGTAGTTGCTCCTACATCCCATAATTGCTTCAATTCCTCGATTAAGGGTTGCATGTACACATCCAAGTTTCCCTTCGGATTTTTAGGACCAGGAACGAGCAACGAAAGGAACATGAAGATGCACATCGATGGCGGCAAGTTGTACGGGGTTAAGATGACCGGCCAACATGAATATTGACCCCCAAACTTTCCATGTGGACCAAACCCATCGGTACACAAACCGAGCCGGACATTTCTAGGCTCAGATGCAAATTCGCCAAAGGATCTATCCAAATGCTTCCAAGCTTCACTGTCGCTAGGGTGAGCCATTTTGTCTTCGACTCTTGGATTTTTGGCATGCCATGTCATTTCTTCAGCAACGTTCTTTGTTGCATACAACCTCTGCAATCTCGGTGTGATTGGGAATTCATTGGAACTAAAGACCCCTTAGAAGTCCTCTTGTATCTGTCGCTATCACACACTCTACATCTGTCCAAGTGTGCATCAGTTCTCCAAAATAACATACAACCTTTGGGGCAAGCATGAATCTTCTCGTGGGGAAGCTCTAATCCCTCCAAGATGTTCTTCGTATCGTAAAATGTGTTACTCATGTTGTTGTTGTTAGGTATTGCTCCTTTATTAATGAAGCAAAAGCATCAACACACCTATGTGGCAAATTGTACTCACACTTCAAAGATACTTTTCTAGATGCCATTTCCAACACAGACATGGAGCTCCCTTCGTACAACTGTTCCTCAGAAGCCTTTAATAGGTCAAGAAACATCTTTGCTTGAGGATTAGGCTCCTCCTCCATTCCACTAGGCTCTTCAACAGTGGACGGTTCCGGGTTATTCCCAAGAGCATCGAAAACCATTTCACGGTATGGATTAGATAGCTCTTGCGCAGATTGAGATAACTCTTCACCATGAGAATACCAACCGTAGTAATCAGGTATAAAGCCCTTGCTATACAAATGCACTTTAACCGTGTCTGCGTCATGCATACGTCTGTTCTTGCATTTCGGACACGGGCATCTAACTTCATCCTTACCTGGGTTTTCGGGATTTACTTTGCAAAAGTCAATGAATTCATCAACCCCCCTCAAGAACTCGGACCTCAAGTTACGCACATTGTCATATCTATCATACATCCACCAACGCTCCTTCCGTTTCATGGTGACCAATTCTACAATTCTAAACCATTTCAATCACAATACTCATTAACAACCAACATACGTACAATTAAAACATTTGTGTGAAATGCATATAGGGCCTAAAATGATGTCCAAAGGTCCTTATCACTCCAACCTAACCCATTCTTCGACGTCTAACCCCACTAGTGAATGTATGCCAACTATTCGCTTCTACGTAAAATCCGGCAGCATTTCCCATGAGCTCTCCAAGTACACAATGTGAGCTTCGTAAAAGCTTACATATGTACCCAGAGAACAACATAGAGAAACAACATCACCGGAAATTACATAGAATTGAAAAAAAGGCATACATTCACCACCTAAGTGTGGTCAAACGTCCAAGAACAGTCCCAATCGGGGACTATTCAAGATATACTCCTAATGAGTATACCTTGAACGGGTATCTAGGCACATGATGATGCACACATATTTATTTAAACACTTAAATTAAATTTATAACATCATCCAAACTATTTCCACGAAAACAAATATGTCAAAAACAATATAAACATTTTAAATAGTGTAAACTAAATTAAGGAATGTGCAATAAATAAATTATTGTGATAATTATATAGTTTTTAACTTTTATAACCTGTAATAAGCGAACCATTATAAAAACTATTGTGATAATTATATAGTAACTTAAACTTATACAATTAAAGTAACTTAATCTTCAAAGTAATATAAACTAATAAATTATATAGTTTTTAACATTCTCTAAACAAAAGTTTTTTTAATACAGTATATTTCATGATGAAAAACTTACACAAAAATTAAAATATAGAATTTACATGAACAAAAACAATATAAATTGAAGACAAAATATGGTCAAAATTGCTACTAACCTTACAATTAAGCCAAAGAGAAACACCAAAATGCTACGTAATCCTACATCATGTATAAAATCAATTATTAAACGGTAACCTTTAAGCATTTAGTAAAATTTATGCATAAAATTAAGCAATTAACCATATAAACTAAATTTACTATTAAAATTAAAGAATTTAAAAATTAAAGAGTACCTAGAGGCGGCAGGGGTCCGGCACAGGCGGACGGCAGTCAGGCTGTGGTGTTTGGCGACCTACATTGCCAAAGCCAAATGAGATTTTGGTGAGTGCCATTGTAACAAATTATAATAAATTAACAACAATACATATAACAATAATAAATTAACAAGTAAAATTGCAATTTATTTTCCAATTCTCATGAAATTGATAAACCCTAATCTGTAAAGTAAAACAAGAAATCAACAAAATTGAGCAGATTAAGATGTACCTAGTCACGAGTCACGACTCTTGGAGGTTGTCCGTCCACCGTGGTCCACCGAGTTCCGAGCCAAAACGTTTGGCCTACAGCAGGTCGGCAATTACGAAGCAACAGCAGCCACCAGGAGGTCCACGACTCCGAGTCAAGATTTCACGACCGCCTTAAGATGCGCGCGCCGCCGCCGGTGAGGGCATATGAAGGAGGAGTGAAGGTGAGGTTGCATGAGAGAGAAAGGGAGAACTGACGAGTGAAGGTGAGGTTGTTTTTCTTAACTGAATAAAATAAACCCGACTGAAAGAGGCAATTTCATTTTAACACCCTTCGAAATCACCGACCGTTATAGACCGTCGCCTAAGGTAAAGAAAATTTCAGATTTACCTTAAAAATATCAACGACGGCTTTAAACCGACGTTGATATTCACCGACGGTTCACCCGTCGTTGTTTGCTTTATAATCAGTCGGTGGATACCGACGGCTTTAAACGGTCGCTGAATGTAACATTAGCGACCGTTTTATACACCGTCGCTGTTAAGCAGTCGTTATTTTGGCATTTTCTTGTAGTGAAGAAAGGATAGATGGTGGTTGACTGGTTGGGTAAGCAAGAGAAAGAAACAGAGGGAAGCAAGAATGTTGAATGAGGACGAGGAGACCGCTATTGACATTGTAGTAGCGGTTAAATTTTGTAAACCGCTAATGGCAGTAGCGGATTGGTTATAGATAAATCGCTATTTAGGTACCAGTTTATCTTACAGAACCGCTAATTCATGTAGCGGTTTTTCTAACGCAAAATAAAATTATAATTTTCTACGTCCTTGTCCTATGTGGACGGTATGGAGGGAATTAATTTTAACTTTGACACATAGAAGGAATTAAAACACCCTTTGACATTATTTAGGGAAAAAATTCCACTTTGTTGCACCCAATTTTCATTTGTTATTTTATATTTTGACAATTCAAGGGATCTTTTATTTTATGAGGTTTGTTGGTACCATTAGTGGAAAAAAGCCCATCTGATGCGGTCAAAACCGGGCTTACTGCTGCGTTTTGGGCCGCATCAGGTGAGCTCGCAGCCGATATCAATTATTTACTGATCCGGTCCTAAACCGGATCAGTAAATGATTTTCTGATCCGTTTTTTTAGGAAAATCGGATCAGAAAATGTTCTTGGCGCCAAATTGATGTATGCGAAGCACACATTCTGATCCGGTTATTTAGGAAAATCGGATCAGTATGGTAACAATCTGATGCGGTTTTCAAGAATAACCGCATCAGATTGTTTGTTTTTTGAAAAATAAAAAAAAAGTTCAGCAGCGAAATCCGTTTACATTTAACGAAAACATGAGGCCATTACAGACAACGAAAACATGGAGCCATTATAGACAACGAAATGGGGCCATTACAAACAACGAAAATCTAAAATAAAGTAAATGAAATTATACAAACGAAAAATAAGAAACTAACTAAATGAAATTTATACAAACGAAGTTAGTGGATTTAATTTATACAAACGAAATTAAATGAAAAAAATAAAGTAATTAATCAAATCTGAAATTACAGAATATAAACTAATTAACTGGAAAAAAAAAGAAACGAAAAATGAGACTAGATCTGAAATTATACAAACGAAAAATGAAATTATACAAACAAAATTAACAAATTCAACACAAAAACGAAAAAAAACCGTGATGTGGGTGGTGGTCGGCGTTTCGAGGAGGTGAAGACTAGATCTGGGCGCCGTTGAAGACTAGGACGCGGTCGTTTCCCTTCGTGGTTGGTGGCGTTGGTGTTGGTGGCGTTGGCGTTTTTTCAAGAATAACCGCATCAGATTGTTTGTTTTTTGAAAAATAAAAAAAAAAGTTCAGTAGCGAAATCTGTTTACATTTAACGAAAACATGAGGCCATTACAGACAACGAAAACATGGAGCCATTATAGACAACGAAATGGGGCCATTACAAACAACGAAAATCTAAAATAAAGTAAATGAAATTATACAAACGAAAAATAAGAAACTAACTAAATGAAATTTATACAAACGAAGTTAGTGGATTTAATTTATACAAACGAAATTAAATGAAAAAAATAAAGTAATTAATCAAATCTGAAATTACAGAATATAAACTAATTAACTGAAAAAAAAAAGAAACGAAAAATGAGACTAGATCTGAAATTATACAAACGAAAAATGAAATTATACAAACAAAATTAACAAATTCAACAAAAAAACGAAAAAAAACCGTGATGTGGGTGGTGGTCGGCGTTTCGAGGAGGTGAAGACTAGATCTGGGCGCCGTTGAAGACTAGGACGCGGTCGTTTCCCTTCGTGGTTGGTGGCGTTGGTGTTGGTGGCGTTGGCGTTGGCGGACTGTCGTTAGGGTTTCGTGGCTTGGCGTTGGCGGTGTGCCGTGGCTAGCTTGGCGGTGGCGTTGCCGTTGGTGTTTGGCGCCGTTGCCGTTGGCGGTGTTTGAGAACGACAGATGTGTGGTGGTGGTGTTTGAGAACGAGGAAACGAAGTGATTGTGTTTGAGAACGAGGAAACGAGAGAACGAGAGAGGAGGGAGGAGAGAAGAGAGAGGACAGAGGAGTGAGAGGGCACCGTGAATGAGGGAGAGGAGTGAGGAAGATTAGGGTTGAGTGAGGAGGAGGGGGATTAGGGTTGAGTGGGGAGAGTTATGTGGGCTAGGGTTGTAAGGGAGAGAAATGGGCCGCGCGTTTTTTTAAGAAAATCTGATGCGGTCCTAGGAACCGCATCAGATTCTTAAAAACCGCATCAGTTGTTTTAATCTGATGCGGTCCACAAGAGGACCGCATCAGATTTTCTTTTCAGCTTTCCTTCCTATTTTTAATTGATTTTCTGATGCGGTTTTATAAAAACCGCATCTGTTACTAAGTGACAGATGAGGTTTTTTCTACTAGTGTACCTATCACCTCAAAAAATAAAGATATCAAAATAGTATAAAAGGTTTGTTAGTACTCTTATATTCATAAAGATTATGGTGGTGTTCAAATTTTCATCTTTTGATTTGTAAATATGTTGTTTTTTCAATAAACAATAATGGTTTGTTTTCATCTTATTATTGTCCTCTGCTCCCTTCAATATAAAAATTAAGCTATTGTATTTTTAAAAAAATTACATTTTCAATCTTAATTTCTAAGAAAATTCAAAAATTGGCCAGGGCCGCGACTCCCACCTGTTCCCATGATATTCCGCCACTATTCATGTCTTATTTTCAGTTGCAAGATGAAAATGAAACTTTGAAATCTTTTTTATTTTGTTGAAATATATGTTTTCAAAAGTGAAGAAATTATAGTTAAATTCATATCCACCAAATCTGTAGCTAGTGTTATTTAATATTTCTATTTTCTCATTGTATTTTTAATATAGTTACAAGTGACAAAACCTATAGTGATCTACTGATCTTGACTAAACTTAAAGTTCAGCCATCAGTGAAGAAAATAAAATATCTTATGAACATGCATTCAACAGTGAAAAATCAGCTGCTTTGCTTCAAATGTTCAAATGTACCAAGTAACTCGAACATGGACAGCACTTACGTTCATGTCATGGTCCTTGAAGGGGACAAACATAAGGGCCGGACAGCGGACACATCACGTCATCTCAAATATCAATGCAATAATATTCCACCTGGCCGCTAACAGTGCACCGTCCGCCATTTTCGGATTAACACCACTGGTCAAATAAACACTCCTATAAATTTAATCCTGTAGATCTAGTAATTTAAAAGAACTCGTATTAACCCGGTGCACACTAATTAGTGTGCACCCAATAGATGTTATGTAGGTGGTAATGATTACAACTTCTACTATTTTGTCTTTCTCTCTTCTCAGATTTCCTTGCCTATTCAGTTTATCTCTCATAACTGCTTCATTTTCTCTCTCTTCAAGTTCTTACTCTGTTTTTCAGTTTTTGTGATATAGTTGATTGTACAATTGAACTTGTTATAGAATATTAGGATTATATTGTCAGTTTAGACATAGTGTGTTTGTGTGTGGTATAGTGTGTTTCTCTGTGCTACAGTTTTTTATTTGTGATAGTATTGTTTCTTTGTGCTATAGTGTCTGTTTGTGATATAGTGTGTTTCTATGTATTATAGTTGATTGTACAATTGAACCTGTTATAGATTAGGATAATATTGTCAGTTTCAATATAGTGTGTTTGTATGTTGTATAGTGTGTTTCTCTGTGCTATAGTGTTTTTTTTACAAGAGCTATAGTGTTTATTTGTGTTATAGTGTATTTGTTTATGATATAGTATATTTCTCTCTTATATAGTGTATCTGTTTGTGATATAGTGGATTTATGTCTGTTATAATAGTGTGTGTCCTGATTCACGCGCGTGAGCCTGGTGCATACTAATTTTACTGTGAACCAGGTCCACACAAGTCGGATTGCTAGTAATTTAGAATAATTTTTAAAATAATTTTGGACTACTACATTTTCCGTAATTATATTTATTATGACAATTTAAAATTCTTACTTCATTTATAGAAGTACTAGCATTTTTTGCATGCTATGCGTACATGTCACACTAACGTTTATTTTCTTTCTCAATTAGTTATTCTCCAGTGTTGTAAAAAAATTAATTTGAACATACATTTATAATTATTTGAACATACAGTAGCTATAATTAAGTTATACATATAAATATGTGAATTAAAAAAAAGTTAATGAAAGAGCCAGATGATAATATTACTAGTTATTTGATGCACCAATAAGGCAATAAACTAATAAAGTGACAACTGACAAGTAATAGCACCATCACATATCTAAGTTGAGATTCCTACGAAACTCACGTAAGTTATCCTACATTGAAGATGAAAATGAGATAAATAAACTACTTGATAAGTTGATGAGTTGCTCAATTTCTCACTCATTGATTTTTGGATAAAACAACCTTTTTTGATGTGTAAGTCGTCTAAATTTTCTTCACCAAATTTATGGCCCAAACACATTAGACGATTGACAAATTTTGGTATGGTTTCAAACCCTATGTTAGGATTATAGGTCAAAATTATGTGCAACTCACATTTGAGAAATGGTGATATGTTATGAAAATACTCACGGAAGTTGTCCAAATTAAGATGAGAGGAAGAAGAGAAAAATAAAGCTGTTTATAAGGTTGAGAAGTTATTTAGTTATTCCTCTAATGAACTATTAGGTTAAGGACAAGATTTCATTTATACTTGTAAGTGATTTAAGTTCTCCTCTATTAATAATGAGTGCACTGTGCACCTTAAACCCATCTGAGGATTAATAAAATTTGAATTCAAAACCTAGAAAAATGATGACGAACACATTAATATTCAAAAACGAAGATGTAAGATAAACTGATGAAGAGGGTTAATTAACATATATAGTAAAATAAATTGAGTAAATAGAAGAAATACATCAATAATTTGTATAGAGAAATGGCCAACTAAATTGGTTGAAAGACAAGAAGCTTGGTGTGGCTTCATGGGGTTTCAGGGGAATGTACAGAGTTGTTTGAGAAGCGGAGGGTGGATTGATAAAGAAAATTGGGTTAAAGGTAAATGTCTGGCCTTGAAGGCAGGTGTGTCTCTAGAAGAGCAGGGAATTCGAACTGTGGAGAATCTTATTAATGCTAATGGTAAAACGTGGAATTAACGGGTCATTTGGCGGTAAACGTGGTATTAATGAGAGAGATTGTTGTACTATCGTCGTGGATGGAGCTTGGAAGAAACAACGGAACGGTAGGCATTTGACAGGCATTGGTTGGGTGGGAATAATTAATGATAGCATTGTCTTTCAGGGGAACGCTAGGATAATGGCGGTTTTTGCTTTGCAGACAGAGGCTTATGCACTCCTGAAGGATGTCCTGGTTGCTTATGAAAAGAGAATAATAAAGATTCAAATTCATTCAGATTCTTCTACTTTAGTCCAGTCTGTTAAGAAGAAAAAAAAGGACCTTTTGATATACTTCCTCCGTTCCATAATAAGTGAAACATAGGGATTGGGCACAAGATTTAATAGATATCACTTTCAAAAGCCAAAAAGTCATAAAATACCCTTTTCATTTTCAAAAGGAGGAGAGAGAAAAGCAAACCACACAAGTTTGTGATGGGTACTCTTGTCACTTTGTCACTTTCTTTTTTCCATTTAAGGTATGTTTCACTTATTTTGAAACGTTCTAAAATAGTAAGTGTTTAACTTATTATGGAACGGAGGAAGTAGATAATATCATTAGAGATCTAAATGAAGCTCTAGGTAAGTTTTTATTTTATGATGTTGTTAAAGTAGATAGAAACCTAGTGAATAAGTCCCATAACTAGCGGTTAATGCTAGGCTGGGTCTTCTAGTGTGATTCTTTTTTGTGTACTTATTGTAAAAAAAAAAAAAAATCGGTGATCTAAGTAAGAGTATTCTAATATAACAAAAAGCTTTACTTAAACGACAAAAAGATATAGGATTGGAGTATCTTCTCAGTGTGATAGTAAATAGTGAAAAGAATCTCCGGAAGACATGCTCAATTGTTCATGTTTAGTTTATGAATTATGATGATCATGTGATTTGGTGTGAAAGCCAATGAAATTAAATTAATTTAACTGATCAGCTACTTTGTTGATCTTATTAGTAAAGTCCAGTGACAGAGGATGTACGTGCTTATAGAATAGTGCCAAGTCAAAATTCTTTTTAATGATCGTTCCAAGTCCCCAAGTCTGAAAGTTGGTGACCTGTTAATGTTGCTTCGTTATCAAAATATGGTGATTATACTTACAAAATATTTGATTGGAAGAAAAATATTTATTTCAAGTGTGATTTTGTCATCTACCTTTGATATGTTTGGTTTTTATAGAGGATGTAATATTATAGTTTTTATAGTAGACGAAGTATTTCAAATAGTAGAATAGCTCTGAGTATTTAGGATGTGTTATTTAGACTTGGTTTAACAAAACTTAATACCCATAAAAAAAAACTTAATAGAGTTGGTTAATTATAGCTTTAATTTTACCTAATATTTACATCTGATTAGACTTGATCACACTCTTGATTAAACTTGATCAACCTTAGAGCTTATTTTTTCAAGGTGAAAAAAATTGCTCAAGATATACATTATTTATGTCTGCATTTAAAAGGGAATCTCTGTTAGGATTTTATTTTAATACCGCAAGTGTACGGTGTTGTAGCACATACAGGTCAAACTCAGGGAGGTGCAAGATTAAACACTACTTGATTTTAGATTAAGAAATAGTTACACAATCCAAATATGAAGAATAGTTTATAAACTAAAGGCTAAACTAATGACAATATATGGCAAACTATATGAATATGATAATTAAAACACTAGAATTAAGTATCACCACTAATATGAATTGATCAAAATATAACTCATATCCCAGATGACTAAGTAATAAAGCACAGTTGCGAACCGAAACTAAATACTCGGTCATTCCTCAATACCTAGAACTCACTTTCGTGATAGCAAAATGCCTAACTAACATGCATGTCTCCTATTTTCATGGCTTGCACACGTAATTAGAAGCATTAAGAACCAATGTCAAATAATTTATGTTATTCTAGTATGAACACTAGACCAACTACAAGAGGGGGGGTGAATTGTAGTTGAGGAGAAATTTTCGATTTGTAATGCGGAATTAAAATAAACTTGAAAGTATAAAGAGACAAACACATGAGATTTTTACAAGGAAAACTTCCTAGGCCCAATAGGAAGAAAAACCTTGACCACGAGGGATTTTGACTCAAACTCTCTTTACTATAATAGGCCAAAAGACTCTATCTTTTACAACCTATTAATGGACCTTCTCTGTTCCTCTAGGAACTTGTTCCCCAGTCACTCAGTTCCCCCTGAACTGATGACACTCACTTTTGACTTCACTCGAAGTCTTCTCTTTTCTCTCTTTCTTTCTCTCTCTTGAATACAAGGATATTTTCTGAATTTTTTCTCTCACCCACACACTATGAATATTACAATAATAAGTATGTTGAATAGAAGAGGAAATTACAAGAAAAACTTTCTAAGAATTGATTGACTTTTTTCGCTTGAAAGTTCTTAAGTTTTTCTTCGAATAATCTTCTTCTTATATAGCTGTTGTAGTTAATCTTCTTGATAAGTATTTGTAATGGTGTAGAGATCATGATCCTAAATTCGCTGCACTTTCTCCACGATTTTCTCAACGGAAATAAACTACCCTTTACTATCCGTTAGTGGGCTAGCTGTAATACCCCGAATTTTAATCTCGTTTTATTAGCTACTAATTATGTTTATTAGTATAATTACGTCCTAAAATTTTTCGAAACTATTCTGATGAAGATTATCTTCTAAAATAAGTATATTTACCTTAGTTATTACAAAAATGATATTTATTATGATAAATGATTTTATAATATGGTTTATGAAAGAAAGAAAAAAAAAAAAAAAAGAAAAAAAAAGGGGAATGAACTGATGTTCAAACCCACGCCCAACCACCACCCCCCCTCTACTCCCTCTTTACTCCCTACCCTAAGCTTCTCTATGGTGAACCACCAACCTCCATCTATCCACCTCCATGAATGTCTCCAAACTTTTGTTCTATAAATGCTCAGTAATTGAGCTTTGAAATCACAAGTTCAACAACCAAAAAGGAAACCCCAAAACCCATTTTCTCTCTCCTTCACGTGAGAAACCCCAGAACCCCATCTCACCTCTGTTCTGTCCGTCTGTTCCAAGCAACAGGCAATCATTTTTGTCTCTGTTTGTTGCATCAAGGTTGTAGATCTCGAAAAGTTAATGAATTTAGACTCAAAAATCGCTCAATTCGGAGTTCGGAGCTATGAGTTATGGCCTTTGCAAGTTTGGTGTTGCTGCTGCCATTTTCTTTCGAGCTTTTGTTGTTTTGCTTCGCTGCTCTTAGAAGCAGAGGTACTACACCTCTTTCTTCTTCTCCTCTTGTTCTCCTTATATTAGAGTTAATATTAAAGTTATGGATTCTGAATTTTGTTGAACTAATTGTTGATGCTTTGGTTGATTTGAGTTGTTGCAAGTATCACAAGTTCACAACCATGCTAATTTCTGGTATTACTTGAATTAAACTGTAAGACTTGGTTCATGTTAAATTTTAAGGCAATTTGATTCGAGATGGGAATAGATCAAGTTGAGTTGATGTAATTGGTTGTGGAGCTCTAATGACAGTAGAAATCCTTTTGTAAAATGCTCTTGGTGGCCTAAAACTAAGCTATTTATGGAATTTGGAATTTACATATGGTGTATTATAATTTCTAAAGATGGGTAATTGGAAATTATTTGATGAGGAGATTTTAAGTTATTTGTTGATTGGCTTTAGTATATCCCTTAATCACCTTTATGATGAAATGTTAGTTTGGAAAAGATTAGTGAATATAAGTTCTTGAATTAGTTTATTAAGATGTGTTAGTTTAGCATGATTAATGTAAGTCCTATTTTAGCTATGTTGGATAGTAAGTAATTTAATTGTATTATGTATTCGATTCGAGGTTGTTATTTGAATTAGTAAGAAGAGTTCATATTAAGAAGAACCGAAAATGATTTCTGATATTACTTGATATCGTTGAAGTGAAACCATGATTGAGTTATGGACTTGAAGAGTTATTTGGAGAGCGATGATTATTCTTAGAAGGTTATTAACACAAGGGTGAATATGTTAATTTAGTTGTCCTTTAATCAATGAGTTTTAATTAGATTCATGAGAGATTCTTATTCAAGAAAAAGAAATTGAATTACTCTTAGTTAACTGAATTAGATGGGAAATAGTTGTTATTAATGAATAATTAAAGAATTGGAATGCTACGAATTAATAAGAGGCAATCTATCTTTCCTGACTCTAATGTTGTTAGAAAATTATATACCTTATAAATATGGAATTAATATGTCTTATGTTTTCTTAAGTAATCGAAAAATGTGAAAAGATGAATGTTGTTCTTATGAATGTCGGGTTATGAATTATATACTAAGAAATGATATATGTTCACGTATTCTTAATATGTTAAGTATACCGTTTAAATCTGAAACTATCTGAAAGTATGAATGACTCTTAAACAATTTGAGATACGAAAATACTTGTTATGTTTCTGTTGTTATTCTTAAAAGTACTTTAAGTTATGAGACATGCTTATGATTACTTTCCATGATTAATGTTATGTTTTGCATATGGATTGCGGGAAATGAAATGTTTTATGATGATTATAATGATACGATGCTATGAAATGATTATGAATCTGAAGTGATAAATGAACTCAAGTGACGGTTGTATTTATGAAATGAGTTAATGCAACCACTACGAATGGATTGAGATTATAAATGGATTGAGATTATGAATGGATTGAGATTATGATGGATTGAATATGTTCACACTGGATTGAACAATGATAACGTAATTGTATACGTGATTTATGTGATGACGTGAATTAAAAGATGTTAATCACGTAAAGTGAAATATCGGAGGGAAATGATGAACAGGTTGCCCTGTATGAGTGGTTCAGCGCCCCTACAGTGTTCTCTGGTTACTATGCCGATTATTCTCATTATCCGTCTTCCTTCTATCTTGTTGTGATCCAAGTAGAAGGGGTGTGCACACTAGGGACTCTCGTTATTATGGCCATTGTGTTATCCGTAGGTGGTTACAGGGATTGACCCCGGCCTACAATGTTATCCGTAGGTGGTTACAGGGATTGACCCCGGCCTACAATGTTGAAGTAAGTGGTTACGGGGGATTGACCCCGCAACTATCGGCGTTCTCTTTCCTCTCCTTAAATAATCTGGATTAATTAAGATTAATTATGTAATTAATCATTGTATATATATCTACATGTGAACGTATGGATTATGTGAATATTGCTATGCTGTTGTGATATGGTTATGAAGGATGTGAACATGTATTGATTACGTGAGAGTCGTAGACCCCAAAACATGTTTTAAGATTGTTTTATGGGTTAGTACTCGGCGTTGTGATGTGTATGTCAATGTTTTGTTTTGTCACTACTGTGGCCCGTCACTTGGTGGGTGGCGGTGTTACAATAGTTTCGGGTTGAAGTTACGGAGCATCCTGTTCCAAGACAGAAACGATTACGTGCTAAGGGTACCGCTATGATTGTTTTATGTTTCCTTTGAGGCGAAGACGTTCCATTTTGTAATAGTTTAATAATTAATTGATTTAGTTTCATTTCTAGTTCTAGTTGAGCAATAGTGCTCCTGATTTTCTTTAGCTGGTACTCCGCGAAAGCGTTGAGTTTGGGATTTGGTATATATATTTTATTGCAACAGGTTTTCAAACATTTTCCCATTTTGGGTTGTCCAATTTACAAAGGAGACTTCTCGAAATTTTCGAGAAAATATTAATTTATTATTAAAGTATTTCTTTCAAAAAGGGACTAAATGTCCATGTAAGTTAGTGATTAATGTAGCCTTGCATTTATTTCCAAGGAGATAAGTGCGGCGGTAACACGCCCGTTGAGTCGAACCTTCGTGGATTTTCCCACATCTCGAGTTTATTAAATGAAAAAGGGTTCGGCTTGGCGGGGGTGTTACAAGTTGGTATCAGAGCTAAGGTTAGATTCAGGTACGCTATGATCTCCATATCATGGCGTAAAGGTTCTAAATAGGTTTAATGGGTTGGCTAAAAAGTTAGGTATAAATGAACCAAGCCGTTTGAGAGTTTGCGCTTTTGCGTGTGCAATGTGGACCTGTTTATGTAAAGATGTGGCGCATGTGATTTTTATGTTGATTACTAGTTTATGTGTGATGTATCGTGCATTGACTTGTATTTGTTTATGATATGTATTTATTCAAAGTATGTATTTTACAAAACTTATATGATTTGAGAAACCAACTGAATTTCAAACGAGATCTCACTAAGTGAGTTAGTTGAAGTTCATTGCCAACAAGTTTGCCCCTTTTGTTTTCTTTGCTCCTCGATTTCGCGAGTCGAGTTGAAGTAGAGATACAAAAGTTGATGGCGGAATGGAGGCTGAATATCTAACGAAGCCATGGAAATTTGAGATCTTGGTTTTGTCTAAATGAATTTGATTTTTGTCTCCTCGATTCACTTATTGCAAGTTTCGAGGACGAAACTTTTTTATAAGGGTGGTAGGATGTAATACCCCGAATTTTAATCTCGTTTTATTAGCTACTAATTATGTTTATTAGTATAATTACGTCCTAAAATTTTTCGAAACTATTCTGATGAAGATTATCTTCTAAAATAAGTATATTTACCTTAGTTATTACAAAAATGATATTTATTATGATAAATGATTTTATAATATGGTTTATGAAAGAAAAAAAAAAAAAAAAAAAAAAAGGGGAATGAACTGATGTTCAAACCCACGCCCAACCACCACCCCCCCTCTACTCCCTCTTTACTCCCTACCCTAAGCTTCTCTATGGTGAACCACCAACCTCCATCTATCCACCTCCATGAATGTCTCCAAACTTTTGTTCTATAAATGCTCGCATTGAGCTTTGAAATCACAAGTTCAACAACCAAAAAGGAAACCCCAAAACCCATTTTCTCTCTCCTTCACGTGAGAAACCCCGTAACCCCATCTCACCTCTCGTTCGTCCGTCTGTTCCAAGCAACAGGCAATCATTTTTGTCTCTCGTTTGTTGCATCAAGGTTGTAGATCTCGAAAAGTTAATGAATTTAGACTCAAAAATCGCTCAATTCGGAGTTCGGAGCTATGAGTTATGGCCTTTGCAAGTTTGGTGTTGCTGCCGCCATTTTCTTTCGAGCTTTTGTTGTTTTGCTTCGTTTGCTCTTAGAAGCGAGGTACTACACCTCTTTCTTCTTCTCCTCTTGTTCTCCTTATATTAGAGTTAATATTAAAGTTATGGATTCCGAATTTTGTTGAACTAATTGTTGATGCTTTGGTTGATTTGAGTTGTTGCAAGTATCACAAGTTCACAACCATGCTAATTTCCGGTATTACTTGAATTAAACCGTAAGACTTGGTTCATGTTAAATTTTAAGGCAATTTGATTCGAGATGGGAATAGATCAAGTTGAGTTGATGTAATTGGTTGTGGAGCTCTAATGACAAGAGAAATCCTTTTGTAAAATGCTCTTGGTGGCCTAAAACTAAGCTATTTATGGAATTTGGAATTTACATATGGTGTATTATAATTTCTAAAGATGGGTAATTGGAAATTATTTGATGAGGAGATTTTAAGTTATTTGTTGATTGGCTTTAGTATATCCCTTAATCACCTTTATGATGAAATGTTAGTTTGGAAAAGATTAGTGAATATAAGTTCTTGAATTAGTTTATTAAGATGTGTTAGTTTAGCATGATTAATGTAAGTCCTATTTTAGCTATGTTGGATAGTAAGTAATTTAATTGTATTATGTATTCGATTCGAGGTTGTTATTTGAATTAGTAAGAAGAGTTCATATTAAGAAGAACCGAAAATGATTTCTGATATTACTTGATATCGTTGAAGTGAAACCATGATTGAGTTATGGACTTGAAGAGTTATTTGGAGAGCGATGATTATTCTTAGAAGGTTATTAACACAAGGGTGAATATGTTAATTTAGTTGTCCTTTAATCAATGAGTTTTAATTAGATTCATGAGAGATTCTTATTCAAGAAAAAGAAATTGAATTACTCTTAGTTAACTGAATTAGATGGGAAATAGTTGTTATTAATGAATAATTAAAGAATTGGAATGCTACGAATTAATAAGAGGCAATCTATCTTTCCTGACTCTAATGTTGTTAGAAAATTATATACCTTATAAATATGGAATTAATATGTCTTATGTTTTCTTAAGTAATCGAAAAATGTGAAAAGATGAATGTTGTTCTTATGAATGTCGGGTTATGAATTATATACTAAGAAATGATATATGTTCACGTATTCTTAATATGTTAAGTATACCGTTTAAATCTGAAACTATCTGAAAGTATGAATGACTCTTAAACAATTTGAGATACGAAAATACTGTTATGTTTCTGTTGTTATTCTTAAAAGTACTTTAAGTTATGAGACATGCTTATGATTACTTTCCATGATTAATGTTATGTTTTGCATATGGATTGCGGGAAATGAAATGTTTTATGATGATTATAATGATACGATGCTATGAAATGATTATGAATCTGAAGTGATAAATGAACTCAAGTGACGGTTGTATTTATGAAATGAGTTAATGCAACCACTACGAATGGATTGAGATTATAAATGGATTGAGATTATGAATGGATTGAGATTATGATGGATTGAATATGTTCACACTGGATTGAACAATGATAACGTAATTGTATACGTGATTTATGTGATGACGTGAATTAAAAGATGTTAATCACGTAAAGTGAAATATCGGAGGGAAATGATGAACAGGTTGCCCTGTATGAGTGGTTCAGCGGCCCCTACAGGTTCTCTGGTTACTATGCTGATTATTCTGTTACCGTCTTCCTTCTATCTTGTTGTGATCCAAGTAGAAGGGGTGTGCACACTAGGGACTCTGTTATTATGGCCATTGTGTTATCCGTAGGTGGTTACAGGGGATTGACCCCGGCCTACAATGTTATCCGTAGGTGGTTACAGGGGATTGACCCCGCCTACTACAATGTCAAGTAAGTGGTTACAGGGGATTGACCCTTGCCATCGGCGTTCTCTTTCCTCTCCTTAAATAACTGGATTAATTAAGATTAATTATGTAATTAATCATTGTATATATATCTACATGTGAACGTATGGATTATGTGAATATTGCTATGCTGTTGTGATATGGTTATGAATGATGTGAACATGTATTGATTACGTGAGAGTCGTAGACACCAAAACATGTTTTAAGATTGTTTTATGGGTTAGTACTCAGCGTTGTGCTGATGTGTATGTCAATGTTTTGTTTTGTCACTACTGTGGCCTGTCACTTGGTGGGTGGCAGTGTTACAATAGTTTCAGGTTGAAGTTCTGGAGCATCTGTTCCAAGACAGAAGCAGTTACGTGCTAAGGGTACTGCTATGATTGTTTTATGTTTCCTTTGAGGCGAAGACGTTCCATTTTGTAATAGTTTAATAATTAATTGATTTAGTTTCATTTCTAGTTCTAGTTGAGCAATAGTGCTCCTGATTTTCTTTAGCTGGTACTCCGCGAAAGCGTTGAGTTTGGGATTTGGTATATATATTTTATTGCAACAGGTTTTCAAACATTTTCCCATTTTGGGTTGTCCAATTTACAAAGGAGACTCTGCCGAAATTTTCAGAAAATATTAATTTATTATTAAAGTATTTCTTTCAAAAAGGGACTAAATGTCCATGTAAGTTAGTGATTAATGTAGCCTTGCATTTATTTCCAAGGAGATAAGTGCGGCGGTAACACGCCCGTTGAGTCGAACCTTCGTGGATTTTCCCACATCTCGAGTTTATTAAATGAAAAAGGGTTCGGCTTGGCGGGGGTGTTACACTAGCTTCCAGCAAGTTTGTTGGAGTTTGTTGGAGAGCTTCCAGCAGTTAGTTCCACAAAATTTGTCACGCAATTTCCAACTGATTTTCAAGCATAACAATGACGCGCTCGTTGTAAACACGTCAAAGATACCTAAACTACCCAATATAGGGCAAGTAAAGGGTCGAATCCACAAGGACTAAGGGAAGCACCAATAAGTATCGATTTATGATAAGCTAAGAGAAGTCTATGTTTTTGAAGATTTATAGATGAAAAGACAATAAGAAAAATGACTTTGGGAAGGGGTATCCACCAATCAACACTACAAGAAAATCACAAAATAACGACGGCCTATCAGCGACGGCTAACAAAACCGTCGGTATAATAAAAAAAAGCGACGGCTTGAAGCCGTCGTTGATCACCGACTGCAGTTGTAGCATATAACGACGGTTTAGCTGTCGGTAATAATTAACGACGGCTAAAAGCCGTCGTTGATTTTGTGGAAGTAAAGCAGAATTTTTTTGTAGCTTGGGCGACGGTCAGAAACCGTCGTTGATTTCTAAAGGGGGGGTTTAATTTAAGTCTTTCAGTCGGGTGTTTTTTTTCAACAACAAAAAGGAGGGAATTTGGGCGATTTTGCAGCGACGAAACTCCGTCGACTACACCTCCACCTGCCTCTCCTCCTTCCTCCAGCCAACGTCAGCGACCCATCTCCACCTCACTTCGCCGGCGGTAAGCTTTATTTTCTCTTTTTTTAAAATTTTTTTTGTACTCATCAACCAAACCCCAACAGTTGGGTTTTTTTTTTTTTTGGGAGAGAAGTGAACTTCAGGCGACGAACTTGCATCGACTCTTGCCGGACCTACATTTCGCCGGTGGTAAGCAGTGCTAATTTTTTTTTTTTTTTTAACAATTTGTGTAGTGATGAAACTAAACCCAAAAAATTGAGTCTTGCTTTATATTATGTATATTTCTTCATGTAAGTGTTTGATCTTATAATATATCATTTCTTTAATCAAAGTTCATACTACTTATTATTTTGATTTGTTTGAGTATATCATAGCTTGTATTAAGGACAACATTTCAATAAAAATATATGACTTTTGTAATGAAAGGTTGAAGATTACTTGTTATGACATTTCCATCTGTAGTTTTTCTTACTGTTGTTGAGTAACATGATCCATTCTGCACCTGTGGTTTTTCTTAGTGTTTTTCTAATATTTAATTAGTACTTGCATTCTCCCCACTTCCCTTTTCGCATTAATATTAAAATATATGACTGCATTGTGACCACTAATTCTAGTTATTCTAATCAGAATCTACATGGGTCACCTGGTCTAAAGAGTATGATCAGTTGTTGATTTCTCATGATTTCATTTGGTTTTGGTATGTCTTACTTTGGACTTGATGATTAGATAATTCTATTAATGAATTTGTACAGAGTGCCTTGTTCTGCACTTTATTTGTTGGATGTGGTCTAGCTATTATACTCATCTTGGGGTTTCAATGGTCATCTCTTTTCTTGATGTATGGTTCTTCTTTGACATCATTGTACTTTTTCTTCCCTATATTTGGCAAGTTTTTATCCCATGAATTCAACTCTCATGGCAAAGAAATTATATATGGGGGGGCCGGCAGGGAGGGTCGTGGAGGGGGAGGGGCCGCAGGGGGTCGTGGAGGGGGGGGAGCCGGGGGGGAGGGTCGTGGAGGGGGAGGGGCCGCAAGGGGTCGGGGAGGGGGAGGGGCGCAGGGGGGTCGTGGAGGGGGGAGGAGCTGCAGGGGGGTCGGGGAGGGTGGGGGTCAGGCGGGGGGGTCATGGAGGGGGGGAGGGGCCGGCAGGGGGTCGTGGAGGGGGGGGTGCGGGGGGGGGGGGGGAGGGGGAGGGGCCGCAGGGGGTCGGGGAGGGTGGGGCCGTGGCGGGGGGTCGGGGAGGGGGGAGGGGCCGCAGGGGGTCGTGGGGGGGGGTCATGCGGGGGGTTAGGGAGGGGGGGGGGCCGCAGGGGGTCGGGGAGGGGGGGGGGGGGGGGGGTCGGGGAGGGGAGGGCCGCAGGGGGGTCGGGGAGGGAGGGGGGAGGTCGGTGAGGGAGGGGGGGAGGGGCTGCAGGGGGTCAAGGAGGGAAGGGGGAGGTCAGTGAGGGAGGGGGGAGGGGCTAATATAGTTAGTTTAATGTGATTATAAGTTGTTTTGATTGAAAATACACAAAATAGGAAAGATAGAACCAAATATAGGCTAATATAGGCCATTTTAGGCCATTTGACTTGAAATTGAATGAATACGAGTAGTTTGATGCTAGTTTAAGTTATAAACACCTCAAACATCATATATATAGTTAGTTTAATGTGATTATAAGTTGTTTTGATTGAAAATACACAAAAAAAGGAAAGATAGAACCAAATATAGGCTAATATAGGCCATTTTAGGCCATTTCACTTGAAATTGAATGAATACGAGTAGTTTGATGCTAGTTTAAGTTATAAACACCTCAAACATCATATATATAGTTAGTTTAAAATGATTGTAAGTTGTTTTGATTGAAAATACACAAAATAGAAAAGTTAGAAGCAAATATACGCCATTTTGGCCAATTTAGGCCATTTGACTTGAAATTGAATGAATACGAGTAGTTTGATGCTAGTTTTAGTTATAAACACCTCAAACATCATATATATAGTTAGTTTAATGTGATTGTAAGTTGTTTTGATTGAAAATACACAAAATAGGAAAGATAGAACCAAATATAGGCTAATATAGGCCATTTTAGGCCATTTCACTTGAAATTGAATGAATACGAGTAGTTTGATGCTAGTTTTAGTTATAAACACCTCAAACATCATATATATAGTTAGTTTAATGTGATTGTAAGTTGTTTTGATTGAAAATACACAAAATAGGAAAGATAGAACCAAATATAGGCTAATATAGGCCATTTTAGGCCATTTCACTTGAAATTGAATGAATACGAGTAGTTTGATGCTAGTTTAAGTTATAAACACCTCAAACATCATATATATAGTTAGTTTAATGTGATTATAAGTTGTTTTGATTGAAAAGACAAAAAAAAGGAAAGATAGAACCAAATATACGCCATTTTGGCACTTTATATTATTTGAATATGAGTATATTTAACCAAATGCAGGAGACATACAATAAGAAGCTGGATCATTGTACGACTCAGGGGTCACAGCCGAACCCTGATCTGTTGTATTGGGAGACAGTTGGGGGGAGGAACAGAGGAAAAGTTCAGGGGTTGGGTCAGGGAGATCATTTGTACTACAACTCTGCATCAGGCCGATGAGATGGTGGCTCTTCACAACCATATGAGCCGTCCCTTTTTTCTCAGATTGAGGCGCAAGTGGAGGCAAAGGTCAATGCACGGATGGGAGAGGTGGAGGCAATGGTCGCAGCACGGGTGGAAGAGTCACGTCGGGCCCTCATAGAGGAAATGATGAGGAACATGTCTAGTTTCGGCCACATGTTCTCAGGTTGCAACCCAGGCCCCACTCCACAACGCGCACTTAAGATGACCCGGGGTTTGGTGGTGGCGGTAGTGCTGAGCAGCCACCCTTGAGAGTGTAGTTTTTTTGGTTTTGGCAACTAGGTAACTAACTTATAGTTGGATATAGTTAGTCTAACTATTTTCTTGTAGTGTAAATACTTATCGGCATCTCGCTTCGTTTCTTGATGTGTCGGGTTATTCTTTTTTCAACCCGACATCTACTTTATTTCCCGACACCGGGATCTATTTTTGCGTACATATATTTAGTGTCTATATTTATCGGCATCTAGCTTATTAGTTTCTAGCTTTGTCGATATATATTTTTTGTAAACACCGACATCTACTTTATTTCCCGACATCGGGATCTATTTTGTGTACATAAATGTAATCTATTTCATGTAATTATACAAGTATCTATGTAAATTTTAATATATATCAAAATTGCATATTTTTGTAATTGAAAAAATTGAATGTGATGGAGATCCAGCTTTAGCGTGGTATATTTAGATGCAGCTGTGCAGGTACAGGTTTAATTATTATTAAGAACAATTGAATTTTAAATAATATTATTTTTGTAACAACAGCGACGGTTAAACATAAAATCAACGACGGCTAGGCAGTCGCTGTAAGGTTCTCTATGTACCCATGGACACGAAATCAACGACTGCTTTAATAACTTAGCGACGGTTTTTGACAGACGTTATTTGATCGAAATCAACGACGATTTTAAACGGTCGGTGAAGCAGCGACGGTTTTAAACGGTCGGTGATTCACCGACCGTTTAAAACCGTCGCTGACTCACCATCTGCTTTAAACAATCGCTGACTGGCCATCAACGACGGCTATAGTAAACCGTCGCCGACTGTCATGTAACCGTCGTTAAATATATCACCGACGGCTTGACGGTCGTTGATTCTAGTATCAGCGACCATCTTTTTACCGACGGCTTATTAACGACGGTTAGCCGTCGTTGATTAAATAGCGACGGCTTTTAGGGCAATCACCGACGGCTTTTAGCAGTCGTTGATTTCCACTTCTCTTGTAGTGCAACTCATTCACAAACCAAGCAATCACAATGGGAATCAACAATGGGGATCAATTGAGGGGAATTGTTCGTCCATTGGTACTCTAACCACTCTCTCGAGCTAGCTAGATTGGCCTAGTCTCTTATCGAAGACCTATTCTCATGGCTAAGGCATTCAACCAAGTATATCCATAAACATGATGAACTTAAACAAGCACACTAAGTCCCCTAGGCTCGGTAGTCCCTATTCTCATGGTCCTTCAAGCCTAATAATTGATTTGAGGCAACCCCTTAACTTCATCTCTCGATCCTTCACTAAGGGTACCTAAATTATGCTCCTATGATGGCAATCACACAAACATCCATGAAAATGCCAAATCAATTAACCAAAATTATCCCAAGTCAAAACCCAATGTTGGATTTAAAGGTTCATGAACTCATTAATGGCTTCAAACCCTTCTCAAAGAAATGGCTACTCACAAATCATGATAAATTATAAACTAAAAGACATTAACAACTATTAACATGAACTAAAACAATAATCTAGGATGAACAAGTAAATAGAGTGAAAATGACATGAAAATAAGAAAATAAAGCAATAAAATATGAGAGAGAGTACGAAATTCTCATTAAAGTTGCAAGGAGCCTCCAAATCTTCAAGTTTCCTTTTTAGATTCTTCAAATTCCAAGCTTTCAACAAGTTTCTCTCACTTCTCTCTCTAGAAATGAGAATTTCTCTCTCCTAGAGTTCTAAGAATTTCAAATCTCCCTTTATTAAAATATAATGTAAATTAGCTTGCACTAAAATGAAAGGAGTTTGCCTTATATAGTCCTAAAATAAACTAGGCATGAAAATGAGCTCTCAACAATAGAAGTCGTTTACACACTCTTCTCAGACAACTTTATTTATACTAATTCAACATGTTAAGGTCATTCTCTTGAAATTGTGTATTGGAATCAAAATTTTAAAATTTAATGTTATCACAAATGCAAAAATCAGTTCAATTTAGCGAAATTTTATTTAGTTCAGTTCGGTTTATTAAAGACCATCAAAGTACACATAAAATAGCTAGCGCAGAGTAGCTGACATTATATCGAGAGATGTTAGAGAGAGAAAGAGAGGGAAAAGAAACCCCTCAAATTAACTCCCCCCACCCACCGCCCTCAAGGCCAAAGTTCCTAGCCCCAGCCAGGCCTCCGTCAGCAGCTCGGATGACGGCAATGAAACCAGGAGTTCAGAATCCCAGGTACCCCCGTCCCCTCCTTTTCCACCTCGTCCCCCTGACCCCACTTTTCATTCTTCCCTCCCTGGCACTAATAGTGAAACCCCTCCCATAAATGCTCCTGCCTCATTTATGGAAGCTTTGGTAGTTGAATCCCAATTTAATGCAGGGAGTTTAATTTCTGTCAACATTCCCCTCCATCTCCCTGACCTCCCTTTTGCTGTGACCAAACCGTCACCTTTAAAAGATGATGAAATTTTTATACCCATTTCTAAAGAAGAATATATGGACTTATCCAAACCATGGGAGCTTGCAATAATCTGTAAAGTGCTAGGAAGATCCTTCTCTCATGACTTTTTGAAGGTTGAGTTGGGAAAACTTTGGAATTGGGTTGGAACCCTTGATCTCATTGCTGTGGGCAAAGGGTTTTATATAATTAAGTGTTCATCGGCTTCGCAAAAATCCTCCATTTTAGCAGGTGGTCCCTATTTTATTTTAGGTTGCATGCTTTGGGTTCAGCAATGGACGCCGGGGTTTCAAGCGTCGACGGCAAGTATAAACCAGTTTCCGGTATGGCTCCATTTACCAGGGCTTCCTATGGAGTTTTATAGGAGATATATAGTACAAAGAATTGGAGATGGAGTGGGGAAGACCATTAAGATTGACTCCCACTCCATTGAAGGTGGAAGGAGAAGATATGCCTCCATTTGCACTCTCATATTGGAACGAAGGGAACTCCCACGCAAAGTATATTTGGGAGGTGTGATCCAAGAGTTGTTGTTTATTGATGGACCCTGGTGTTGTACTTTTTGCAATAGAGTGGGTCACGCTAACAAATATTGTCCGATGAAACCCTCCCCAGAAAAAATGGTGGAAGGCAGCATTGTTGAAATCGTCGGTACTCGTGATACAGATGCGTGGACTAAAGTGGCGCGTAGAAATAGAGGAGAGCGTGGGTTGAATAATAATAAAAAAAGTAACTTTGGAAGAAAGGGCCCGCAAAGCAGATGGACACCCAAAAGATCAGTTGACCCTACTAAAGGGAAGGTGGCGGATCAGTACGATAAAGCTTTGACGTGTGAGGAGAGGTCAAATCCCTGCCAGGCTAAAAACATGGAAATCCAAAATACCTTCTCTGCTCTGCAAGCTCTCGAGTATGATCCGGAAATTTCTGTAACTGAAGCTTCTAACTCTGGAAAGTTAAATCCTCCCTCTGATTTAAAGATATGTGGTATGACTCCCCCCCCCTAAAATCAGCCCAAGAGTCACTTCCTCTCTCCACTGCAAAAGAGAAAACTATCCCCCCTTTTTTATCCCTGAGCGAACCTAGCCTGTTGCCTACCCAGTCATGTCACCCTCCTCACCTTACCCCAGAGGAGGTTTTAAAACCCCCAATTCCTGCCCCAAGTTTAAACACTCAACCTTCTGAAATTATCCCAAAGAACGAAAAAACCTCCCAGCCCAAGAAAATGGAGCTTCCCGAAACTTACACCTTCTCCCCCCTCTCTCCTCCTCCCTCATCACCCCCATCACCCCCTCCCCCTCCGAGAGTACAGGTTGTGAAGGACATAACCTCAGTACGATTTACCCGTCCAGTTCGTCCATTGATGCCCGAGTTAAACCCGGGATACATCGACTACCTGCTCCCGGAAACTCCCGACATTTATTCGGACATCAGTCTGAAGGAGGTGAAGGCATTAATCCTAAACCCTCAGTTAACACCAGAGGTTTACAAAAATTTGATCATGTATGCGAATTCGGAAGTGATGATACCCCACATTCCACAGTTCCAAGTAGCATCTCACCTCCACCCCCCATTATGAAAATATTTCTGGAGTGGTTTCTTCACAAGGAGGTGGTGGAGGAAACGGACGAAAGGAATTTAATGATGAACTTTGGTCCGTGGCTGGACCCAGCTCCGCTATTCCCCATGGTACGGACAGTGGCGTTACTAAATCAGTTGCCGATAAGAGTGCAGGCGTTGAGCAATACCGATGCACTGGTTATAGTACAACTGCACAGGCCAATGAAACAAATGGGGATTTCAGTGTCTTGGGAAGAGGCAAGAGGGAGAAAAAACCCTCGCGAAGCCCAGATGGTGGTGTGGCCACATCGGAGACTATGGACTTGTCCCAAAACCGGAACCGAGGTAGATCCGTGGGCGCCCGGAAACGAGGGGATCCTAAAGAGGATTCTAGACACCCCCAACCTCTTTAAAAGAATGAATGTGCTTTTCTGGAACGTCCGTGGTATTAGCCGCCCGTCTTTTGTTCCCAATTTTCGCCTTCTCATGCAGCAACATACTCCGTCTTTGGTGGTCTTGGTGGAAACGTGGGTGTCACGGGTGAGGACGACTTATATTGTGGAGCAGTTGGGTATGGATTCCTGGTTTCTTGTTGATCCTGTGGGCTTCGCTGGGGGTATCCTTCTCCTTTGGAACTCACATAATTTTGAGTTTCACATGATTGGAGAAGGCACCCAAGGAGTGCATGGCGTTGTAGAGGTACGCGCCCCTAAATCTTCTTTTATTTTTTCAGCCATTTATGCTAGTCCCAAACTGTATATGCGTAGATTACTTTGGAATGAATTGCTTTCCTTTTCGGCCGATATTGATAGACCCTGGTTAGTCCTAGGTGATTTTAATGAGGTTATACATTTAGGGGATAAACTAGGGGGCGGAAAATTTCGAGTTATAGATCAGGACTTTATGCAGATACTATGAATAACTGTAGATTAGTGGATATTGGTTTCTTTGGCCCTAAGTTTACTTGGAGTAATAATCGTAGCCATAACCCGATATATGAGCGTCTTGACAGAGGATGGGCTAATGTAGAATGGCTAAATGCTTTTCCGAACTATAATCTATGGCATCTTCCTAGAGTTACTTCTGACCACTGTCCCATTTTAGTGAACTTTGAGGATAGAAAAAGACAGGACGGCCCCAAACCCTTTCGTTTTGAACCAATGTGAATCCTTGACAATAGGTTTAGGGGTATTGTTAACAATGCTTGGCCTAGGGAGAACCTTATTCTTAGTTTAAAAATTGATCATACTAGGGAGGCCCTTATTTATTGGAACCACAACGTTTTTGGGAATGTGTACGCTAGGAAAAAATCTCTGCTAGCTAGGTTAAGAGGAACTTAAGCCCACCTTCAAAGATTCCCGAGATCCTTGTTCCATCAAAAGCTTGAGAAGGACCTTCAATTTGACCTCATGAACACCCTCGATCAGGAAGAGCTTCTGTGGAGAGCTAAGAGTAGACTGGATAGAGTTGGTGAGGGGGACAGGAACACAAGATATTTTCATAGAAGTGTGACTATTAGGAGAGCGTCCAATAGAATCCTATGCCTTAGGGATGATGTGGGAAAGGACATCCTAGAGCCCACTGAGATTAAGAACCACATCCTTAACTTCTATAAGACCTTGTACACGACTGAGAAAACGACATGCCCGTTTCTTATGAACTCGGGAGAGACTCAGGACCCCTTTGTAATAAACCATGTCCCCTCCTATGAGGAGATTCGTGCTGCCCTTTTCTCTATGAAACCTATGAAAGCCCCGGGCCCGGATGGTTTCCACCCAATCTTTTTTCAGAAAACCTGGGAGACTCTTGGGCTAGATGTTAGTGAGGCCATCCGGAGTTGGTTCATAAGGGGTTTCATCCCTGAGGACTTAAATGAAGCGCTCATTTGTCTTATCCCTAAGCAAGCTTGTCCCGAAACGATTAAACAATTCAGACCTATAAGCCTTTGTAACACTCTTTATAAATTGGTTACGAAAATCCTTGTTACGAGGCGTAAACCATTGATTCCCGCTTGGATCTCTGAATTCCAAAATAGCTTCATCAAGGGTAGGGGGGCGGACATCAATCTTGTAGTTGCATCTGAAATCCTCCATTTAATGAATAGGAAAAAAGGAAAGTGGGGTTGGTTTGCCCTTAAAATTGACCTTGAAAAGTCTTATGATAGAGTTGAGTGGAGTTTTGTGAGAGAATGTCTTTTAGCCTGTCAAATTAGTCTCGACTCTGTTAACTTCATTATGGACTGTGTCTCTAAGGCTTCGTCGGCTGTTCTCATCAACGGGAGGAGAACTGATACTTTCTCTCATACCAGGGGCCTCCGCCAAGGAGATCCTATGTCCCCTTACCTGTTCAATATTTGTCTCGAGGCACTTTCTAAAGCCATTCTGACGAGATGTGATATGAAGGAGTGGACCCCCTTCTGGGTTGGGAGTAAGAAAGTTCCCATTTCCCACCTCCTTTTCGCTGATGACCTACTGCTGTTTGGTCGGGTCGATGAAGACACGGTCTTTACAGTTCGCCAAAACGCTTGATTTTTTTTGTAAAGTTTCGGGGCAGAAAGTAAATGAACTAAGAGCAAACTTATCTTTTCCCCAAACACGAATTCGGACCATTAAAACCTGTTCCAACTTATCATTAATGTGGAGGAAAGTACAAATTTGGGCTCTTACTTGGGTCTTCCCATCTCGCATAAACGCCCTACTAGGTCCCAACTTCAATTCGTTGTGGACAAGGTGAGGCATAAACTTGCAATGTGGAAAACTAAATTCCTAACCAAAGCGGGTCGTCTCTGCCTAATTAAGTCCACTCTCTCTACCATCCCAGCCTATTATATGCAAGCCACTTTTTTTTCCTGCGGCAACGCATAAGGATCTAGATAGGATCTGTAATAACTTCCTTTGGGGGGACTCCGGTGAGAGTAGGAAAATCCATTTAGTGGGGAAGGATAAATCTTTTTTACCCAAAGAGTGTGGAGGTTTGGGCATTCGGTCTCAAAATCTTATTAACCTTGCATACATGGCAAAACTAGGGTGGAAAGTTTCTCAGGGTCCCTCTAACCTAGCCCAGGAGTGTATTCGATCTAAGTATATTCACAAAGACCATGTAACCAAGTTTCAAAATGGCTCCCATGTGTGGAAAGGCATTGGGCGCGGGTGGGATCTATTTACAGAAAATAGTATATGGACATTAGGAAATGGGCAGAATATTAGTTTTTGGAAGGACAATTGGTTAGGCATTGATCCTCTAAGAGAGGTCATCCAGGGACCATTGATGGAATGGGAGGAGAATATGAGGGTGAGTGAAGTAGTTGAGGGGGGGCACTTGGGCCCTTGAGAGGTTATCTTACCATCTCCCCACTATAATTCAGGATAGAATCTATAGCATGCCCCCCCCCGGAAGGAGGGCAAGAGGACCTCCTTGTCTCTAGTTTTGTCAACAACATCGGCTTCTCTCTTAGTCAAGCTTATAAAGCGCTTATCTTAACACCTGTTGTCGATATAGATTGGATATGGAAGCACAAGATGGAACCTAAACTTAAGATCTTCTTTTGGCTCCTCTAGTGGGATAGAATCCCTCATAAGAGTCTCCTGTAAGTGCGTCACATTTCATCCGACTCCAGTTGTCCTAGATGTTCCCATCCCTATGAAAACTCTTCTCATGTGCTTAAAACCTGTCTGGGCTCCTGTAAAGTCTGGAAAGAGGCTTGTCCTATTTTTCCTTTGATTGAGGATTTTCGTGAATGGCTTAGATATAACCTTCAGAGTGACTACCATTACAAAGGGCTTCACTGGGGGGAAATCTTCCCTTACATCTGTTATGAACTGTGGAAAGATCGTAATAACTGTAGCTTTCACCTGGCCCAGCCTGCTAGCACCGCTCTTATCCTTCAAAGGGCTTCGAACCTTACTTTAGAGTGGCTCCGAATCTCGACCTCCCAAATTCAACCTATAGGGCCTAGGACCCTGTCTCCTCCTGCGTTTCCTCCGAGTATCCTTATCCATGTTGATGCATCATTTGTTCATAGGGCCCATCCCATTGGTTCAGGGAGGGTGGTTAGAGATCAAAATGGGAGGTGGATTTTGGGTTTTCAAAAGCAATCCTTTGCATTAGACATCCTCATGTCGGAGATTATGGCTATATATGATGGGTTATGTGTTGCTTTAGAGTACAAGTTTACTAAGGCCATGTTGTATACAGATAGTAGAGGGGCGCTTGCATTGTTAAACTCTCACGATGGGATTGCTAATATATATTCAAGATTGTTGTCTAATTGCAGAAAGTTATGGAATCAGCTCCCGGAAGTGAAGATTGACTACTGCAATCGGGTGTACAACTGTACGGCAGATATGCTTGCCAAGCATAGTAGGCGGATGGATTGTAATAGCAATGTAACTAGGACTTTTCCCTCCCCCCTAGTTACTGTAAGGATTTTTATATTTCGGATTGTATGAACCTTTTTAATATGGTAATTTGATTTGGTTGCGTTGATCACCAAAAAAAAAAATAATAAACTAGGGATAATTACAAATTAACCCCTATTCAAAAAGAGGATTTAAAATGAAATATTTCCGGAAAAGCCCAGCGACCCGGGCGGGTCGGACTATCAGAACTGAAATCAGTTTCGTCAGTTCATTTTCAAACGGCCATATCTCACTCGTTTTTCATCGGAATTGAGCTTATGACCACTCGTTAGAAAGATATTGAGCCAAGATTTCATCTCCAACTTGAATTGCTCAAAAATATTTTGTGTGCTGAAAGTTATGGTCATTTGAAGTTGACCCTTGTGCACAAACCCTTCCGAAACTTCTTATATTTTTCCCCCCGAAACTCGGTTATGCTTCCTTGATGCTTCCTTGACCTTCCTCTTTGATATTAATATTCGGGGTTGTGCAAGTGTCCTCCAAGCATGCTCTTAAGTCCTGAAATGAAACAAAACGCCCAAAGAAAGTGCATACAATAAGGAAAATTGTACAAATTATGGAAATAGCTAACAAACTAGCCTAAACTAACTCAAAAACAACTATAATACCAACTAAAAACTATCAAAAAGTAAAGCAATAAACAAGACATCAAACAACAACAACAAAAATATCTACTAACACTAAGAATCTTTTGTTCAAAGATTCCAAGGGAATAGATTATTCAACATACCTTATAATAAAAATTCAAAGTGTATAAAATAATATCTTGACTTAGATTAAATAAATAATCTTTCTCCACAAGATATATATGCAAAATTAAACATTACATTATTTTTGGTATTTTATAATTTTCGCAAAATAAAAACTATATAGTAAAATTAACCTAAGTATTTGGCATCATCAAAACATGGAATACAACAATATTCCCCCTTTTTTATGATGGCAAATATAAGGCATATAAAAACTAAATAAAATAACTAGAGCAAAAGAATCAAGAGCTAATGACTTGAAAAAAAAAACTAACAAAAGACTAAGAAAATAAATCCAACACTAAACTAACAGAAAACTAATACTAAACTAACATAAATCAGTCTTGAATATAAGGTAAAGAAAAATCCGAAAAGCATTACCTAGAACCTAAGATGACTAGAATTTGAATTTTTATGTGCCACTCTACTTTTTCCCCCTTTTGTCATCATCAAAAACAATAAGTACCCAGCAGTACTCTAAGAGTGCATCATATACAACAATGTCAAGGCAGAGTAGCTCAAACATGCATCTAATAATACTAGCCATCCAAACATTGTAATGAGCATATGAAGATGAGATCAATGCACATAGTCATGAAAAATGCACAAACTGAGTTCAAGATGAATATAAGAGAAAGAGAAGAAAGCAAAAAGAAAGAGAAGTAAGAAAATAAAAGATATAAACCAAAACATGTTATCACCAAAAAGTGATGGGTGATAAAAGATAGTAACAGCAAGTCACCATTGTTGTAATACAAACCAACCAAAAAAAATATTATTGGTTTATCAGATTAAGTAGAAGGAAAGGGGATTAGGGCTTGGAGGGCTTGGAGTGAACAATGAAAGAAGCGACCACAACGTCAATCTTCTCCCTAACAGCTGATTCTCCTCTCTACAATCCTGCTAGGATCTGCTCATGCTGAAGATCAACACGGGCAACCCTTGCTTCAAGACCCTGGACCCTTGTGTGCAGGAGAGACATAGACTCCTGAATTGTATAAAGTATACCATGAAGACCAGTGGTGGAGAGAAGAGGAAAATCAACAGTCATCGATCCTGAAGGAGCTTGATCCTCCTCAAGATCAATATGATCCGCACCCGGACCCTGTTCCTTGGGACCCTTGGTCTCAGCAATTCTCAGACTCTTACGCACAGACCTAGGTCCTTCAGCACTAACCTCCTCCTCTGACTTCCTTTTAATCCCAATTTCAACCTTCCCCTTTGTTTCAGCTACCTCAAAGTCCAACTTCCCACCCTGTACCCTTAGAGACAGCCTGGATAAGGTCTCTTTGGTCAAATAGTTATCAGGCTCTAGATCAAAAGATGTACTAGAAGGGAGTTTAATTTGATTCTTCTTGAGGATAACAGAAATCAGGTTAGCATACCCCACTTTTGTGTTGTGGGAGATGCAGTAGGAAAGGTGAGAAATCATTAAAGCATGGAAGTTTATTTTTATATTCTTAGCAAGGCAAAATATCAAAGACAGATCCATGAGGCTCGCTTGAGTCCTCTTGGAAGTCCTTGGCAGAATAAAGCGCCAAACTAAGTGAAACAAAAATTTGTGAAAAGGAGAGAGATCTTTCTGATCTAGGGACTGGTCAGACTCCTTACCCCCAAAGTAACTCAAAATCGTAGAGTTGGAAGCCCCATTAACATTTAATTTAGCCCTACCCTTTTACATATTCCTTGTACCCCTCAGTAGGTACATCAAATCATTCCCCTAAGTTCTTTTTAGTGAACTTAACCAGTTTTCCATTGACAACACTTATGCATAAACCCTCGTTATTTTCAAAACTAGTAACGAACTCACTCATCTCACTCTCATAAAGACCCTCATCAAAACTCAACACTTTAACCCATTTTTGAAACTTAACAAGATCAAGAAATTGACTCCACTTAACTTTCTCGCACCAGGTGAAATCAACACAAAACCCAATGATATACTTGGAAGATTTTGTTTTCATACCCCTTTTCGTAGGTACCAAAATTTCCTTTTCTTGCTCTGTTTCGGCATCATCCAAATTGTCTTCTTGCTTTGGAGAGAGCACCTCATTTTCCGCCGAATTTGCTTGAAAACCCAGGGAATCTTCATTTGAGTTGGAAGATTCATTCTCGCTTTCGTTATAATCCACCAGAGGTGAAGATCTTTCAGTCGAAAAATTTTTGGTATCATCGGAGGTTTTTCTTTTGGGAGCCATTTAGGGTTTTAGGTGAAGAAGATGAAGATGGATGATTTGTGTAGAGAGAGAGAGAGAGAGAAAGGCGATTTTGCATAGTTAATGGTTTTGGGTAAATGGGATGAATTGCCGGGTAAATTTTGGTTTGATTTGATGGGTTTTTATTTGGGGAGGAAATTATGGGGGATTGTGAAGAGGAATTAATTGCGGCTTCTCCCTTCCTTCTTTAAATCCGGTGATTAATTTTAGTTTTAGGTTTGTACATGAACGCTGGTGAAGCGTTGCCATTAAAAAATATTTGTGGGGGATGAATGAAGAAAGATAATAAATGGAAGAAGAGAAAATAAAATAAAGATAATATTTACGTGGAAAGAAAGAAAAGAATAGAAAGTGTGAACTCATGCATGTTACATGTTTAATCTATATGTACATCAACCTTTCTATTTTTACTCAAGTATTTGCATGGACAATAAGGGGAGTATTATGAAGACTAATGTGTGTCCTTTACAATGACTGTGTAATGAGTGATTTAATTCACAAAGTGTTGCTGGCCACTTAAAGTAATCTTGTAACTAAGGGTTTTATTTGAATTAGCACACTCAATGAATTCTAATCATCCCTAGCTCTAAGCGAATTTTCTCAAATTTTTCTCTAGGAAGAGGTTTAGTCAAAATGTCAGCTATTTGATTTTCAGTTGGACAAAATTCGACTTTAACAAGACCTTTTTCTACATTATCCCTAAGGAAATGATGTCTAATGTGAATATGCTTGACTCTTGAATGATGAACTGTATCCTTAGAAATACAAATTGCACTAGTATTATCACAATAGATAGGGACACACTTAAACTTAATACCATAGTCTCTTACTTGTTGCTTGATCCAAAGAACCTGGGAACAGCATGCAGCAACAACCACATATTCTGCCTCTACTGTGGATAAGGCAACAGTATTTTGCTTCTTAGAGCTCCATGACACCAAGCTTGTTCCTAGGTACTGGACAATGCCTGATGTGCTCTTGCGGTTAACCAAGTCTCCAGCATAATCCGCATCCGAATAGCTTACTAAGTCAAAAACATCACTTCGAGGATAGAACAAACACAAGTCATCGCTTCCTTTCAAATACCTTAGAATTCTCTTAACTGTTGTTAAGTGAGATTCTTTGGGATTTGATTGGAATCGAGCACATAAACCAACACTAAAAGAAATATCGGGTCTACTCGCTGTTAAGTAAAGTAATGAACCAATCATACCTTGATATTGCTTCTCGTTTACACACTTACCATTTGAATCTTCATCTAACCTTGTTCCTGTTCCTATGGGAGTGTGGTTGGTTTTTGAATGTTCCAGTCCATATTTCTTGAGAAGTTTCTTGACATATTTTTGTTAATGGATCATTGTTCCTCTTTCAGTTTGCTTAATTTGCAATCCCAAAAAGAAGTTCAACTCTCCCATTATACTCATTTCGAATTCACTACTCATAAGATTAGCAAACTCCTTATCATTAGTAGCACCGAAAATTATATCATCAACATAAATCTGGACTACTAATATGCCTGTTCCTTTTGATCGAAGGAACAAGGTTCTATCAACTTTACCTCTTATGAAATCATGTGAAAGCAGGAATTTTGACAACCTTTCATACCAAGATCTCGGAGCTTGTTTCAACCCATAAAGAGCTTTATCAAGCTTATAGACTTGATTTGGAAGTTTTGGATTTTCAAATCCAGGAGGTTGTTCCACATAGACGTCTTCTATTAAAAAACCATTTAGAAATGCACATTTGACGTCCATCTGGTACAACTTAAATCCCATAAAGGCAGCAAAGGCAATCAGAATTCTAATTGCTTCTATTCTAGCAACAGGAGCAAAGGTTTCATCAAAATCAATACCTTTTTGTTGATTATAACCTTTGGCAACAAGTCTGGCCTTGTTCCTTACCACAGTTCCATGCTCATCAAGCTTGTTCCTGAAGACCCATTTAAGTCCTATAACCTTCTGGTTCTTTAGTTTGGTCTCTAGGTGCCATATCTTGTTCCTCTAGAACTCATTTAGCTCTTCTTGCATAGCGTTGATCCAATCAGCCTCCTTGAGTGCTTCCATATGGTCCTTAGGTTCTGTCATAGATAAGAAAGCGTGAAAAGCACAAAAATTCTTCAATTGTGATCTCGTTTGAGTTCCTTTTTTAATGTCACTTATTATCAATTCTAAAGGATGAGAATTTTGGTGTTTCCAAGGCTTTGGAACAAATCTCCTAGTTGCTTCTTGAGTATCTTGAGGTGATTGATTCACTTGATCTTCTTCTGGATCAGGAGCTCCTTGATTCTCCTGAGTTCCTCCTGTTGCTTGTTCCTCATTAGGATCAGGCACAGGGTTATCAAGATCAGGAACTTACTTCTTCTCTTTTCCTGTAGGGGTCACTTCCTCATCATTTTGATTAAACTCATCAGGACGAGTCAAACCAATTTCAAAGTTATCATTGTGACTCTGTTTCTGCAGGGAGTTAGTCTCATCAAAAATAACATGGACACTTTCCTCGACACACATTGTTCGCTTATTGTAGACACGATAAGCCTAACTACTTAAGGCATATCCTAAAAAAATAGCATCATCACTTCTAGCATCAAACTTTCCTAGGTTGTCCTTTCCATTGTTATGTACAAAACATGTACATCCAAAAACACAAAACTAAGAAATATTGGGTTTTCTTCCTCTAAGGAGCTCATAAGGTGTCTTCAAGGTGATTGGTCTTAGCTTGACACGATTGATGATGTAGCATGCCGTGTTCACTGCTTCAGCCCAAAAGTTTTTCGGAAGACCGCTTGCAATAATCATCGTCCTTGCCATATCCTCAAGAGTCCTGTTATTCCTTTCGACTACACCATTTTGTTGTGGTGTTCTTGGAGCTGAGAAGTTATGATCTAAACCTTCATTGCTACAAAATTCATCAAACTTGGAGTTCTCAAACTCCTTACCATGGTCAGATCTTAGATGCTTTTTTTTAAAACCACTTGTTCTTTGAATCTTTTTAGCAAAGGTTAGATATTCATCAAAAGTTTCATCCTTACTATGAAGAAAAATAACCCATGTGTATCTCGAAAAATCATCTACTATGACTAATACATATTTCTTACCGGATCGACTTTGGGTGCATACAGGCCCACATAAGTCCATGTGAAGAATTCTAATGGACTTTGTGTGCTTACCATTTTCTTGAATTATTTGAATGAGGATCTCACTTGCTTGCCTTTAACACATGAATCGCAAACATCGTGATTTAGTGACTTAATTGTTGGTAGACCAACCACCAAGTCCTTCTCACTTAGTTTATGCAGTAGGGACAGGCTTGCATGACCACATCGTTTGTGCCACAGAAAAGGATCAGCTTCGATCACACTTAAGCATGTGAGATTATTCCTAGGAACAAGGTTCAGGTCAACCATGTAGGTATTCCCTTTCCTCGTTCCCTCAAGGATCTTGGTTCTTGTACTTTCATTGCTGACTACATAAGACTTATTAGTAAACTTCACTGTATTTCCCTTATCACAAAACTGAGATATACTAAGTAAACTATGTTTTAAACCCTCGACCAAAAATACATTATCTATGGAATGTGACTGAGATTTACCAATCTTACCAACTGCTACAATGTTTCCTGTAAGATTGTCTCCAAAGGTCACAGTTCTTCCATTGAAGACTAAAAGTGAGAGAAATTTTGATTAATCTCCTGTCATGTGCTTAGAACAGCCGCTATCGAGGTACCACAAGTTGTTCCCCCTCACTTCAGCCTGTACCATAGTAAACTAGTTAGTGGTAGGAACCCAGTCTAGCTTGGGTTCCATTGTTGGACTTGAGCCTTTTCTTACTTTTCCAAACCTGTTTCACTAGGTACGTGTTCCTCTCAATACGTTCTTCTCTGGTGGAACAGTCAGACACAATGTGACCACTGTTCCCACAGTAAGAACATATTTTACTACTTAGCAGATCAACATATTTTTTCTCTTTGTTCTTCTTCTTGTGATTTAAACCTAGACCATCTTTTCCTTTGTTTTGATACTTTTGTATCCATGTGACTGGGTCAGGAAGGTTGTTCCTTGAGGGCTCCAGTTTTTTCTTTAATACCATATTTTCTTGAAAAATATTGTCATAATCGTTTTTCAAATTTTCAGCAATATTTCTGATATTTGATGAAGAGACTGTTGCTTTAAGAATAAGCAGTTTCAATTCTGCCAATTCCAAATTCAAAAGATAATTTTCATTTTTGACTTTTTCAAATGCATCTTGATAAGCTCTACTCTTGTCAAAAAGTTCAAAGAATCTTTTTTTAGTGTCACATTTTAGTGAGTTAAGCCATGTTGAATGATTCTTAGTGATTTTCAAGGCATTAGTTAATTGATTTCTTTTTGCACATTCATCCTTGTAATCATCTAAGGTTTCTAGTAAAAGTTTTATTAATTGGCTTTTATTCAATTTTGTAAGTTCCTCTTCAATGGCATTAAAACTTACCTTGGGGTTTGATGATTCCACTTTGTCTTCGATATTTGCCATGAGACATAGATGAACAGTTTCTCCTCAGTTTGTTCCTGCTCCTCCTCTGAGTCAGACTCTCCCCATGCCGCCACCATGGCTCTCTTCATATCATTTTTCGAAAATGATCTTTGTTGTTCCTTGCCCTTCTCTTTGTATCTTCCTTTAGCTTTCTCGTTCTCCCATTGAGGACATTTCTTGATGAAATGATCAAGGTCTCCACACTTGTGACAACTTAGCTTTGTTTGTTTCTTGGTAACCTTTCCTTTGTAGTTCTTGTTGAAGAACTTCTTGAATCTTCTGACAATCATTGCAGCTTCTTCATCATCAGTTTCTGAGTCTTCTTGTTCCTCAGACCTGAGGGCCAGAGCCTTAGGCTTTGATGATTCAGTTTCATGAGTTTCGAGGTGTAACTCATGGGTCATCAAGGAACTAGCAAGTTGTTCAATATTGAACGTTGTGAAGTCCTTGGTTTCCAACAGTGCCGTTGTCTTGGCCATCCATTTTTCATCTTGTGGTAAACTCCTTAGTACCTTACGGACCTGTTCCTCTGGAGAGATTATCTTTCCCAGAGATTCAAGTTCGTTTATAATGTTTGAGAAACAAGTGAGCATATCTTGAATAGGCTCTTTTTGTTTCATGTGAAACAATTCATACTTATGCATGAGCATATCAATCTTTGATCGTTTCACTTCGCTTGTTCCTTCATGAGTAATTTGAAGGAGTTCCCACATTTGCTTTGCAGTCTTGCATCCCATGACTCGATTGTGTTCATGGGGACCAAGGCCGCAATGGAGTAGCTTCTTTGCCATGTTGTTCATCTCCATTTTGTCGAAGTCCTCTTTGTCAAATTCGGCAAGGGGTTTAGGAACCAGCTCCCCTTTCTCGTTCTTCTTTGTGACTTCAAAGTCACCGATTTTAATCACCTTCTACACTTGGTAATTTTCAGCTTTAATAAATATCTCCATACGGTTCTTCCAGTATGGATAATGTTTGCCATTGAACATAGGTGGGCGTTGAGTTGAATACCCTTCATCAAGCTTTTCTCCCGTCGTGTTCATTGTTCCAGGTACAATCTCCTCAGTGTTAGCTGATTCTGGAGGTACTAGGCTCTAATACCAATTGTTATTCTAGTATGAACACTAGACCAACTACAAGAGGAGGGTGAATTGTAGTTGAGGAGAAGTTTTCGATTTGTAATGCGGAATTAAAACAAACTTGAAAGTATAAAGAGACAAACACACGAGATTTTTACAAGGAAAACTTCCTAGGCCCAATAGGAAGAAAAACCTTGACCACGAGGGATTTTGACTCAAACTCTCTTTACTATAATAGGCCAAAAGACTCTATCTTTTACAACCTATTAATGGACCTTCTCTTTTCCTCTAGGAACTTGTTCCCCAGTCACTCAGTTCCCCCTGAACTGATGACACTCACTTTTGACTTCACTCAAAGTCTTCTTTTTTCTCTCTTTCTTTCTCTCTCTTGAATACAAGGATATATTCTGAATTTTTTCTCTCACCCACACACTATGAATATTACAATAATAAGTATGTTGAATAGAAGAGGAAATTACAAGAAAAACTTTCTAAGAATTGATTGACCTTTTTAACTTGAAAGTTCTTAAGTTTTTTTTCGAATAATCTTCTTCTTATATAGCTGCTGTAGTTAATCTTCTTCTTCTGGAAATATTATGCTCCACGTTCTCCTTGATAAGTGCTTGTAATGGTGTAGAGATCATGATCCTAAATTCGCTGCACTTTCTCCACGATTTTCTCAACGGAAATAAACTACCCTTTACTATCCGTTAGTGGGCTAGCTTCCAGCAAGTTTGTTGGAGTTTGTTGGAGAGCTTCCAGCAGTTAGTTCCACAAAATTAGCCACGCAATTTCCAACTCATTTTCAAGCATAACAACAGCAACAAAAATATCTACTAACACTAAGAATCTTTTGTTCAAATATTCCAAGGGAATAGATTATTCAACATACCTTATAATAAAAATTCAAAGTGTATAAAATAATATCTTGACTTAGATTAAATAAATAATCTTTCTCCACAAGATATATATGCAAAATTAAACATTACATTATTTTTGGTATTTTACAATTTTCGCAAAATAAAAACTATATAGTAAAATTAATCTAAAATACAACTCGCCTTGGGCTGTGCGACCTATCGTTGGAAAGCTCTTCAAGCCTACTTTCCAATTCCGCTGGAATCAACCCAATATCAGTATCGAGTCAAAAGTTATGGATAAAAGAGTGAACATGACTCGATTTCCACAATTCCTTCAATGAATTCCAACTCTAATTTAGGTCCAATTTGCACTCAAATACATCCAAAATGATCCTTATTAATGTAGCTTGCTTCCAATTGCTCCTAAGTACTCAAGCTTGTCCAATAAAACTCCAATTATGTTCTCGATACCTGAAATTCATCAAATAATACCAAAAACGCACAAGAGGAGTAATATTTCGCAGATTAAGTAATAATATGCAATTATGAACTACAATGCATCTAAATGCTCCTAGTTAGAAACCTAAATGCAACTAAAACCTATATAAAAATACGACTCATCAATCTCCGAGAATCAAGGTTGGCCTAGTGGTTGTGAGGCACTCCTTCCACCCCTGTGACATGGGTTCAATTCTCACCCCTTGCAAAAATGATCCCTAATTTCTCCCCCTTTTTGCAAGGAAATTCTCCTTACCAAAAGAAAAAAAAAATGGATCTCCTATACATCATAGAAGTTTGTTAGCAAGGAAGTCTTTAACTTATTAAGGGTAGAGGGAGAGGTACAATTTACCTAAAACCTAGTTTTCTCTCTAACCGCCCCCCTCTTTTCCCCAACCCCTTCTTCCTCAGTTAGGGGCTGTCATGGATGATTTCATCCATGGTAAGCCCATTTTCCGTTTTTATTTTCAGTTTTTAGTTTATTTTCTTGTTTTGTTGAATAAATTATTTTCTCTTTATGAGAGTTTCTCGAGCCTTGCTATGAGGATTTTTAGTCTATATTGTAAAGATCTCCTTCTCCCCTATGAGAGTTGTGAGTCTGGTTTGTTTGTCTTTAGGTATGGGAGATTATTCTCATTGGTTGAAGTTCAAGACTATTAATATAAAGGTATTGGAAACTCGGATGCAGTCAACATGGCTCGATCAAGAATGCTCTTCCTCAAACTATGTCAGAATGATAGACTTCTGGAAATTGGGAATAGGTTTCATCTTGCAAGAAAATTTAAGTTTTTGGTTTTTTTTTGCAAAGAATGCTTTAAAAGGTTTTTTTTCGCAAAATTGAACTTTTAAAGGGTTTTTTTTAACAATTATTCCTAGTCTTAAAGAAGAAGATGCAGTATATCAATAATTAGCAATTTGGTCGTTGCATATAAATATTGAAGAAAGAGAATACTAGTTATGATATGAACTAGAAGATGCAGCATCTCAATTGTTGACAGTCATGGTAATATTGAAGAAAGAGAAGAGTAGAATGGGTGAATGATATAATGGCTTACTGCTTCCACTCAACAAGAAAGAAAAGAAAAGAAAAGATGAGGCTCACTACTTATGCGTTTTGGTTGCTGCAAGTAGGGGTGTAAGTGGATTGGATTGGATTGGACTTTGCCAAATTCAAATCCAGTCCAATGTTTTTTGGACTCGAGAAATTGAGTCCAAATCCGATCCAAACTTTTTTTGAGCCCAGTCCAGTCCAGTCCAGTCAGAAACTTTTTTCTTGAGTTCGAATCCAATCAAGTCCAGTCCGATTATTATATAATATAATTTTTTTCCCGATTTAGGTTCACAATTTTTTCCCATGATTGAATCATTGAAATTTGAAAAATTGGACTCATTACACGAAGTAAGTTACATACATCTTTAAAATCTTATAAAATATAAAATACAAAAGGCGTCAAAAGAATTAAAAGTAACTTTTGCCTTTTCATTTTTTTTTTGGAGGGTAAGTGAAAACTCTGGCGCCATGTAAAAGAATTTAGAGCGTGAATGTTAAAAAGTGCAAAATTTCAACAAAAATGTTAAAGATTTTTTTTCAAATATACATGATATCATAATATGTGCATATATTTTTATATGCTAAAATATTTTTTTGGACTGGATTGGACTTATTGGACTCCAAATAAGTGAGTCCAAATCCAGTCCGAAAATATATGGATTCGAAAATTTGAGTTCGAGTCCAGTGCAAACATTTTTCAGTCTAGTCCAATCCAACAAGTTTGGACTAGACTGGATTGGACTCTGGACTTTTCACAGTCCACTTACACCCCTAGCTGCAAGTCCCTGACAATTGGGAAGGTTCTCTATGGTGAGAAGTACACAAGGAAAAAAAGTATAATAAAAAGGTTCTCAATGGAGTATGGATGAAAAATGAGATATCAAAAATGAGAGCAAAGATGAATAAACACAGTTGAGAGAGAAAGACAGAAGGGGGGGAACGAGGGTTGAGCAACGACTAAGGAATAAAGAAAACAATCATATTTAGGGTTTTACTTTTCTATTTGGGCTTGGCCCAGAGCAATCATTATTGGGATTGCCCCTACCCGAGTCTTACATAATTAGTTAAACAGGTTAGACAAGTTGTTTTCGGGTTGAAATTTTCAACCCGAACCTAACCAGTTTAGCTTCCAGATGGGATTCAGGTCAACCCATTTAGTTAAACAGGTCGAAAACTTCAACCCAAACCCGCTTATTTCGAGTTAGGTTCGGATCAGGTTATCGGGTTAGGCCGGCTTTTGCCAGCCCTACCTATAGAAGAGGATTTCTGCTGTAGAGGCACAAGTAACAATCGATTTTCTTTTTTTTCATAACTACTCTTGTCATTATCCAAAATTAAAATAAATACTAATATAAATATCCAAAAATTAATTAATTTTTTTTGTTAAAAACTACCTTAATTATAGATTATGTTTTTTGCAAAAAACTACCTTATAAGAAAAAAGTTGTCAAAAACTACCTTTTAAAATATTTTTTTTGGTGTGAAATCATACCTTTTGCCGGAATAGGATGATTAACCAAATAATACGGCATTGACCCATCACGTGACTTGTACGTGACATTTTATTCTAACTTAATTTCACTTAATTCTTTGGTCAAAATGTCTCGTGCAAGTCACGTGATGGGTTAACGCCGGATTATTTGGTCAGCTATGCAATTTCGGTAAAAAGTATGATATCACAACAAAAAATGTTATAGGAGGTAATTATAAAGTAGTTTTTGATAATAAACCCATTAATTAAATCAATTGTTAATCCAATTCAATTAATTAACTCATGCTCACTTATACTGATTCAAAAGAATATTATGTATCCTCCATTAATTCACTTACAACATCTATATTAAAAAGGTGTTCTTAACCAAGGAACGGCGCCACGTGGCGCTCTCCCTTAGGTTGTTTTACTACATGTGTTCCATATAAAACAAAAAAAATAGTAAATACGTTACATACGATTTGATCCCATGACTTAAAGTTTATATTTGAAAGTTCTCGACCACTAAACCAAATGATATTTAGTGATATCTTTTTAAAGTAAAAGATATTAATAATGAAAACTATAAATTTTCGAGGCATAACCCAGACCTAAAAACTAGTTTTACATTTTAAAATGTTGCATATTATTTGCAATATTGGCTATATAATCATACTAGCCAATCTGCACTCCTAATTCCTAAACCTACAATTGCATGGCTCAACCATCACAAGAAGTCTATTAGATAACGTTACCAATAAATGTATTATTTCCCTTCCTTTCTGACAAACGTGTGACTTCACACTCCACACAGACACACTTACACTTAGGGTGTGTTCTCTTCACCTTAAAAAAATAAGTTTAAGGTCCAATAAGTTCTGATCAGGTCTGATCAGGTTTGATCAGGTCTAACACAACACTCATGAATAAGTTCCAATAAGGGTCAATCAGGTCTAATAAGTTCAGGTCAGATAAGTTCAGGTAAAAAGAACACACTCTTACACTTCAGTGACTTCACAGTTCACACATGAAAAACAATATAGTAATATTATATTGCAGGTAAAGCTTAAAAGCTCAGCCCTCGTGCAGCTCAAGGGCGAAAGTAGAGCCACTAGTTAATGATACTTTAGAGTTTAGATAAGTGGGTTATATAAATAATCACTTTAACAAACAAATAGTTCCAGATCATCAAAAAACTCCAAAGCAGATCCATGGCGCCCCCAATAGTTAGCTTAGTGGCTTTGCTTTCAGTCCTTTATATTCTTGTTATATCATCATTATTACCATCACCAGCTTTGGCTTATATACCACTGTTTTCAAAAACCAACAATGATATAACCGTAAATGCCTTCGTTCAATGCTTAAAGCAACATACTCATCCCTTAGATTATCCAATCTCTGAGGTAATATACACCCCGAACAACTCCTCCTTCGATGAAATCCTCAATAAACGAGCCAACAACCTTCGGTATCGACAGCCGACGACTCGAAAGCCGTTGTTGATCGTGGTTCCGAGGAGCGAGCACAATGTGGCTACAATCGTTACTTGTGCTAGAACCAATGGTGTTAAAATCAAGACTAGGAGTGGGGGACATGACTACGAGGGGATCTCGTTCACGGCCCCCTTTCCTTTTATTTTACTAGATATGTTTGAGCTTAACAATGTTAAGGTCGATATTAAAAAAGAGACAGCGTGGGTCCAATCGGGAGCCACGCTGGGACAAATATATTATAGGATTGCGGAAAAGAGCCCCGTACATAGCTTCCCCGCGGGTGTGTGCCCCAGCGTGGGCGCTGGGGGACACTTTAGCGGGGGAGGGTACGGGGCTTTGATAAGGAAGTATGGGTTGTCTGTTGATAATATTGTTGATGCACGAGTTGTTGATGCTAATGGGAGGATTCTCGATAGGAAAGCTATGGGAGAGGATTTCTTTTGGGCTATTCGTGGTGGTGGAGGGTCAAGTTTTGGGGTCATTTTGGCTTGGAAGCTTAATCTTGTTCGTGTACCTTCCAAGGTCACTGTTTTCAGAGTTACCAGGGATGTATCTTCTCCAGGTTCGTATTATTTGTATATTTTTCTCTAATTAGCTTTCCTATTTAACTTTTGACACTATTTACATATTTCTCTTTAAGCGTCTTTTACTTCTGTTTTTTTTAAGATACAATATTTTTCTTTTGGTGAGTGGCTGGATTAAAGATGCAATCAAATGTTGTATCTAAAAAAATTGAGGAAGTATAATTTATGCCTGAGAAAAAAAAATAGTAATATGCAACCTTGTTACATATGTCTTGCTATGTAGTTTAGTAATGCTATTAACTTTTCATAAGTTTTATTTATGCCTAATTAGAAAAATTCTAGCTCAAAGTTGCATGCTGCCAAACGTGCCAAAATCTTTGGATAAAACGAAAAAAAAAGTAGTATTTCCTCCGTTTTTTTTATTAACATACACACTTTTTTTAGTCCGTCTCTTTTTAATCTACACACTTTCACTTTTTCTAAAAATACCAACCTTTTCTATCATCTTTGCCCGCCCTTTCAACCCATCTCTACACTTATATACTTTCTCTTTTCCAATATTTTATTATCATTTTTACGTTTCCCAACATTTAGACACTATCTCATAGTTTTCGCAAAATTCCTTGGTTATTCCTCAAATTGAACTGTCTAAATCTTTTAGAAACGGAGATAGTAGTATTTTACAAAGACAGCCATTATTTCACAGATTACACTTTTTATTGTACTATCTAACTCTGACAAAAGAAATTCTGTAAACAGGAGTGAATCACATCTTGTACAAATGGCAAAAAATAGCTCCCAAGCTCCCTAAAGATCTTATCATAAGGATAGAATCAAATGTGAGTCCAACTCCTGAAGGCAACATAACAATAACCGCGGACTTCCTCACACTATTTCTTGGACGCAAAGAAAAGCTTCTTCACATATTGAGCAACACCTTTCCTGAGCTTGGAATTACACAAGAAGATTGTATGGAGATGTCATGGATCGAATCAGCGATGTTCTGGCATCGTATCCCTGAAGGCACACCTCGCGAAATCCTGCTCAACTACGACATAATCTATCCAGCATATCGTAAAATCAAAGGTGACTTCATCAAGAAGCCAATCCCTGAATCTGCACTACCCAAATTATGGGAGAAGATCATGCAGACGGGTGAAGTGTATATGGAATGGACTCCCTATGGAGGAAGGATGGATGAAATTGAAGAATCCGCGACTCCTTTCGCTCATCGAAAGGACAATTTGTTCATGATTTTCTATGATTTGTTATGGATTGAGGATAATATGGATGAAGTTTACTTGAATAAGGCGAGGGAGTTATATGATTTTATGGCACAATTTGCGTCTGATTCTCCTAGAGAAGGTGTTCTTAACTATGTTGATTTGGATATTGGATCTTCATGGGAAAAGTATTTTAAGGGCAATTTTCCTAAGTTGGTGATGGTTAAGACTAAGGTTGATCCTACTGATTTTTTCTCTCATGAACAAAGTATTCCTACATTGTTTAAGTTGTTGGAGAACAGGGAGTCCAGTAAAGGCTTGAACAGTCTTTTGCATTTGCCTATGTAAAATTTTGTTTTAGTCTAGGAGGTCTTTGATAATCTTTTGGAGTTAAGTATACTTTATACTCCCTACTATTTATTGGACGCCAAGTGATTAGACTTGTAATATGAACATATCATCCATTATTTGAAATAGCAATAAAATAAAGTCCATCATGTTTGCTTGGACATTGAAAAAAAAATCTCCCATGAATATTTTGCTTAGCAAATTTATACCATACATTTCCACAGGTTCAACATATTAGGTGAGCCTATGTGAGTAAATAGAAGATCGGGTCATTAGTGGATCACATTTTTAATATAGGCCAGTTAAAGATTGTTGGAACATGGAGATTGTGGGTCAATAGCAGATCGATAATGTAAAGACCGGCCAACCAATAGAGGGGTAAGGAGAAAGGGGATAAGAGGAGAGAGAACTAAGCCCACATAAAAAAAACTAACAAAATATGAAATTTTATTGCCATATTTTTTATGCATATTGCATATTCAACAATTTTGCTTTCACAAACTCCTCTATGTACAATCATCATTAAGCCACGCTACCTACATCTGAATAAGAAAACAGTTCTCTAGGCTTCCTAACTATATATATGAAAATTAGAATTTATACTCCTTCTATTTCAGATTAATTTACGCAGTTTTAATGTCATTCATATTCTATTCATATCTTTAAACTAAAAAAACAGAAGTAAGGGGAAAAACATATAAATATAAAAAATATAATTGAAAAAAGGGAAGAAATTTTGGTACACAAATTTAATCCAAGTTGGTCCTACCTACCTAAAGTGAATGGCAAAGAGAGAGTAAGAGATCCACTAGCCAATCTTTCCCTTTCCCTCCCCCACTCCAAAGACTATACCAATGTAAACCAAACAATGTTTAGCTTCCATTCTGCAAAATTTCTTCCTCATGTATTACTTCCTCAACATCATCATAGAAATCTCACTTCTACTCCTAATATCCATCTTCCTACCATCTCCTCTTCTCTCTCCTCTCCCCAACAAAGCCCAAGCCCATGTCAGGAGGCCCAAACAACTCGACGCTCCATCCTCCTCCTCTCCACCGCTCTCTCTCTCCCTCCACAACCATCCACGGCGGTCAACGCTCCTCCACTAGACACAACTATAACGGACCGAGTCTTCTTAGACTTTAGTGTTTGTCCAACCTACTTTCGAGCCCAAGGTCAAGGCCAGGCCCAAGAAGTAACTCTATGTACAGATTCTGAGCCCATGGGCCGTGTTGTGTTGGGCCTATATGGGAAGATTGTTCCCATTACAGTGTCCAATTTTAAGGCCATGTGTACTCGGCCTATGGGCTATAAGAACACTTTGGTCCATAAGATATTACCGGGCCAGTTCTTGGTAGCGGGCCGTCAAGGGAGGAGAGATAAAGGAGAGGTTATGCCACCTTTGGGCCTGGCCCGAAATACTGAGACAGTGGACTCACGGGCTTTTATGTTAGAGCATTCTAGGCCTGGTGTAGTTTCTTTGTGCTTGTCACAGAATGATGATGATGATGAGATTAAGCTGGATCCAGAGTATCATAATGTGGAGTTCTTGATTACTACTGGGCCTGGCCCATGTCCGGATCTTGATGGTAGGAACATTGTCTTTGGGGTTGTTCTTGAAGGTCAGTTTTCCAATCATTTTAATAGCTTTAATTTTTTATTTTAGTGTCTTTATAAGATATAATTCTTGCGCAAATTTTTTTTGCCAATTACTTTTATATAAGATGATCATATGCACAGTTTACAAATAATGCAAATTGGAAGCTACTAGCTAGTATGATATTGAATGTGTATTTTGTTTAGTCAATCTACATACACTAATTGAAGTATTGTAGGATTCAATTTTGGGATTAAATCAAGTTCCTTTATAGTTATTGCCACACTATGTGAATGAATGTAGAGCATGTTTGGTTCACGTCAGAATGGAAAATGAATGGAATTGAATAGAGGAGTTGAATGATAACAGAACTTGAATGGAATAGAATAGAAGAGTAGAATGATAACAAAACTTGTTACCTTTTATTTAGGGGTTTGGTTCAACCTTTGGAACAAAAGAGAAAGGAAACTATTGCAATCAACACATGAATGTGTTACTTGTTGATGAAGGGAAAGTAAGAAATTAGGGGAATCCATTACCACCAACTAATGGTATCTGATTGAGGAGACGTTGAACCACATAAGAAGAAAGAATAGATATTAAGTTTTATTTTTTAGACCTTAAAAATAAGTATAATGAAAAAAAACTAGTTATTAGGCACATATTACACATCTCTTATTTCCTTAAAGAAAACCCTCTAAAGGTCCCGTCATTAACCTAGAAAAGATATAAGTAAAATTAAGGATCAGGTCAATGCTAGCTAGCTTAACTAGTAAAGTCTTGTAATAATGATACCTAAAATTTGCAATGGAATTTTATCCACATTGTATCATCTCAAAAAAAAAAAAAATTTTGATTCTATACACAACTTTCAAAAACTTAAAAATAAAAAAACGAGTTGCCATCTCTTTTGGCTGACCCTAAATATGTATCAAGAAAGTACAAGTAGAAACAAATTAAAAGTAGCATGCAAGCTTTTTTTTTTTTTTTTTTTTTTTTTTTGACATTGAGTAAAACCAGAAAAATAATGTACAATATTTGTTTTCTACATCTTCCTATAAACTACTGCTATCCTAGTAGCATGCAAGTTAATGTCACAAATTAGTATTAATATTTCGATGGTGAAAAATGGAAGCAGGGATGGATGTAGTGAGAGCAATATCAGCTGCACCAACTTACCAGCCAGCTGAAAAGATAAGGCAATTGAATGACTTGGCAGGAAAGCTGGGGGATGAAAGAGCCCAAATTGCAAGAACTTTCTGGAATCGCCCTCTTAAGTCTATTTATATCAGTGATTGTGGGGAGCTCAAAGTTGCCAAACCATCTCTCACTCCCTCCCTACCCTAACTTCCATTTCACCTAAACATAATTGTCTGTTCTTTATTGCAATGTTCACAAAATCTTGACTTTATTCTTGTGTATACATTGTACTATATAATATCATATGGTCTTTTATTGTTAATCATTTATTGTAGTGTATATGACATTTTCAAATAAATGACATCTGTTATGTTTTTATCACTAATCAGTGTGAATGTCAATAAAATAAGTTGTTAAAAGTATTTCCTTATACCAAGAGTTTTTTTTTTCCACACATTTATTGAAACACAATGAGGTTGAGGTGTTGGAGTAGTGCTTAGTGGTATCGCTTCCCATTTCATATCCCTGAAGTCTAGGGATCAAACCTCATGAGACTCATTTGAGGAATTCCCCTTATTCCTCTCTCAAGTGAGTCCCCTGCATCTCACTCAAATTTTTTTTTTTTATTGAAACAAAATTGTAGCATTTGTATACACCCATAAACGATTTTTTTTTGCTCATTGCTCATTTGATATCATGTGCAAAATTTAAACAATATGGAAAGTTCCAAATGAAGCGAAAATATAGCGCACGATATGTCTGCAGATATGGTACACTTCGTGTCTGATGAATACACCTTAGAAACGGATAGTATTATAGAATTTTAGATTAATAATATCGTGGGATGTTAAGTATGATTGTCTTTATTTGCCCACTTTATCAGAATTGAGCAATGATTCTCTAGTTTTGACTTTATTAGTAGTACGAGTGTTTGACCAAATTACCAAATGGCGTAAGGTTGTTGGTAGTTGGTACACCTCATACATGATGATCGTTTCTTAAAGATTTTTTTATTCCCCCAATATTTTCTTAAAGAATCATTGGTTAAGATGAATGAAATAACTTTGTTTCCAACTTTGAATTTATATGGAACATAACCTTCATAAATAATCATATACATTCCCAAATCAAAGATTCATCATATACATCATACACAAATCACATAAACAAAACACTATGTAGTAGACGATCTAGGCTTGTCATTAAGCACTGGGGGAGCAAACCTGGACGAGAAGCCAAGATTAACACCATGTTGTTGTTCATCATCATCATGGTTGCCATCATCGAAATTAAGAGTATAGTTAAAAGAATCATATTGAAAATCCTTCCTCTTCTTGTTATTACTAAAGTAAGAACCCATCTTTCTAATGAAGTTCTTCCACTTAGGTCCAGCCACTAACTCAGACACCTCCCTCAACTTCTTTACTTGTCTTACCACCCATGACTCCTCTTCTTCTCGCCTGCCCGGCAGCAGATGCAGCCGATCAACGTCGTTCGTTGCGTGTTTGTGGGTAAATGCCCGAAAACTTCGAAAGCAACCGCATCCTTGATCCTCGAGCTCCGGCTCGAGTTGGCTATGCATCAGGAAAGCATTTTCTTGAGGTGTAGACATCAATGGATGGAAAGAAGTAAGAGAGGAAATAGAGAATATTCCAAGTGGATGAATGGAGAAGTCATGTTTATATATTCAATTATTTAGTGGAGAAGGAAAGAAATGCAAGGAAGCATCAAAGAAAATGGTAGGTCTGAAGTCTAATATGGCCAACGCGGGAGGGGTTTACAAAATTAAAAGTTTGACAAGGGATGGTGACTTGTGGCTTGGGTCAATCTACTACGTCAACTTGGTGAGTGAATGAAATTGAAAGCAAATTTGGGCATTGTTTCTTCGCAAATGATATGTGACACGGAAGTATAATAGAAGCTTCTATACTTACTCCGTTTCTTGAGGTTGGAGATTCAATTTCCACCGGGGATACTTTAGGGAGGGGATCTTGACCTGTGAGAGGTTCTGATCCGATAGTACCCTGCATCTTACTTAAGAAAAAAATGTACATATTACACAACTTTAATAAATTGATTATCTATTACTCCCTCCATTCTTTATTGATGTTCCTGGTTTGACTTGCACACTTTCCAATGTACATCTTTAACTATTAATGTATATAATTACATATTAAAAATTTGATAGTATGAAAGTATTAACGAATCAATAAGATGCTACATGACTATGTTTTTTCTTACATATTGGGAGAAAATTTAGAAAATTCTACCTAATGGTAAATAGTGCCAAAATTCCAAGTAAGAACATCAAAAGGAATGGAGAGAGTAATAAAAATTATAAGAAGTTGGATACAATTAAATATGCATTGAGACAAATTCAATGACAATTAACATAACATATCTTTTTTAAGTATATTAGTAGAAATTAACAAGGTCATAGTTAACATACGAGTAGTACAAAAGTCAAAACGTTGCAACTACATAGAAACAGAGGAGGTATTATATCCAATGGATTAAGACCAAAAGTGATGAATTTATAAAATCTCAAGTGCTATTTTATACTGCAAATTAAATTATTTGTCTCCAATTTGTAATATAACATTTGCAAAGTTCTCTTTTTTCTTGCAAAATAAACACAAGTCACTGAAAATTCACTATTCCAAAATACAAATAGGCATCACAAGGGAAAAAATTAGAAAGCAAAGGTAAACCAACGCCTAATTAACTGTACCTTTCTTTTTCTTTTTCTTTTTTCTTTTTTCTTTTTTCCTTTTAAAGAAGGGGTATTTATCATGCTAAATTCACTAGGCCAACGTCACCATACTGTCCATACATTATAATCCAACTAGAGACCAACTAAATGAGAGGTACGAAATATTTACGAACACCAATTAGGTATTCGTTCTTGTAGTTGTAGTTGGTGTTTGCCCCTTTGCCGGAATCTTGGCGGCCATACAGCGCAACTCGTTGGCAATATCGGTAAACATCGGCCTCTCTGATGGCTCAGCAGACCAGCATCTCTCCATCAGTGATCTCCATTCTGGGTCACAGTTCTCAGGGACTGGCGGTCTCAAGGTGTTGCTCACGATACCTCCTGTTTCATGTTGTAAAGAATCAAGGAGTCAGAATACCTAGCATATCCTGAAAACCCAAGCCTTTCCAGGAAATAACTTTTCATCATGGAAAACATGAACTTAATATCACGAAGCTGTGCAATACTATTACCCTGATTCCCCTCAAAAGGGTCCTCTCCCTGAAATGGAATATGAAATCATCACACGAGAATGCAAAACGTGAAGCCCTAACAGAAAACTTTAGGAGCTAGTCTATCGTCCTTTGCCAAAAGCCAAAAAAGTTCCAGCATTATTGTTCCGATGCCAAACTTCAATCACTCAATAGCATATTTTGCCAATCATTCTAAAAAAATCGGGTTCAAATAGAATACTTTGTGAATGATTGGGTTCGGTGCGTATGGAAAAGTTTTGTAATGAGCCAAATTCAAACTGAATACAATAGCTGGAGTTTTAAATGAACAAAACTTGATATCAGCTGAATTTGGCTGGTAGGCATGTGGGCTAGTGATTCGTGAACTTCAAAAAAAAGAAAGATCGCTTCAAGTCTGAATAAGATTGTCATATACTATCCCTTTAGCCCATAGTGTAAGCTTCTCATATATTTACAAATAAAAGGTAATTCTTACTTAGCACAATTTGCCCGAGTAGAAAGCTACAATAGAGCCAAATAACAAAAGCAAAAGCACGTTATTCGTATTTATTGTTAAACATTAAGACGGTTTTGAGCTCGAGCTTCTTTGATATAATTTATTTTTAAGTGGTTGATATAATAATTCTCATAGGACAGGGAAGATCCCCCCCCCCAAATAAAAAAAAATTACTGAATTAAAACAAGAACCCTGAGATGAGAGGTAAAAAATTTACCAATAATAGCCCCATAATGCAAGTCAGCATATGGTTCTTCTCCGGTAAGAAGCTCCCACATGACGATGCCAAATGAGAATACATCAACCTACAGATATGACAAATGAGAACATCAGCACTCAAAATTGGAAAACAGAAATTATACCATAAAAAGCATTAAGGTGCGGGAAAGTGGCAAACCTTTTCAGAGACTAGGCTGCTGCTGCCATTCAGGAGCTCGGGTGCCATCCAAGGAAGGGTACCCCGCACTCCACCTGATATTAATGTTTGACATTTCACTTTGGATAGACCCAAATCACCAACCTGCAACCAAAGAGGGACTCCACTCACTTCATACTACAAACTTCTGAATTATAATCTCATTCAAGGGCAGGAAGCAAACGGTGTAGTGTCAAGCAAAGTACCATAACTGCCGTAAAGTAGATCAGAAGTTGTCAAATTATATTTTGACATTAGTACCAATGACCCATCTAAAGAAATGTCGGACAACAAATAAACCCATCATTTCTTGTAGATCTCATTATTCCTTATTGCAATAAGGAAATCACACCTATTAAGTCCACAATCTGAAGTCACATCAGTTAGCATCTTTCACTACTAATTTACGTACTATGTTAATTCAGCTATAGCCAATTCAAACTCCACATTTCTGAGAAATTATATTGCTGAAAGGCATGCATGAAAGAATCATGTATAATAAACACTTCGTTCTTACAGATCCTGAGGGTTATCGAAGAGAATCCAAAAACCATATTCAAAAAATTAGCTATATAGAGAATTATATCATCCAGATTAAATAAGATGGAGCTAAGAAGGGGGAAGAAAACACAGTATGTATAGACAAAAGGAGGATATTCCCCATTTGTCATCTAACATCCTCCCCACTTCCCACACCAAACAGAAGCCCATCATTCTTCTTACTCCCTAGATAAGAATACAATCAGCAAGAATATGCTCATCTAGAATAAGTACTTTCTCAATGTGAGCTTTGTGGTGAGCAACTAACCTTACATATGGGTCTATGTGGATCTCGAAGATTGACAAGCAAGTTGTCACTCTTAAGGTCAAAGTGCACTATATTTTTTGAATGTAGATACTCCATTCCAAAAGCCACGTCCATGGCTATCAAAAGCCGCTTTCTTTTATCAAGATTCCTGAAGTAAAGATAGAATACATTGATTGAATGTTGCGTATGAGGAAGAAGCACAATATATCCAACAATATCAGCAAAATAAATCATATACGCAAATGGTGCAGGTTTCAAATAGTAATGGAACTTGACATACCTTTCATTTTTCTGCAAGGCAGTTCTAAGAGAACCATTAACCATATACTCAGTAACTGTCGCCACAGAACCACCAGGACCATCAAGCACCACACCGTAGAAAGCTACCACATTTGGATGGTGCAAGTCAGCTAGTTTGATGGCTTCATTCCAAAAGTCATCTCTCTGGTTAAAGCATGTCAACATAGAAAATAAGACAGGCATGAGATGAAACAGTACATGAACATTGTGACTCTGCAAAACATGTCAGAACAATATAATTCACCCACCATGCGTTCTTGCTCAGAAGCCTTGCCAGCAAAACATCTATCATTGATTCGCTTAATAGCAACATCAGTTCCTCTCCATTTTCCATGATAAACAGTACCAAAGGTGCCAGAACCTAGTTCCCGCAGTTCTTCAAGATCATTGTTCTTGATAATCTGTGATATAGCAGTGGCCAGATAAGTTCGCTAGTGAAACATTGTATCAGCATCAACAATGAAATGCTACAAAATGCTTCACCTGCAAGCGACCAAGGCCATCTGAGAGTGGAAACCCCAAATTTGCCTTATCCGATTTAATATTCATGGCCTGTAATTAGAGGAAGCAACACTTAACATATGGGGCAAACATTAATAGGGAAGAAACAAGAGAGTATTTGCACCCTCATCCATTTTAAATAGAATTGAATCAAAAATTCACCTCCATCTTAGTCTGTATAACAGCATCACTATTCGTCTGTCCTTCAATCTCATGGCTCGCTTCAGACATACTCGTCTCTTGTGATGAGAAGTCAACATTAGATGGTACAGATGAGTGGAGAACTGAAGCTGCAACCCCTTCAGCTGTTGCTTGAAGCTGTTGCTTGATCCGCTCTTCAGATGAACCTTCAATGAAGTGAAAAGGTAAACAAATGAAGAATAAATTCAAAAATAAGGGGAAAGTAAAGTAGGCTAGATTTCTGACCTTTGCCAGATTGAGCTTGTTCTGTTGCTGGCAGGACATCAACAAAATTTGCTTCTGCATTTAATTCTCCATTTTGACGATTGTCAGCAGCGGATGCCTCTCTTTTTGTAGGAGTTTTACTAGGTTTAGGAGGTGGGAAATGAGTCTCATGCCGCATATTCCAAGGGTCTTGGTTACTGAACAATGAATTCGAGGAATCATTCCCAATTGCACCCCAATTACGGGGAGATATTGGAGGCTGCCCATTATTGTTTACAACAATAGTCTCAGCTGGAAAATGTGTAGCATCAGATCTCATATCATAACCACGAGAGAATTCATTACACTGATATTGAACGTCTGCAACAGAACATGGTAGCATTTCAGTTTGATTCGTCTGACTGGTGTCTTGAGATAGTGCAGGTCTATTGAAGGCATCATTTGGCAAGGCCTCTCGCGCCAATATGTGTGGAGGCACATGCTCCAACATATCATCTTTCCTAAGTTGATCAATGTGTGACTTACCCTGTTCATTGCTAGGATTTATTTGGAGATTCTCCATTCTGAAATCTACTGGTCTTGCACCAGGAACCTTTGCAGAATAGTCTTTTGATGTTTCAGTAACAAATTGTTCAGGAGCATTGTATGCTACACCATTGAGAGCGTTAGCATCACCATGGACAGGTTTGCTCACCAAATTCTGTTGGATAGCATCTTCTGGACTAGAAACAGGAACATTTCCCCTAATTGCACTCTGGGGAGTCTGTGCATCACTTGCTAACCCCATCAAACCCTGATTCTGTAGAGCCGCTGCATGCAATCTAGTAATATCATCCAGACGAAGGCTTTGATAAATAGGGTTTGTATCACAGACATTGGTTGATTGATTAACTTTCTGGTCCTGTACAACGGTATCGGAATGTGCATGAGGCAGCGCCTTTTGGCACATATAGCAGTCTGCCATTGTGGGCACTACTTGTTGACGTGACACCCATCCCTCGGAGAAGGCTGTATGATCTTGTGGAGTAACTTGTTGCCACCCATAACCCCCGCCAACTGGAGTCTGGTATACATTGCTATAGCTAGAATCAGCAGGAACCGCAACCATCCTCTGTGATGGTTGTACTAATGGCTGAAGAATATTAGGGTTCATGCTCATATGGGAAGGAGGAGCCATTGTCATATGTACTGCAGGTATAAATTGCTGGTTCATTAAATTTGGGGAACTATCACGATACTGAGGATGCATGAACATGGGTCTTGGAGCTCCCAAGACCTGAGGATTTGCATAAACCATTTGCGAGCCTCCACGGTTCATTGCATCTTGGTGAGGATCTATATAGCCACCTAAATAGGGGGGATTGCGAGGTTGCAAATTCAAGCCTGGTTGCTGCAAATCATATCCCAGAGGTTGTTGCTGCCCATGTGCTGAAACAGGAACTGCTCTTTCCAGCTCAATCTCGGGTTGTGAGGTTGTTACTGAGTGAGGAGAAACACCTGCAGGAACAATTAAGGGAGGAGCAGAAATCTCCAATCTTGAGGCATTATCATAGGGGGCAGCAGAATCACTTCTAGGAGAAAACATGTTGGCAGATGGCAGTACACTAACATCTTGACCAGCAGCTGTCTCAAAGACCTCTGACCCACTAACATCAGAATTCTGAGTTGAAGCTACACTTGCCATGCTTTCCTTCCTTGTGATACCACCAAGAACACCTTCTGCGATCCCATTCACAGCATCCACATATCTTTGCCCAGAATCACGCAAACCTCGCAATTGCACCAAGCCTGAAGGATCAAGCTCTGAAGCAGAGAACAAAAACACCCTAAGCTTGGCAGATCCATCAGGAGACCTCTCTTTCAACTTCTCATACTCCTCCATCATATTATCAAGATCATCGGGGCACGAAACAGACACGAGTGCATCCAGATCTTCATCTGGGAGCTGATATTTGATCACAACAGGTTGCTCATATGTATCCATCATCTTCTGAACCAACTCACTAAATGTTACATCCCTTCTAACACTAATAATCCGGGTTTGCCCACCAACATATCTAAGCATTCCATCACTCGGCCGAGGAAGTATCTTCCCCCCGAAACTACACAAGAATTTCACCTTCTTCCCTGACACCGAATCATCACCCCCGTCATCATTCACTTGTTCAAGACCCGTTGCAATACCATTCCCAATCCCACTGACCCTGGTCCCCGAATTCGGGCTGTAGGCATACCCCGGTGAGCTAATGCCGCCACTGCTACTAGGCTGTGGCGCAACCACCGGACTTGGCATTTGCGGTCCCCACCAAGGAGCCTGACCGAGATTAGGTCCACCGGGGTTCACAAACCCCATGCTGGGGAACCCAGCACCACCAGGATTATCATTGTAGTACAAGCGCATTGAAGGAGGGCTAGTGATGTCCACACGGGCCGGGTTCATGTTCGGGTTCGGACCCGGAAAGAACCCATCAAAAGGGCGACCTGAGGTTGTGACAGATGATGGGGCAATGAGGGTTTCCTCACCACCACTGCGAGCTACATTTAAAGGTCTTAGATCCATTGGCATTGAGTTTTGATCGAATGCCATTTCTATTTCACTAGATTTAAATACAAATCAACCAAATTTCCCCCAAATCCACCTACACATATCATATATGGACAAAGATTAGGGCTTTTTCTTGTTAAAGTTTCCAACTTCTATCAAATCATAAATTTCCCAACTAAATTAACAAACATATCAAAAGTTGAATAAACAACCCACCAAATCTTATGAAAAAAAAAACACAATTTAATAAGTAAGTGACTAAGAAGGAGAGATAAAAAGTACCCAATTTGATGAGATAGCAAAACAGCGTCACAAAACGGCGCCGCTTCGTTCCTCCTCCTCCTCCTTCTTCTTCACACCTTTTCCTCTGTTTCTGGGTTTCTGGGTTGCAGAATTTCTGTTATATTGGATTTCCTTAATTACACTCAATTAATTTTACCCTTAATTTTTTTTTCTTTGAAAAAAAGGAGATACAAACTCTCTTTTTTTTTCTGATACAAAAAAAAAAATTTGCTTATGGCAAATGGAAATGAGAGTGACTTGAAAAAAGAGTATATCGAGAAGAGAGGTGATGATAAATTAATAAAAATACTTCTATGAAAAATATGTTATGTTTTTCTGTTTTTTTTTTATAAAAAAAAAATAGAAAAGAAAAGAGAAAGTGATGGGGAGGCACGTGGATGGCTTCATGCACTAGTGTATTTGTGTTCTCTCTTTATATGAGTAGATGTGAATTGTGAGTGTTAAACTTAATAGCATGTGGAGCCTAAATAGGAAGGTCAAGGTATGATGGAGGACTAATAATGGATTAATGGGTCCCTCTATTTCTCCAAAGAGTATGGATTGTAACGTTCTTACCTTGTATTAAGATTTAAGGCCTAGGACTTTTTCTATCTTTGTCAATTTTTGTAGTTTGGTCTAGATTACTAGGTATCATATTAATCATCTATTGCTTTCATCTTCAATACAACTATCATTTTTGTTTGTGTTCTAATGAGATCTTACCTACTATGTCCAATCTAGTTGATCTCTTAGATTTTGATTCTTATCCATATTTACCAATATATTTTTATTTTTTTTCTATGTTATCGTGTATTCTCAAGGACGATAATAAAATTTATGATTAGGATTAAAAACAGATACAAATATAGGTTTGTATTATTTTAGTGAAAGAACGCTTTTAGCTTATTTGCATTATCATTGTTGTCGGTAACGAGCAATATAAATACGGTTTTTTCACCATATACCCCTGACAAATTTTTTTTTGCACCATATACCCTTTCAACTTTTGAAATTCACCATATACCCCTCACCTTTCAAAAAATACATCGACTTACCCTTTTGACTAACGGAAGGCTAACACCGTTAGTCATTAACCCCTAACCCCCCTCTAACCCTAATTAACTACCCTAAACCTATGCCAAACCCTAACCCTAATCCCTAATCCCTAATCCCTAATCTAATACCCTAACCTTAACCCTAACCCTAACCACCCCTCCACCCAGGCCCCCCACTCCCCCCCCCTACCCCCCTGCAGCCCACCCACTCCCCACCACCCACCCGAGCCCCCTTCCCCACTCCCATGACCCTTCCCCCCCACCCCCTCGCATCCCACGACTCAATTTCCCTCCCCCGTAAACTTAGCGGTCCTCGCCGGGAGAAGAACAACTCGAAAAAACGCTCGAAAAGTTCGAAAATCTCGAACTTAAAATGCCCAAAAATCGATCTTAAAGCGCCCCAAAAATCGCACCAAACTTGAGTAAAATGACAAATAATCACTCTCCTACTCGAGATCCGGAAAAAAATTGCACCAAACGTTCGATTTTCTAGGGCAGCTGTTCGAAGTTCGAAGTTAGATTTTCGATTTTACGGGTTGTTGTGGCGGGGAGGGCCGGCTGGGGGTAGGGGAGAGGGGGCTTCGCGAGCGGGAAGGGGAGGGGAGGGTTCGCGCAGCAGGGAAAGGGGAAGGGGAGGGGGTTCGCGACGAGGGAAGGGGGAGGGGGTTTGCGCGACAAGGGAAGGGGGGGGAGGTGGTGGTGACGGGGGAAGGGGGGGGGGGGAGGGATCGGCGGGGGAGGGGAGGTGGTGGGGGGAAGGGGAAGGGGAAGGGGAGGGGGAGGGAGTCAGCGGGGGAAGAGGAGGGTTAGGGGGTGGTGGTGCAGTGGGGTAAGGGGTGGTTAGGGTTAGGGCCCAAGTTAGTGGTTAGGGTTATGACCCAAGTTAGTGAATTAGATTAGGGTTAGGATTAGGGTTTGATTTAGGTTAGTTAATTAAGGTTAGGGGAGGATTATGGCCTAATGACTAACGGAAGTCTAACACCGTTAGTCAAAAGGGTAAGTCGATGTATTTTTTGAAAGGTGGGGCATATATGGTGAATTTCAAAAGTTAAAAGGGTATATGGTGCAAAAAAAAATTTGTCAAGGGTATATGGTGAAAAAACCGATATAAATATCCTCCAACAACAAATAGGAACCACGTCGCAAACATTTTGTATTTGGACACCTTCTTTTCTGGTAAAGTCTTTTAAAGCCTTTTAATTTGTCTGTTAGGTGTTGATGTTTCTTCATGATTATCACCATATTGGGCTTAACTCACAATAATTATTAACGGTTTCATTTACGTATCTTTAAACTATTGTGATACACTTTATTTTTACAAAAAAACTAGTTCTTGTCCCGGGCGATACCCCCGGATGATTTACCAACGTGCATTTGAAGTCATCATATATAGAAATATTATCTTGTCTTTAAATGATTTCCCCCCCCACAAAGATCAACATGAGTATTGTAGTGTAGTTGATTAGTGCATTAGCATATCAAATGAGAGGTCATGGGTTCGAGTCTTGAAATACACTTTTTTATTGTTTAATGTCTCATTTGATTGTGTGGAGGAGGGGAGAGTACATGTTGCAGCATGACATTTGTTTGTCTTGGGTTTTAGATATATATATATATATATATATATATATATATATATAGATATAATAAAATTCATTTGATGTATAATTTGCTTGTTTAAGGTTCTTTTTTATATCACCTTTTGAGGTAAGTTTGTGTCATATTGTAAATTAAATTTTCTTTTATTTTGATCATGAGAGTTAGATTATTTTGATAAATGTTAAATAGAGGTGATCATTGGTGATTGGGATTTGGCCTAATAAAGTGGCCCATTTCGAGCCAAAGTCTCAGGCCAAGTCTTAGGCCAACTTTTTCGTGCTCAAAACGTTCTATTTTTAGATCGGAATAAAATTTAACCTAAATTTCCGTATTCAGGTTGTCTATGGTGAGTCCTTTTTGCCAAAAAAAAATCGGGCCATGCCGAGCCTGAATAGCGGGCCAAAATATTATGTCCAAAACCCGCTAAGTTTTCGGTTGGACTAACCCGGATCAATGTTGATCACCTCTAATGTTAAAATGGGATGCAATGTCCTACTGTTGAAATTTTACATTTACCTTTTTCTTTATGATTTTGGGAATGCAAGATTGAATGTATGTTATTTTTCTATATAAAAAAAGCCTAAATTTAGTTATAATACTACTACATCTTTTTTTTTACATTAGTTATTATAATGAAAGTTACACTTTATAACATAGTAACATGTTAAATGAGATGCCAACTTTTTTTTTTTTTTTTTTTTTTGAAGGGAAATGAGATGCGATGCCAACTTTGTAGCTCATCATTTAGCAAGGCTAGTTCCATTTGGTATTGAACAAATTTGGGAAAACCACTCTCCCTCGGAGGTGGCACCCTATGTACTCATGGATAATTATATATCTTTGGATTAATCTAACTTGCTTTTCCCCTCAAAAAAAAAAACTTATAACTACTTCTCTTTTATATTTATTATTTTTAACATAATGACTTTTTTTTCTTCATAAATCACATATACTAACATTAGGTAATAGGTACACATTAAATTAAGTGTGGATCAAGTCCATATAAGTTTTTTAGAATGGAGGATGGAAATGCAATCCGTACTAACTACTCACTATTAATATTATTGAGTATTGAGTTCAAAAGTGGAAGGAGAGATTGTAATTTAAGTAATAATGATGTAATCGATATTAACTTTACAAGTAGTCTATTAGTAATATTACCACTCTACAACTCATCATGTTGTGATGTTGTCTATAGTCTACACCTAGATGCACCGAAGCTTATAGACAAAAATGACCCACACGCATTATATTGCATGGTGGATGTATTAACTTATAAATTAAGTAATTATTATGTGGCTAAACAAGGTGAAGTTTCTTTTGGAACTTTCTAAGTGAAAGGCGAAAGCTCACAATGGTGACTGATGTCTGATCACTGATGAATACTAGCATACACAGTTTATTTCACAAGAAGGAAAATGTATAAAATAAAGAAAATTTCATATTTTAATCTCCTTGAATCTGGAAAATAAGATCATAGGAACTTTGCGTTGAGAAACACTCCAGGGGACCAAAAGCTTTAAAGCTTTGTACTCGATCATAGTAACAAACAATCTGGAGTGAGTAGTCAAAAAAGTTTGCCTAGATTCAAGGAAAAACTATGTTAGTCCATCTAATAGAAAATTTAAAATTGATACATTGATATATACAACTATACTCCTTCTGTATTTTTTGTTCTTCCTATTATAAGGCAAAAAAAAAAAATTAGCATAAACTTTTTTTTAAAGTGTACTAAGCATAAACTAATTGTTAATAATTACATGGAAAAATATATGTAATAATAATTATTGTAAGTCATTAGGGTAGCATATAATAAAATCAAATTTAACTTTTAATCATCTTGTAATAGAAAGAATATACTCTATATATTGGTGCATAAATTCTTGTCATAGTATGGATCATCCCTCGTAATAATTAAGGCATGATATTACTTAAAATTACTATATAATGATTAGATTATCATCATACTCTTTTGTCACCAAATTTGAAAAATGATACTCCATTCATTTCTTTTTGATCTACGCACTTCAAACTTTGATATTATTACATACTTTATTTTGACCATTATTTGTGGTTTGCACATAAGAAAAAACATAGTCTTGTTGAATCTTGTTAGATTTGTCTCAATATATGTTTTCAAAATATCAACTTTTTATAATTATTACTTATTCATAATTAAAGATTAATAATAGTCAAATTTGTACATTAATTGACAAATGTGAAAGTTAAATTGTGTAGGTTATAAGAAAAAGTGGTAACACTTCATAAGGTAAACTCAATCAGCAGCCAGATTGTTTCAAAAAAGTGACAAATTTTTGGATATTCTAATATATATAACATTTATTCCTTACCCAAAAATAGAATTATGATCAACTTTCCACTAACATGAATATTATTAAAAAAACAGAGGTAACATATATGATATTGGTTTATTTTTTCTAACTTATCTAAACACTTCCTTAGTTTTTTAATACACTAGAGCTCATAATAACTATAAAATTTTCTTTTTACATTACCATGCTAGCTAATTGATAATTAAATACTATTTTCATGGTTCATAATTGATGTATCCAACTTCTTTTCCTCAATTAATCCCGAATTGTTGGAATTAAAGATGGAAAAATGGGGAAGAAAAGGGGCGCCCGATTGGATCAGGCGCAGGCCGCCCGATTGGATCAGGCGCAGGCCGCCCGATCGGGCGGGCGACTCGTTGTCGCTGTTGGTGCCCGTTCGGACGGGGTTCGCCCAACCCGATCGGGCGACCGTTGTAAGTCTTGGCTGTTTCGTCGCGGGCCCGATCGGGCGGGGCTTGTCCGACCCAATCGGGCGAAGGCCAAGATGTCCGTTTTTCAGATCTTTTCATTATTTCCTTGGATCCCTTCTGTAACCTCCCCTTAATTACGTGGTTTAAGGATGGTTATCATCCTTATAATGGTGATTTATCCTATTCCATAATTCTTATTGATGATGGGAGTTTTTATTCTTCATTATCTTGTGTTTAATTGTGTTGATTATGATCATTGGATCCCTTGGAGTCCTTTGATTTGTTTGGGATGTTACTTTTCTTTCTCTACTCCTATAAATATGATTCATTTTCTGATTTTGTGGGATATTATCTTTCATTCTCTCTTCTTCCTTTCTTCATCTCTTTTGGGCATAACCGCATAAGTTCTAGTGACTCCATCTCACACCCAAGAGTGCCATTGTGTGTTGAGATCTAGTTGTGTAAACCTTAGGGAACGAATCGGTGATTTCAATTGTGCACCCCGGTTGCACCGAATCTCGTTTTCAAGGCAGTGGTTTGTTTACCAAGGCACAACAAGTTCTTAATATTTGTTCATATCTTGTTCTTCATTCTTGCCTTGAAAACACTTAGATACAACAATTTGAAAACGAGATATTATGTCGATTGTTTTGGCTAATACAATGTTGAACAAGACTCTTCCCGACATCTCTAAGTTGGAGCCTCTTGATGGCAAGAACTATAAGAGATGGTCACAAAAATTGTTGATCTTTTTTGAGCAACTTGAAATTAATTATGTCCTCTATGAGGATGTGATTGAAGCAAGCAAGGCGGTAGCCCCGGATGCCTCCCTTTCGGCGGAGGACCTCAAGAAAGCGGCCGATGCATTGACCAATAAGGAGAAAGACAACAAGCTTGTTCGAGCTCATATCATCCATCATGTGAGTGGAATTTTATTTGATCTCCTTATCACTAATCAATCAAGCAAGTCCATTTGGGACACTTTGCAAAAGAAGTATGGTGCCGATGATGCCGGTAAGAAAAAATATGTTGTTAACAATGGATTAACTTCAAGACGACGGATGACAAATCCATCATGGATTTAGTTCATGACTATGAGAACATTGTCACTAATATCCTTGGTGAAGGGATGAAAATGTGTGAAACTCTTCAAGCTAATGTGCTTTTTGGAGAAATTCCCACCTTCATGGAATGACTACCGGAACTCTTTGAAGCACAAGAAGAAGGACATGAACCTTCAAGAGCTTATTGGTCACATGAGGACCGAGGAGGCCAACCGCCTCAAAGATAAGTTTGATTCTCTCTCTTTGAATTTTTTGGTTGAATCTAGTGATCCTATGGCTAGAAACAGGTTCAAAGGTAAGAAGAAGAATAATGGGAATAAAGGGAACTTCACTTTTAACAACAAGATTCAAAAGACCAAAGGAGCATGCTATGTGTGTGGAAAGATAGGACACAAGGCCTATCAATGTGTCCACCGCAAGAACAACTCCCATGGTGCGTGCCTCCCAAGCCAATCTTGTTGAAAAGGATGATGTGATAGCCGCGGTGGTAGGTGAAGCCAACTTGGTGGAAAACAAGGTGGAATGGATCTTGGACACGGGAGCATCAAGACATATTTGTGCTAACAAGGCTCTTATGATGGACTTTGAAGATGCTACCAATGGAGACCATGTTTACATGGGAAATAGTAGCACCGCGGGAGTTCTTGGCAAAGGGAAGGTCCATCTTAAATTCACTTCCGGAAAAACTTTGTTTTTGAATAATGTCTTGTATATTCCCTCCCTTAGGAGGAATCTTGTTTCGGGTGCCCTTCTCAACAAAGCCGGTTTAAAGCTTGTCTTTGAGGTGAACAAGATTGTTATCACTAAGAATGGAGACTTTGTTGGGAAAGGTTACCTTAGTGGAGGATTATTTGTGATGAATGTTATGAATAATAATGAAAGTATTTCCTTTGCTTATATTGTTGAGTCTATGGATGTTTGGCACAATCGATTAGGACATTTAAATGTTTCTTATATGAAAAAACTAAAGGACATGGACTTAATTTCTTTTGACCAAATTGACAAAGCCTCGAAATGTCATATTTGTGTTGAGGCCAACCATACTAAGAAACCATTCAAGCAAGTTGTATCAAGAAGTACTAAATTGCTAGAGTCGATTCACTCGGATTTAGCGGACTTTAAAAATTGCACTACTAGTAAAGGAGGGAAAAATTACTATATAACTTTTGTTGATGATTTTTCAAGGTTCACTAAAGTTTACCTTTTGAAAACTAAGGATGATGCCGAAAGTGCATTTTTAAAGTATAAAGCCGAGGTTGAAAATCAACTTGATCTTAAGATTAAAAGGGTTAGAACCGATAGAGGTGGTGAATATGGAAAATGGACTTTAAAAGAATTTTGTGAAGCCAATGGAATCATCCATGAGCTAAGCTCCCCTTACACTCCACAACAAAATGGTATTGCCGAAAGGAAAAATAGATCTTCAAAAGAAACTATGAATGCAATGCTTTTAAGTTCTGGATTATCCGACAACATGTGGAGAGAGGCGGTTCTATCCGCTTGTTATGTACTCAATAGAGTGCCCCATAAGAAGTTAGATAAAATACCTTATGAACTTTGGAAAGGCTATAAACCTAACATGAGTATTTTGAAAGTGTTGGGGTGCTTAGCTAAGGTTGCTTTTCCAGATTTTAAGAAAACTACTATTGGGTGTAAAACTTTTGATTGTGTGTTTATTAATTATGCTCATAATAGTGTCGCATATAGATTCATGCTTTTGAGTGATTATTCTATTTGTGAATCTAGAGATGCAGTTTTCTTTGAGCATACTTTCCCTTTGAAATCATCATCATCATCTTTGCATATGAATGAGTCAAGTGTTGATGTGTCATTGGATGTTTCTTTGCCGAGTTCTAGTGCTCCTCCTCCTCCTCCTTTGGTAGTGGAAAGAGTCCAACCTAGGAAGAGTAAGAGGGTTAGAGTAGAGACTACCTTTGGACCAAATTTCTTGACCACTTTTATTGTTGAGAATTTTGATGTGAATTGTTTGAGTGAAAATGTTGTTTCTTTGTTTCTCTTAGAAGAAGACCCAAAGACTTATAGTGAAGCTATGAAATTCATAAATGTTAGTTTTTGAAAAGAGGCTATTAAAAGTGAATTAGATTCTATCATGTCTAATCTTACTTGGGACTTATGTGATTTACCTAAAGGGTCTAAACCCATAAGTTGTAAATGGATCTTTACTAAGAAGAAGAAACCCGATGGCTCTATTGATAAGTTTAAGGCTAGACTTGTTATTAGAGGTTTCACTCAAAAAGAGGGAATATACTTTTTTCATACCTACTCACCCGTGACTTAGATTGCCACCATTAGGACTTTGGTTGCTTTAGCGGCGATTCATGACTTAGTGGTTCATCAAATGGATGTTAAAACGGCTTTTCTTAATGGTGATCTTGATGAAGAGATTTATATGACTCAACCGGAAGGTTTTGTGGTTAAGGGTCAAGAACACAAGGTGTGTAGGCTTAGGAAGTCTTTATATGGTTTGAAACAAGCTCCTAAGCAATGGTATGAAAAGTTTGATAGTACTATTAGGAGTGATGATTTTGTGAATAATTCTTCGGACTCTTGTATATATTCTAAAGTGTTGGATTCCTCTTGTGTTATTATTTGTCTCTATGCTGATGACATGTTTATTATTGGTACTAACCTTGAGGTTGTAAATTACACTAAAGATTTTCTCTCTACTAAGTGTGGAATGAACACTAGTACATAATTATCGATTTGCGTCGGACCTGGGACCATCATTTGCGTCGGACAATGGTCCGACGGCACAGGTCTCGACGCAAATCGAGATATATGATCTGCGTCGGATGAGGAAACGACGCAGATGAAGAGCTATCTGCGTCGGACTTACACGATGTCCAACGCACATGACCCGTGAACCCCAACCATTTTTTAGCTTTTTGCGTCGCATGAATCACTATGTGCGACGCAAATCATGTATTTTTTGTTAAAAAAAATGAATTTGCGTCGCATCTGTCACTATGTGCGACGCAAATCATGCCTTTTTTATTAAAAAAAAAATTGTCTGCGTCAAACATCAAGATCTAAAACCTCAATTTAAATTTACAAACAAAATGAAAAACTAATAGCATGAATCACTCGCATGTATTAAAAACAAAAGTTGTATTGCAGTATGTATTGCAAACAAAATGAAAAACTTAAATTTACAGTATGTATTGCAAACAAAAGTTGTATTGCAGAAAATCTAAAACCTAACATTGAATCACTCGCATCCCTCTTGTTGCTGCTGCTACTTCTCTGTTTTGCGGAGCTATACTACTGTCGCCGGTACTGCTGCTGCTCTGTGTGGCTGCTGCCGCCGGTATCGCTGCTATTCTCATCCGCCGCTGATGTGTTCATTATTCATCGATTATTTACTCTAATCCCCTTAGTTTTGATAGTCGATTTAGGCTCTTTCGAGCCCTTTTCTTGTGGATTTGATGTGTTTGGAGTTCTTGTCGTGTTTTGCAGGTTTTGATGCGGATTTGGTACTCTGTACCTTTATCGGAGTCGCAACACGGAAGTCCAGCAGTCACACAAGGTCCAAGGCGTATCCGGAAGACCGCATGAGCATTTTGGTTGGATTCCACGAAGAAAAAGACAAGTAAATACCTTCGCCCGGTCGACCGGGCGGAGTGGCCCTACCGGGCGAACTTCAACACTTGGGATTTTTCATCCTTTATTTCGCCCGGTCAACCGGGCGATCAGACGAAGAAAAACGCTTACGCGCCCGACCGGGCGGATTTCGCCCGGTTGACCGGGCGGAATTTTTCCTTCGTCGTAAGTCTGCGATCACCGTCGCCCGACCGGGCGGATTTCGCCCGGTCGACCGGGCGGACTCTCAGGACGCGATTTTTCGATTTTTTTAACCGGTTTTGTATTTAGTATAAATAGGTTTTTAGTATTTTCGTGGAACGGATCTGATTTTTCTACGTTTTTAGGGCCAAACACTTAGTTTATTCTCTCTACTTTTGTTGAACTTTTACATTGGAAGATTATATAGATTGTCGATTTCCCTTTTCATTGTTCTTCAATCATTCGGTATTCTTCTTTACTTTCTTTAATTTAATGAATTCTTTTACTTTGATCCTGTTTATTGAGTTCTTTGTTATAATGAGTGAGTAGTCTATTTCTAGGGTTTAGAGAGGGAAGCCATGTTTATACCTTTTTGATTGTGGTTTGATGTTCTTCAATAATTGGATTGAATTAAAATAATTCCTATTGATTTGTTATACTTGTTTAATTCATGTAATTGCGCAATATCATGAGTTATGTTTAGCTAATAAGAATTAGAATCGAAAGATCATATTCATTAGAGGCTTGTTACAATAGGTAGATTTGATTATGTTGAGCGACCGTACTGGCATATGTTAATCTAGGAGTTGTTAATGCCTGACCAAGGATTAGCGAAATACTTCGTTTATTCGAACCTCAATCCAAGTGTTGTTGAACTATATTATATTGATTAAACTGGTATAAGCATGGTGGACCGATCGATTGCCCTAGGTTTTTAATTATTTGATAAATTCTCATTTTTCTGCGTTCTAGTTTACTCTAGCTTAGTTATTAATTCCTCAATTATTTTTCCTCTCTGGAAGTAGTTAGATAATTGAACATAAATCTGTAGAACTCCTCTCCCTGTGGATCGACCCGTATTTGCCAGTTTCTGCCAAACAGACACCGTGCACTTGCGGTATATTTTAAAACCCATCAAGTTTTTGGCGCCGTTGCCGGGGAGACGGCTAGTTTCTATAGCTTTTTGATTAATTATTTGACTATTTCTGCTGTCTCATTGGAACTTCAAGTTCCAATTGAGGCCATCTTACTGCACATTTTTCTTTGTTTCTTTTATGCCCAGGTCTAAAAGAACAGGTTCTCCGATTGAGATCGATCCTGATCTTGAGAAAACCATCCGGCAGCTCAAGAAGACACAAAAGAAGAAAAAGCAGTCTGCTAATCAGAAAAAAACCACGGAAGAACCAACTGAACCAATTATGCCTCCTAAGTCGCTGAAATCTTATGGGGTACCTTCTCCTGGCAATGTTCCCACAGGTCCTACTATGCCTGATATACAAGCAGTCAACTTCGAAATCAAGCCTGGCCTCATCAACATGATCCAGCAGAATCAATTTGGTGGCCATCCATCTGAAGACCCTGCAAATCATTTACAACGGTTTCAACAGCTTTGTCGTACCGTTAAGCACCAAGGGGTCACTCCTGATCAGTTGAAGGTTATGGTCTTTGAATTTTCACTAAAGGACAAGGCACAGAAGTGGCTGAATGATGTTAATGAAACTGAGTGGAGTGCTATATCTGAAGCATTCCTGAAAGAGTACTACCCTCCCACCAAAACCGAAATAAGACACAAGCTTGCCACCTTCCAACAAGAACCTGATGAAACACTGAAGGAAGCATGGAATAGGTTTAAGGATCTGCAGAGAGAATGCCCACACCACAATCTGGATAAGTGGTTCATCACCCAAGCATTCTACAATGGTCTACAACCTCATATCAAGAGCACGATTGATTCATCTGCAGGGGGTGTCTTCCTAGATAAGGGGGTAGATGAAGGATACGATTTTCTGGCCAACTTAGCAGCGAATGATCATAGCTCCTCCAGGACTACTACCAAGAAGAAGTTGGATGCTGATGCATATGCTTTGTTGTCCTCACAAGTAGCACGATTGAGCATGAAGATGGACTCATTGAAATCTTCGCGATCCACTACTCCTCCCATGAGTATTAATGCGATGTCCTCCATGGCTCCTATTACTTCCTCCTTTTGTGAAGTGTGTGGTATTCAAGGTCACTTTGGTCATGATTGTTCCTACGGTCAACCCGATCCTAATCGATGGAGCATGCCAATGCTTTTCGGCGAGACCACACAACCCCTATTCCAACACTTACAACCCGGGTTGGAGAGATCACCCCAATTTCTCCTATAAGAGCCACAATGTTCAAAATCCTCAACCTCCACCACAATCTTCCTACCCACCACCACATCAAAACCCACCACAACATGCTTGCTAGACCGCCATATTATCAAGGGGCTCCTCGGAACCCCCTCCCGGTTTCAATAGGCCTTCACCCCAAGGCTATCGGCAAAAGCTCCTCATAATAACGGCTCTCAAGAACCTACTATGTCTCGATCTAATGAAAATGATGGTTTCTATGCGAAAAAATCATGAGGAGAGCATCAAGGAGTCGAAGAACACCACCAAGCATTTGGAGACTCAACTTGCTCGGGTGGTCGGAAACAATGCACAAAGGCAACCAGGTCATCTCGCCGGGGCAACCAATTCCTAAAGAAACCGCTAATCTTGTCACTCTTCGAAGCGGTACACAATATGATGCGCCACCTATGCCTACCGATGATTCAATACCTCCGAGTTCGAATGATGATGTGGATGACAATGAAGGTGAGGATAGCTCCGAGACCGAAGTTGAGCGCGGGAAAGTGGATGACGCAGAGAAACGCAAGGAGAAGGTTACTGATTCTCCTACTCCACCACTACCTTTCCCCCATAGGATGCAAAAATCAAAGGTCGATCAACAACTTGGTAAATTTATGTCTATGGTCAAAAATCTTGAGGTAACAGTTCCTTTCACTGATTTAATTTCTCAAGTACCTGTGTATGCCAAGTTTCTGAAAGATATGATAACCAAAAAGAAAGATTTTGGTGGAATAGATAGGGTTGCTTTAACTGAAGAATGCAGTGCTGTTTTGCAAAATAAAATCCCACCCAAATTAAAAGATCCTGGTAGTTTTTCCATCCCCTGTCATGTGGGTGCTCTGTTTATAGATAAGGCTTTGTGTGATCTAGGTGCTAGTGTATCTGTTATGCCTTTATCTGTCTGTAATAAACTGAACTTGGGTGCTTTAAAGTGCACACAGATTACTTTACAGATGGCTGATCGATCTGTGAAGTATCTTTGGGTATTTTAGAGGATGTCCCTGTTAGAGTTGGAAAATTTTATATTCCTGTGGACTTTGTAGTACTTGATATGGAAGAAGATAGTCAAATTCCCATTATTTTGGGTAGACCTTTTCTATGTACTGCTGGTGCTGTTATTGATGTAAAATCTGGCTCTCTGACTTTGAGTGTTGGTGATGATACTATTACTTTTCAGTTAACCAATGCTATTAAGTCCCCTATGCTTGAGCACACATGTTGCAGGATTGACATACTCGATGAGATCTCTGGAGTTAGTTTTTCACAATTTCTGTCTGATGAATTATTGGAGACAAGTCTTGATCTCACTGATGATCTTGACATTGATACGGTAGCAGATTGTAAGGTAATGGAGACTATTTGCTCTACTTCCGAACCACAGGTAAAGAAGTTAGAACTTAAACCTTTACCTTCTCATCTCAAATATGCATTTCTTGATGATGCTGAGGAATGTCCTGTGATTGTCAGTACTAAACTCACAGATAGCCAGCTTTCACAACGTCTTACAGTGCTTCGCATGCACAAGAAGGCTATTGGGTATAGTATTGATGATCTAAAGGGCATTAGTCCTGATTTCTGCATGCATAGAATTAATTTGGAAGAAAATCACCGCCCTTGCATACAACCTCAAAGACGTTTGAATCCTAATATGCAAGAGGTGGTGAAAAAGGAAATTATGAAACTACTTGACGCGGGCATCATCTACCCCATCTCAGATTCTAAGTGGGTGAGCCCGGTTCAAGTTGTTCCTAAAAAGGGAGGGACTACTGTTGTTAAGAATGATAAGGATGAACTAATTCCTACTCGTACTGTTACAGGTTGGCGGATGTGTATTGACTATCGCAGATTAAACATTGCCACTCTGAAAGATCATTTCTCTCTCCCTTTTATTGATCAGATGTTAGAAAGATTAGCAAAACATAACTTTTTCTGTTATTTGGATGGATATTCAGGTTTCTTTCAGATTCCTATTCACCCAGCTGATCAGGAGAAGACGACGTTCACTTGCCCCTATGGCACTTTTGCATATCGCAGAATGCCATTTGGTTTGTGGTAACGCCCGCCACATTTCGAGATGTATGATGGCCATTTTTTCGATTTCATTGAAAATATCATGGAGGTATTTATGGATGATTTTAGTGTTTATGGTTCTGACTTTGATGTGTGTTTGCGTAATCTCTCTCAAATTCTGAAACGTTGTTCTGAGGTTAATCTGGTTCTTAATTGGGAAAAGTGCCACTTTATGGTGAATGATGGAGTGGTACTTGGACATCTCATATCTGAGCGTGGCATCCAGGTGGACAGAGCAAAAATTGAGGTGATTGAGAAACTTCCTCCTCCTGTGAATGTCAAGGGAGTAAGGAGTTTTTTGGGTCACGCGGGTTTCTATCGCAGATTTATAAAAGACTTTTCAAAAATCGCGAAACCCCTTACTCAATTGTTGCTCAAGGATGCCACCTTTGATTTTACTGATGCGTGTGTGGAGTCTTTTGACAGGATATAGGAAGCATTGATCACTGCCCCTATCATACAACCTCCAGACTGGAGTCTTCCTTTCGAGATCATGTGTGATGCTAGCGATTATGCGGTTGGTGCTGTGCTTGGTCAACGGAAAAACAAAGTCCTCCATGCCATCTACTATGCCAGCAAGACCTTAGATGAGGCCCAGGTCAATTATGCTACTACAGAGAAAGAGTTGTTAGCCATTGTGTATGCTCTTGACAAGTTTCGGACCTACCTCATAGGTTCGAAAGTGATTGTTCATACTGACCATGCTGCGCTAAAGTATCTCTTGGCCAAGAAGGAGGCCAAACCACGACTTATACGATGGATATTGTTACTACAAGAGTTTGATCTGGAGATCCGTGACAAGAAGGGTGCTGAGAATGTAGTTGCAGATCATCTCTCCCGGTTGAGGTTTGAGTCAAGTGCTGACGGTCCCATAGATGATGCTTTTCCAGATGACCATCTTTTCACTGTGTCTACTCAATCTCCATGGTATGCTGATTTTGCTAATTATTGTGTTAGTGGTTCTCATCCTCCTGATTTGACATACCAACAGCGCAAGAAGTTCTATCACGATGCCAAGCATTATTTTTGGGATGACCCCCTCTTATACAAGAAGTGTTCAGATGGCTTGTTCCGACGATGTATAGCTGATTGGGAGATAGTTGGCATTCTCCAACATTGTCATAGTATGCCTTGCAGTGGACATCTGGGCTCACAAGCCACCGCCTATAGAGTTCTCCAGAGTGGTTTTTATTGGCCTACCATTTTTAAAGATGCTCGTATTTTTTGTCTCTCTTGTGATGAATGTCAACGAACGGGTAATATTTCAAAGAGGCAGGAGATGCCCCAGATGGGTATTTTGGAGATTGAACCTTTTGATGTATGGGGTATTGATTTCATGGGACCTTTCCCTTCTTCTTGTGGGAACAGGTATATCTTGGTTCTTTGTGGACTATGTGACTAAGTGGGTTGAAGCTGTGGCTTCCATTACCAATGATTCTAAGGTAGTCATGAAGCTCTTCAAGAAGGTCATTTTCCCTCGATTCGGAGTCCCGAGAGTCTTGATCAGTGATGGGGGATCCCACTTTCACCAGCGCACTTTCAAAGCTTTACTGAAGAGATATGGAGTCACTCACAAAGTTGGTTTAGCCTATCATCCTCAGACTAGTGGTCAAGTTGAAGTCTCCAATCGTCAGATCAAGCGCATTTTGGAGAAGGTAGTCAACAGGTCAAGGAAGGATTGGTCACAAAAATTAGATGATACTCTGTGGGCTCTGAGAACTGCTTTTAAGACACCTCTAGGAACCACCCCATATCGATTAGTCTATGGCAAAGCTTGTCATTTACCAGTTGAAATGGAGTATCTCTCAGCTTGGGCAGTTAAAGAAATTAATTTGGATTTGGAAGCTGCAGGGGAAGCAAGACTTCTTCAACTGAATGAGTTAGATGAACTTCGACTGGAAGCATATGAAAACCACAAACTCTACAAGGAGCAAACCAAACGCTTTCATGACAAGATGATTGTAAAGCGGGAGTTTCATGTTGGTGACAAAGTCCTATTATACAACTCTAGACTGAGGCTTTTTCCTGGAAAGCTTAAGTCAAAATGGTCTGGACCTTTTGTCGTCACTGACGTGAAAACACATGGAGCTATTGAAGTAGCCAATGCAGCTGGAACGAAGTTCAAAGTGAATGGGCAGCGTCTGAAACTGTACCATGAGGGCGCCTTCATCGGCCAAGTAGAGGTCATGTACCTAGACACTCCTTGATTTTGAGAAGAAGTACTAAGGTCGTGCGGGACCATCTAAACCAGCGCTTTGCGGGAGGCAACCCGTCTTTTCTTTTCTTCTTTGTTAGTTTCGATTTTTGTTTTCTTTTGATTTTTTTTTAGTTAGTTTACTTTCTTAGTGTGGTGAGGGAGAGTGTGCTGATATTTGGACGAGTCTAGTGTGTGCAGGAGGCAAATTTACGGACTTGGGAAAATTTTGACGGAAAAAGCAAAAAATTGAAATCGCCCGGTCAACCGGGCGAGCTCGCCCGACCGGGCGCGCAACCACTTTTTCAGCAGAGTGAGAAAAACGAGAGAAAAAAAGTGACGTAGTTTTCGCCCGTCGGCGGCGGGCGAAGCCGCCCGACCGGGCGCGCAAGCGTGTTTTGGGTTACATTGCCCGGTCAACCGGGCGAAACAAATATGAAAAATCTGGAAACCGCCCGACCGGGCGGATTTCGCCCGGTCGACCGGGCGGAATTTCCTTCGCTTGCGATTGCCCAGCTTCGAGAAGACCGCAGAAATCCGAAAAAAAAAGATTTCGCCCGGTCGACCGGGCGGATCGGCCCGACCGGGCGGATACCCCGACAACTTCTTTAGGGACTCGATTTCACCCTCCTTTTCATTCTTTCTTTTTCCTTCTCTCACAACTTCATCTTCTCCAAAACCCTTGTTTTCTCTCTCCTCACTACCTCCATCTCCATACCTTCTCCTACCTCTCTTCTCTCACCAATCTCATCCCTTCCTTCAAATTTTCTTCACTTTTCTTCATCTTTCTCAAAAAAAAAAAAAAAAGACAAATTCAGAAAATCTCCATCTTTTCTCTCTCTCACTTCCATTCACCTTCCTATCAAATTCAAGCATGTCAAGGCCAAGCAAGAGGCGGCAAAATTCACGAGGGGAATCAAGCACTCGCATCCCACCGGATTCCAACTTCCCCGAGGTAATCTTCAAATCTTTAGAACAAAAAGAACAGTTTCAGAAATTGAAACATAGAAATATTGTTCCTACTCGATTTGTTGATTCTCAATCTCTACATACATTGGGAATATTTAATGATACAAAGACTTTATTTGAGAAATTGGGTTTGGGTACTATGTTTGGCATGTTTTTCTGGACCTATAGGCACCTAACCCTCGAATTTCTGAGTTCCCTAGAAGTAGGGAATAAAAATCAGGTGCTTCATTTTCGCCTCATGAATGAGGATAGGAAATTAACATTGAGCCAACTAGCTGCTATCTTTGGCCTACCCCTAACTGGGGAACATCGTCACCCCCCAGAACTTCGCATAAACACACTTTGGACGGCCTTTACGGGTGAAGATGAGGTCAACACCCAACATATGTCCGATCATTTGCACCTTCCCGAGTCTTCGCTACTTGCGGCGATTTCGGGATGCACACTTTTTGGGCGAGCCGAGCCCCACTCTCGTCAAAAACAGGGAGATTTTTCCGATGGGGAGCTATTTGTTTCCCGAGCTTGACTATGCTTTGTGCTCCGCCATATTTGTTTGTCTCCCAGCTCAAACGGACCGCCACTAGCTTGCCCTCGCCCAATTTGAGGATGGTAGTGTCGAGGGGACAACCTATTGTTGTAGGTGGACTTATAACTGCTATTCTTTGTTCACTTTGGTTTTGTGCTCGATGTTAACAATGCGGTAGTTGGCCTGCGAGAGATTGGCATCGATTACATGATCAATGCCAAGTGGATCACTGCCCAGTCGGCCAACAAGTTTAGGTGGTACATTGCCAAGAAGGAGTCCATCCTTCTTCCTGACCGCGCCCAGACCCGCCTTGAGCCTGGAGTAGGTTCCTACCTACTTCCTTTGCGGGGTCAGGAGCCCATTGCTCGACGACCCTTGAGGACCTACCATAGGCAGTCGGTGGGGGAAGCCTCTTCCTCCGCTCCTGAAGACCCTATGATGGCCGCCCTTACTCGCATCGAGCAGGGACGGCGAGTCCCCTTACCTCACGAGATGGGCCGTCTTGAGTTGGGTCAGGCCACCATTCAGACCCACCTGACCTCCTTGGACACCACGGTTAACCACCGTGGAGTCCGACATGCACCATGCCCTCTACCCCATCTACCATGATTATTACCACCGGGGGCTTATCGCCCATGACCATACCCATCCGTCTTGGTATACGCCACACGTACCTGACCCCACTGACCATATGGGGGAGGATGCCTTTGGCAATGCTGTTTTTGGTGCTGCAGGTACTTCTGGAGGCGGTTTTACTGCTGATATGTCTGACGATGTGACATGAGTCCTCTCTTCTTCCCTCTTGCTGCAATGAGGTCATTGCCGCGTTCAGCTTGGGGGGAGATTTGCTGTAAGTACACCCTCTCTCTTTATTGCTTTTTAGTGTAGTCAGTTTAGTTAGTCTGTTTGTCCTAGTTTAGTTTCATTGTAAAAAAAAAAAAAAAAAAAAATCATATATTGCTGAAAAAATACCAAAAATACGAATTGACTGGAATGGTATGATCGCTTCTCCGTGCCCCGTGATATTCTTTGAAAATGTATTTGGGCTCTTTATCTGGATAGTTGGGTATTTGTGATTGTGATGCTGGAATGTGAACTCTAAAGGCCATGACCCTCAATGAGTTTTGATAATAAAGCGCTTATCTTGACTGCATACTTGATCTGGTTAGACTGTGAGGATTCATTTTTGCCAATGGATTCATTTCTATATCCATTCTGTTTTTCTTGTGTGTTAGTTCCTCATTAGCTGACTGATCTTGACTTTGACATCGTACGCATTGAGATCTGATGACTTGTGGCAATTGCTGTGATAGAGGCGTTCTTTTGTCTCGCTTTTTTGAACCTTAAAGTGATTTTCATGATATACTTTTATCCTCCTTAGCCCCGCTGAGCCTAATGACTTGTTTCATGTTACTTAACCTCATTACATGCCCATACCTCTGTTTTGATACTAATCCCAAGCCTAGCTTGGGGAGCATATGGTTGAGTTAGCATCTGAGATAGTTTTTATGAGTTACTTTGGATGGAAACGATTGTCTTAAGGTACAAAAATTGAGAAAAAGAAAAGAATGAGCAAAATGAAATACATGTGATTATGGGATTAAAAAAATGCAAAGAGAAAGAAAAAAAAGAAAAAATTGAAAAAGAAGAAACGAAAAAAAAAAAATCAAAAATTCTTTCTTTTCCAAGTGCTTGCAAAGAAAAAAAAAAAAATTTCAATCACGCTGTTTCTAGAATGAGTTCATCGCAGATTTGGTGATTTATAGAATTGGGAAATTATTATTGGCTATATCCAGGTGGATACTTCTAATAACTTGTGCTCCCCTATTCTTGGTTTTCTCCACCACATTTCCCATACATAATCCATACCCATACCTAAGCCCCATTACAACCCCGAAAAAGTCCTCTTGAGCTTGCGCTTATATTGTCTATCGGATTGATGTGGTCAGTTTGTCAAAGTTAAAGAGTACGTTCGCTACTTGAGTCGACATGATTAGGTTGAGTGTTATTATCACCTTTCTAAACACATGAGAGTGTGAGTGGGAAGGGTCATTATGGTTGGGATGGTGAGCGATCGGGCACATCTTTTGCCTGCCACAAAATATCGAGAGGAGTGACACCCCAGTGAGTACCTTTTCAAGATTTGTACGTCATATAAGGCAGCTGCATTGGATTGGTTATTTGGGTGATTGGTAACTAGAGTGATCTAAACAGTTGAACTTGAATTGTGCCTGCTTGAATGATTTGTGAGCCTTATAAAAAAATTTTGATCTCTGTTTTCATATTTGAAGGGGTGAGGCAATCATATTCTTGTTCATGTCATGGTTTTGCTTAGGGACAAGCAAAAGGGTTAGCTTGGGGGATTTTGATGTGTTCATTATTCATCGATTATTTACTCTAATCCCCTTAGTTTTGATAGTCGATTTAGGCTCTTTCGAGCCCTTTTCTTGTGGATTTGATGTGTTTGGAGTTCTTGTCGTGTTTTGCAGGTTTTGATGCGGATTTGGTACTCTGTACCTTTATCAGAGTCGCAACACGGAAATCCAGCAGTCACACAAGGTCCAAGGCGTATCCGGAAGACCGCATGAGCATTTTGGTTGGATTCCACGAAGAAAAAGACAAGTAAATACCTTCGCCCGGTCGACCGGGCGGAGTGGCCCTACCGGGCGAACTTCAACACTTGGGATTTTTCATCCTTTATTTCGCCCGGTCAACCGGGCGATCAGACGAAGAAAAACGCTTACGCGCCCGACCGGGCGGATTTCGCCCGGTTGACCGGGCGGAATTTTTCCTTCGTCGTAAGTCTGCGATCACCGTCGCCCGACCGGGCGGACTCTCAGGACGCGATTTTTCGGTTTTTTTAACCGGTTTTGTATTTAGTATAAATAGGTTTTTAGTATTTTCGTGGAACGGATCTGATTTTTCTACGTTTTTAGGGCCAAACACTTAGTTTATTCTCTCTACTTTTGTTGAACTTTTACATTGGAAGATTATATAGATTGTCGATTTCCCTTTTCATTGTTCTTCAATCATTCGGTATTCTTCTTTACTTTCTTTAATTTAATGAATTCTTTTACTTTGATCCTGTTTATTGAGTTCTTTGTTATAATGAGTGAGTAGTCTATTTCTAGGGTTTAGAGAGGGAAGCCATGTTTATACCTTTTTGATTGTGGTTTGATGTTCTTCAATAATTGGATTGAATTAAAATAATTCCTATTGATTTGTTATACTTGTTTAATTCATGTAATTGCGCAATATCATGAGTTATGTTTAGCTAATAAGAATTAGAATCGAAAGATCATATTCATTAGAGGCTTGTTACAATAGGTAGATTTGATTATGTTGAGCGACCGTACTGGCATATGTTAATCTAGGAGTTGTTAATGCCTGACCAAGGATTAGCGAAATACTTCGTTTATTCGAACCTCAATCCAAGTGTTGTTGAACTATATTATATTGATTAAACTGGTATAAGCATGGTGGACCGATCGATTGCCCTAGGTTTTTAATTATTTGATAAATTCTCATTTTTCTGCGTTCTAGTTTACTCTAGCTTAGTTATTAATTCCTCAATTATTTTTCCTCTCTGGAAGTAGTTAGATAATTGAACATAAATCTGTAGAACTCCTCTCCCTGTGGATCGACCCGTATTTGCCAGTTTCTGCCAAACAGACACCGTGCACTTGCGGTATATTTTAAAACCCATCAGCCGCTACTGTTGTTATGTTGTTGCTTGCGTTGTTGTATCAATCTTCCTCCTTACATGCTGCTTGTGTTTTAGTAAACATGAAAATTTTAGTTTTCAGATCAAAATTGAAAAAACGAATTTTCAGATCTGAAAATTAAAACCGAAAATCAAATCTGAAAAATGAAAAAAATGAATCCCTAAACGAATCAGATCGAAAAAGGAAAAAAAATCAAACCTGTGTAGTCGCAAATTGCGAGTTCAGTGGCGATTGCGATTTCTTCAATGGCAATTTCTTCAATTATCAATTGTGTTCTCGCCAAAAAATATCGTGTTCTCGCCAAAAAAATATCGTGTTCTCACCAAAAAAAACCGTGTTATGCCATTATCAATTTCTTCAATGGCGATTTCAGATGGGAAGAAGAGTGATTTTAGGGTTTAGAGGAGAGGATGAGAGGCGCTCAAGAGTTGAGAGAGACATGAGAGAGAGAGAGAGAGAGAGAGAGAGAGAGAGAGAGAGAGTGGGGAGACGCTAGAAAAAAAGAACGCGTGTGAGGAAATTGAGTGAGGCGCTAGGGTTAAAGAAAATTGAGTTGGGCTTTTGGGCTGATCTGCGTCGGATGGGCCAAGGGATCCGACGCACATTAGCTTTTTGCAACGCATATTAGTTAAGTGTGACGCAGATAGAGCTTCAAATTTTGTCACTGGATGCAGCGATGTGCGTCGGATGGGCCTCAAAGCCTGACGCACATGAGCTATATGCGTCGCACATCAATAGGGTACGACGCATATGGCTTGTATCTGGTGCTTATGCAATGATGTTTTGCGACGCACTCTTCACAGCATGCGACGCAAATCAGGCTTTTGCGTCGTTTTGCCTTTCATGCGACGCAAATGGGGCGATGCAAATCGTCCTTTTTCTACTAGTGGAAGGATTTAGGTGAAGCCGATGTGATCCTTGGTATCCGGTTGACCAAACTCAAGGATGGTTTCTCAATGAATCAATCTCACTATGTGGAGAAGATCTTGAAGAAGTTCAATTGCTATGATGTGGAGCCATGTAAGACTCCATATGATGCAAGTGTAAAGCTCATGAAGAGCAAGGGTCCTAGTGTGTCTCAAGAGCAATATGCTAAGGTAATAGGGAGTGTGATGTTTTTGATGAATTGCACACGTCCCGACATTGCTTATGCGGTAAGTAGATTAAGTAGTTATACTCATAATCCTAGTAGTGAACATTGGAATGCACTTTATCGGTTGCTAAGGTATCTTAAGGGCATCATGGAAATTGGTTTGAATTTTAATCGATTTCCTAATGTCTTGGAAGGTTTTTGTGATGCTAATTGGGTATCCGATAATGATGAAGTAGTCTTTACTAGTGGTTATGTGTTTATGTTGGGGGGAGGTGCTAAATCATGGAAGTCCTCAAAGCAACCATGTTTAGCTCGCTCCACCATGTAATCTGAATTCATTGCTCTTGAGTTGGCAGGTCAAGAAGCGGATTGGCTAATGAGTCTTCTTGCCGACATCCCATTGTGGGGGGAAAGATCTTCCCCGGTATCTTTGCATTGTGATTCTCAAGCTGCAATTGGTGTAGCTAACAATAGCAATTATAATGGTAAGAAGAGGCACATACGCCTTAGACATAGTTCAGTGAGACAGCTACTCAAGAATGGAGTTATTGCTTTGAACTATGTAAGGTGCGAAAGAAATTTGGCGGATCCTTTGACTAAGGGGTTGGCAAGGAACCAAGTTCTTGATTCGTCGAGGGGGATGGGGCTCAAGCCCGTGAAGAGTATATAACTAGCATTACTTATATTTCATCTCTATGGCATTTTGTGTTGTAATGCTTGTAGTAGGATGAATTCGTTGAGAATTCTTAATGGATTTATACTTACGTGGTAGGTGCTCTAGCTAAGCATTTGAGAAATCCACCGTTGTAATTTTTGTGGAGGTTGAGTTTGTTTAAACTCTTAATGAATTATAAGAGATGTTATGTACTATTGAGAAGCACAAGGGATTCACCTATATGGTTGTGAAGACTCGCCATCTTCTATGGAAACTTGGGCGGTTTCCTAGAGCTTCCATGAAAACTAAGGTAAACGCATGGCTTAAAACGCGTTCACTTTGCGGAGTTTACTAGATTTTGGGAGTGATGTATCTGTTGTGGGGGCGTGACTTAAATCTTAGAGTTTCAAGGTTAGTCCACTCTTTGATCAAAAGTGTAAGGGTTTCAAGGTTTGTCCACCCTTGGGCTTGTAAGTCATTGTACCACTTCACTAAACATTTGGTTTCAATTTACTTAAATGTAACACCGGATGTTCGTATTGATCTTCTCTTATGCCCAGAAATTTCCTTTATCTCATTTTGTATCTTTTCTCATCTTTAGTGGGGGATTGTTGGAATTAAATATGGAAAAACGGGGAAGAAAAGGGGTGCCCGATTGGATCAAGCGGGCGACTCGTTGTCGCTGTTGGTGCCCGTTCGGGCGGGGTTCGCCCGGTCGAGCGACTGTTGTAGGTCTTGGCTGTTTTGTCGCGGGCCCGATCGGTCGGGGCTCGCCCGACCCGATCGGCGCGACCGTTGTAAGGCTTGGCTGTTTCGTCGCGGGCCCGATCGGGCGGGGATCGCCCGACCTGATCGGGCGAAGGCCAAAATGTCCGTTTTCCGGATCTTTTCATTATTTTCCTTGGATCCCTTTTGTAACCTCCCCTTAATTACGTGGTTTAAGGATGGTTATCATCCTTATAATGGTGATTTATCCTATTCCATAATTCTTATTGATGATGAGAGTTTTTAATATTCATTATCTTGTGTTTAATTGGGTTGATTATGATCATTGGATTCTTTGGAGTCCTTTGATTTGTTTGGGATGTTACTTCTCCTTCTCTACTCCTATAAATATGATTCATTTTCTGATTTTGTGGGATTATCTTTCATTCTCTCTTCTTCCTTTCTTCATCTCTTTTGGGCATAAGTTCTAGTGACTCCATCTCACACCCAAGAGTGCCATTGTGTGTTGAGAGTTGTGTAAACCTTAGGGAACGAATCGGTGAGTACAATTGTGCACCCCGGTTGCACCGAATCTCATTTTCAAGGCAGTGGTTTGTTTACCACGGCACAATAAGTTCTTAATATTTGTTCATATCTTGTTCTTCATTCTAGCCTTGAAAACACTTAAATACAACACAAATTTTATGTAAATGAATTGACACAATAGAATAGATGGTGTAGCATAAAAGTTTTGGTGCTTGTTTGATTGTAGTACAGTATATAAACATAGTAAGTAATAGAAACTTTACGATAATTTCTACTTCGCATAAAATGAAGAAATGAACTTTCTTTGGAAATTTGTACTTTTGGAAATTTTCACTTTTTATGAAATAAAACTTCCTTAGCATTGAAACTTTTTAAGAAGTACATTCAACCAAACAACCACTTATATGTTAACCATTCCCCTTCAACAAATTCTAATTCGCACGTGTGAAGTTTTCTTTTCACCGCTACTTTCAACCAAACAACCACTTATATTTTTTTTCTATCTCTACTACCTCTTTACTTTTTCACGTACAAGGATTGAGGAAATTTACATCACTTTTTTCATTATGTGACAAAAAACAATGCCGTGAATCATGTCACTTGAGATAAGAAGCACACATAAATACATAATAAATTCTTATATTCACTATCATGTACTTAAATTTGAAATCAACAAGATTATGTAATTATGTCGGTGATGATAGTGCTTTTGAGTTATATTAAAGAACTGTTACTTTATGAGTGGCCACCTTAATTAGCGAAAATGTGTCAATATACTTACTATGTTATGCAAAAAAAGCAATTCAAATTGCGTCTTAAACGCGAACTATGGATATAAATTAGCTGAAAAGTGAAAAGGCATAGAATTTAACGAAAGGAGACAAACAAGTTTTTACGATTATCAGTTGTTAGTTGGAAGTTGGAACAAGATTAGAAAAAAATCATTACACTAGTCGTCCTATTGCACTTTGCTAATCTATAATCGTTACTTTTTATAGTGAATTCAGACGACATATGGAGTACCTTATGTCCTTACATCAGCTCTCAATCTTGTCCTTTTTATTTATTTATTCTTCTAGTTTTGTGGAGTTGGGTGATAAAGCATGTGGAGTAGTAGTATACAACTTCGTACGTAAGAAAACATTACTGATTACTCAGTCAAGAAGTTGCCTTTTCAATTATTTTATCTAATAACTTGTGTTGGTTTGTTAAAACTTAATTACTTTCCATTAGCAGCATAATCCAGGAATTAGATTGAGTGAGTCAAGATTGAGATAAACTTCTTTTGAGTAAGAAACATCCCACTCATAGCCAATCTATTGGTTAGATAACTAAGATATGTTGACCTAAGATAGGAGTCATGATTTTTTTTAAGAGAAACTAATCTGACATTTTTTAGATCAAATAGTTGGAGATGCATGAAATGAGAAAATAAAGAGGTTTAATTTCTTTGAAAATCATTAGATAATTATCATAATCTAAAGAATAGGAAATAAAAAAGGATCTTAACAAGGCATTAAGAATAGGAAAGTGTAAATGCTAATCAATTTTTGAGGAACTAATAGTATTACATCAAATTATGACAACAGATAACAATTTCTTAATCAATTTGATAGAATAGTGAACCTAAAAGATCAATATTTGGTCTAACCCGGTCAGGTAAAAAATAATTCCTAACAATGAATCCAACTTTTAAAATTGAAATGAAAATGATATTTGTTTTATTACACCTTTTAGATAGCAAGCCATGAATGTGATAAATTATTATTTCTAAAACTGGAATGGTAAGTAAATTATTTGTCCCTTATTGTTAAATGGGTTTGCATCAACATATAGTAAATTGTTAGGATAGATTTATGAGTATTTCCTAAATCTATCTATCTAGAAGTGTTATTCCTAAATCTATCTATCTAGAAGTGTTTGCCTAGATATATCTAGGTAAACACTTCTAGATAGATAGATCTAGGAAATACTCTTAAATCTTTTCTAACATAAGTGTACATATTATTCTAAAGTGAGTGACTTTACTAATGAAAAATATTGAGGTAGAGATAAATTACCCCATCATTGCTATTCGTCTAGATATCTTTTTGCATATAGTTGTAACAATAGGCTTATTGTGAAAATTATGTGCAAATAGTTATTTAGATGAATAACGATATTAAACAATGTATCTTTATCTCATTATTTATCTATGTCAGTAACGAGTGAGTGATAATTGGAAAGTGTAAATGCTAATCAATTTTCATGCCATAAGAATCAAATTATGATATGCCGTTAGTAGTCGTGATTCTAAACCCAACAAAGGCCCAAAGTCCACGGAAACAAGCAAAACTTGGTCCAGCCCCCCAGCTCCATATTCTGTCATATCATATTATTAGCCCATTTATGTAAAACCAAAACATAAATCTATTTTCTCCCCTCCCCCATTTTCTTGAATGAGCATGTTCAACAACTTTTTTCAAGTTTCTACTGTAAGTTTAATCAAGTTAACATAATAACATCACTGCAAATCTGCAATAAAGGTGAGAAATGGTATGGGTGAGCTAGTGTTATAAGGTGCTAGTAATTTTACCAAGCATGTCTTGGCCTAGTGGTTAAGATCGAGGTGCTGTGAACGATAGGTCACAGGTTCAAATCCCCCCTCCCCCTTCTTTGTACTTTGTACTGCCTTCGTAGCTCATATGGATCAAAAAAGGTGCTAGTAATTTTTAATGGTTGAGGTATTATTTTGGAATAACTAGAGGTAGTTTTTAAAGTAAATTATAATTCATTTTCATCTTTTATATACTGATCAAATTACTAGTTTTACCGTATACTAAATAATGTAAAAGCCATATTAAGAACTAAATTAAACAATATACATTTATTAGTACAATTTTTTTTTTTGGGAAAGACCTATTAAAATAGCAATTTTGTTGGAAAAGACCTAAGAAAAACTTTTTTGTTCAAAAAGACCTATTATAATACTTTCCTTTGTTACATAAGACCACATCAATATTTTCGGGCCAAAAAGTCAATTTTCTGGCATTGACTTTTCTTCCCCTCCTTTTCTCATTAAATGAGACCAACATATTTTTTTATATCCTAATCCCTCAACCCTACCAAACTCTTTCCTCTTGCTTCTCATTTTAAGAGATTATGGTAGGAAAAAAAAATAGGTTGGTCCCGTTTATTGAGAAAGGGAGGGGAAGCAAGTCAATGTCGGAAAAATTGACTTTTTGGCCGGAAAACATTGAGGTGGTCTTAAGTAACAAAAGAAAGTATTATAATAGGTATTTTTCAGCAAAAAAGTTTTTATTAGATCTTTCCTAACAAAATAGCTATTTTAATAGGTCTTTCCCAACAAAAAGTTCTACAATACTTGACAATTAACAATATTAGCACAATAGCCACTTTTGTCAAATTGGCCCTAATAGAGGATGTACTCCAACCCTTATTGCTTCGATTTGTACTAGGGAAGCGTTCATTTTGTTGATGTTGAGGCACAACTATACAAGAATGACCTGTTAATAAGATAAAAACCTCATTGATTGGTAAAGATGGCACAAAATTAATATAATACTACATCCGTTTCATATTAATCTACACACTTACACTTTTCACGCATGCCGATGCACCACTTTGAGCCTTTATATCTCTAATTTTGTATTTGTAAAAAAATATAAAAAGTCGATATTCTAAGACTACATATCGAGACGAATCAAACAAGACCCCACATGACTATATTTTCTCTTAACCATAATTCACAAATGATAGTCAAAGGGAAATTTGTGAATAGTGTCAGAAGTGTAAGTGTGTAGATTAATATAAAACGGAGGTAGTACATTAGAGTGAAAAGCCATTATAGTTAGTGTTAAAAGAAAGCCATACATGAGAGTTAGGATTAATTGTCTTACATTGAAGAAGAAAAGGTAGGATATTCAACCTAAAGACTAATGAGTAGTCCATCCATTACCGATTGATTTTAGGATATAACACTATCGTGCTTCTATAAGATCATGCTCTCTTTTGATTGTGCAAATCCATTAACCATATCATGGTACTGGAGCAGCATGTGAGGGGACTTCATCCTATATTAATCAAATATCGAGCATTGTTGATGTATCATCTAGTATATAAATATGCAAACAAGTTATTCATGTACAGTTATGAATTTATAATTGATAGACATTATATGACGTATATTTACTTAGCAAGTTGGACATTCTTGATGCCCATGCTCTAATTTGGGGGTGTTAAAATATGTATCTGATATATTTGTTGAGCAATATTATCATTTAGGGTAGTATTTGATTTGATGGGATTCTTTCCTGAAGATAGAGATTGTTTCCAAGGAAACTCTTGTATATATAATTATATATTGATGATGATTAATGAGAAAGGCAAGCCAATCATTATTAGCCATTATATTCCTTGACACAGTTTGATGCAGCAGTTGTGAAGTCTTAGCCTCTTAGGATCAAGATATTAAGAATGTGGGGAAGCTATTATAATTCATGGGTATTACTATTACTTTTATGGTTCAATATAGTTGTTGGAGTGCATCAAAATCATGCAGTAACCGCAAAGCAGCATCGAATATTAGTGGATACAGATGTTGATACAGATGATTTCTTTGGTTTGCTTTACCTCTTAAAGCTCAACAGATCAGAGTTTGACTTGAAGGTTGTCTTTTCTTTAATTTTCCATGCTTTGCTCTTTCTCTTCCTAATGCAATTCATATTTTTATTTAAGTCATCAATATCTACTTAATTCAGTATGCTAGGTGGGTAATGTAACATGCCATTAATGTTATACTTGTTCGTTTTTCATACTTCTACCATGTGGGGCTCGACATGCAGTTTAAGAAAGAAACTAGTATTTTGGCCTGGGCAATGCCCCAGGTCAACTACGATTATCAAATATATTATTATTATTCATAAATTTATTGATTTCATTAGCTTTTTGAAATTGAAAAATAGACGTTATGGCGTGATAAGTTGTTTTTCAAAAACTTCTGAGGGATTGGGGATAAAAATAACAATTTCAATGGAATTAGGGTAAGAGAATATTATTACCTTAATAAAAAAAGTGTTAGAGATTAAAAAGTTTCTCTATGTCTTTATAGTTACATATAATTATAAGACTTTATTATGTTTTACTTTGAAACATTAAAGATTGAAATTGTAGTAGATTGGTGGTTAAACTCTCACATTTCATTTCAAAGGTCATGTGTTCAATTCGTATGTCCTATTAGAAGTTTGAGAAGAGTGTCACATGACACATACATTGAAGAGTGTCATGTGGCACCATTCCTTTGATAGGTTCGCCTTTTAATATACTTTAGTATAGATTAGAGAAGTTACATGGAATAGATAAATTTATTAGCCCACATGATGCTTATAAAAAACAAAAGGAGCATCACCCTATATATATCTAAAAATATTCAAATAAAATCAATTGGTGCTATAATAAAATCTTCATGATTTAGAGTAAAAATATTCAAATAAAATCAATTGGTGCTATTATAAAATCTTAATGATCTTGATAATGGTGGATAAATTGATCTAATCCAGCATAAAAGTCACAATTTTGGGTTTATGTATCAGCACATAAAAATTACACATTGACACTATATCTATAATCTATATGACATGCAGGCAGTGACAATTAACACAAACGCATGGACGAATGCTGGTCATGCTGTGAATCATGTGTATGACATTCTTTTCATGATGGGTCGTGATGACATTCTTGTGGGAGTCGGAGGTGAAGGTGGAATTTCGCGAGATGGTGATATATTCCCTGATGTTGGTGGATATCTTCCTATCATCGAACAAGTTAGTAAGTTATGATTTCTGATTTTACACAATTGAGTTCTGATCTTACACAAGATGGTAAACTATATGTTCTATCTAGCGGTCTCCTAATGTTATTTTTCTTACTATAAAAAAACATGTTCTATCTAGCTCACTAAGTTCAGAATCTTGCTTATATTTTTAGTTTCTTACGCGCTTCAGATTAGAAAATTAAAGTTCTATTTGAAGAACATGTTCACTAGTGAACACCACAACTTGTTCTCTATTTAGCCTCACTCCATATATTAACATGCAGGGCATGACAACAACAGGATACTGTCGATATAGGCAAGCCATTCCTCTCGGTCAAGGAGGGCGACTAGATACAGACACGAATTATGGCTTTCGTAAAGATTTTCTTCCTCAGGTAATACCCCAAAATGTAATAACCTTCAACTATAATGGTTTCTCATATATATTTGGCTTATGAAACTCTTAATAATGGAATTAGGGAAAGAGGAGATATTTGCCTCTGCTTCAACCTACATCACAGCAAGTTATGATCGATGTCATATCAAAAGGTCCAACAACCGTGTTTCTGATGGGAGCACACACAAATTTTGCCCTGTTCCTAATGCGTAATCCCCTACTAAAGAAAAATGTGGAACATATCTATATAATGGGTGGTGTTGTAAGATCAAATGGTAATCTGTTCACTGATTATGCAAGTAATCCTTATGCAGAGTATAACATATTTGGAGATCCGTTTTCCGCATATCAGGTAATGATATGACCTTCTGACAATCTATTCCGACATAAGAGTTGTCTATATCATTCATGTACTAACAAACTTCATAGTTTTATACTTCTTCCGTTCTGAAATAAGTGAAACACTTCTCTCTTATATGTGAGAGCTTTTTGAGAGAAGCGTTTCACTTATTTCCAGAACGGAGGAAGTATATATTCACTAGATTTCATTGGGTTAGTTACTACTTGTTATATTTATGATAGGTGATACATTCAGGGATCCCAATCACTCTTGTTCCCTTAGATGCAACAAACACAATTCCCATAACAAAACAATTCTTTGAGATCTTTGAGAAGAATCAAAAAACATATGAGGCTCAATACATCTTCAAGTCCTTAAAATTGATTCGTGACACTTGGTTTAACGACCAATTCTATTCGGTAGGTACCTACACCTATTGCTCCGTTTTCCTTTCGTTCTGATGTATTTCGTGTGAGCTAAGGTAATACACTTTTATTTGATCGACAGAGCTATTTTATGTGGGACTCTTTCATGGCTGGTGTAGCAGTCTCAATCATGAGTAATCCACATAACCCTAGCGGAGAAAATGAATTTGCAGAAATGGAGTACATGAACATAACTGTCTGCACTTCAAACAAGCCGTATGGGATATTAGATGGCTCAAATCCATTTTTTGATGGACGTAGAAATCCCAAGTTTCAGCTAAAGAAAAATGGGGTGCACAGTGGTCATGTCCAAAGGTCACTCCGTGATCCTTTTTGTCTTGTTAAGAACAAAAAAGGCAGATGCAAGGTACATTTTCTCGAATTTATCTGAATGTTTATAAACATAATGTCTACTTGTCAACTTTACAAGGCCTATGGGCATAGACAGATTTTAATATAACTAGATGAGCATAATGCAGGATGCTTATACTGAGGAGATAAGTGGTCCAGAAGGTGTACGAGTTCTCGTTGCTACAAGAGCTAAACCAAATAAGGATCCTACTAGCCCTATTGACAGACAATTTTTCAAAAACTTTTTGGATGTAACCTTTAAAATACTGTTAAAAAGTTTAGACGTATATTAAAAAAAACTTGTTTTGTTAATCATATCGCTTCATACAGGTTTTGAATCATCCTCATCAATCTGGAAGATTCAATTTTACAACACAATTTTCTCATTACAAAGAGGTGCTTTATAGGCCAGATTTTGGACGTAAAAAGCTTGGAAAACCTGTCATCTTAGACATGGATATGAGCGCAGGAGATTTCCTTGCTTTGTTCTATCTACTCAAAGTTCCAGTTGAAGTGATTAACCTTCAGGTATTTGGTTACAGACTTATTTGATTTAATAATTTTATAAAATAAAAAGGTTTAGCGAAATTATTATATTCTAGAACATCCAATTGAAAACTGCTGAAGTATTGGACGTTCTAACGCCAATACAATCTCAATCTTTATGTAGGCAATATTTGTAACTCCAACAGGCTGGGCAAATGCCGCAACTATAGATGTTGTATATGATTTATTGCATATGATGGGTCGAGATGACATTCAAGTGGGTCTAGGAGATGTTTTTGCAAAAAACCAGTCTGATCCCTCCTTGTTCGCGGTTGGAGATTGCAAATATGTTAAGGCTATCCCTCATGGGAGTGGTGGATTTTTGGACTCTGATACCCTTTATGGGCTTGCGAGAGGATTTCCACGCAGCCCCAGAAGGTAAAAAAATGCTACTTCCTCCTCTTTTATGTGATAGTTTTTTGAGAGAAATGTATCACTTATTTTAGAATGGAAGAAGTACAAATTATGCCCAGTAAAAATTAAGGTAGCTAGTGTCAAGTTTTCAACTATGCCAATTGCCAGCAAGCATGATATATGTACAGAGCAGCTAAAGTAGAGTTGATCAAAATAGCCCGACCCGGCCCGATTTTGGCCAGGCCGCTATTTTTGGTCCGAAATAGCGGGTTTTGGGCACACAAATTTGTCCCAAATCTTGGCCCGGCCCGACTAATGGCATTTTTTAGGGATGGCCTGGCCTGACCTAGCCCGACCGCTATCTGATCACCTCTAAGCTAAAGTAGTAACTTTGTAGCGTGTTTTTCAGGTACTCGGCTGAAAATTCTGTAAAATTCGGAGCTCCACGTGATACTGATCATTCTGAACTACGACAGCCTCTAGCACTCGAGATATGGGACAATATTACAAAAACAATCAGTCCCACGACGAAAATCACCATACTAACCAATGGACCATTAACTACCTTATCCAAAATACTCTCTTCAGATAAAAATGCAGTGTCAAAAATTCAGGTTGGTAAAAATGGATAGTATTCTTTTAACGGTATTTTCACCAGGTACCCCTGAGGCTTCACGAAATGCACCAGGTACCCTCGTTGTTTCAGAAATACACCAGATGCCCTTGTCATTTGCATAAAATGCACCAAATACCCTTAATGAATAACGGTGTTAAGTTTCCGTTAGCTTTATTTACTATTTTGCCATTATTAACCCTAACCATAACCCATAACCCCTAAACCCCTAAGCCCCCACCCTGACCCTAAACCCCCACCCTGACCCTAAACCTAAACCCTAACCCTAAAACCTAAACCCTAATACTAACCCCCTAACCCTCCCCCCACCACCCCAACAGCCCCCCTCCCCCCACGGCCCCCTCCCTTCCCTACCCCCGCGGCGGCCCCCCTCCCCTGTCGACCCCCTCCCCCGTTGACCCTCCTCGCAGCTCCCCCTCCCCCGCCCTCCCGCAGCTCCCCCACCTCCGTCGACCCTCCTGCGGCTCCCCCACCCCCGTCGACCCTCCCGCAGCCTTCCCCACCCCCGTCCAATCCACCAAAACGACGCAAAGAACAACTCCATTTCAAGTTTCATTACTCCCTCCGTCCCGAAAAGATCCGAACATTTGTTGGGACACGTAGTTTAAGGTGATAAGTTGTGGTGTGGTTATCAAATGTTATTTTATTTAAAAAGTAGATGTGATAGGAGTTGGTGGGGTATTTTTTATTAGAGGAGAGAGAAAGTTGGGTAACTTTTTATTGATAAAAGGTAGAGTGTGGGCCAAAGATGTGTAAAAGAAATAATATATTAATGGTGGGACCATGCCAAGAATGGAAGTGTTCAAACTAATTTGGGACAAACATAAAAGGAAAGTGTTCAGACTATTCTGGGACGGAGGTAGTATAATCCAAAGAATGGAAGTTCTCGCAAATCATTTAAGCAAAATTAAAAAACCAAAGCTCGGAATGAGAATTGGGGGGGTGGACTTCGACGGGGGTGGGGGAGGGAGCGCTCGCGGGAGGGTCGACGGTGGGGCTGCGAGGGGGTGAGGGAGGGGGGGGGGGGGGGCTGCGGGGGGGGTCGACGGTGGGCTGCGAGGGGCGAGGGGGGGGAGGGGGGGGCTGCGGGGGGTTGGAGGAGGGGGTTGTCTGGGGATCTTTGGGGGTGGGGGGTGGGGGTGGGGAAATCGACGGGGGAGGGGTTGCGGGGGGTGGGGGGTGGGGGTGGGGAAATCGACGGGGAGGGGTTGCGGGGGGTGGGGGTGGGGGAAATCGACAGGGGAGGGGGGAGGGGAGGTGGTGGTGGTGGTTGAGTGGTGGTGGTGGGGTTAGGGTTTGAAGTTAGGGGGTTAAGGTTAGGTTAGGGTTTGAAGTTAATTAGGGCTAATTAGGGTTTAATTAGGGCTAATTAGGGTTTAATTAGGGTTAGAGGGTTAATTAACCCTAAAAGCTAACGGAAACTTAACACCGTTATTCATTAAGGGTATTTGGTGCATTTTATGCAAATGACAAGGGCATCTGGTGCATTTCTGAAACAACGAGGGTACCTGGTGCATTTCGTGAAACCTCAGGGGTACCTGGTGAAAAAACCATTCTTTTAATTTTCACATAAATACCAAACTAGCACTCACAAACTATTGTACACCTCAGGAAGTTTTTGTTTTAGGTGGACACCTAAATATTCATGGTACCACAGGAGAAGGAAACCTTTTTACAATGCCGTCAAATAAATATGCTGAGTTCAATATGTTTCTTGACCCTTTGTCTGCAAAGATGGTGATTGAATCAAAAATTCCTATCACATTGATTCCCTTGGAAGGTCAAAAGAAGGTTCGCTCCTTTCCATCGATTCTTGACAATCTTTCGCGAACTAAGAACACCCCAGAAGTACGCTTTACGCATCGCCTCATCTCCAAATTGCACAGTTTACACAAAGAACATGATCGATATCAGCATGTGGTAGCTTTTCTTACAGCCAGTGTTGTTATAAGTATATTGTTTCTTACTTTTTAAGAATTTTTTTACAGTGTCAAGTGGTAGTGATAACTATTATGATGCAGGACATGTTCTTGGGGGAGATCCTTGGTGCTGTAATCTTGTCTGATGGTCATTCGTCTCTAAATTCGAGCTTCCAAGTTAAACATATCAGAGTCCTTGCAACAGGTAGGGAAGATATAGATGGACAAATGGTAGAGGATGTAGAAAATGGATTACCAATAAAAATACTCAAAAGTTTCGACGAAATCGCATATTATGATTTATTTGCCAATCGAATTGGTGATAAGAAGCAATCCGCGGTGGTGGGAAGTTTTTCTCAACAGAAAAGAATGTGGAGTAGAAGAAGAAGATTGAGTGAAATATGAATAAGAAGAAGATTTCCCACATTGTGTTTGGACATTTTATATTCATTGAGCATTTAAATTTGAAATCGTTGGTATCGACATGCGAAGCATAGGACACCACGAGTGGAAGCAAGTAAAGTTGACAACAACGGTACATCCTAAGATTCAACAAGATCATGGATTAACATATCCTAGCTGCTAATTTTGTTATTTATTTTAAGTTGACTTCTCTGAATGATCATGGATTATTGCCTTATTGGTGCCTACTGAGCTATTGAGGCCATGAATGATGAAACCAAAATTTAATACTCCCTCCATCCCATAATATAGTGCTTGTTTCCTTTTTGCATGGTCTCCAATACGCACTTTTGACCTTCGATATCTCCAATTTCTTATTTGTTGGTCTAGGAGGGTAATAATGTCTATTGTTAAATTTACATGTATGCTGTCTCACAACTAAGGACATCAAACATGCAGAAGTGATTCTGCACCCAAGTTCCCGAACTCAACATGCATGATCCACATTTAAAAATAAAAATAAAAATTGTCTTTTCTAATCTTAGAATCATTTACAAACAATAATGTACACTCTCATAATCACACCACCTCCATACATGATCCTTTAAAATGAATAAAAAAATTCTGTTATGCATGTTACTATCAATGTTCAACAACTGCGTACAATTGTTCAATTATTCATCATATTCACCATGAAAACATAACGGCGATGTGTTTGAAGAAGAACTTTAGTCTTTACAGAATTACAGTTTGTTCTCAATACAGTGATCGAATTTGCTAATAGGAGAAATTAAAGAAGTTCACTTCAAAAAAACCAAAAAAAAAAACAAGTATATATATGAAGTTAGAAAGGAAACTCAAGAAAATCCTAGTCCACAAATTAAAGGGGGCTTAATCCATACGACCATACCAATGTGGATTACAACATATCCATGCAATACAATCGACTCATAACACAATTGATATATATCTCTAGATCATACTATAATTCTTCTATGCACGCAATGCACACTGAAAACGATTGATTACGGAGTTAAGTATAAAGTCAACTCACATATGGTAATTTATATTCTTTCCTCTCTTGATCTAAAAAAACACCTATGAACAAATATATTGCAATATGTAACAAAAAAATTCATAACAAAAGAAAAAAAAAAAGTTTAACTGCACGCAGTTAGCTCCGTAGGTGGAGGAGCACTCACTGGAATGGATGATTCAGCTTCAGACGCGGCCTCAACGAGCGCACCATCAGAAATGGACCTCGGTGGAGCTAGACTAGACTGGAGTCGACCCCGAGACGGCGAGGGTGGTAGCCGAGAGGTGAAGTTTCGAAAAGGAAAATCATCAACATCAGACGCATCATTATCAAAGTTAAGAGAGTAGCTAAGAGGGTCATAACGAAAATCTGTAGAATGAGATTTCCTATGGTGGTGACCACGTGGGGTAGTGGTCCCCATCCGGCTCATGAAGTTGCGACATTTACCTTTTAAATTAAACTCTTCGGACCTTGATGACCTCATCATGGCCAGGCCACCGCTACCGCCTCCATGAGAGGCGGTACGGGTGAGCTGAGGATTGTTTTGGCGGTGGTTCGACGTGGGGGACTCATTGGACAAGTGGTCATATTGGTTTGGGTGGTGCGTAAAACACCCACAAATTGTGTGTTTTAGCCTGTGCTTTAGCGTTGGAGAGCACTCCAATCGCTCGTTCATTTTTGTAGGCCAAAATTACTAACAAAGTTGCCTAAATTGAGGATGGTTTATAAAGGTGGACTTTTTTCGCATGCAAAATCAAACAATGATTATGTAATCATAGGGAACCACCCAGAAGAACTGTTGTTCTAGGAAGAATGGCTCCCTTAGATTTGATTTTGATGAGAGAAAATTCGAGAATTTAATTGGGACTAGTTTTCATAGAAGAATGAAGTTTTTGGTATGACTTATGAGAGGAAGAGCGGTTAATGTGTAGAGGCTTTTCTTGTTTTACGGTTGTCATTGTTTGTGGCTAGTTGGTTATTGTAGGCCGGCTTTGGTGCGCACCGTATGATCTTACATTAACTGCTTCAGATTTTTTAGTTCTTTTTTTTATTTCTTTTTTTCATGTGTATTTGTTCTCAACTTTTGTACTTCCTTTTTCCTCGTTTTAGGTTTCCTTTTTTTTTTTAAGTCTAATTATGTTTATAACCCATAACTAGTGTGTCTCTCACTCTCTCCCTCTTTCTCAACCCTTTTCTCCCTGAAAACCCTAGTTTTTCATCAGTCAGTTTGGGACTACCACCATCCTTTTCGATGATGGTTAGCCCCAATATCTACTTTTATGCACTTGTTTTTCTAGTTTTCATTAATAATAATCTTTTTTTCTCTATCTGTTGAAGAGTTCTACATCCAAATATTGGGTTCTTTGTCTCAGTTTATTGATGGTTTGTTGTACAAATTTACAATCCTTACGCTATCTACACAGTATAATAAAGAGATTAATTCTCAAAACTATGTAAAAATAATAGACGCTCTCGTAAAAGGTTGCACGATTCAGCGTACAAATGGAGGCTATGCAATATTGTCAAATTTGCTTTATTAGTTTCATAATTATATCGTAGAGGAACCTAATTTGATCAAGTTAGGTTGTGTTTCGTTTTTCTTTAATAATGATTGTAGATGGTTCCTAAGCATATAATATTATCATAAGAGATTTGGTTCATTATTATTATATAGCTTTAGGTTAATAAAATTTATCTTTTTCCTTAAAAAAAATTATTTATACCCCGTAATTTTCTCAAATGTATCATAGATTTATCGCTTAGTGGTACAAAATTTTAGGTGCTGCTGATAACACTTAGAGCTATTCTAAAAAAAATTATTTAATTTTGTTCTTTTCAAATTTTTCAAAGATCAAAATAGATCCCGAAGGTCTATGCCTCACACATTATTGGAGGTTAGATTGAAATAAGGATGATTCTACCATGGTCTTTTTTCAAAAAAGACCATTGAAACAAATAAATGTGAGCCACTCATTCTTGCTAGTGGAGCCCTCACTTCTTTTCTTTTAATTGCCAAAACTAATTTATTTTCATTTTGTTTATTTACCAAAATTTATGAAAATATTTTCTGAAAATCCAAAAAATAATTTTTAAAAAAAGAAAAAAATCGAAATTTTTTTTACCATCCAAACTTAATTTCATGTGGAAAAAAAAAATTGAAGCCAAATTTTTTTTACCCATTTTCTCTCTCCTCCTTGTTCTTCATATTCTTGAACAAGAATCAAGAACACTTCCTGCTTCTTCCCTCTTCCACGATTCTTAACCGGTTTTCTCCTAAATTCGACCCATTCTTCCACCTTCTCCCTCAATTTCGACCCTATCTTCCATCTTCTCCCTCTATTTCGACCCAATCTTCACCTCCATTTCAACCCAATCTTCACCTCCATTGTTGAACTTGGCCTCCATATAAATCGATCTAAATTCTTCACCCGTAGATGAAATAGATGTAAATTTACTTGAATAGTTCGCATATAGTAACAATTAATAGTTTTCTATATATCTTCATTTGTGCGTTTGCATAAGATTAAACTTGCAATTTATGAAAATTTTCCCAAAAAAAAACCTAGGGTTTTAGGGAAATAAAATGACGGTGTTGGTAATTAAATTGCTCTAAATCTATGCACTTCACACTTTTATTCGACAATTTGTGGTTACATTTGAGTAATTCATACTTTAGTTTAGCAATTTGATGCAAAAAAAATTTAGAATTTTCGGGACCTCTATGGGAGGTTGAGTTGGTTTTTACTCTAAGCTACTGCAGAGTTTTGGTACTTACTAACGATATTTTGGACATGACCAAAATAAAAGATGTTTTGGTAATTACTAAAGATATATTGGACATGACCAAAAATAAAATGAAGGTGTGTGAGATAATTGCTCTAAATCAATGCACTTCACATTTTTATTGGGTTACATTTGATGAGTAGTTCATACTTTAGTTTAGATATTAGATGAAATTTTTTTGCAGCATTTTCAGGATCTCCATTGTAGTGGAATATCACTGGTTTTTTTGTGTAAGTTACTGAAGGGTATAGGTAATTACTAAAGATATTTTATTAATGACCTAACATAACCACTATATATATTAGGTAATCACCTAATTAGATTAGGATATTACCAAACATTTTAGGTCATCACCTAACCCATTTTAGTGCATTACCCACTAGGGGAAAAAAAGGAAGGGCTGCGCTGGAAGGGCTGCGTTTTTTTAAAAACGCAGCCCTTCTTGTTTGAAGGGCTGCGGTTAACAAGAAATCGCAGCCCTTCATACTGTATGAAGGGCTGCGGTTTTGAGGCTAACCGCAACCCTATTAGTGAAGGGCTGCGATTATCCCAAAAACCGCAGCCCTTCATAAACGAAGGGCTGAGGTTTTTAAAAAACCGCAGCCCTTCACTTCCATTTTTTTTTTATATGCATTTTGCGGGCATACACAGTGCCCCCATTTCAATTTCCCTCCCTTAGCCAAATTCACGAGCGAACTTCCCCTCTTTCATACATTTCTCACCACCAGCGCGAAACCCTATCTCCACCACCAGTGCGCCACCACCACTCATTTCACGCACCACCAGTGTGCACCGCCACGACGACGCACCAACTACATTGACGCCACCACCAGTGCCCTGCCCTCCACTGCATTGACGCCACCACCACGCACAGCTGCATCACCTTGCGCACCACCTTACGCTCCTGCTTCTCTTCTCTCCTCCACTACTGCATTGTTTGTGGATCATCCCTTCTCTCACTCTCTTTCGGTAAATCCCCTCTCACTCTCTCTCCTCTTTTACATTTCTCTAATTTTTGTTTAATTTCATTGGATTTTAAAATCAACTTCTATTTTTTGTTGTAAAATGTGCTTGTATTAGCTGAATATGTGATTGTAGGGGGTGGGGGAGGCTGGGGGGAGGTGGGTAGGAGTGGGGGTGCTTGGGGCGGGTGGTGGGGGAGGGCTGGCGGGGTGGGGAGGGTGTGGATGCTGGCCGGGGGGGGGGGAGGGCGGGTGGGGTGGGGGGAGGGTTGGGGAGGCCGGGACGGGGGGGGGGGAGGGTTGGGGAGGCCGGGACGGGGGGTGGGGGAGGGCTGGGCAATGGGTGGGGGGAGGGCTGTCAAGGGGGGGGGAGGGCTAGGGATCTTTGGGCGGGGGGGGGGAGGGCTGTGGATGCCGCGGGGGGGTTGGGAAGGGCGGCGGGGGTGGGGGGAGGTTCGGGAGGCCGGACGGGGGGGGAGGAGGGCGGCATGGGGTGGGGGAGGGCTTAGGTATAATGTAACTATTGTGTAGATTTTTAGGCTTCCATCTGTTGTTGGTTGAATTTCGGAAACGAAAATTAAAGGTCATTTTACGCCTACATGGCAATGAGGGAGTGCAGTGGGGGCAGTAGTGGTGGTGGTGGTGGGACTGTGTTACAAATGTGGAGAGTGAGGTCACATGGCAATGGAATGCTCTCCACATTTGTAACATTTCCTACTATCTCCGCCACTACCAGCTGATGGGCATTCCATTGCCATGTGACCTGATTCTCGGGTCATTTTAGGCCTATTTTCGCCTTTCGTGTCCAATTCGTACCAGTTGATGGGAATTTCGGAGGGTTTGTGTAGTGTATGTATATTTCTTGATATGAGATTGTATGAAAATGCAATGTAATTTAGCTATGAAATCTATAAGTTGTTTGAATCGTCATCATATGCCTAGATACCCGTTCAAGACTTACTCATTAGGAGTAAGTCTTGAATAGTCCCCGGTTTGGGACTGTTCTTGGACGTTTGATCTCACTTAGGTGGTGAATGTGTGTCTTCTTTTCAATTATGAGGAAATTCTTGGCTTATCGTTTCTCTACATTGTTCTCTGGGTACATATGTAGATAAGCAATTATCAATATTGTGTACTTGGAGAACTGTAGGGAAATGCTTCCGGATTTTCCTTAGAATTGAAAAGTTGGCATATATTCACTAGTGAGATTAGACGTCCAAGGATGGGTTAGGTTGGAGTGATAAGGACCTTCGGCTGCATGCATACAATTGAACATGTCACTATCTTAGATTGCTCTATACGTGTGTGATTTGAATATGTGAGTGTATGTACTTAAATAATGATTGATGCATTATAATGAATGGTTGTGATTAATTATTAGAGGTCTTCTTGAATGAGATGGATCGTACTTGGATGTATGGTAGTCGTGAATCGATTGAGTTTGTGAAAGGGGTCTCGGATTGCATAACCGCATTACAATATCAAACATCCTCTGGAGCAGTCGACTTTTATTGTCCTTGTTTCGATTGTAGAAATGTGAGCAAGGTTAGTAGTATACATGTGGTTAGGGAGCATGTCTTTCGCCGTGGGTTTAGGCCTCAATACCACGTATGGGTTTGGCATGGTGAGCAGGGGAAGTATATAGGAAGCTCTAGAGTAATGAACGATGTATGTGAAGAAAAGAAGGATTTAGAGAATTGGGATGATGAGTTCGGGGATGAGAATTGGGATGATGAGTTTGCATATGATGATAGGGATCGGGTAGACGAGATGATACACGAGGTTGAAGATCAGTCGTGTAAACGACCTCGTATTTTTGAGTCTATGTCTGAGGCTGCTGAAAAGCCGTTGTATCCAGGTTGTACAAAGTACACCAAAATTTCCGCGGTAATAACACTGTTCAACATTAAGTCGAAAGCTGGTTGGACGGACTCTAGTTTCACATCGTTGTTGGAAGTTTTAGCTGATATGCTCCCTGATGGAAATGAACTGCCAAAGTCGTACTATTATGCGAAGAAACTGATGTGTCCTTTCGGTTTAGAGTACGAGCGGATACATGCTTGTCCTAACGATTGTGGGCTTTATCGTAATGAGTATGAGCATTTACATGAGTGTCCACGTTGTGGATTGTCGAGGTACAAGCGTGAAGGAGCTGGAGGTAGTGAAGGACCACCAGCTAAGGTGTTGTGGTATCTACCCATAATACCTAGATTTAAGCGCATGTTCTCAATTAAAGGAGAAGCGAAGAATTTGAGGTGGCATGCAGATCGTAGGAAGAAAGACGGTCTGCTCAAGCATCCGGCTGATTCGCCTGAGTGGAAAAGTATCAACAGGGTGCATAAGGCATTTGGTAATGAGGATAGAAATCTAAGGCTTGGATTATGTACGGATGGCTTGAACCCTTTTGGCAATCTCAGTTCGCAGCATAGTACATTGCCAGTAATTTTAGTGGTTTATAACTTGCCTCCTTGGTTGTGCATGAAACGCAAGTACATGATGTTGTCGCTTCTTATATCGGGGCCCAAACAACCTGGAAATGACATTGATGTATACCTCCAGCCGCTTGTTGAAGATTTACAGAAGATGTGGAACGAAGGAGTGTTAGTATTTGATGCGTATGCTAATGAGATGTTCACTCTGCGTGCCATGCTTTTTTGTACTATGAACGATTATCCAGCTTATGGGAACTTATCTGGGTATAAGACGAGAGGAAAACAACCCTGCCCGATTTGTGTAGATGACATGAAATCTACACACCTTAAGGGATGCAAACATGTGTATATGCGCACACGAAGGCTCCTCAGACGCGACCATCCCTATCGGTTTAAGAAGAAGGCATTCGATGGGACGGTTGAAGAAGAAGTTGCTCATAGACCATTAACTGGTACTGAAGTTTATAATCAGGTGAAGGACATTGAAACAATCTTTGGTAAACCTGCTAGTGAGGTTGATCGACCTACAGGATTATGGAAAAAGGAGTCCATTTTTTAGAAACTCCCATATTGGAAAGATCTAAAGGTCAGACATTGTTTGGATGTCATGCACATAGAGAAGAATGTTTATGAAGCTATTCTTGCGACACTTATGAATATTTCGGGCAAGACAAAAGATGTTAAGGCGTCACGACTTTACTTGGAAAAACAGGGGCTTCGACCAGAGTTGTGGGCTCAGAAAAGGGACGGAAGGAAGAAGAAAGTAGTGGAGGAAAGGGTTGATGATGAAACTCAGAAAAGTAAAAAGAAGGTGGAGGATTCGGAGAAGAATTATTTGCCAGTAGCTTGCTACACGATGTCGCGTGCAGAGAAACGGATTTTTTTGCGAGTCATTGTATGGCATTAAGGTCCCAACTGGCTACTCATCGAATATGAAGCGATTTGTTACCTTAAATGGTGAGTTGAAGTTATCGAGTATGAAATCTCACGATTGTCATGTCATGATGCAAGTATTCTTACCGATTGCAATTCGTGGGATACTTCCAAAGCATGTGAGCTAAGGCACACCATTACAGAACTTTGTTCATTTTTCCATACAATATGCAGCAAAGTCCTAGAACCGTCGACCCTCGATTCCTTGCAGGCCAGAGTAGATGAAACTCTACGCAAATTTGAGATGTTTCCCCCCCGCATTCTTTGACATTATGGTCCATCTCATTGTCCATCTTGTTCGAGAAATCAAGCTGTGTGATCCAGTGTTTTTGAGGTGGTGCTATCCTTTTGAGAGATATATGGGCACTTTGAAGGATAAAGTTCGGAATCCTGCACAACTAGAAGGTAGTATAATTCAAGGGGTTGTGGGTGAAGAGATCAGTAATTTTGTGGCTGAGTATTTTGCTAGTGTTGATCCTGTTGGACTTCCGACATCCCGACACGAGGGCAGACTTGAGGGCAAGGGTACAATTGGTTCAAAATTGATCACACCTTCCGTAGAAAAGCGTAAACAAGCTCACTTATTTGTATTGCATCACGTAGCAGCTGTCCATCCTTATTTAAATGAACATATGGAGGAATTACGTGTTAGCAATCCTGGAAAAGGAGTTAGGGCATTGACGCAAATGCATAACAAGACTTTCATTGATTGGTTTCATAAACGAGTAGTGAATGATTTGGATGAAAGTGTTCCTGAAACAGTCAAGTGGTTAGCATTTGGTCCTCGTGAAGCTGTACGCTCTTATGAGGGTTATGATATTAATGGGTATACGTTTTGGACTGAACATTAAGATCTGAAGTCAACATCGCAACAAAATAGTGGTGTTTCACTTGTGGCGTCATCTACACAATACGCAAGCTCGAAGGATAAGTCGCATGTACATGCTAAAAGCAATTATTATGGGCGAATACAAGAAATATGGGAGCTGGACTACTGTACTTTTAATATTTGCATCTTGTGTTGCAAGTGGGTTGACGATAATCGACGTTGCGTAAGAAAAGATGATCCTTGCGGATTCACTCTTGTTGACCTTAGTCGTCTACGTGAAACTGAGGAGCCATTTGTAATTGCATCACAAGTTAAGCAAGTATTTTTTGTAACTGATCCTGCTGATAATAAGTGGTCAATTGTTGTACCTGGTAAAAAGAGTATCCTCGGTATTGGTGATGTTGATAATGAGGAAGAATATGATGCATTTGAGGACCTCCCCCCTTTTACCTATCCTGAAAATTGTGTGGAAGATGATGTGAATATGTCGGAGAACTATATGCGTGTAGATCACACGGAAGGGATACATGTACTTGAGGATCCTAAGAAACGGCGGAAGGTCAATAAATCATGAGACATAAACTCAGGTATGTGTAATTTCTCCAATTTGTAACTATTGTGTAGATTTTTAGGCTAATTTTTTGTTGTAGGTTGAATTTGGGGAACGAAAAGGTCATTTTAGGGCTACATGGCAATGATGGAGTATAATGGGGAGGCAGTAGTGGTGGTGGTGGTGGGACTGTGTTACAAATGTGGAGAGTGAGGTCACATGGCAATGGAATGCTCTCCACATTTGTAACATTTCCCACTATCTCCGCCGCTACCAGCTGATGGGCATTCCATTGTCATGTGACCTGATTCTCAGGTCATTTTAGGCCTATTTTGGTCGATTCGCATCCGATTCGTACTAATCGAATTATTTAAACCCAAATTCTTGTTGAACATGATTATATGAGGTATAATGTAACTATTGTGTAGAGTTTTAGGCTTGTATTTGCTGTTGGTTGCATGTTGGGAACGAAAAGGTCATTTTAGGCCTAGTTTTGCCTTTTCGCGTCCAATTCGTACTTATCGCGTCATTTAACCCCAAATTCTTGTTGAACATGATTATATGAGGTATAATGTAACTATTGTGTACAGTTTTAGGCTTGCATTTGTTGTTGGTTGCATTTCGGGAACGAAAAGGTCATTTTAGGCCAAATTTTGCCTTTTCGCTTCCAAATCGTACTTATCGCGTCATTTAACCCCAAATTCTTGTTGAACATGATTATATGAGGTATAATGTAACTATTGTGTATAGTTTTAGGCTTGCATTTGTTGTTGGTTGCATTTTGGGAACGAAAAGGTCATTTTAGGCCAAATTTTGCCTTTTCGCTTCCAAATCGTACTTATCGAGTCATTTAACCCCAAATTCTTTTTGAACATGATTATATGAGGTATAATGTAACTATTGTGTAGAGCTTTAGGCTTGCATTTGTTGTTGGTTGCATTTCGGGAACGAAAAGGTCATTTTAGGCCTAGTTTTGCCTTTTCGCTTCCAAATCGTACTTATCGAGTCATTTAACCCCAAATTCTTTTTGAACATGATTATATGAGGTATAATGTAACTATTGTGTAGAGTTTTAGGCTTGCATTTGTTGTTGGTTGCATTTCGGGAACGAAAAGGTCATTTTAGGCCTAGTTTTGCCTTTTCGCGTCCAATTCGCACTTATCGAGTCATTTTATTTTATTTTTGTTGATCTAACTCCTAACTTATTAGTATGTAACTGTGTGCAAGGGGAGGGGTGTGCATGGGGGAGGGCTGCGGTAGTGGGGGGGAGGGGAGGGGTGTGCGGAGGAGGGAGGGGGGCAAAGGGGGGAGGGTCTGTGCGGGGGAGGGTGGCGGTGGGGGGGAGGGAGGGTGTGCGGGGGAGGGGGTGCGGGGGCTTGGGAGGGCTCCAGCAGTGCTGCCCGCCCTCCCAAGCCCCCCGCACATGCCCCCTCCCTCCCCGCACCCCCTCCCCCCCCCCACCGCCGCCCCTCCACATTCCTCCCCGCACACCCCCTCCCTCCCCCACCGCAGCCGGCCCTCCCCCCCCCGCACACAGACCCTCCTCCCACCTGCTGCCTCTCCCCTCCCCTCCCCTGCACACCCCTCCCCTCCCCCCACTCGCCGGCCCTCCCCTCGCACACCCCTCCCCCCCCCCCACCCACCCGGCCCTCCCCGCACACCCTCCTCCCCCCCTCCCCGCACCGCCGCCCCTTGCACACATATCCCCCCCCCCGCTGCCCCTCCCTTCACTGCTGCCCCTCCCTTCCCCTCCCCTCCCTGCTGCCCCCCTCCCCCACTGCTGCCCCTTGCACACAGAACCCCCCTCCCCGTCGCCCCTCCCATCCCCCAATAACCGCGCCTCGCACACCGAACCCCCCTATTTGGATATCAGTCGAGGTAACATGACTAATTTATTTGTCCTTATATAGAAACACTTTTAGCCACATACTACACATCTAACATTGGATGCATCATTTGGTGAACATTTAGTGTCCGCAACAAGATGATGGACTTGCATATGGCTATTACGTGCTGAGGTACATGTTCGATATCGTCAACCATTGCACTAACGTCGATGATCTTCAAAAGGTATGTAACTTATTAGTATATGTTAGTTTAGATTAGATCGATTGGTAATAGGTATTAATTGGTTTAGAAACCAAAGTAGCACATGCATATATTTCGGAACGAAAATGTCATTTTTAGGCCTATTTTTGCCTTTTACGCTTCCAAATCGTATTTATCGAGTCATTTAACCCCAAATTCATTTTGAACATGATAATATGAGGCATAATGTAACTATTGTGTAGATTTTTAGGTTTGCAATTGTTGCAGGTTGAATTTTGGGAACGAAAAGGGCATTTTAGGCCTATTTTTGCCTTTTCGCGTCCAATTCGTACTTATCGCTTCATTTAACCCCAATTTCATTTTGAACATGATAATATGAGGTATAATGTAACTATTATGTAGATTCTTAGGCTTGCATCTGTTGTTTATTGTATATCGGGAACATAAATGTGATTTTAGCCCTATTTTTGCCTTTTCGCCTCCAATTCCTGTTTCTCGAGTCATTTAACTCCATTTTCTTTTTGAATATGATAATATAAGGTATAATATAACTAGTGTGTAGAGTTTTAGGCTTGCAGTTGTTTTTGATTGAATTTCGGGAAGGTATATATCATCTTTTGAACTACTAACTACGGTAAGTCGGTAAATGATTGAATTCTTATATTATGTGTTTATTCCTTGGTTGTTTTGCAAGGTTTATATGAATAACACACCACGTTTGAGGGCTTTCACCACAGACGAATTACATGAAGTTCGGGATAAGTTGGCGTCCCACATTTGTGATGATTGCTTATGATACATCTACTAGTTTGTATTAATTTTATGTACACTTTTTACATTATTAAATATACATATTTAAAGATAATTATTACGTTCAAAAACTTGTCATATATTATTGCAATTTGATCGGTTTTTTTTTTTGTGTCGAAGGGAGGTTTTGGGTGGGGGGTGGGGTGGGGGGCTGCCATGGTGGGGTCATTGGGGTGGGCTATGGGCCGGTTGGGTCTTTGGGGTGGTCAGGCAAGAATGGGTGGAGGAGGTGGCCGAGGGTGGGCTGGGGTGGGGGGTGCGGGGAGTGAAGGGGGTGGGGCTGGGGTGGGGGGGTAGGGCAGGGCGGGCGGGCGGGGAGGGAGTGCGGGGGTTGGGGCAGAGGGGGCGGGGCTTGGGGGAGTGCGGGGGGTGGGGCTGGGGGGCGGGGCTTGGGGGGAGTGCAGGGGGGTGGGGTGGGGGGGCGGGGCTTGGGGGGGGAGTCTGGGGCGGGGCGGAGTGGGTGTGGGGTGGGGGTGGGGGGGGGGTGGGCGGGGGTGGGCGGGGGGGGGGGTGGGTGTAGGGGGGCGGGGGCGGGGTGGGCAGGGGCGGCGGGCGCGGGGATGGGCCGGGGGTGGGCGGGGCGTGCGGGGGCGGGGGCTAGGGGTGGGTAGGGCATGCAGGGAAATTTTATTTAAAAAAAAAAATTGAATTTGAAGGGCTGCGGTTTTAAGCGTAAACCGCAGCCCTTCTTTAAGTGAAGGGCTGCGGTTTAGGCTTAAAATCGCAGCCCTTCAGTTGAAGAAGGGCTGCGGTTTAAGCTTAAAACGCAGCCCTTCGAGCTAAGAAGGGCTGCGTTTTTGGCCTGAACCGCAACCCTTCTTTTCTATTGAAGGGCTGCTATGGAAAGGGCTGCTGGCCAAAAACGCATCCCTTAGGGCTGTTTTGACCGCATCCCTTCCTTATTTTTCCACTAGTGACCTAAAATAATAATTGGCTTGGGCAATAACCTCAAATCATGTGACTATAACATATATGATGAAAGAATTGTATGGTTAAGATGTGGGTTATTAATAACCTAATTCATGAGGTTTTATGTGGTTTATATGACAAGATTGCATCGGGCCAAAACGTTGCATTTTTCCTTTTTCTTTTGCATTCAAATGATAGAATTGAATGACTTTGGTGATATGAAAGGTTAACCATTAGGCCCAATACCTCACCAAACCCCCCATTGACTTCAATTTTGGGCCCCCATTGTTCCTCCTTTTACTAAAAAACCCAAATTAACCTCATATCATATGCTTTTAGGTAATTACCAAATATGTTTTGGCCATGACCAAACCTACTAAGTGGAGGATGTTCTCCCAATCACAATCCATTCACATTATTACTCATCAAAGCAATAGCGATTAGATAATCATGCCACTGGGTCCATTAAACTCAATACCTCACCAAATCCCATTGACTTTAGTTTTGGGCCCCCATTATTCCTCCTTGTACTAGGGCCCCCATTATCCCTCCTTGTACTAAAAACCCAAATTAACCCCATATTATATGCTTTTAGGTAATTACCAAACATGTTTTGGCCATGACCAAACCTACTAAATTGATGATGTTCTCCCAATCACAATCCATTCCCATTACTCATTAAAGCAATCTTATGGGGATTGGACAGTCATGCCACTGGGTCCATTAGGCCCAATACCTCACCAAACCCCATTTACTTCAGTTTTGGGCCCCCATTATCACTAATTGTACTAAAAAGCCCAAATTAACCCCATATCATATGCTTTTAGGTAATTACCAAACATGTTTTGGCCATGACCAAACCTACTAAGTTGATGATGTTCTCACAATCACAATTCATTCCCATTACTCATCAAAGCAATCCTATGGGAATTGGACAATCATGTCATTGGGTCCATTAGGCCCAATGCCCCACCAAACCCCATTGACATAAGTTTTAGGCCCCCATTATCCCTCCTTGTACTAAAAAACCCAAATTAACCCCATATCATATGGCTTTAGGTAATTACCAAACATGTTTTGCCACGACCAAACCTACTAAGTGAAGGTTGTTCTCCTAATCACAATCTATTTCCATTACTCATCAAAACAATCCTGTGGGGATTGGACAATCATGCCACTGGATCCATTAGGCTCAATATCTCACCAAACCCCATTGACTTCAATTTTGGGTCCCCCATTATCCATCCTTAAGCTAAAAAGCCCAAATTAACCCCATATAATATGCTTTAGGTAATTACCAAACATGTTTTGGCCATGACCAAACCTACTAATTAAGTGGATGATGTTCTCCCAATCACAATCCATTCCCATTACTCATCAAAATAATCATATGGGGATTGGACAATCATGCCACTGGGTCCATTAGGCCTAATATCTCACCAAACCCCATTGACTACAGTTTTAGGCCCCTATTATCCTTATTTGTACTAAAAAGCCCAAATTAAACCCATATCATATGGTTTTAGGTAATTACCAAACATGTTTTGGCAATGACCAAACCTATTAAGTTGATGATGTTCTCACAATCACAATCCATTCCCATTACTCATCAAGGCAATCCTATGGGGATTGGACAATCATGCCACTTGGTCTATCAGTCCCAATACTTCACAAAACACCATTGACTTGAGTTTTGGGCCCCCATTATCCCTCCTTGTAATAAAAAGCCCAAATTAACCCTAGATCATATGATTTTAGTACTTACCAAATATGGTTAGGAATAACCAAACCTACTTAGTGGATGATGTTCTCCTAATCAGAATTCTTTCCCATTACTCATCAAGGCAATCCTCTGGGGATTGGACAATCATGCCACTGGGTCCATTAGGCCCAATACCTCACCAAACCGCATTGACTTAAGTTTTGGGCCCCCATTGTCCCTCCTTGTCCTAAAAAGCCCAAATTAACCCCTCATCATATGCTTTTAGGTAATTACCAAACATTTTTTGGCCATGACTGGTGGGACGCGGTCGCACGCGCTACCAAAGATAAAAGTATGTTTTCCTTCTTTCCAATACAAGTGAATGTAAGTGGCAAGTAGGTTCGTATCCACAGAGACTTGGGGACTAACTCGTGCTTATAATAGATCAAATGGGGGTTTTGTAATTAAAGAAATGAATAACTAAAATATAAATAACTAAAGAATAATAAAGTAGTAAGGTAATCAATAAGAGGAGAATCTTGAGTTCGGTTAATGGCCACTTCGACTCATACTATTGATCATTGGTTTCTCGAATGTGTAACTTTACTCTTAATTACTCAAAGTTGGAAATCAAATTCATTTCCCGCAAAAGAACCGTTAAACAATCATAATCAGATGATCATAAAACTTGGACTAAAGATTAACCTAATCTAATCAGAGATTAAATTCAAATCAATAGAACGTCAACGAACTAGGAAACAATGAGCCAATCAGCAAATTGCTAGCAGAACATATTCAAATTGGAAATTATGATTTCTCTAGTGATTAATCAAGAATAATCAGATTCATTAATCAAACCCTAGGTTGCTACTCATGAAAGAAGAACAGATGATTCGACATCAATTCTAAATCCTAGCAAAAGATAAATTGTATGTATAAACTAGTAGTACTCCTAGCAATTCATACAATAATCATAGATCAAAATCAAGAAATCACAATTATAATTAAGAATTAGTTAACAAAGAGAAACCTCACAATAATAGACCAAAGCTTGATTAACCGTTCTCAAGACTAGATTTAGGCTACGATCGACATGGCTTCCATCAAAGAAATCTTCAAAGTAATGATCTCAAAACCAAGAGGAAAAGATAGGGATTAGGGTTCTTCTACTCTCTTGTCTCTAATTAGTTTTGGGATTACATAACATCCAACAAAATAATGTTTTTCTCATATTATTAAAACCTACGAAAGACCGAAAAACCCCGAAGAATCATAACAGGATCGAAGTGCGCGACCCGGGCAGATATGGCGCGCGAGTCGGGCCTTCGCTGTTGCCAAATTCCCGCTTCCGCACGAAGTGCGCGGGTCGTGCGCATCTAGTGCGCGAATCGGGCCTTCGCTGCTGTGCACCATCCTGTATTGCTCGATATGCGCAGGGTGTGCGTGTATGGCGCCCGACTCGGGCACTCGCCACTGCTTGGGATTTAATCTTCAACCAACGCCCGAGATGGGCTCTTCAATGCCCATGGTGGGCAATCACTGCTGTAGAACCACTAAAAGGATGAACTTGGATGCATCAACTATATAACTCTAGACTTCAATGAACTTTGAGAGGTTTTTATGTTGAATGGATCGCAAACACGGGACGGAAATCCACCTGTAAATTATCCTAAACATATAGAACCACAAAATATCCTTAAATCTCCTCTAATACCTCAAATTCATCATAACTCCATCTTCTCCACACTAAGGTTTAGATGAGTAAAACTCTCCTTCTCAAGATTTAAACCTTAGTAAAATAGACTTCTCAACGCTCTATAATCGCATATAACTTGGTCACATCAAATACCCCCACACTTGAACTTTACTCGACCTCGAGTAAACTCAAAATAAAGGTCAACGAGGCATCCCTTCCAAGTTATTGCCCACCTTTCACTACTCCCTTATCTCTCCATCCTAGTGTATGATAAAGGTTGCTATTCCCCCCAATTCGCTCAAAGCCAAGTCTAAGGGTAAGAGTCACCCCCACACTTGAGCTAAAAGCTCACCTGAAATAATGTAAATAGCATTCTCACACTATACTCAACACCAAGATAATAAAAATGTATGATTTTGAATCTCGAAAGATCTCAAAAGATTCAAAACCGTTTTAATCTGCACAACGCCATAACCATCATCATGTCATGAAATGATAAAAGCAAGTTCGAATCCTGAAAAATCTCAAAGGACTCGAACTTGGACCATCTAAACACAATCACAACAATCAAACTCCTTATTCCTCCAATGATGAGTGATCTCTAACCTATTCGCCTCTAACTTCAAACACCAAGATGAAAAACCTACCCGAGGCACTCCTTATATCACCAATCCTTCTTATGACACCAACTCCGGCAAATGATTTCAAATTTTCTCTCTTTTATCTCTCATTTTGCCTAGGAGCCTTTCGGATTTTCATCCTAGCTTCACACAGTTTTTTTTTCATTTATGAACTCACCATCTCACCCGCTCTAATTAGCCACTTTTTTGCATAGATTTCCCTTTCGAGTTTTCAACCTATCCGGGCCCCCATTTTTGCCTGGGTTTTCGTATTTTTGAATTTTTTCATTTTCTTCATTTTTTTGTTCTTTTGTTTTCTTTTCAAAAATAATACATATATACATCAAATAAAAATGTATATACATCAAATAAAACAATGAGAATTCCCTCCCCCCTACTTAATCAAGAGATTGTCCTCAATGTGAGAGCAAGTACATGAAAAACACAAGAAGAGAAAAGGGGAACACTCAAAAACCGACTCTCACAAAATTTCTCACTCCCCCAACAATACCAATCAGAAACATTTCACACCCCAACAACACAAGAAAACACATGGACGACAAATGCACACACCATCTCATAACCCGACTCCCTATAACAACCAAGTAAATGACTAGTCCAAAATTATATTCATTGGAAGAATATATTTCGAAATTGGCACCTTATAGTAGAACCAAATCCAGTATGCATTTGTTGCTTGACCACTGTAAGTATCACTCATGTAACTCCTGCATTAATCTCGACCCTCCAATTTCACCAACGTCTCTGAAATGGACACCTCTCAAAGGTCATTTGATGTATTTTGCCTTAAGTTGGATTAAGATTGGTAAGAGTGTTTTGAAGTGTAGCTCAGGAAACAAGAGTGGTAAGGGTAGTGGGTGAAAGATAATATGTTGTGGTGGAGGAGAAAAAGGATGAGGTTTACGAGTAAGAATAAAAGTAAGGGAAAAGAAAGACAAAAAGAAAAAGGGGCTCGGGTTGCCTCCCGAGTAGCGCTAAGTTTAAAGTCGTTAGCTCGACCTTATACCTCCCACAATCAGTCCGGGGATGGTTCAACTCCTTGTTCCAACACTTGTACCTGTAATTCTGAGGAGACAACTTCCTGCACAGCTAGCGTTAGTGATAACGGTGCAAAACTATGCGGTAAATCAGGTGGTCTCTCATGTTTTTGCAACCTCACTACCTCCAATGACTCATGCCCTTCACTGGTATCATACGTATCACACTCTATGGACTGAATAGTACCCACAAAGCAATAGGGATGATCAGTCGCTAGGAAATTCCTAGACTCATGAATACCAAATGCTTCTATATGTCCCCCAAACTCCATAGTTAATGACCCAGCACCAACATCAATTTTTGTACTGGATGTTTTCAAAAACGGTGTAGGCGTGTTTTTATTTCGCCTACGCGGTGTGAGCGCGTATTAGATTTGACTACCCCACTGTTAAGGTTTTATTGAAAATTGTTTTGTATTGAAAGAAGTCGCCAATAATTCTTTTTAGGAAGAATCATAAACCTAATTGGATATGGGAAAAACATAGGGACAAATTATCAATGTAGATTTCCCTGTCTTGACTCCATAGATGGTCAAAGTGAACCAAAGATTGAGTTCGGGGGTGAGGGTACAACACACTTAGGAACCATATTGCCCATTGCTGGCCTCTACTAAATATCAATTCATTGCAGATTTTATGTCAAAGAATAATCAAATAATGTTTTAAACACCCTAAAATTAATTAGTCTAAATAGGTTCAGGAAACACATAAAGAGACTAATTTTAGTGACATGTTATTAGGCAATCAATTTACAGGGAACCTAGCAAGTTGCCCAAATTAATCTGATTAATGTTAGAACAACTCTTTAGGTCTTTGATTAGCAAAAATAACATGTGAGGTGATAAAAGCAATAAGCAGGACAATCATATAATATGAATAGAATGATCAGGCAGGCATATAGTAATGTAAAATAAATAAAAATAAAGAGAAAAGAGGTTAGAATATACAGTAGAACGATTATTACTCAAAGATCTACATCATGAAATAAATTGTTAGTAACTTCAAAGCAATAATATGGAATTTATTCAAGGATCCTCAGGATTATACCTATGTGGCTTAAATTGAGGAGCGCAACGATCTTTAGGCGGAGCAATCGTGGAACCAAGAACGCAGTGTGAAAGTATTGATTGATTGAAAGTATTTGAATGTGTTTGAGTGTTTGAAGTATTCGAGAGAATTTGTATTCGCGAAATAATAATATGAAAAGCCGTCCGTAATTCGGGAAATCTCGGATATTTATAGAGAAAAGAAACCTTGCGCCTCACGCAAGCCCTGCGCCTGGTGCAGGCCTACGTGGCAGGCGCAATGCCACGCGTCAGGCGCACATTGGTGTACTTGATGCAGCCAGCCCAATCAGAGATAGGCACGTGTAAACGCGTTTTGAAAAGATAGAAAAGAAAGATGCGTCTCACGCAAGACTTGCGTCTGACACAGGACTCTGTGTGAGTCGCAAAATCTACGTTTCAGGCGCTCATTGGCTCGCCTGACGCGATATGGACAATGTGCTGGACGCACGTGGCGCGCTGAGCGCACCCCCAGCGTCCGGCGCATATTCTGGAATATTCTAGCATATTCCATTGCGCGTCTTTCGAAGATACTTTTTTATCCCTAAAATTCCGGGGATGGAATTTTACGGAATTAAAATCTGATTTATTTATAAAAATATTTATGAAAAATATTTATTAAAATAATAAATATTTGATTGGGCTTTTAAAATGGATTTAAAACATTTTATGGGCTTGAAATACAATTAATCATCATGAACAATTAATTGGGCTTTAGAATATCATTTCGAAACACATTTTAGAATGGTTCTTTAGATTGCTCTTCCGTTGGGTCGTGCCAACTAATGCCGCGGCATGTTTAATCATCGGATCCTTAAATGGGGAGACACGATTATGTGTCTACAAACGAGTATGGAGTTAGGAGTAATATGGACATGTTCAAACATTGAGAAGTACGACTGTAAGTTATGGATTAGAGATTAATATGGATAATGAGTGTAAGTAATTGGAGTATAAGTTTCAGGTAGATAGCTAAATCCTGGTATATTTATGTTTGATAGGATGATATGGGGTAAGATTTATTAACATACAATAATAATTGTCGTAGACAATTTCTTAGGATGTAATATGGTTATCCAGGTAGAAGGTATGGGGGCAGTAACTCCGAAAATATAAATATCATTTCGATAATATAAGAATCAATATGATTGTGTAATAACCTAATCGGGGTGTTACAGATTGTGATGGGGAATTGACCAGGTTAAACTTTTGGAGTCTATATATGTTAGTTACAAGTACTTTGTGATTTGTTTTATAAATAGCTTGTATACCTCCAATAACATGTGTTGTAGTTGGCTATGTTATGGGTTTCGATTGTGAAATGAACGTGAATACGAATAAGTTATATGCTTCTCTTATATGTTTTGCAGTATGGAAATCGTTTTGGAAATTGAAAATTGATATTACTTATTAGAATGGAATCTGTATATAATGGATTTGGCATATGATTTCCTCAAATATGTAAGTTGAATATTGTCATGAAAAAAAGGGTAGAAGTCGGGAATTGTTTTGAGGAACTGAAACTCAAGAGAATTGGGTTTTATCCGACCTTAGGGAAGTCATATGATTGTGATCTAGAGTAAGTGCTGATGGAAATTTAAAAAAAAAAAAAGAGGAAAGAAAATTGAAGAAAAGGAAGATTTACGGACGGGGGAATCAAGAAGTGAAGATGGAAACGTCGAGGGGAAGTCGAAGTTACACCAGAGTTGCAGGAGATTTCAAGAGATGTGGTTTCAGGAAAAAAAACATTGTAAAGCCTTAGCTAATTTGTTGTGTTTGGGGACTGTGCATTTATGTATCTCCATCGTGTTTTTGTTAAACTTCATTATGACAATTTATATGTCTGACAGAGGGCCGAGTTGTTGTAAATGATTATTTAGAGATTGTGTAGTTAAGATTGCAAGGGTCAAGGTTGCATGTGGGTTTAATATTTCTCGATTTGGAGTATTATAATATAATTTTGGAGGATGTCTTGGCTGAGAAAGAACCAAGCAAAGATAGTATTATATAGCAGGGTGTCGTTGTCAAGCTCGGAAGAACAGAGTAGGGTGATAAATGGAGATGTGTTACAGGAAGGTATTGATTACCAAACTCAAATAGTTGATAATCATAAGGAAGTGATGGAGGATGGAAGGAACTCCGGTAGTTGATAAGTCCCCAGATGTATTATCCGATAATTTGCGAGCATCGCGATTATATAAGGTGATCGGTTTTTATATATGATAGGTGGCAGGGACCACGCCTACTTTTAAAGCTAAGAAGGCCGAGTTAATGACGTAGTTAAAAGAATAGTGCAAGAAGATTATATTCGACCAATGTTTCAAACGGGGTAATGAATTAATGGAATTAATTAAAGATCATCAGTAGACTAATAATATTACATTTAGGAACAGGAATTCGTAATCTTGAATATATGATTCATTCGATCAATTAAAATTAGTTGGAATGTTGGAAGTAGATCTAAGATCAGGGATATTACTAGATGCACACAGCAAGGGAAAATATTTCGAATATGACATGTAGAATGAGTTATGGTCACTATGAGTGTGTGAAAACACCGATCGAACTTAGTAATGCACCAGTAACGTATGTAAATACGATGTAATGATATTTTGAATCTTATTAGACTAAATTACGACAATTCTTGTAGATGATATTTCGGTATGTTCAAAGATTGAGGAAGCGCATCTTAAGAAGTATTAGGAATTTTGAGGAAGGAACGAAGTTTTAGTGGACGGAAAATTTTAAGAAAGTTTCCTACAAGTTGTAGAAAAGGTTAACTAATACCCCATCTATAGCTTTGCCTTCGGGGATAAATAAAGGATCTAAAGTATATAGTGATGTTTCTCAGGAAGGTTTTGGACGTGTATTGATGTAGCATCAGTGAATTCTTCTAGGCAGCTAACGCTCATAAGAGAAATTATGTTGGGCATGGTATAGAGTGGAAGTACAGACATTTGCTTTAAAATTGTGGAGGCCTTATACTGATCATAAAAGCTTAAGGTATATCTTTACTTAGAAAGAGATGAATGTGAAACAGCGAAGGTGGCTAGAATTTCTCAAGGATTATAATGTAGACATTTAGTACCGCCTGGGAAAGGCAGATGAGGTAGTAGATGATGTGAACGGGAGACCTCGATAGAATGTTGATCCCATCATTTCAATACCAGAAGAGTTATATAAGTAACTAAGGCAACTGAGTTGAAAATGATTAAAAAAAGAGATTTGCAAGGACTGATTAATGTGTGTGATTAAAATATACCTTTTGAGGGAATTTGAGCTAAATAAGTTCAATCTAAGTTATCAAGGAACTGAGATTAAAGATAGAAAAAAAATGAGACAGCGGATTTTCAAGTATATGTTAGTGGAAGCATACGAATAAATGGGTGGTCGTTTGTTTCCGACAATTCGGAGCTAAATAAAAATAAACAAAAAGGTGTGTACTCGGTCTATCCTAGAAGAGATAAAATAATTCGGGATATTAAGAAATACTTCTGGTGGAAAGGTTGAAGTGAGATGTATCACAATATGTTATAAAATGGTTAATCTGCCAGGAAGTAAAGATTGAGCGAGGGAAGATACCAGGGTTGTGGCAACTATTGCTAGTACCAGAATATAAATGGGGCAAATGTCAATGGATTTAGTACTTAGAATGCCCAATTCAAGAAGAGGCAATGTATTTATTCGAGTAGTTGAGAATAAGTTGACAAGAACAACTTGATATATTTTCATGGATAGCATGAAGCAAGGAGCAGTTAGCTGATGCATATACTACAGGAATTGTATGATTGCACGGAGTTCCAACGACTATTATTCTGATCGGGATACTCGCATTACTGAGAGAAGTTGCATTCGCAAACAAAGTGTTTTATTCAAATGTTGGAAGATATATGTTTCAACCTTGTGTATTGAAGTTAAAGGGTTCAAGGAAGGATAAATTAGCATGGACAAAATTCTTCTATACCGATAGCTACCAATTGAGTATGGTTCTGTCTCAGGCTCTGTACAGATGTAATTGCCAAACACTTAATCGTGGGGATGACGTTCCAGTAATGCCTAAGTTATTCCATGAAACTATGGAGCAAATGTGATTAATTTGGGAAAGTATTACCCTTAATTGTTCTAATATATGTGTTGTATTACTCCTAGTTGTTATGATATGTGTCTTTTAAAGTTTGGGGACGAAACTTCTTTAAGGGGGGTAGAGTGTAATAGCCCCACTTTTTAAGCTAATATTATTTCGATAAGTAAGGATTAACATTATTAACGTACTAATCAGTATGTAATCTGTTATGACGTTTGCTGGAATCAAAATTTTTCGAATAGTTTTTCTTATGTGAACTTTTGCTTGTAAGATGAATATTATGTCTTATTATGTGTTGAGCTATGAGAATTGTGAATGAAGATAATTCATTTTTGAATTTACGCTAGGAACGTTGAGTATCGTTCCGGAGTTTTGAGATATGGAGTTATTATCGGTATTGGATGTAAGTTACCTTGAAAATTAAGGTTAAGGAATAATTAAGTCAAAATACCTCCATTAAGGTATAAAATATAGTTTGGGAGATTTAGTTAAGAATAATTAAGGATTAGGGAGTGATTAAGGAGATAATCCAAAGTTAAGAACCTTGAGAATTCTTGATTCTTCCTAAGTAAGAAAAATGACGATTTTACCCCTAATACTAAATCAAAATCACGAGTTTGCCATTACCCATTCTCCATATATATGTGACCAAGGATCCTACTTGATTTCATCAAATTTCATTTCACCAAACACAACAAAAACTACACAAAACTCCTCCCCCTTCTTCACGCCAGTTCTGGCGAGTTTGAGGGCTGCTGTTGGTAGCTTGTTTTCTTTGGATTATAGCTATGAAATTTGCATGCAATTATTTCCCTAGACTCCTCAAGTTGTTCTCCATACTGGGCAATCGTTAATTTTGAGGTTTCACTTCAGTAGCATCAAGGAAAATCAAGAAAGGTAAGATGTGGCTTAATTGTAGAACTTATGAGGTTTATTAGATTGAATTTGATTACTTTGGGTTAATTGCTGAATATTAAGTTATGAATATTTTATTTAAGGTCTTATGGAGTTGCTGGAGAAGATCTATAAGTTGTTGAAAGAGATTTGATTCCTAAACACCGGAGTAAGGTACACAAGCTCCACCACCTAAACTTTGTTTCTAGCTTTGATCATGGAATTTGTTGTGGAATTGTGAATACTTGGATTATGGTTGAATGTGTATAAAAACTGATTTGTATGTGTTTTCTTATGGAAGATATTGTGCTAAAATCCTCTTGCATGTCAAGTTCCCTAAGACTCTTTGAATAACCGAGTAAGAAAGTGATTATCGATCCATTTCTCTTGAGCTATGCTGCCGTGACTTTCCCTGCCAAATATCTTCCTTTTACACTCTGTTTTTTCGCCTTGGTGTCTCTTGAAAGTGGTAGATCTTAAAAAGTTATTGAATTTAGACCCAAAAATCACTCCATTTGGAGTTGTACATCAAAAGTTATGTTGTCCGGAAGTTGTTGTATGCATAATAAGGTCTCTCAAAAATTTATCAATCCTTGCTATTATCTCGATTGCGTTTTGATTAAAGATCTTGTTGTGGCTAAACTTTCATGATATTCCCTTGCAACATTTATGTCTTGATTATCAAATAAACATTTGCTTCATTCACCTCATTTGAAAACACAACCTCAATTCATCTAGTAAAAGAACATCTAAAACTCGATTCTTGCTTAGTTGTTTTCTCGAGTTAATTAACCATGTTTCTTTGGTTCATTAATTACCTTTAAATGTTGAGTACCTACTGAATGTATCCACTTCTTTGTTTATCTACCTAAACCTTAGCCAAGCATAAAAGTTTCGATATATATATTCACACCTAAACCCCATATTTTGATATTAACACCGAAACTATGAAATTGATCATTTGAGTAATTGTGTGGCGTCGCCTTTTCATATATTTAAGAACCTCTTTGTGAAACCTATTCAGGCTACCATATCATGTCGACCACCTCATTAACCATATTGGATAACCATGAAGTCGTTTTCGAAACCTTGTTATTAAGTCACTTCTCTTAAAGTAGTGGAACTTGACGTAGCAAGCTTGTTTTACGAAACTTGTTTTGATAACTTAAAGTTTGTTATGATGGTTGAAATAGTGATTGTGAATAAGTATTTAAGTATGTTATTTGAGTATAGTTATAAAAGCATAAGTATTTTAGTATAAGTGTTTAAGTATAAGTATTTCAGTATAAGTATTTAAGTACAAGTGTTGAGTATAAATATTTTTGTATGATTACAAGTTTTGTTTTATAAGGGGAAGTGAACAACATTTGTAGGGTCATGACCTATAAGTCTTGCAAGCAGGAAATAAGAAAGGTGGGGAGACGTCCCTCAAAAGTCTGGAGTTGTGGCTTAGCCCTCTCCATTCATGTTCCTTCCCTGGAGTTATGCTATGTTTGTGATAAGTATAAGATTATTATTTGTGTTATATATGGAGAATGATGTGTGATATCTTGAAATAATTCTTGGAAATTTCTCCAGTATATGCAAAAGTATTTCTATGGAAGTTTACAGGAAAGAACCAACGTATTTCTGAGCAAGTATTAAAGTATTTCTGAATAAGAATAAAAGTATATTGAAAATTATGAGTTTATGCTTTGAGTATAAGAAACGATTACGTAATTTCAGCCACCTTATTATTTTGGAATCGGTGGGACTTGTGTACCGCGTAAGCCGACTTCGTTTTGTTCTATGAACTTGTCTCGGTGGGGGCGATTCATCCGTTTTGCGGGACTAGAGAGAATGTTCGAGTTAGCTCATGTGTGCGAATGTGAAGTCATGATCAATGTGTTTAGTCCGCTGCTATGAGATAATCTGTTTTATATAATGTTCCTTGGCAGGTTAAACTTGTATTTTTGATTTGTAATCTATGTACTCAAAACATATTATAATAACTAATTTATTATAACTTATTTTCATAATAAGCTTGGATACTATGGGATTTCCTAATTTTCCCTAGCAGGGAAGGTGCGAAAATCCGCCCTAACAGTCCCTTTAATTAGCAGCTTAACATTGTAATTATCAGTATTAGGTCTTAATTAAGCTGTTATTTGGAGTGGGCTGTTACAAGTGGTATTAAAGCCAAGGTTTTCGAAATCCAAAATTAAGTATTTCTAATTTGCAAGTTTTGGAAACAATAAGAGTGTTTAAACAAGTATTTTCATAAGAAAGGAAAATTAAAGCCAATTTCATATATATATATATATATATATATATATATATATATATATATATATATATATATATATATATATATATATATATATATATATATATATATATATATATATATATATATATAGTTTTCAAAACATTTGTGAATATATGTGCGTGATTATGTTTATGCTATGTGAATTTATGTGTACGAATGTGTATGTGAATGATATGAGATTTGGGTATAAATGATTTTAAGTAGATTCCATTAAAGCGTAAGTGAAAATATGCTTATAAAAGGAGGACTCGACACCTATTATGTTATCGGTAAATGGTAAATGATGCAGTTGACCATGCTAGTTGGGCACTAGGTCACGGTATGGCGATAGAAAGAGGTTATGGAGGCTTGTAGGAGCCACTAAAGGCAACCAGGGACTTAAGCCAATGTGATTTGTGAGCCATGGGCTAGTTTTCGTCAAGTCTAATAGAATATGTTAGAATTGTATAGGTTTACTGAAGCGATTCAAGGTTATGATATAATTATGAACAATAAAGATAAGAGTTTGTTAAGGTTGGAAATGTTGTGGAAGAAACGGAGATGAGATCAATGATACTCAGGAGTGCCAGAGATGGGGTTAGCCATACCAGCCAATTCTCACCATGGAATGATGTATGAACGTAAAACTCATGGAGAGAAAGACGGAGTGGAAGATATATAATTGGTTGTACTAAAGCTTTGTGTTAGTATTTCTTTTATGAATGTATTTATAAATAAATTTGTTGTGAAACTATGAGGATAAATTGGAACAAAAAGTGTATATATGAGGATGTAAACTCAAACTAGCTTTGTTTTTGCATTAAGCTAGTGGTGTAAATGGAGAGCTAGGAATTTATTGTTAAGAGTTTATAAAGGAACGAGTATGGAGTTAGGAGTAATATGGACATGTTCAAACATTGAGAAGTTCTACTGTAAGTTATGGATTAGAGATTAATATGGATAACAAGTGTAAGTAATTGGAGTATAAGTTTCAGGTAGATAGCTAAATCCTGGTATATTAATGTTTGATAGGGTGATATGGGGTAAGATTTATTACCATACAATAATAATTGTCGTAGATAATTTGTTAGGATGTAATATGGTAATCCAGGTAGAAGGTATGGGGGCAGTAACTCCGAAAATATGAATATCATTTCGATAATATAAGAATCAATATAATCGTGTAATAACCTAATCGGGGTGTTACAGATTGTGATGGGGAATTGACCAGGTTAAACTTTTGGAGTCTATATATGTTAGTTACAAGTACTTTGTGATTTATTTTATAAATAGCTTGTATACCTCCAATAACATGTGTTGTAGTTGGCTATGTTATGGGTTTCGATTGTGAAATGAACGTGAATACGAATAACTTATATGCTTCTCTTATATGTTTTGCAGTATGGAAATCGTTTTGGAAATTGAAAATTGATATTACTTATTAGAATGGAATCTGTATATAATGGATTTGGCATATGATTTCCTCAAATATGTAAGTTGAATATTTTCATGAAAAAAAGGGTGGAAGTCGGGCATTGTTTTGAGGAACTGAAACTCAAGAGAATTGGGCCTTATCCGACCTTAGGGAAGTCATATGATTGTGATCTAGAGTAAGTGCAGATGGAAATTTAAAAAAAAAAAGAGGAAAGAACATTGAAGAAAAGGAAGATTTACGGACGGGGGAATCAAGAAGCGAAGATGGAAATGTCGAGGGGAAGTCGAAGTTACACCAGTGCAGGAGATTTCAAGAGATGTGGTTTCAGGAAAAAAAAAACATTGTAAAGCCTTAGCTAATTTGTTGTGTTTGGGGACTGCGCATTTATGTATCTCCATCATGTTTTTGTTAAACTTCATTATGACAATTTATATGTCTGACAGAGGGCCGAGTTGTTGTAAATGATTATTTAGAGATTGTGTAATTAAGATTGCAAGGGTCAAGGTTGCATGTGGGTTTAATATTTCTCGATTTGGAGTATTATAATATAATTTTGGAGGATGTCTTGGCTGAGAAAGAACCAAGCAAAGATAGTATTATATAGCAGGGTGTCGTTGTCAAGCTCGGAAGAACAGAGCAGGGTGATAAATGGAGATGTGTTACAGGAAGGTATTGATTACCAAACTCAAATAGTAGAGAATCATAAGGAAGTAATGGAGGATGGAAGGAACTCCAGTAGTTGATAAGTCCCCAGATGTATTATCCGATAATTTGCGAGCATTGCGATTATATAAGGTGATCGGTTTTTATATATGGTAGGTGGCAGGGACCACGCCTACTTTTAAAGCTAAGAAGGCCGAGTTAATGACGTAGTTAGAAGAATAGTGCAAAAAGATTATATTCGACCAATGTTTCAAACGGGGTAATGAATTAATGGAATTAATTAAAGATCATCAGTAGACTAATAAGATTACATTTAGGAACAGGAATTCGTAATCTCAAATATATGGTTCATTCGATCAATTAAAATTAGTTGGAATGTTGGAAGTAGATCTAAGATCAGGGATATTACTAGATGCACACAACAAGGGAAAATATTTCGAATATGACATGTAGAATGAGTTATGGTCACTATAAGTGTGTGAAAACACCGATCGAACTTAGTAATGCACCAGTAACGTATGTAAATACGATGTAATGATATTGTAAATCTTATTAGACTAAATTACGACAATTCTTGTTGATGATATTTCGGTATGTTCAAAGAATCAAGAAGCGCATCTTAAAGAAGTATTAGGAATTTTGAGGAAGGAACGAAGTTTTAGTGGACGGAAAATTTCAAGAAAGTTTCCTACAAGTTGTAGAAAAGGTTAACTAATATCCCATCTATAGCTTTGCCTTCGGGGACAAATAAAGGATTTGAAGTATATAGTGATGTTTCACAGGAAGGTTTTGGACGTGTATTGATGTAGCATCAGTGAATTCTTCTAGGCAGCTAACGCTCATAAGAGAAATTATGTTGGGCATGGTATAGAGTGGAAGTACAGACATTTGCTTTAAAATTGTGGAGGCCTTATAAAATTAAGTAATTTGTATGGTTTATACTGATCATAAAAGCTTAAGGTATATCTTTACTTAGAAAGAGATGAATGTGAAACAGCGAAGGTGGCTAGAATTTCTCAAGGATTATAATGTAGACATTTAGTACCGCCTGGGAAAGGCAGATGAGGTAGTTGATGATGTGAACGGGAGACCTCGTTAGAATGTTGATCCCATCATTTCAATACCAGAAGAGTTATATAAGTAACTAAGGCAACTGAGTTGAAAGTGATTAAAAAAGAGATTTGCAAGGACGGATTAATGTGTGTGATTAAAATATACCTTTTGAGGGAATTTGAGCTAAATAAGTTTAAGCTAAGTTATCAAGGAACTGAGGTTAAAGATAGAAAAAAAAATGAGACAACGGATTTTCAAGTATATGTTAGTGGAAGCATACGAATAAATGGGTGGTCGTTTGTTTTCGACAATTCGGAGCTAAATAAAAATAAACAAAAAGGTGTGTACTCAGTTTATCCTAGAAGAGATAAAATAATTCGGGATATTAAGAAATACTTCTGGTGGAAAAGTTGAAGTGAGATGTATCGCAATATGTTATAAAATGGTTAATCTGCCAGGAAATAAAGATTGAGCAAGGGAAGATACCAGGGTTGTGGCAACTATTGCCAATACCAGAATATAAATGGGGCTAATCTCAATGGATTTAGTACTTAGAATGCCCAATTCATGAAGAGGCAATGTATTTATTCGAGTAGTTGAGAATAAGTTGACAAGAACAACTTGATATATTTTCATGGATAGCATGAAGTAAGGAGCGGTTAGCTGATGCATATACTACAGGAATTGTATGATTGCACGGAGTTCCAACGACTATTATTCTGATCGGGATACTCGCATTACTGAGAGAAGTTGCATGCGCAAACAAAGTGTTTTATTCAAATGTTGGAAGATATATGTTTCAACCTTGTGTATTGAAGTTAAAGGGTTCAAGGAAGGATAAATTAGCATGGACAAAATTCTTCTATACCGATAGCTACCAATTGAGTATGGTTCTGTCTCAGGCTCTGTACAGATGTAATTGCCAAACACTTAATCGTGGGGATGACGTTCCAGTAACGCCTAAGTTATTCCATGAAACTATGGAGCAAATGTGATTAATTTGGGAAAGTATTACCCTTAATTGTTCTAATATATGTGTTGTATTACTCCTAGTTGTTATGATATATGTCTTTTAAAGTTTCGGGACGAAACTTCTTTAAGGGGGGTAGAGTGTAATAGCCCCACTTTTTAAGTTAAGATTATTTCGATAAGTAAGGATTAACATTATTAATGTACTAATCAGTATGTAATCTATTATGACTTTTGATGGAATCAAAAAATTTCGAATAGTTTTTCTTATGTGAACTTTTGCTTGTAAGATGAATATTATGTCTTATTATGTGTTGAGCTATGAGAATTGTGAATGAAGATAATTCATTTGTGAATTATGCTAGGAACGTTGAGTATCGTTCCGGAGTTTTGAGACATGGAGTTATTATCGGTATTGGATGTAAGTTACCCTGAAAATTAAGGTTAAGGAATAATTAAGTCAAGATACCTCCATTAAGGTATAAAATATAGTTTGGGAGATTTAGTTAAGAATAATTAAGGATTAGGGAGTGATTAAGGAGATAATCCAAAGTTAAGAACCTTGAGAATTCTGGATTGTTCCTAAGTAAGGGAAATGACGATTTTACCCCTAATACTAAATCAATATCACGAGTTTGCCATTACCCATTCTCCATATATATGTGACCAAGGTTCCTACTTGATTTCATCAGATTTCATTTCACCAAACACAACAAAAACTACACAAAACTCCTCCCCCTTCTTCACGCCAGTTCTGGCGAGTTTGAGGATTGTTGTTGGCTGCTTGTTTTCTTTGGATTATAGCTATGAAATTTGCATGCAATTATTTTCCTAGACTCCTCAAGTTGTTCTCCATACTGGGCAATCGTTAATTTTGAGGTTTCACTTCAGGAGCATCAAGGAAAATCAAGAAAGGTAAGATGTGGCTAAATTGTAGAACTTATGAGGTTTATTAGATTGAATTTGATTACTTTGGGTTAATTGCTGAATATTAAGTTATGAATATTTTATTTAAGGTCTTATGGAGTTGCTGGAGAAGATCTAAAAGTTGTTGAAAGAGATTTGATTCCTAAACACCGGAGTAAGGTACACAAGCTCCACCACCTAAACTTTGTTTCTAGCTTTGATCATGGAATTTGTTGTGGAATTGTGAATACTTGGATTATGGTTAAATGTGTATAAAAACTGATTTGCATGTGTTTTCTTATGGAAGATATTGTGTTAAAATCCTCTTGCATGTCATGTTCGCTAAGACTCTTTGAATAACCGAGTAAGAAAGTGATTATCGATCCATTTCTCTTGAGCTATGCTGCCGTGACTTTCCCTGCCAAATATCTTCCTTTTTTACTCTATTTTTCGCCTTGCTGTCTCTTGAAAGTGGTAGATCTTGAAAAGTTATTGAATTTAGACCCAAAAATCACTCCATTTGGAGTTGTACATCAAAAGTTATGTTGTCCGGAAGTTGTTGTATGCATAATAAGTTCTATCAAAAATTTATCAATCCTTGCTATTATCTCGATTGCGTTGATTAGAGATCTTGTTGTGGCTAAACTTTCATGATATTCCCTTGCAACATTTATGTCTTGATTATCAAATAAACCTTTGCTTCATTCACCTCATTTGAAGACACAACCTCAATTCATTGAGTAAAAGAACACCTAAAACTCGATTCTTGCTTAGTTGTTTTCTCGAGTTAATTAACCATGTTTCTTTGGTTCATTAATTACCTTTAAATGTTGAGTACCTACTAAATGTATCCACTTATTTGTTTATCTACCTAAACCTTAGCCAAGCATAAAAGTTTCGATATATATATTCACACCTAAACCCCATATTTTGATATTAACACCGAAACTATGAAATTGATCATTTGAGTAATTGTGTGGCGTCGCCTTTTCATATATTTATGAACCTCTTTGTGAAACCTATTCAGGCTGCCATATTATGTCGACCACCTTATTAACCATTTTGGATAACCATGAAGTCGTTTCCGAAACCTTGTTATTAAGTCACTTCTCCAAAAGTAGTGGAACTTGACGTAGCAAGCTTGTTTTACGAAACTTGTTTTGATAAGTTAAAGTTTGTTATGATGGTTGAAATAGTGATTATGAATAAGTATTTAAGTTTGTTATTTGAGTATAGTTATAAAAGTATAAGTATTTCAGTATAAGTGTTTAAGTATAAGTATTTCAGTATAAGTATTTAAGTACAAGTGTTGAGTATAAATATTTTTGTATGATTACAAGTTTTGTTTTATAATGGGAAGTGAACAACATTTGTAGAGCGGGTTTGCTCAATATGTGTTTGGAGCGGGTATTGCTCCGTTATGTACCTATAAGTCTTACAAGCAGGAAATAAGAAAGGTGGGGAGACGTCCCTCAAAAGTCTGGAGTTGTGGCTTAGCCCTCTCCATTCTGTTCCTTCCCTAGAGTTATGCTATGTTTGTGATAAGTATAAGATTATTATTTGTGTTATATATGAAGAATGATGTGTGATATCTTGAGATAATTCTTGGAAATTTCTCCAGTATATGCAAAAGTATTTCTATGGAAGTTTACAGGAAAGAACCAACGTATTTCTGAGCAAGTATTAAAGTATTTCTGAATAAGAATAAAAGTTTATTGAAAATTATGAGTTTACGCTTTGAGTATAAGAAACGATTACGTAATTTCAGCCACCTTATTATTTTGGAATCGGTGGGACTTGTGTACCAGCGTAAGCTGACCTGTTTTGTTCTATGAACCTGTCCTGGTGGGGGCAGATTCATCTGTTTTGCAGGATTAGAGAGAATGTTCGAGTTAGCTCATGTGTGCGAATGTGAAGTCATGATCAATGTGTTTAGTCCGCTGCTATGAGATAATCTGTTTTATATAATGTTCCTTGGCAGGTTAAACTTGTATTTTTGATTTGTAAACTATGTACTCAAAACATATTGTAATAACTAATTTATTATAACTTATTTTCATAATAAGCTTGGATACTATGGGATTTCCTAATTTTCCCTAGCAGGGAAGGTGCGGAAATCCGCCCTAATAGTCCCTTTAATTAACAGCTTAACTTCGTAATTATCAGTATTAGGTCTTAATTAAGCTGCTATTTGGAGCGGGCTGTTACAACGAGTCTCCACCCTAGGTGGCATTTCTTCTTCCAAATTGAGTGCAAATGAAAGTTCTTGAACATTTCTTCTCAATTCCCTTCGCAACCTGAAAATATTCATTTTTAACTCGGGATCGTATTCCAAACAATCTTGGTTAGTAGCACGGGTGTCAACCATATACTAATCAAAATGTGAACTTTCATAACACAATCTACAATAAACACGTTATAGTAATTGCCAAGTCTCCGGCAACGGCGCTAAAATTTGGTGGGACGCGGTCGCACGCGCTACCAACGATAAAAGTATGTTTTCCTTCTTTCCAATATAAGTGAATGTAAGTGGCAAGTAGGGTCGTATCCACAGAGACTTGGGGAGTAACTTGTTCTTATAATAGATCAAATGGGGGTTTTGTAATTAAAGAAATGAATAACTAAAATATAAATAACTAAAGAACAATAAAGGAATAAGGTAATCAATAAGAGGAGAATCTTGAGTTCGGTTAATGGCCACTTCGACTCATACTATTAATCATTGGTTTCTCAAATGTGTAACTTTACTCTTAATTACTCAAAGTTGGAATTCAAATTCCTTTCCCGCAAAAGAACCGTTAAACAATCATAATCAGATGATCATAAAACTTGGACTAAAGATTAACCTAATCTAATCAGAGATTAAATTCGAATCAATAGAACGTCAATGAACTAGGAAACATTGAGCCAATCAACAAATTGCTAGCACAACATATTTAAATTGGAAATTATGATTTCTCTAGTGATTAATCAAGAATAATCAGATTCATTAATCAAACCCTAGGTTGCTACTCATGAAAGAAGAACAGATGATTCGGCATCAATTCTAAATCCTAGCAAAAGATAAATTGTATGTATAAACTAGTAGTACTCCTACCAATTCATACAATAATCATAGATCAAAATCAAAAAATCACAATTATAATTAAGAAATAGTTAACAAAGAAAAACCTCACAATAATAGACTGAAGCTTGATTAACCGTTCTCAAGACTAGATTTAGGCTACGATCGACATGGCTTCCATCAAAGATATCTTCAAAGTAATGATCTCAAAACCAAGAGGAAAAGATAGGGATTAGGGTTCTTCTACTCTCTTGTCTCTAATTAGTTATGGGATTACATAACATCCAACAAAACAATGTTTTTCTAATATTAATAAAACCTACGGAAGGCCGAAAACCGCCGAAGAATCATAACAGGATCGAAGTGCGCGACCCAGGCAGATATGACGCGCGAGTCGGGCCTTAGCTGCTGCCAAATTCCCGCTTCCGCTCGATGTGCGCGGGTCGTGCGCATCTAGTGCGCGAGTCGGGCCTTTGCTGCTGTGCACCATCCTGTAATGCTCGATATGTGCGGGGTGTGCGTGTATGACGCCCGACTCGGGCACTCGCCACTGCTTGGGATTTAATCTTCAACCAACGCCCGAGGTGGGCTCTTCAACGCCCATGATGGGCAATCACTGCTGTAGAACCACTAAAAGGATGAACTTGGATGCATCAACTATATAACTCTAGACTTCAATGAACTTTGTGAGCTTGTTATATGTTGAATGGATCGCAAACACGGGACGGAAATCCACCTGTAAATTATCATAAACATATAGAACCACAAAACATCCTTAAATCTCCTCTAATACCTCAAATTCATCATAACTCCCTCTTTTCCACACTAAGGTTTAGATGAGTAAAACTCTCCTTCTCAAGACTTAAACCTTAGTAAAATAGACTTCTCAACGCTCTATAATCGCATATAACTTGGTCACATCAATGACCAAACCTAATAAATGGAGGATGTTCTCCCAATCACAGTGCTTACTCATCAAGGCACTCCTATGGGGATTGGACAATCATGCCACTGGGTCCATTAGGCCCAATACCTCACCAAACCCTATTGACTTGAATTTTGGTCCCCCATTGTCCCTACTTGTACTAAAGCCTAATTTAACCTCATATCATATTATTTTAGGTACTTACTAAACATGGTTTGGGAACCTACTAAGTGGATGATGTTCTCGATCCCAATCACAATGCTTTCTCATTACTCATCAAGGCAATTCTATGGGGATTGGACAATCATGCCACTGGGTCCATTAGGCCCAATACCTCACCAAACCCTATTGACTTGAGTTTTGAGCCCCCATTGTCCCCCCTTGTATTAAAAAGCTCAAATTAACCCCAGATCATATGCATTTAGGTACTTTCCAAACATGGTTTGGGAATTACCAAATTAAACCTACTAAGTGGAGGATGTTCTCCCAATAAGAATCCTTTCCCATTACTCATCAAGGCAATCCTATGGGGATTGGACAATCATGCCGCTGGGTCCATTAGGCCCAATACCTCACCAAACCCCATTGACTTCAGTTTTGGGCCCCCATTATCCCTCATTGTACTAAAAAGCCCAAATTAAATTCACATCATATGCTCTTAGGTACTTACCAAACATGGTTTGAGAATTACCAAACCTATTAAGTGGAGGATGTTCTCCCAATTACAATCTTTTCCCATTACTCATCAAGACAATCCTATGGGGATTGATCAATCATGCCACTAGGGCCATTAGGCTCAATACCTCACCCAATCCCATTGACTTGAGTTTTGGCCCCCCATTGTCCCTCCTTGTATTAAAAAGCCTAAATTAACCCCATATCATATGCTTTTAGGTAATTACCAAACATGTTTTGGGCATTACCAAACCTACTAAGACATTCTTATCTTTTACATGTCGTGACTTTATAACTCTATTTGGCTTATTTGGATTAACACATTTATATTATATTGATTAATTTGTAATTAGGATTGTTTATTTCTATTATTTATTTTCAATACACTTTGGTATTGGAGGTTTTGAGACTTCTCTTAGTTTCTGTCATGTTTTGGTAATTACCGGAACCCATTTTAGTAATTACCTAAAGTGTCCGTTCAGTCATCTTCTTCCAACTTCATCTTCAACCTTTCGATTTTTTCTCTCTCCTCTGAAATTCTTCATCTAGTGTGTGACAATGGTCATCAATACCACGCACAAATCGGTCCCAAATCGGCGATTTCCCAACATCTTACAATAATCCAAACCATATTTTTGTTAAATTCATAACCTTGAATTGTGATTTTGAGTTTCTTCATTTGAAAACTCATACCTTAATTTCCATGGAAATTTGGGCGTTCATGGTGTACATACAATCATCAATTTTATGTTTGTTCATCTATTTCATGAATTTACAAAGATGAAAGAGAGAAAAGTGAAAAAAAATTCTCCAAAATTTTCCCCAAAATCGAAAATTATAATTTCGATTTCACAACTTCTCCATCATAAATTCATGATTTCTTCATGAATTCTTACCATTTCGTGGAAAGAGAAGGGTCCAAGGAAGAGATCTACTGAAAATCCAAGAAAAATTGAAGATTCATGGAAGATTTGAGGGAGGAAGGGGTAGAGGAGAGAGAAAATTTGGGTAAAAAAATAAAATTTGGGAAATTTTTTTTTTGGCCGAAATTTTTTTTCGAATTATTCAGAATTTTTTCATTTTTTTTTATTTTGTATTTTTCGAAATTATTTAAAACATTTTCAGAAATTAGAATAAATCATTTTGGTATTTTCTAAAATCATTTCAAAGCAAAAAAAAAGGGAAAAGAAAGGTGAGGTGGGTGGCTCACATTGATTGTGGCCCCACTTTTTCCATGGTCTTTTTTGAAAAAAGACCATTGTAGAATTTTCATTGAAATAATAAACAACAAAAAAAGGAACATCTCAGGAAATTGGGATCTTAAACCTCACACTTACGTGTGAGTTTCCCTTGATTTTGGCCTAAACTTTTGGGCTTAACTTGAGTTTTGATACTATGCTAAATTTCATCTTGTTAGATGAGATTGGGTCAAAGATATTTTACCATTTATAATTCCAAAGATTGTTCCATCCTAAAATTAATCGGCAAAGAAGATTAACTCATATAACTTTAGGCTATGTTCTTTTGGACCGAACTGGACTGAACTAAATTTGTCTGAACTGAAATGAACTGAACTGAAATGAAATGAATGAAAACTGTGAGAGGAAACTAACTGAAATGAAATGAACTGAACTGAACTTAATTTTTATTAATTCAGTCCAAAAGAACAAAGTCTAATGGTTTATAGTTATGTACTTCTATTTATGGACAACATTCTCATGAGATCTTAACACAACTTGAAATGAAAATAAGGTTTGATGACCAATGCAATATTTGTCTGATTAAGTTCACATGTCCTCTAGCTGAAACGAAGGAACGACACCTAACTAAGCTCATAAAAGTCTAGATGAATAATGTTTTTTTTACATCTAATTAACATACAAGTAACTTAAAAGGCGTAAGAAGGAATACTAATAGTACGTAGATAGGTAGCGAGATCATGGGCTTGTTGGACTTGCAGATGAGGAACCTTAGTCATATAAGACCAACGTGTTGTCTTGGCAATGTGTCAAATATCCTCAATAACCCATTTGACGGAGATGTTGCCATTCTTGGGGAAATAGAGATACTTAACAAGTAGTGTTGAGTCTGTGTGGATCGAAATGCACTCATGACCACGCTCGCGGGCCCAAATCAGTGCATGCAGACAAGCTTGAGCATATGTCGAGATTAGGGTTGAGCTAGCATGGATGCAATGGACATGACCTTAACAAGTGGAGGTCTGAGCATTAGTAGCAATCTACACAATACTACCTTAACTGAGTAGTCCTATTCCAAGAGCCATCAATTTGGATATGCATTTCTAGGCAGGGAGACAATAAGGGATTGACCTATGTTGGTGACAATGAAGCCGGGAGGGCCAAAAATTTCCTGGGAGGAAAAGGAATATATGGTTGTGACTCTGTGAAACCCTAAATGTTCAGCCATCCCTAGAAGGAGAGCATGTTGGACCCATTCAGAAGTAACAAGAGTTTGTCTGAACACCTGACCGTTCCTCGTGCACCAAACGCCCCATAATGTTGCAATGAAGGTGGGTAAGCGAGGGCCATGGATCCCATCTTCATTCTTGAAGAACTGAACCCAAGCGATCAGCCAATCACGAAAGATGGCATGGTCATTATCTTGAAGGACGAACCCTAGTTGACTAGCAAGGCAGGCCACAAAAGTCAGTGAACAAACTATGAATAATGTAAGAGGTATTAAAAGGACAAAAAACATAGAGTTTTATAGGGACCAATTTTCATGTCTAAATGGCTGGCCAGTATACTCAAGAAAGCAAAAAAAGTGAAAAAAAAAATGCCAAGGTAATTCCTTGATGATTGTATACGTCTCTAGTTGATTCTAGAGAAGACTTGATTGGTATACTCATCAATTATTGATTAATTAGTGGAACGGCTTGGTGCCAACTTATGGTGTCCGTGGATGTTTCCCCTTATTGGGGTTTTACCTCATATATCGCTTCTCTCCATGTTTTTTAATATATTTGTGTGTGGAATGTTTTGGTTGTGTGTGTATGTGCTTAATTGTTGTCTTGGTTTAAGATTATTTGGTTGGTAGTGTTGCATTCTCATCTAACAACATAATAGGGAAAAAATGTGTTGTTGCTTCCGCTTGTATTTGTGCCTCTTTTCCCAGCAGAAGTTGGTATATGATCCATGACAGTCACCATCCTGGATTTGAAATCAAGAATTAAGCTCACTGATCCAACACCAAGTAGAGACTAATGAAGCCAAAAAGGGGTAATTTCGAATCAAAATTATACTTCATTTAGCTACTTGATTTGAGGATCAAACAGTGAGAAAAAAAATCCAAAATGTTCAGAGAAATCCATATCTCCCAGGCCAATGACTGCAAGCTTCTTATTTCATCAAAAGTCTACTTACAACACATTAGAAAAGGATAATACTTATAGAGAGCTACATAAGCATAAATAGAAAGATACTTCAGTAAACTTCTTAGCTCAACCTTTAGTTACATGCATATTTGAAAGGCTAAGATTTGAAGTAACTTAGCAAAATCTTATTTACTACAATATACTCTCTCCCTCTTCTTTTTTTTTCTTTTTTGCTTCTCTTTCATCTAAACTCTAATAGCTAAATACTCCTAGCTACTATTTGCATCTGTGAACATTGCCATAACGTACGCAAATAAGCTCTCGGTACCCCTTATTCGCTCATGATTGGTTTGAACAAAGATTCAGATCGATGTCCTGCATAGGAAAAGCCTAATGGTTAACATCAAGCTCAATTTAAACCAGTTTAGTTGTTCAGACAAGGAATAAGTTCAGACAAAATGTAAGTGAACTGACAGAAATATGCACATAAATCATGCAGTACTGCTCCATTGTTTTTGAGTAAGAAGTACGGCACACTTACGAGTAGAGGTCCAAAGGACTTCAGGATCAATAAGAGTAAGATAATCATCATGAAGTCGCTTCCATGTAACAATAGAGTTAACAGGACCCCAGTTACCATCTTCAGTTTTATCCAGCTTGACATTGATCACTCTTGCCCTTCTTGGCCAACCAGCTATACCGTATCCATGGTAGCCAAATCCAGCATCATAGCAAAGTTGTATGTCACAAAGCTTACCACAACAGTCATTTACATGACCATGTCCAACAAAAGCAGCCTTGATATCCCCTGCTGCAAGCATGGTGTCAAAAAACCCAGAATTTACACCTGGGCATATCACTTTCTCCTGTTTAACACCAATCATTTTTGATTCGCTGATGTTGTTGAATTCGGGTATTGGAATGTGGAAGAACACCAACCCGGGAGCTGGACCTTTTTGTGGTTCTGGTGCACTCTGGTAGGCTTCCTGCATTAGTAATCAGTATTATCATACCACTTGTCTAAACCAAATTATCTTATATGGAGTATATTTTTCTCAAAAACGTGTCAACAGTATAATAAAATTGGAGAGTACATGGTTCTTTTAAGCATATAATATACAGAATTTAGTTGTGTTCATCCTGTTTAGCCTCAAAACCGTACCCCAAGCCTGAAGTCTCCTCATAATAAGCAAGGCTTCCAAATACAAGTTATGATTGGCAAAAATAAGTTTGTTAAGCAAAAAAAATAAGTTGAGTAAAAAAGATTTTAATTCCAGCAATAACAGGTTGAGGAGAACATAGCCTAAGTCGCACACAGAATTGTAGGCAACCACACAATATTTGACATTATAGAGAATATGATCAATCCCTAGATGGCAACCAAACAACCATGTAATCAGAAAAGCGAGTGATCGGATGAGATAATTACCTGAAGTTGTTTCGAAGTGCGAAGGAACCAAGATTGCTGAGAAGGTTGGATCCACTCATACCCAAAGTATACAGGAGGAACCAAGCTGTATGTATAATCACCAGTATCAAGGAGATAAAGGTTTAAGACAGACTTATCTTGCAAAATGGAACCTTCAACACCAGCAACCTCCAAGTTGTAATTTCCCCATCCCCAAATTTCCTCACCTTCTTCAAGATTGGCAGGATTCTTAAGGGATAAAGTGTTCTTCATTCCCACTATGTATTCCATCACTGCTTCTCTTGAAAGTCCAGTCTGCAGAACATTCACATCATGGTTGCCAAGGATAGCAGTCCATGGAATGTTGGACTCAATTGCTGGTGCAAATACTTGATCCATGGATCTATTATAGTTATAGGCATCAATTGTATGCACATTGTCACCTACATATATGAGACAATGGTGCAAGTTCTATCAATTATAAGATTAAGAAACTAAGGTAAACTATGCATTAATTAGTTAAACCACCAAAAATGGGAGTATAATTTTGATGAAGCTACAAACATGAGCATCCATGTTCTCATATAAAATAGTACTAATATAAGGTGATATATATCATATGGTCCATATGAGAAGTATTTAAGAATGTAATTTTTGCACATTTGGATTGGTAAGAGTATAACACACATGTGAGTTGGGAATAGTTGTCCCCACATTGGAGAAAGAAGAGAAAAAGTATTACATTATAAGCTAGAGGAGCTACTCCTATTATTGTTAATTGCTTTTAGTATAAAATCTCTTTTGGGCTTGTATGTGGACCGAACTCTCCTCCTCAAACCTCCTTTGGGATTTCCTTTTTGCCAAAAAAATATTTTTTTTGGTCATTTTTTATGTTATATTGGCATTGTGCAGCTACTGCACTGGTTTTAGGATAAAACCCATGGTGAGACTCTCATCACACGTGGGCAGGTCCAATAAAAAATTATACTACCTCAGTTTCCAAAAGATTGTTACACTAATACTTCCTCCGTTTCACAATACATTATGGTTCCATGGTGAGACTCTCATTTGGGCACTATTCACCAATTAACTTTGACAATCTTTGTCTTACCATTGTGTAAGGAAATACATAGTCAAGTGGGATCTTGTTAAATCCGTCTCAATGCGAGGATACCAAATATCAACTTTTTATATTTTTTAATTATACGCAATTAGAGATATTCATGTTTAAAGAAGTGTCTTGGAATACGTGAAAAAGCAAATGGTGCATGTATTGTGAATAGGAGGTAGTATTTTTCACGCATGTCAATGCAAAACTTTGAGCACTAATATCCCTAGTCATGTATCTGTAGAAATTATAAAAAGTGAATATTTATTTAATATACATATTAAGACGAATCTTATAAGATTTTACGTGACTATATTTTTTTACGTATACATTACACATGATGGTTAAAAGTGAAATTTATAAATAGTGAAAAATGTCATAGTGTAACAATCTTTTAACAATGGAAATAGTTTATAGAAGTAATTGAATACCAAGCTTAGCTTGGCTTACTTAGTGGATATTCCACCTCATGACCTCAAGGTGAGGGGTTCGAATCCCACCAAGTGAGGGGCACTTGGAGGAGGTTTTCCTTTACAATTTCCCCCTTATTCCAAGTGTATGACCCTTTGGGTCGGATCCTATGCAGGAGCAGCCCACGTGTTACATCTTACCAATAAAAAAATAATCCACCCACCGGAAAGACAAATATTGCATCTTAGAAAACAGCCGAAATATATGTGCAAACACATTATACTGGAAAAAAAAAAAAATACAGGTCGAAATAATTCAGAGAAGTGAGAAACAGGGCAAAAAAATAAAGAATGGAAAATAAATATTACCAGTGAAAACAATGAGGTCAGGCTTCTCCATCTGAATAAAACGGCGCAGATAATCAGTAGTGTTGAGATCAGAGCAAGTATCCATTTGAGAGGGCAAGACATCAGCACAAGGTGTGTCTTTCCCATTAGCGTAATGCATATCTGAGATTTGAAGTATCTTAAACTCTCCATTTTTATTGAATCTCAACTTCTTTTGCTCATCTTTAATACTATTATTTTCTGAGCTTGCAATTTTTGGAATACATATTGATATTCCTACTATTAGTATCACTAAACCCAGAAAACCCACTTCATTCCTTGCTCTTGAGCTCCTTAAACTTGACCTCATTTTGGATTTTTACTTGAAAAAGCTTTTGTGAATAGTTTATGACTTTATGGTGCTGCATATATTTATAATCGAATATTTTTGGACTATGATTTTTCTTATTGGTATAGTGAAGGGCTACTACTATGAAATATTTTATGTTGGTGGTTGGCTCGTGATGCGCGAGGGATTTGGGTTTTTTCATGGCTAAATGGTAAGTCACATACTCACGTGTCACATCGATTAAATTTGATATTTTTAAGCTTTATTAGTTATTACCCCCACAATATCCCACCTTTAGTGCCTCGTGTGGCACGGGGGTGACTGATTGCTGAAGATTTTAGCTTTTCAATGAATATTTAACTTATTATTTGTAGTTTCTTATTATTGCTTTATCTTTTATGGAGAATTTAAGCATAATTTAATAATATTAGTGTGCAAAGAAATTTGATAGATACTACTTTCAAGTTTAAATACATGTAACATTGAAAATTTTGCACTATTAAATTACTAATTTTCATTGCATTTTTAAGCTAATACTTCTTCCGTTTCAAAATAGTTGCACCATTTGACATTTGGTCAATGTTCATCAACCAACTTTGACAAGCTTTCTCTCACCATTATATAAGGAAAAATATAGTCAAGTGGGATTTTGTTAAATTCGTCTCAATACGAGGATTTCAAATATCAACGTTTTATAATTTTTAATTATACGCAATTAGAGATATTAACATTCAAAAAAGCATCCTAGCAAACGTGAAAAAGCAAACGGTGCAACTATTTTAAAACAGATGAAGTATATAATACAAATGATATTATATATCTCATCTGTTTTAAAATTAGTGAAATACTTCTTTGAAAAAACTCTCATATAAAAGAAAGAAATGTTCACTTATTTTATAACAGATGAAGTAATCTATTGATGGTTTACTCACAAAATGTATAAAGTTTTACTCATAACTCATTGATAATTAAATATAATAATAATCAAAGTAGTGCATTGAAATATGTTAAAAAAGTCAACATGTTGCATATATGTAGATCTACTTATATGGTACAGGTAGATCTTAAATTTATTTACTCATGCTGTCTTGCGTATCCTCGAGCAACACGAGCTAGCAATAGCATTGTTATAACGAAAGTGTCCAACATATATAATCCTGAACCAACCCTCGTTCAACCAAAGCTTTTGATCAAGAAAAAACAAACAAGAGATGGAGTCAAAAGCAGAAGCAAATGGAAGCAAAAATAGCAAGCTCACGGCATACTTCCTGCCATACTTGACACCAAGCCACTACATACCCCTCTTTCAGATTGCTAAGCTCTTCGCATCCCGCGGAGTGCACGTAATTTTCCTAAGCACCCGTCACAATGCGCTCTCGTTTCGTGACTCAATCGACTCCCTTAACAAACTCGGCCTCCATATTGATCTCGAGTATGTCGACTTCCCTAGCAAGGAAGTCGGCTTACCCGAGGGAGTCGAGAGTTTCAGCACTGCAACAAACTTGGATGTAGCTGGAAAAGTTTTTCGAGCTTTTTTTATGCTACAAGGTCCTATGGAAGATAAGGTTAGGGCGGCTAAACCTGACTTTGTTGTTGCTGATATGCACTGCTTTTGGGCTACTGATCTTGCTGCTGAGCTCGGTATTCCTCGCTTGATCTATCATGTTCGAGCTTTTTTTGCTCTGGCTGCTGTTGATGCTATTGCTAGGTACCATCAACTTCACTTCCATTCTTAATTAATTGCTTATACTCTAGATTATGTTAAAGTCATTCAAATTCTACTATTAGTTCATCCAATTCTATACATACTGGTCAATACTTAGCTTGTACACTGTCTATCTGATTGGACTAATACTTATATGCTTTTTATGTCTTTAAGAGTACTCTGGTTTTGAAAATTTGTTACTCTTAGGCCAAAAAGCAATAAATAATACATTTCCAAACTGATAGAATTGTCATGAATCCATGACAAAATCATGTATTCTTACATTTCTAGTAAACATTGAATAGTTCCATTTGTAGAGGTGTAGGTTGTGGTTAGCAAAATCATTCAAAATTCGCTTTTACTATTGTCACATGGGTTTCTCGTTATAATTAAGTAGATGTGATAGTTGTTAGTTACAATGCTAGCTTATTGCCTATTAGTTATCCTTTCTCATTTAGTTTATCATGAACACTATATATCTTGGCCTCTAAAATGACAAGCGATGTTTAACAATGACAGTGATTACAACAGAGGTTAGTTGTTGGGCTAGCTGCAATCATTAGATTGACAGTCTACCGTTCCTTTGTTAGATTAGTATACAAGTATTATTATATTTATATACATAGACCTAAAAGCTAATTTTCTAAATGTCCTTAAAAACAGTATCTCAACTAAAGTTTACTTAACACTATTTCACCTTCAACAATTGAAAGCCACATGAAAATTAAATTTGTTGCCAAAATGTGTTGGCCTAATACACTCTTTTCATCCTAATTAGTAGAGAAACCAAAACTCTGAAAGATGTTTAAAAATCGGCTGGCAAAGTATAATATTTATCTTATTGTAGTTGTTCTGCAAGACCGCATCCATTACAATTTACAACTCCATCCTTTTGTCTATGAACTTAACACTTACTAAAAATGGATGCTTCAAAATAAAATTAACATTTGCATTTTAACCTTATTTGTTCTCTCTTTCTCTACTTGGATCACCCGTTGACATAGTATGTTGTCGTTGATGTAGGCTTGCTCCTCATGAGGGTATCCAATCTGATGAAGAACCCTTCCTCATTCCGGGCCTGCCACATCCAATCTACATGACCCGATCAGAACTTCCACAATGGATCCAAACTCCTAGTCCTTACACCACTTTCGCCAACAAAGTCACTGAGGGTGATCGCAATTGTTATGGTGCTCTTGTTGATAGCTTCTATGACTTGGAGAAGGACTACATAAATTACTATCGGAACACATTAGGCCGTCGTGCCTGGTGCCTCGGCCCACTTTTCTTACACCACGATGTTGTACTCGGCAAACTCAACCCCAATCTCAACAACGACAGTAACAAAGCAGAGCAAGAGAAGAAGCACCCATGTTTGGAATGGCTGGACACAATGCCACAAGGAAAAGTTGTGTATGTAAGTTTTGGATCCTTGTCGCGGTTCAGCTCAGCTCAGCTATTTGAGATTGCTTCGGCACTCGAATCCTCAGGCCATCCATTTATATGGGTGGTCAGGAAAAAAGAGGAAGAAGGGGAAGAAGGGGATAAATGGTTACCTGAGGGGTTTGAGGAAAGGATAACAGAGAAAAGTACCGGGGTTCTCATAAAGGGGTGGGCACCCCAGGCTAAAATATTAGAGCATCCGGCTACTGGCGGATTTATGACTCATTGTGGATGGAACTCGTCGATGGAGGCCATCACTGCAGGGTTACCTGTAGTGGCTTGGCCTCTATCCGCGGAACAATTCTACCATCGAAAGTTGTTTATTGACGTGTTGAAGACCGGAGTTGGGGTTGGGAATATGAAGTGGAGCTCCATGATTGATGGAACAGATGAGTTAGTAGAGAGAGGTAACATAGAGAATGGTTTGAGGGAGTTGATGGGTGATCATGAGGAGGCTCAGGAAAGACGGCGCAGAGCTAACAAGTTTGGTATAGCAGCTAAGAAAGCGGTTGAGGAAGGTGGTTCTTCTTATGATGATTTAACTGCTGTTATTGATGATATTCAACGTCTCAAGCTGTCTAATGTTGCTACATGATTTGAGTTCACCATGTCCTTGTTCTGTGAACATTTGACTTGTAGTCCATCAGGGGGAATTAGTCAAGCTAAGAGAGTCTTACAATCTTTGTTTTGAAGGTTTTTTCACAATAATGTGTTGATATTTTAAATTTAATTTCACACTAGCCTACTGCTATCATTAACTACAATCACGGTGAAGGGATCAAAAGACTTACAACAGACCACATAAATCATCCATTTCTGCATATAAATCCCTTCAACAATTGGTGTATATGGTGCAGTAAGACGTTAGATGAGCCTTTGCATTATATTTCCAATGGTTTCCTGCCTCATAATAATGTTAATTCTCAGTTACATAATCCTCAATTCTTTATTAAACCAAAAGAAATTATATCTAGTTCTTGATTTAGATCATACATTGTTTAACTCAACTTGATTGACGAAGTTAAATTTGGATGAGGACGAATACTTAAAGTATCGAACTATGTCCTCTTTGTTTAGACTAAATATAGGGATGATTAGGAAGTTGAGATTGTTTGTTCATAGATTTTTACAAGAAGTAAATAGAGTGTTTGCATTGTGTATCTACACGATGGGGGACCATGCTTATGCCCTAGAGATGGCAAAGCTTCTTGATCCTAAGGAGCATTTCAAATCAAGAATAATTCTAAAGTTGACTGCCCTAGAAGAGATATAAACAAAGGCTAGATGTTCTGAAAATTCCAAAGAGTTCAGTTATGGTACTTGATGTCTTGATGACACAAAAGCGGTACGGTAAAAGCACAAATAATATCTGATTTTAATTGATAGATATTACTACGTTTCTTCAAGTTGTCGTGATTTTGGGTACAAAAATAAGTCTATTTCTCAATTGAAAAATGATGAGTATGAATGTGATGGAGCACTTGCAAACATTCTCCGTTATATTCTTACAAGAACCCACTATGAATTTTATGATAACTTTGCAGATATTGTTGTTAGAGATAATGTGAGGCAAATGCTGAACATAGCAAAATCGGAAGTACTAAGAGAATGTAGGGTACTCCCTCCGGTTTTTATTAGTTTATCCACTTCTTTGGCCAGAGTATTAGGATAAATAGGTATGTGAGTCATATAAGGGAAGAAAAAAATACAAATTTATTGTATATTGTATTGAAGTTAATGTTGTGGGCCAAGAGAAGTAAAGTAAGAAACAAAAGTAATAATATAGAATTGATAGGACTATTCCAAAAGTAGAAAAAAAAGTTGACAAACTAACAAAAAAATAACCCTAAAAAGGAAAGTGGGTAAACTAATAAAAACCCGATGGAGTAGTATTTATTAGTGGAGTTCTTCCCAGAAATTATGTTGATGCTAATCACTGTTTGTGGAAGATGGTGGAAGAATTGGGGGCTATATGTTTGACTTGATTCTTGTGTCACCCATGTTGTTTCCACAAATGGTGACACGGAGAAGTTTTGTTGGGCGGTCCAAGATGGCAAGTCCCTGGTGCACCCTAGGTGGATTGAAGCTGCATATTATTTATGGTGAAGACATTTAGAAGACAAGCTTCCAGTGAAGATAAGATAGCTAAGTGTTCGTCGAACTAATCCTGATTAGATGGTTCAAATGTATACCAGAATCTTGAATTTTTACAGCCACTAAGCAAAACAAGAGAGCAACTTAATTTGGAGAAACTCACGTAAAGTGAAGGAGATGAAGGATTAATTAATATGATCACAAGTTCGAATGACTCGCCAAATTAAAATGAAAATTCGTCTTACAATATATGCTTTATCTGCCCAGATCGTCTTGTTTCTACAAAATATTGTAATAGACCTTGTAGTAATATTTTGTAAGTCTATAACCTTGTTCACCACAAAACATGGTTTCAACAAAAAAACAAAAAGGTCTTAACTAGGGAATACTATTCAACCAAATTTCAAATGTAAGAACTAGCAATCCACTTCTGCACAACTATATATGGAAGGGAAATTGATCTTTTATACATATATATTCAACTTGTCAAGTACTCACATGTGTTATTTAATTTAGAACAACATCAATTACTTTGAAACAAAGCATACATAATACAGATTAAATCATGCAAATTTTCATAAAAGAAGTTTACATTGCTAAACAAGAACATAATCAGAAGTTAAGAAAAAGATGATGAATTTGAAATAGACGAATCACCTTCCACTCAGGCTAGACATTGTACTTAGCATTCCTCCGCCAGAAGAATCATTAGAGGTGAAAGATGGGGAAGGCGCTGGCCATACGAAGGCAGGCTTCTCGATAGGGACTGATGGTAGACTTGCTTCACCTATCAAAACCTGCAGAACATATCTTATAGATGGCCTCATGGTTGGATTTGGATGGCAACAAGCTAACCCCAATACAAGCATACAATTTGCTTGCCTTTCATCACAATTCCCCTTCAATTTAAGGTCTATAGCACTGGTAACCGACTCTGATGAATAAAGTTTCCATACCCAATCAATTATATTGTCACCATATTCAATCTCCCATCGAATTCCTGTTCTTTTCCCAGAGGCTAGCTCTAGTGCCAGGACACCAAATGCGAATACATCTGTTTCTGTTGTTGCTTTACCGGTGAGAAAGAGCTCTGGTGCCATGTACCCAGGTGTTCCGGCAATTGCTGTTGTTGAATGATGAGTCTTCTCACTTAGTTTAAACATCCGAGCAAGTCCAAAATCTCCAAGTCTAGCATTAAAATCGGAATCCAACATTATGTTGCTGGCTTTTATATCCCTGTGTAATACTTGTTATGACAGATGTGAGAAAGAACAAATATTGAATGCAAAATTGAGAATAATCACGCACAGATTTAACGTGGTTCACCAATGGATTTTTGGCTACGTCCACGGACAGAGAGAGAACTGATTTATTGATCTTAGAGGAAAAACAGATTACAGATGTGTTATGAACTAATCCCGTCGCATTCACGAAATTAGGGTAAAAACCTATTTATAAACAAATCCGAAAACGCGTGTCCGTGTTTCCCGCAAACACGACTAACCGCGCCTACCGCGAGTCGCGGCGCTGGCCGCGAGTCGCGGCGCCTGGCGCGAGTCGCGGTGCCAGACGCGACTCGCGGTCAGCTCTCGGCATCTTGCCGCGAGTCGACCCACCTCCCGCGAATCGCCCTTTTGTAGATAGCTCGACATAACACGATTCAAGGCATTATTCCTAACAAACTCCACCTTGACTTGAATCCTCTCACAACGAACCAGACAAGCAGATTAACCAGAAGACCAGATGACATATGCATTAAACATAATGCCCAGATGCATTGAACACAATACACAGATTCTCCCTGCAACCAGATTTGCCCCGAAAGACAACCAGAAAACACATTTGTCTCTGAAAGACAACCAGAACCGCATTTTTCCCCGAAGAATACCGGACTAGCCCCTCGGGACCCCGCACCGCATTAGCCCCTAAGGCCCCAGACTTGCCCCCCAAGGGCAACTAACAATCACAACCAGCTTGTAAGTTCAAGCAACCTTGAAACTTACCCTGTGGAACCTGATTCGAACAGATTTGTTGCTTATACTCCTTCCTAGCACAAGTAACACCTTCCTTGGACGGCCCAAAAATATTCACCTCTCCGACATACAGCGCAAAACCCACCATGTCTTCACAACCGTCCCTTTGGGGAGAGTTCCCAAAACTTACATGCCGACCAAGAGCCAAATTTGACTGACCCGATTTTGACGACGAAGAACACGGAATTTCAGATTCAGATTGTGAGTGTTGACAGATTTCTCCCTGACGTGAACCACCACTCCAACCTAGAGTGCCTCTGTGCTCCACCCGTTTCTCAACACTACCACAAACGACCAAAGTAACAACTCCGGACTCGATAACGTAGACCCTTGCAACACATACAATGTCTCCCGTTTAACCCCTTTCAGGATCATCTTCGAACCCCGTAGACATACAACCCTCCACCCTCACCTTTGAAACCGAACCCTTTCTTGTCTAACGTACTAAGTGAAATCGATTCTTTGTGACTCGTGGAACATGCCTAACATCATTCAAAGTACAGACTTTGCCATCACATGTCCTAATTCTGATGGACCCTATACCAACTGTCTTACAGACCTCACTGTTAGCCATAGTAACACTTCCATCAACCCGCTTATAGTTCATAAACCACTCCTGCGCGCGAACACATATGACAAGACGCTCCGTAATCTAAAACCCACACATCACCGCAATGTGTTTGTTCATTAGCAACTAAAGCAATATCATCATCGAAATCGAAATTTTCGCCGCAATGAAGAGCGAGCAGTGCACCCGCATTCATCGAACCCGCATTTATTTTTCTTTTTAGGACATTCCCTTTTCCAATGCCCCGTTTCCTTACAGTAATTACAGACATCACTAGATTTAGGACCCCTAGAAGACGGTTTCCTGGATTTTCTCCCCGAATTCCCCTGTCCATTACCACTGGCTACTAATCCCGCAGCCTGATCGACTGTACCTGTACCCGACGCCTTATGACGAATCTCCCTAGTATGAAGTGCGATCTTACTTCTTCTAAAGACAGACTATCTTTCCCAACAATAAAAGAATCCACAAAATTCTCATACGACGAAGGCAAAGATACTAACGTAATTAAAGCAAAGATCCTCATCATCTACTTTAACATCAATATTACGAAGATCTAGTAAGATAGTATTCGGTTTATCTAGATGATCCCTCGTAGACATACCTTCCCGCATACGCAAAGCCGAACGTACGTTGCTTCAAAAGCAACTTGTTGGTTAGGGATTTTGTCATATACAAACTCTCCAACTTCAACCACAGACCAGCAGCAGTTTCCTGCTCCGCGACTTCGGTAATTATGTCGTCAGAAAGACACAACATAATCGTTGAATGCGCCTTTTCCTCCAGAACGGTCATCGCAATGCAGAATCGAATCCGTTGACTTCTTTGCCAACGGTGCCCACAACCCTTGTTGCTTCAAGAAAGCCCGCATCTTGATCCGCCACGTACTAAAACTATTTCTCCCGGTGAATTTATCAATTTTCACATTCATCCCGACATCTTTCTCACCCTGATCGAACACAAAGCTCTTGATACCAATTTGTTATGACAGATGTGAGAAAGAACAAATATTGAATGCAAAATTGAGAATAATCACGCACGTATTTAACGTGGTTCACCAATGGATTTTTGGCTACGTCCACGGACGAGAGAGAACCGATTTATTGATCTTAGAGGAAAAACAGACATGATGTGTTATGAACTAATCCCGTCGCATTCACGAAATTAGGGTAAAAACCTATTTATAAACAAATCCGAAAACGCGTGTCCGTGTTTCCCGCAAACACGACTAACCGCGCCTACCGCGAGTCGCGGCGCTGGCCGCGAGTCGCGGCGCCTGGCGCGAGTCGCGGTGCCAGACGCGACTCGCGGTCAGCTCTCGGCATCTTGCCGCGAGTCGACCCACCTCCCGCGAATCGCCCTTTTGTAGATAGCTCGACATAACACGATTCAAGGCATTATTCCTAACAATACTCTTCTTAAGCACTCATTGTGAAGATAATCCAAAGCTTGGGCAACGCCACAGAGAATGTTATATCTCTTGAACCAACTTAGCTTTGTATCATTAGTCTCCTTCCTTAAGTTCCCATCGTCGTTATATAGCAGTGTGTCTAAACTTGTGTTGTGCATGTACTCGAATACTAAGAGGAGCTCATTTCTCTCATAACACCACCCAATTAATTCTACAATATTCTTATGATGAAGGCTACCAATCGTGGTGACTTCAGCAATCAGATTTTCCATTCCTTTTGGTGTGTTTTTTATTCTTTTTACCGCCACTAGTTGTCCCCCTAGAGTTCCTTTATAAACTATGCCAAAGCCTCCTCTCCCAAGTTCATTTTTCTTATTGAAATTCCCTGTAGCAGCCTTGAGATCCTTGAGTTGGAACTTCTTCGGACCCACTCCTGAAAAGATGGGTAAATTGTACACATCAGATGACCCGTTTTGTTTTCTGCGGTAAAAGTAACCACCGATAACTCCACAGATTGAAACCACAATGCTCACAGGTACCAGAACCCAAACTAGCACTAGAAGAAGGTTTCCTGGCTCTGATGGAGGTGGCTCTATTGGAGAGGGCTCTGGCGCTTGTGGTATTGGTGGCGGTATTGGGTCATCATCTATGTCATTAATGCTGAAATACCATTCTCGAATGCAGTTCCGCTCAACTGTATAGGGTCCAGTTGAAGCAGAAAACCCGAAATATACCTTTGAAGGAAGATACTCAGAAAGGTTATGATTAGAAATTGATAAAACTGGAGATGTATTTGCTATGATGACATTCCCTTTAAAAACAGATATATTCATGGTTTTTGTCCGACCATCATAGATGATCATTGCGGTAAGATTTTTACCACATGCAATAATAATATCTGAACTAGTCAATGTGGTATGGTTTCTCGAATATACGCTGTTGATGTTGAGACCGACATGGTTGTCATCAGGGTCTTCTAAGAAGCTCTTCTTGGTGTCAAACTCTACCGCGACTATTCTGCTGGCAGAGGATCCATTGGTGCTGGGGTTGACTATTCCGAGCCACTGATCTGAGCTATTATCTGGAACCCTCATATATTCAGTCATGATGAAGGCTAGCCCATCACCAGGAGGATTAGACTCGGGTGTTACATTCAGCACGAATGTAGAGTTGAAAGTTGCAACTTGCCCCTCCTTCCATAGTATGATGGGCTTCTTATATAGGATTCTTCCTGAAAGATTGTGGATGGAATCACGATTGTCCCTTGTAACTTGAAGGGCATCCCCGACTATGTATGCATCCCCACTTCTTTCGAAATCTTGTTCATCTTTTTGTGAAAATCTTGGGAAGGAGAATTCCAAGCACCATCCTCGACAAACTGCACCAACCAATAGCAACAATTGAAGCACAAGAAGCTTGTTACTACCATGACTTAAATTATGAGTCTGGATTTGTGCCATCTTCATCATAACCAGGTATTGGTAATTTGGTATTGGGTGGGGCAAAACAATGTCAGGGAGGTAATATTTTGTCTATTCAGTAGAACTGTTAGAGATCAATTTGACAATTATCATATATCTATTTGTTTTGATCACTACTGAGTCTTCTGTCTTCTGCTTTAGTTTATTCCTTTCTCATATGGGAAAGTTTTTTTTTCCTCATAATATACTTCATATTGTTGATTATTTCTATTTTCTTTGCTGTTTTAGTTCATTCCTTCAATATATTTCAATGACATTCTTTAAACAACACCCGAAAGTTTCAATAATTCCTTTTCAGCGTGCGTACTCAGTCATGAACATCATGGCTTATGCATCAAACATGCTCACATGCCCATCTTTTAGTATTGATGATAAAAGGCTAATTCTTTTTGTCTGACCAGAACGTATTAACTAGTACCAATTCTTTTTCGAAATTTGTATTTTCTTCACCATGAGACTTGAGAGTACATGAATCACTAAGGTTTGAAGCTCCCCAAACATTCTACTTTTAGAAGGTAGTAACTGTTCATGGTCAAGACTCAAGAATATATATATATATATATACAAATATAAAGATTAACAATGTGTAGTTACACTACAACATAATTGACCTTAAGTAATACGAATTGGTAGCACTTTTTGAGGTATGACATTTGTTGATCATAAGGTAACACTTTTATGAATTTGTAACACTTAGAGTAACACTTTTGAAATAGGTAGTAATTTAATGTAACACTTTATAATTTAGGTAATATTTTGAGAGTATTTACTTTGAATTAGGTAACACTTTAAGTAACACCTACAAAGTGTTACTTATTTTAAGAGCCAAATCACTTCAAGTAACACCTACAAAGTGTTACTTATTTTTTTATTAAAATTCATAGCCAAATATCAATTGTATATTAATTGAGCGCTAATATAAAATTTTGGTGATTAAACTTCAGCGCCAAATCAGATCCCCAAAACAAACCTCAGTACAACAAAAAACGAAAAACAACATATAACACAAATCCCTAGGTTTTGCGGTGGCTAGTAACCGAAATCTGAGAAGAAACCGCCATCGCCACTGGCTGCTACCACCTCTAATCTTCCATCGGTAATTGTTCATCTGCTAATCGGTAACCGTTTCATCTGAAGACCAATTTCACCATTCTTCATCTGCTAATTGTGTCAAGGTATTTGTTATTGGAATTTTTTTTAGGGGGCTATTCGAAGAATTGTGTTTGCTTAATTAGATATTGCTTCCTAAATTTCGATATTTAATGGTATTTGATACTTGCATGATTATCGTCTATGTTATTAGGATTCTGTTTTTTTTTTTTTTGAGTTTTTCCTTCCGAAATTCTTTTAGTACTGCACATGGTATCTGAAGAATTGTGTTTGCTTAATTAGATATTGCTTCCTCAGTGTCAAGGTATTTGTTATTGAAATTCTTTTTGAGATTTATATCCTTTTTCCTATTTATATTGTCGAATATTTTTCCGTTGTCACTATATATTTTTTTTTGATAAATTTGAGGGATTTTATTTATCATGGAAATCTTTGAGTTACAATGTTCAAAATAGCAGTGGACTAGTACTACTAAGAACTATTACACCAAAGGTATTAAATGAAACCATAAGAAACCAGGAGAATGAAGACAGGACAACTGAACCTGGTTACAAATGGGGAATTGGATCTGATAATAAACATATGAATCCCCCATTGTTGTGTCTTAAAACACCACCAACCAATAGCAAAATTAGTAGAATGTATGTTAGCTATATTAATTGGAAAGAATAGAAATTTGGGAGGGAAGTAAGAAAAATTTAATGTTGTCAAATGACATGATTAATAATTAGATCGTTCCAAACTTGGAATGTGGAGAATGGGAGAGTGGAGATAGTACTCTGTTGTGGCCAAGAAACTTAGGAAGAAGATGAAGAGTAGTTTGCTTTGAATGTGTTGTATTTACGTGAATTACTTCTAATAAGTAAAAAAGTGTTTTTTTTTAATTGTTTGACAGATAGCAAGCATTAAATGAGGAAAGATTGAAATTTCCTTGTATTTGTGAGTCCCGACTCACGACTCTCACACTTCCAGCATCTTTAGTTGGGATTTTTTTTTACAGCAAACTTGCAGTTTTTTGGGAAAATTGGGCCTTCTCCAGGCCTGGGCCCTAGGCGGTCGCACTTCTCGCCTGGGCTCAGGGCCGGCCCTGAAAACGCTACTAGAGCACACCACACTCTCAGTCCTCAACTCCTCACCTTAACTTGAACTAAAATCCTATCTTTTGTTTTGTAACATGGAGTGGCAATAATGGTTCGTGTTTGATCTGATTTTTTTATTGAACTTCATATCTAGTCTACCTCTATAGTCTATATATTGGATTTTTTTTATCATGCAAACATATATAACTCTTCTATTGTAAAGTCTAAGATCTGGGTCAGACCTTTCCTCACATTCACCTTATAGTGGACTAGGATCATTTTTTATAGTGAACTTGGATGGAATTAGCTAGGGAGGTTTTGGGGAGGGGTAAGACGAGATGAACTTATAACTTGTATGATTTAGGAGTACTGTTCCATATTATGGAACTCTGGTATTGCTTTCTCTTCCTGTCTCTTTCTTTTACTCCGTCTTGAGTGTCCGTTAACTAACTTAGCTTGCATTAAAGAACATGTATATTCCCATTGATTTTTCTTTGTACTCTATATTTCAATTGCATGATATGAGAAACTGATAATGTTTAGGGACTATTGATATTCCTCATTAGACATGTAAGATATATATGTTACTGATTCTAATTTCTATATGTATGTATGCTTGACTTTGCATAAAGGTGACAAAATGAGTAGTTGGACTAATCACTTACAATCTAGCAATGAGTATGGGAAAGGTGTAGAGGATTATCTAGATAAAGCATTTGCTACTCGAGCAATTGGAGATCAAATCACTTGTCCGTGCAAAGTGTGTTATAATCGTTTTTGGCATCGTAGAGAGAAAGTGTATGATCATTTGATTGCAAATGGGATTCAACCAGGCACTGAAGGATGTCATTTTTATGAGAAGGGGATGCCCTCAATGTCAAATATGGATAGGTTAAGCGAAGACAATGACACCCACGATGATATGAACGATCTGATATATGATACTCATAGAGATGTGGTGTAGAGATTTTCACAAAACCTTGAAGGGTTTGGAGGTGAGGTTGATGCAGAGGCTCAGAAGTTTTATAGGTTGGTTGAAGATGGAAAACAAGACCTATTTCCAGGGTGCAAAACATTCTCAAAACTATCATTCCTTATTCGTTTGTACCTTTTGAAGTGTGTTCATGGGATCACTAACTCTGCCTTTACGGATATTCTAGACTTGATCAGAGAATTATTACCATAAGCCAAATTGCCAAAGTCTTTCAATGAGGCAAAAAAAATTGGTGAAAGATTTGGGTCTTCATTATGACAAAATTGATGCATGTCGTAATGATTGCATACTTTACTGGAAAGAGCATGAAGCTGCTACATCTTGCCATGTGTGTCAAGCTCCTAGGTGGAAAGAAAATGAGAATCAAGGGGATACTAGCAGTCAATCAGCTAAGAGTGCTCATAAAGTTCCAACAAAAGTAGTTTGGCATTTTCCTCTTAAGCCAAGGCTACAACGACTCTACATGTGCTCTGAAACCGCGGAGTTAATGAGGTGGCATGATGAAGGGAGGGATAAAGATGGGTTAATAAGGCATCGTGCTGATGCAAAGGCTTGGAAGGAGTTTGATCGTGAACACTCGAACTTTGCTAATGAGTCACGTAATGTTCGTCTAGGTCTTGCAAGTGATGGTTCAACCCATTTCGCACCATGAGCACACAACACAGCACATGGCCTGTTGTTCTAATTAATTACAACTTGCCCCCATGGTTGTGCATGAAGTCTGAGTTTCTTATATTGTCTTTGCTGATTCCGGGACCCACCTCTCCCGGAAAAGACATTGATGTCTACCTCCAACCTTTGGTGGAAGAGCTAAAAGAACTATGGAAGTATGGTTTGGACACTTATGATGCGTCAAAGCACCAAACATTTAAATTGCATGCAGCTTTGCAGTCTACCACAAGCGACTTTCCCGGATATGCTATGTTGTCTGGTTGGAACACCAAAGGGAAGTTTGCTTGTCCATATTGCCATTATGAAACTGACCATCGACATTTGAGCAATAGTGACAAATCATGTTATCTTGCTCATCGTCGAGGGTTGGATCTTGAACATCCTTGGCGGTACGATACAAAGTCTTTTGATGGGGAAAAGGAAGAGAAAACATATCCGGACCGGTTGAGTGGCGCTGAAATTCAAAGCTTGCTGGAAAATTGGGAAAACAGTTTTGGAAAGCTACAACCAAAAAAGAATTATAAAGAATGTCCTTGGAGGAAGTCCTCTATCTTTCAGACTTTGCCATATTGGAAAGATAATCAGTGTCCACATCATTTAGATGTCATGCACATAGAAAAAAATATTTGTGACAATGTGCTTTCAACTTTGCTAGACGTAGCCGGAAAGTCGAAAGATCATCATAAAGCTCGCTTGGATTTGCAAGAAATGGGTGTTAGACAAGAATTACATCCCAAGAATTCAGATGACGATCGATACGTTTTGCTGCCAAAGGCATCATTTTCGATGACAAAGGAGGAGAAAAGAATATTTTGTAGTGTTCTAAAGAAGGCAAAGCTACCTCAAGGTTGTGCATCAAACATAGCTCGTTGTGTGCAAGTAAAGGAGGGGAAAATATCAGGGTATAAGAGCCATGATGCTCATATTATAATGCAAAGATTTACTTCCCAGGCAAGAATCGAAAAGTTTTACCAAAGCATGTGGCTTTACCTCTTATCAGATTGAGTGCATTCTTTAGATCCATATGTGGTACGATCATCAATCCAAAAGATTTAGATCGCCTTCAAACTGAGATTAATGAGACTCTTTGTCAACTCGAGAGAATATTTCCACCATCTTTTTATGACATAATGGTCCACTTGCCGATTCATTTGGTTACTGAAATTAAGCTTGGTGGACCGGTGTATGGTTTGTGGATGTACCCTATAGAGAGGTACTTGGGTAAGCTGAAATCTTATGTTAAAAATAGAAGTCGCCCAGAGGCTTCTATAGCCGAAGGTTATCTAGATGAAGAGTGTTTGATATTTTGCTCTAGATATTTGCATGATGGTGCAAAGAAGCGGCGAAAGGGATCCAATCAGGTTCACGAGAAAGGTAGTAATGTTGATGAGGAATATCCTTTATTCCCTAAGGTGGGTTATCCTCTTGGCAGAAAGAAGAAAGGGAAGAAGAAAGGGTATGCATACAATCTAGACCCAAACACCAGAACTCTAGCACATCGATACGCATTATTCAATTGTGAAGATAAGCAAGTTGAGAATTACATCAAGTGAGTAAAAATTCAAATCTTGTCGCTTATGTTTTAAGTCTATGTTAATGATTTTGATCTGATTTGTTTTTATTACACTTATTAATGTAGAGAACATGAAGAAGTTGTGAAAAAAAAATCCACAAACAAGCGAACAAGGAGATGGAGGGAGGCTCAACAACATAGTAGTGAATTTATGGATTGGTTTAGAGAAAAGGTTGAGGTTGATAAAGTCACTAATCATATTAAGTGGCTATCTTTGGGTCCTTCTACTGTTGCGAGGAGATACACTGGATATTTTTGCAATGGATATAAGTTTTACACTAAAGAGCATGATGACAAGTGTAAAACCCAAAATAGTGGAGTCTCATTGACAGCTCTAACTCCAAGCTTTGCTAGTAGTAAGGATAGCAATCCCATTCTTGGTAACGTCACTTATTATGGGAAAATAAAAGAAATAATTGAGATAGATTACTGGAGTGCATTTAGCGTTGTCTTGTTCAAATGCGATTGGTTTCATGTGGAAACAGACAACTATGGCATGGATTGTGTAAACTTCAAGAGATTGTGTTCTATGGATGACCCTTTTGTCTTAGCATCACAAGTGCAACAAGTTTTCTACATAGAAGATGGTATAGAGGAAGATTGGCATTATGTGAATCGAAAATTGCCTAGAGACATTTTTGATGCAGAGGGGCAGCGTGAAGATGCATATTTGAATAAAGTTCGCGAACCTCTTGAGGATTTGAATCTAGCTAGAGTTGATGATGATATTACTTGGTGTAGAGGTGGTGTTTCTGATCGGGTTGATGTGCATCAGAATATTTCGAACAATGAAACACGTGCCCAGAGCAACGAAAATGACTCTGATGTAGATGAGACAGATTGGGAATGGATGGAACCCTTAAATTGATCAACCTAAGTGTATTGACCTAGATTGATTTACTTGAACAATTGTTTTTTTTTTTGGAATTTACTTGAATGAATTTTTATCTATTCCTACTTACTTTAATAATTCACTGTAATATTTACTTACCTGTTTCCTAATAACTAACTTTTCTGGTCATTTTTGTAGTAATTAAAGTGAAGATGGCAGGTTATGAAAAACTTAGAAAATTGAGGATAGAAGAAAATGCCGTGAGAATGAAGGAACTGGGGATCAAAACAATGGCTTATGAAATGAGTCAAAAAAAGAAGAGCTTGAAACAAGCGAAGAAAAGTAAGATGCAACCTGAGACGATAGATAAGGAGTACACACCTACTGAAGAGGATGGATTCAACTCAAGTGATTAAGAGGATGGTAGTGAGACAAGGACAAACAACTTAAACTTGAGGTCTCGCATGAATAAGGTGTTTTCATTATTGAAATATTGTTTTGTGAATTATAATTGCTAACTATATATGTATGTAGTAGCTAACTAATTTTTATCATTCTCATTTCTTCAAGGTATCAGCACCTAAAAGACAAAGCCCCACTAAGACAAAGGAGAAAGCAGATCGCTCTTCCTTATCTATGGCAGCTCGACTGAAGATCCGTCGTCCAAGCGCAAAAAAACAACACTTGGAACAAGGGTTGCAAGGAAAAATTGCAGCACAATCGAAGCAAAACGTATCTTCATGTGCATTTGGGGAGTCTCAAGAAAACTTATCCAGCTCTAAAGCACAGAAAAAATTAGTATTTCAAAGTCAACAACCAAAGGCATCTGAGCTTCGTGTCCAAACAAAGACCGTGTAAAGTAAGGCTACGGTTGCTCCAGGAACACTCAATGCTTACCTTAAGATGAAAGCTTCTATAAAAGAAAAGGAATTGAGAGAGAAACTAGGCAATATATTAGTTCACCAACCTGTTGTGCAACCTAAACTCAAGCAAGCTAGTGATCATCAAATGGCTAGTTCACAAATAGGGAATTCGCAAACACATACATCTGAACTGGTCTTAGAAGATGAAGAAGAGAACATCAAGAACTTAGATGACTATGAATCGGAAAATGATATTGAGAATGATGCTGAAACTGCTGCTACAATTGGTGCTGAAATTTTTAATGGAGACCTACTAGAGCAAGATCAACTTGAAGGGCATGAGCTAAGTTGTATGATCCAGTTTTTATTTGTCATAATTCATTTGATATTATTATGTATATATGCTAAAGATATTTCTTATGACGTCTGTTTGTGACATTATTTTATAGCACCCTTAAAAAGGAAGAGAACTAGAGGACCAACTATGTGCAAAGATGTCCATGAGTGGACACCAGATGAGCGGAAGCTTGTTATTTTGAATGCAGCAGGGAAGCCAATAGGGCCTAATAAGAAGACATTAGATACATTTTCAAGATTTTTAGGGACGTTGGCTCGTAATTCAACTCTTGCACCATTGAACAAGCTTAGTTGGCTGGATGTTAAAGACAAGAATAACATTTGGAGTTTTGTAAAGGTACGTTTTTAAAAGGTTTAGATTCTATATTCCCTAAAGTAACGATGGTAAGTTCATAATGCGTGAGTTGGAGTCCTTGTATATAATGTTGCCCCACCAGTTAGACTTTTTACAGATAAACACAGTAGAGGGAATCTTTTAGAAGTTAATTATGGGTGGTGAGCTATGCAGGGAGGTTCCATTACATTCTGTCTCCTGCTTATTTTCTTCTTCTCTCTTATCTCTCTTCTATTCTCTTATTCTTACTGTTCTGCTGTAGTAGTGATAGAACGTGGTTGTGCAGGGAGGTTCCATTACATTCTGTCTCCTGCTTATTTTCTTCTTATCTCTTATCTCTCTTCTATTCTCTTATTCTTACTGTTCTGCTGTGGTAGTGATAGAACGTGGCTGTGCAGGGATTTCCTAAATTCTGTTTCCAACCTTTACTATTTTGTTCTAAACAAAAGCACATTCGATCATATGCAACAATTTAATATGTATTTCAGTTAACTATATGATTAGCTGATGCACATTATATGTTTGAATGAAACAAGCTTCTTGTTACAGAAAGGATTCCCATATTAATATACAGTGTTAGTCTTCTCATGAAATTGTTTTCCTTAAAGGGATATTTGGACTTTGGAGCATCCTAGATTGACAGATTATTCTAGTAGATTTTCTGATAAGATTCTAGTTTTATCTGATTGCTTGTTGACAAGACTGGTAACTTAATTAATTACTGATTAGGTGTCGCAACATAAGTACATATATGTGACTGACATGACAACATGCTGAAGAAAAAGACAGAATTATGGTTATGTATTTGGGCTAGAAATAGATAAGTGAGTAGCTTCCTGCCATTGAACTCATGTAGTCTTCGAAACAGAAGAAAAAAATAAAAAAACAAAAAACATTTTTAGAACTTACAGTATATGTGAAGCACCAACTGTGATGAACTCAGTTCACCACTTACCTTGCACACAGATTCAGCACAGCACCAGAGCAATATAGTAACAATGGAGGAGTAAGAATGTGAAATATAACAGAAATAAAAAGAAGATAAGTAAGAAGAAGATAAGTGAGAGGAAGTGAGTAACTCATTCCTCAAAATTAATGATTTGCCTTCTATTGCCATGTCTTTTGTATGTGAGTAAGCGTGGTCTCACTGTAAAATTTTCATTTTCTCTTGGTCTTGATATGTATTTGTCTCAGTTATTTGTCTCAGTTCAGATTATATTCCCAACTACACTATATTCCCAACTACTCTTCTCTTGTGAGCACCAGTATCAAAATAGCTTCTGTGGCCTTATGTTGGTTATTTGTGGTGAATACACCAACTAGATCAGAAACTCTACTTGTTGTTGTCACCATGGTTGACAGAGATTTAACTTTATTATGTTCCTTGTCTCTGTCTCTACTCTGTGACTGCATTGTTTTCAGTGGCTAAGGGTTAGACTTGGGTACTGGGAACAGCATTTTGGCGGCATTTGTGGTTGGTAAGGGGAAGAAATGAATGTGTTTAAGAGGGAAAAAGGAGATATTTTTATGCTTAAACTCTTAATGGAAGAAATGTGTCATAATTTCGTCTCTTGTATGCTTGATGCAGACTAAGTTTGTAATCGGTGAAGAAGGTAAAGATCATGTGTTGCAATCAGTTGGAAAGCTCTGGCGTAGATATAAATGTAGTGTAAAGGCGAAGCACTTTTCTGTGTATGACAATGACAAAGAAAGATTGGAGAATGCAACAAATACAATACCAGATTGGCATTTCCAGCAGTTGTCGGAGTATTGGAAATTGGATATAATTCAGGTAATTTTTATGCATTTTCCTCTTTATATAAAAAACACTACAACACTAAGAGTGTGGGAAGATTATCATCTTATGGACATGTCTGCTGTAAAAAATGCAGGAAGAAAGTGAAAAGAAAAGAAAAAGCAGCATAAACCAAAAGGATAGACACACTATGGGGCCTACTAGCTTTGCGAGGAAGAAATATGAATTGGTAAAATCAAATATATGATGTATGATATTCTTTTTTTTCATTTTTGTCGTTTACATATGGTCACTAAAATTTGAAAGTCTTCAATGTGTTTAATATGTATATCCCCATGAAAGCAACAACTTGATCCTCAGAAGAAGCCACCATCGCAAGCACTTGCATACAAAGAAAGTCGCAAAAGGAAAGAAGGCAAAGAATATAAAACACCTTATGAGCATGTTCAAAGTAACATCGTAAGTTCTTTACGCTAGTAAAAAATGTGTCAATTTGTTTGAACTGTGGATTTATTGTTGAATTTTCATTGTAGAATAAGATGGAGGAGATAGAATTGCAATGTGGAAATGATGGTGCAGATTCTGGAGCAATGACAAAAGGAGAAAAGCATTTAGTAAAGAAGAGCAATAAAGCTTCTTTGGGTGGGTTTATAATTCCCGACGAGTTTTTACAACCATATAAAGAACAAATTGTCCAAGATACTGTAGGAGAAGTAATGAAGATGTTTAAGAAAGAATTGGAACCGGAAATATTTGCTAACTTGACACGGTCACTTGGAGATGTGTCATTAGGAGCTGAACCTACAGAGAATATACATGAAGACAATGATCAAGACCTTAATCAGGTCAATTGTGCTGTAATACTTGCTGATGTTGCTGGTTGCTCAAGTTTTTTTTTTTAATAATGGAGAAAAAGGCATTAAGAGGTTGCTGGTAGTAGCTGTTGGTTGTACTCCTTCGTCTACTTCTGAAATAATTGCATTGATTTATAAACCAAAAGTTAACATTAATCCAAATGTTAATCGTTGATGATGATTGATGACGAAGAAGTTGTGAGCTCTTACAGTTTTTTTTTTAACAGGATCGTCGAGAGGATCAAAATGATATATTATTGGAGTAGTCCGTCACGATCACCTGAAAATATTCATGCAAATATGGTGAAATAATTGACGATGAAGAACAAGAGATACAAGTTTATTATTGATATATGTATAGTAGACTTTGTTTTGGAGATGTTTTAATTGACATTGCTTTAGTTCAAATTCTTATATAATAAATGGCTTATGATAGAGTTTTTGTTAGTATTGCTCATTACTTTTTGTCCTCAAAAATATGCATTTGTGAATGCGTACATTATCTATGTAAGTACTTTTTTTATATTATATTATATTATTATTTGTCAATTTTATTTTTTACAAGAGGTTCAGTATATCTTATTATTGTTATTATTGCTATTGCTATTGCTATTGCTATTGCTATTGTTATTGCTATTGTTATTGCTATTGCTATTGCTATTGCTATTGCTATTGCTATTGCTATTGCTATTGCTATAATAATAATAGTAATAGTAATAATAATAATAATAATAATAATAATAATAATAATAATAATAATAATAATAATAATAATAATAATATTATTATTATTATTATTATTATTATTATTATTATGCCAGCTAAAAAAAGTGATACATAATATACAACAGAGTGTTACATAAGGTAGTTGACAATGATACATAAGGTCTAATAAACTGTTACTTATTAGCAAAATAGTCGATTGAAAAGTGTTACTAATGACAAAAAAGTGATACATTAGAAATTATAAGTAACACTTTGTAAATGTTACAATAAGTGTTCAAAAGTGTTACTTTAGAGCACTTAAGGTATCACTTAGAAAAGTGTTATCATAGGTTTCCAAAAGTGTTACCTTAGAGCATAGGCGACACGAGCAGATGTATCACCCAGAAAAGTGTTACCTATTTTCTATAATAACACTTTCAATCTTTTATGCAGCACTTATTGGGTGTTACCTAAGACCAATCATGCACTAGTGTTATTAGGATTTGAACACATGACCTTTGAAGAAATGTGAGAGTTTAACCATTAATCCACCACAATTTTGATGCTTAATATTTCAAATAAAACATAATAAAGTCTTATAATTATATTTCATTATAAAGACATAGACAGACTTATTGAACCCTAACACTTTTATTAAGTAATAACATTCTCTTACCCTAATTCCATTGAGATTGTTATTTTTATCCCCAAAATTCTAAAGTTTTTTTTAGACAACTTATCATGCAATAACGTCCAATTTTCAATTTCGCGTTAGACATAATATTACGAAAAGCTAATAACATCAATTATGAAATTTATGAATAATAATATATTTGGTAATTATAACTGACCCGGGACATTGCCCAGGCCAAAATACTAGTTAATACGAAAAAAAAGATAGAGAAAGTGTCGGAGCGATGTATACTCGTTCTTATTGGTCTATGGGTCTGTTTGGCGAAACTCGCGGTTCTGGTAGTTGTTAGCTGTTGTAGTAGTTGTAGTTGTTCGGAGTAGCTACTAGCTGTATACTAGTAACTGTTAGCGATTAGCGTTTAAATTAGTCATTTAATTATAAGTATTTGGCAAAAGTAGCTGTTGAAATCGTAAAAGACAATAAATGACGTTTTTTCATATATGAAATGAACTACAATAATTTCATTAGTTAGTTCAGTGGTTAAATTCTATATTTATTTTTCAAAAAATTTACACAAAAAAAAGGGTATACTACTTTTTAACTACTCAAAAGAAAATAAGAAATATATAAAGTTAAGATAATATTCAACCCTCAAAAAATTTATATTATTAACTATTTTAACTAAAATACTTGTAGAATTTGGAGTATAATATATTGTTTGGTTGAACTTTGTAATTCATCCAATGGTAATATATAGTAGCTTGCAACGGCTACATTGTTTTTTGAATTTTTTTTTGGTAAATTATAGTCTATACATAGAAGTACATAAATTGTACAAAAAACGACCCACACAGTTTCTCTCATCTCTTTCTCTCATATATTATTTCCTTCAAAAAAAATACAAATTACAATTTTTTTATATCTACAAGGTAATTACAAAATAAATGCATTAATTTATTAATCCGGACTTCAAATATATCCGGTTCTTTTTTTTTTCAAGATCCAATAAGCATTTTTATAAAAATTTCACTACAAATTACAATTTATTCTATTTACAATGTAATTGCAAATTGTGAATTTATGAATTGTATATTAAAACTACAAGTGGTTGTGGGCTTTGTGGCTTTTATTGAGAGAGGTTGTAACTTAAAAATGTTGTGGTTTGGATATATGATGTGGCAAACAAAGCTACAAAGGTCATAGCTTGCCATTGTGGATGCTCTAAAGTCTTGAATTGGGAGTTGGTGCTCAAGACCCCAGATCAAATGGCATTCACATAATTTGTCGTTGTTGCTCTCTCTACACCAAAAAAAGAAAGAAGAAATAAATATCTTACATATGGATGTACACTTCTAAGCTTCTTTTTTGCTCATTTTGACCCCTCTAAAATGAGGAATGAGAAAAAAGGAATTTTCTAACCTATGCACTAGGTGCATAGATTTTAACTATTTGTTTTTAGCTTCATTCAACAAAATTGATAAATATGGCATAGTTAAATATATATATTATTCTCATAAATATGAGAATAATATCTTTAATTAACTATGCCATATTTATCAATTTTGTTGAATGAAGATAAAATAAAAAGCTAAACATATGCCCTAGGTGCATAGGTTAGAAAAAACGTAAATAAAAAATAGCAGATATAAATGATCGAAGTCATATTTGCCAAGCACGAAAGTTATGTCGCAACTAGGGGTGGGAATGAGCCGAGCCGAGCCCGAATAGTGGTAGGCTCGGCTCGAGCTCGAGTTTCGAAAACAAGGCTCGGCTCGAGCTCGAGGCTCGTCGAGCCTCAAAAATGGAGCTCGGCTCGGGCTCGTGTATTGGAATAAGAGGCTCAGCTGGTGGCTCGGCTCGAGCTCGTTTGAGGCTCGGCTCAAGCTCGTGTTTGGGCTCGAAGCTCGTACTCAAATAAATGCTCGAGAAAGGGGTCGAAATCTCACAAATAAAAAAATTCATACTAAATTTAAAAATATATAGAGAGAAAATGAGAAATCAGAATTTCATACCTGTTGGTGGGTCGCCGGCCATGGCCGTTTGAACAGGTGGCGACGGTGGTGAGTGAGAGGTACGAGTTGCGACTGAGCAGCGGTGAGGGAGGAAAGAGATGCGACTTATGAGCAGCGGTGAGGGAGGAAAGAGATGCGACTGAGCAGCAGTGGGGGAGGAAAGAGATGCGACTGAGCAGCGGTGCGCCAACGGTGGTGAGAGAGAAAGAAATGCGACTGAGCGGCGGTGATAGCAGCGAGCTAGCGACGGTGATAGCAGCGGCTGTGAGGCTTCGGTGTTGTGACTTTAGACCCCTTAGGGTTTTCGTGAGTTTTTTTTTCAGTTTTTTGGCAAATGAGTTTTAGTGAAGTAATGTTTTTTAAGTTATGTTGAAACTTAAAGTGGGAAGTTTTTACTAGTGAGAGTATTTGCTTCTTGGTTGTATTTTATTCCTATTTTAAAATATACATTTTTAGTGTTTTGCGTTTTTTTACTAATGAATAATAATACTATTTTTTATATTTTTTAAATAAAAAAAGTAACTCGAGCCGTTCACGAGCTTTTCGAGCCGAGCTTAGCTTAGCTCGTGGCTCGTCTCGTTAGGTCACGAGCCGATCCCAAACTCGAGCCGAGCCTTAGCGAGCCGAGTCCTGACCGAGCTTTCACCGAGCCGAGCTCGAACAGTTCACGGGCAGGCTTGGCTCATTCCCAACCCTAGTCGCAACTCTTGCGACTAATAAGAGGGGGAACCGGGGAAGTAGTATTATAGAATGTCAAACATGAATCGTAATTGTAAAAATGTGCACAATTCCAATGTCAAAAGACATAGTAAAAACTTAATTATCAAAATTTTAATAACATAATATTCTTCCGCAAGTTGAATTTTAATGTAGGTAGAATTTGAAAATAAAATTTGTTTGGGCAAATTTTAGGAATAAGGGGAAATCAAAAGCGTGGTAATAAAGGAATGGAAAAAACCATGTTTACCCGGTGGGTAATCCATCTACTAGAGATAAACATTGATAATTAGTCAAGTACAAGTATACAACTCAACAGAATTAATTATTCTTAATTATATATCTATAATTAGTAGTCTATCAAGTGAGTAGATGTATCAATCTCATTAATTAATTATTTTTTTATTATTTTATCTATAATTGGTAGTCTATCCAGTGGCAAATTGGACTTTCAATCAGAATTTTAAAGCTACCATTAATAAAGATAGGGATTCTAGTCCGTTGGGTGTGGTATAATTCTTTGTTTGGTGGATTTGTGGTATCGATCTCTATCTTGATGTTACACGACAATACTATGGGCCATGAATGGTAATCTTATCCCATTGCCGAAACCCAGCGGCCAGCGTCTCAAGTCGTTTCATCACACGCATATCATTTTCGGCCTAGTTTGGATGGAGCTTGGATTAGGCGTCTCATCGTGAAAGGCCAAAATGGCCTCTCACAGGAACATTTTTGACATTTCGCGCAAAAAAACGGATGCTGAACTTTGGTACCAACTTATACCAAAGTTCAGTAAAATTAGTACCAATACCAAAATAACTCTTATTTTGGTACATAGTGTATGTGAACTTTGGTATCAACTTTGAGATTTGGCACCAATTATACATTGGTATCAACTTTGAACTTTGGTATACTTACTTTGGTATCAACTTTGAACTTTGGTATCACTTATACCTCCTTTGGTACAGTAACTCTTACTTTGGTACCTATGAGAGGCCATTTTGGCCTCTCACGATGAGACGCAAGAGTTTGTCGTTTGGATGTACTCCCTCCGTCTTTTTTTTAGTTGCTACATTTACTTTAGCACACAGACCAAGGAAACATGTGGGGATAATTGAAAAGTAGCGTAATAAAGCATAAAGTAGTTGTCTTTTTGTGTGATGAAAACAAAAATAAGGGTATAAAGGTAAATAATATGTGGACACCACATACTAAAAGTAGAGATATTTGGCAAATGTAGCAACTAAAAAGAGACATAATATGTTTACGACTTCTATGATCTAAAGTATAAGATAGTTTCATCGACTGCATTTGAAGTTTGTGCATAGCAACATAGTAGAATAAGCTAGACCTTTTATGTTATACTTGAAACTTACTTCCAAATTTTAATATCATAGTATTGTTGCTCAAGATTATTTATACACAAGGGAATAAGCAAACAAGGAAGCTCGGAAACAAATTAATGGGATTTTTGATACATGGTGGCTCTCCAAGTATTCATGTCAATATAAATTTCATGTTTGTATCATAGCATGCATCACATGAGCTGACACCTATGACATATATATATGTGCCATAAGTTGGATCGTGGACATGTATAACTAATATGAGAAATTTCTCCCTTTTTCAATATTTAGTTCTAAAGTTCTAATTTTTTGTATATGTGTGGGCTCTACATGCTCAATTATATGAAAAATAATCGGACTTTGTTTTTGGCAAGAATAACCAACTTTCATCCACAAAATCACTTAAAAGAATTAAAACACTTTAATAGCTCAAAGAGTCACATGTAACAAAAGGAACACATAGCACATTCACGTTAACGTTACATTGGATTTTTGAATAACCATATTATACTTTTATAACAAAAAAAAACTAACGATTAAAAATGATTATGAACTCACATTTTTTACTTTTTATTAGCTAAGCATTATCATCAACGTAAAGAGTACAAAACTTTTATAGTGTTTCCTCTCACACTTTTTGTACATTTCAGCAAAATATGTGACGAATTAGTAAAAGAATATAATTGGCAGCACAATTTCTTTTAGAAACTCCTTGGTAAGAAGAATTTCCTCTTAACTGCCCTCGCACAGGATCACTCACCCAGAGGCCCAACAAGCCCCAACCCTCCCTCCTCCCTGCAACATTGAAATTATATTTCCACTAAGATTTGAACCTTGCTCTCACATGTGGAAGATAAGAAGTCATATCATTAAACCCAAGAGTTTTGGTTACTTGGTAGCACATATGCTCTTGGGAGCACTTAGGATTCTACATAAAGAATACGAAGGGGTTGGAAGTGTGGGTGAGAGTCTAAGACTTGAGGTCCTACAATGCAATCATCAAATATGGAATGGTCAAATCATGTCGTAGTCAAATTAGTAGTTCATATCCTGTTGATTAAACAAATAGAATCACCTGAAACACACAAACTCAGTGAACTTACCATGAACTTTCCCTTGTCATTTCCTCCCTCTTTCCTCACCTTGTACCACCTTAATTGTTCACCCCCATCATATTAACATTACATTTATGCAAACACCGTAATTAAAACACATCATTCAAATCAATATTCTCTCTCTCTTTTTTCTGGTGTCACTTTTGGCAGCTGTGAAACTTTGTTTCTGTCGATTTATCAATCATTAATTATTGTTCTTATAAAAAAAGGGGATCTTCAGGAATATATTTCATTTCATCACAAAAAAAAGAGAGAGAATGGCAGGAATGCTTCCAGGAGTAGAAGCAGCAAGAAGGAGAAGATGTCATCAAAGCAGTGGAACTAATGGAAATGGGGCATCTCCATCTTCTAGACGCTCTTCTTTCTCTCTCTTCTCCCCCAACTCATCCGGCTCTTTCTTGGTACCTTTTTTTTTCCCTTATATTACTATTATGCTCAATTACTACTCCCTTCGTTTTCTGTCGTTGTTCCTGTTTGAAATATTTTTGTTAGAGGAAATCAGTCAAAATAGGAATAACTTTTGGAAACAGAGGGAGTATATGTTATCATTGTTTTCTACTTTCTACATCAATTAATGAAAGTTGAATATTTGAGATCTGGGATTCAGCTTGAAATAAGCTTAAAAATAATGTTACGACTTGCGAGTTGTAAGTTGTATTCCCTCCGTCTTTTTTTATGTTCCTAGTTGGAATCCTTTATTTGACTCTTAAAAAGTCGAGCGAGGAACATCAATAAGGAACAGAGGGAGTATACTACTTTAGTTTCATTTGAATGACGATGGTTATTTCATGGTGGTGTAGTCGCATTCAGCAAACCGGACATACTACGATGATGAGAAGCTAGGACAATTAGCTCGACAAGCTAAGGAAAGACTTCATGAGAAGCTCCGAGCTCAAACTAAATCACTCATTAGGTACAAATTACTACTACAAACTATAATCAAACCAAAATTTAAAGTTCTACTCTTTTACTTTTTTCTTAATAATCATATTTTCTTTCAATACATGAGTTTTCGAATAATCATATTCTATGAATAATTTCTTAAATCATCTCATATTTTAAGAGTGTTTTCTATTAAGCTGATTTTGACTATCTTTGACTTATACTTAACTCAACTTATTCTCCGTATGTACTAGGAGTCACTAACTAAAATTTATGTATCAACTTGTTTTTGAAATTATTGTCATAGAATATGTTAAAATAAGTTAAATAGAGAAAACATTTTAGTTATTTAAAGTGTACAATCTTCATCATACACCCGGGTGTATGATGATGATGAATGAACTCAAGTAGTAAATCTAAGGAAAAAGTGAAAAAGTAGTCTGATTAGGGGGAAAGAAAAAATTTAAAAACCTTTTTTTAATGGGTTCTCCTAATTTCTTGAGAGTTATCTAGTTTTTTTACTAATTATTTAATGGGTTAAATTTCAGGAATAATAGTGACTTAAGTGAAGAGAGAGTGAATGGAAGATCAAGAGTAAATACAAGAGATGAGTTAAAAACAGAGGTATTTGGATCAAAGAAGAATGGAGGAGCAAAGAGGTTAATAGGGTGGGCAAAGTTAGGGTGGAAATCAGGGGAGCAAGAAGAATGTGCAGTTTGTTTGGATGAATTTAAGGTGGGTGAAAATCTGGTGAATTTACCTTGTGCTCATAGATTTCATTCCAGGTGTTTGGTGCCTTGGCTTCACACCAATGCCCAATGCCCTTGCTGCAGGACCTCCATCTTCTCCTAGCTATCTCCATCTTCTCATATCAGTGGTCAAGATTATCCCATAATTAATAACATTTTCACCCACACTGTAAATTTTCATCTGTGCGGGCGCAAAGCGCACACACATTTTTTGTGGTCGTTAGATGATTCTTAAGTGATCATAATAGATATGAGTATATGACCATGTTTAAAATCTAATAGTTTAAAATGATTCTGGAACGAACCTACATGGTTATATCTTTCATTTTGAAATGTTTATTATGACTACTTTAGAACAACTCGTAGAAGAAGGGTTTGTTTTATGTTACTTAGTGTGAAAGTATCCCAATGTTACGTCACCTTTTTCATTTTTTATGGGGTTTGTTGTATTACGAGGTTTGCCACAGATTGAGTGTGAGACTATATTGAAATGCTGATGTAAATTGACCATTTTTGCTTGATGTATCTTGTGATTTAGCTACCTCATCTCTCACCTACCCTCATTTTTATTCTTTCTCATGTGATTTTACAAGAAAGCTACGCTTGTAAGACACTCCCATACAGCCATACTCAATGCTCCTATATGAAATATGATAATTAATTGGCAAAGTCCAAAATTTGGTGTGACAAAGTACTCATTTAACCATTTGTAGCAGAAATCTTCAATTACAATCAATTTGGGTTAGGTTTGATACAGTTGAAAGTTTAAGAATAGGAAATGACATTTATTTGAAATTGAATCAGTTGGTTGAGAGATAGGCAATAAATTAGATAGGAGTTGCTTTTCTTAACTATACATGGGGACCATTCTTCCAAAAAATCATTGTTTTATGAATATCCTATAGGATGCTCTTTAGGAATAAAGCTCTTTTGGATCAATTATTGTCCAATAATAACTCCTAAAATATATTAACTAAAAAAAGAAAGTTATACAATTACTCCCTTCGCTTTTTTTATTTGCTACATTTGTTGCCTTGGGTATGAAGCCACTACTTTGACCGATTATTTTGATTATTTTATAAGTAAAAATATAATCATGTGTGATCTTGTTAGATTCGTCTCGACGTGTAGATTCATAATATCAAATCTTTATAATTTTTACTTAAGCGAAATAAGAGATATTAAGAGTTAAATAATTCTTTGAAAATCGTGCACAACATATGTAGAAAAAAAAAAAAAAAAGCAAAGGTAGTATTTTATACGATTTTTCTATACAATTAGTTTTGTTTAAGAGATTACCTTTTGTAATTATGTTATGTCGCAAACTTGTTTTTTAAAATTTATTGAGCTTTTGGAATTATGGATGCTATACTCTTTTGTCAAGGTTCCATATATGGTTTTATTTACCCTCATTTTGTTTGTTGACTACATATTTCGCAAGGCAATCATTGATCAATTTTTTTTTTCAAGTTCTCCTCAAACAATCTTCAAATACCTAAATTTTGAGTTCGTTGCACATTTTTCGTCTCACTCTAGGGGTAGTTTTTATTTTGTGGATTAGGGTTCATATGAAATTGGGGATCTGATTCAATTGGAATCTTTGTGAAAATATGGCTTGTAATTAGTAATGAAATGCGCATAATTGAATGATTTTTCAGCAAAATTGAAACTTTGATATGATTAGCCTTAAATGTAGTATATACTTCAATTCATATTGGAAGCCCTAATTTTGAAACACTTCCGATTTTGAAAAAGCCCCAATTTCGAACAATAATTCTAAACCCCCTAATTCAGACTTATGAAGATTGATTTGAATAAAGATTGATTTGAATAAAGATTGACAAATTGTGATTGAAGTGGGATGAAAGGGGGAATATTTTAAAAAAAAAATTAAGGGAGAGATGCGAGGAAATTGGGGAAGCGAAAGTGGGCCTCACTTAACGGAAAAATAGGCAGAACGAGTTTAAAGGTAGCAACACCAATAATTTCAAACAAAAAAGTAGTTAAATTAGAAAAGAAATTAAAAAAAAAAGTAGTTATTTCAAAAATATAATAAAAAAGGTAGTTAAAATCAAAATTTCCTCAACAAAAGGAAAACTAGTACCTGGGCTCAATCAATGACAAATTAAGCGACAAAGTCTAATCCAGTGCCAATTCTCGCAAAAATCCAAAGTGTCTAATCTATGGACTCTAGTCTACTACCTAAAGAGTAAAGACATCTAATCTATGGACTCTAGTCTACTACCTAAAGAGTAAAGACATCGAAAGGACCAGATTAAGAAAAATACTAAGGTCTGTTCTTTTGGACTTATTTTCAGTTCAGTTCAGTGCAGTTCAGTTTAGTTCAACCAAAATAAGTTCAGTTCAGCCAAAATAAGTTCAGTTCAGTTCAGTTCAGCCAAAATAAGTTCATTTCAGTTTAGTCTTGTCTAATGTTGTAATTATTATTTTTGTTTTCAATATTACTATTAATATTGAAATTATTATTAATATTATAATTATAATAACGATGAATTTGTATTTTTTTATTTTTTTTATTTTGTTGATTTTTATTATTTTTTATTATTGTTCTTATTAATATTATTCTTATTATTATTAATTATTATTATTATTATTCATTACTTATTTATTTATTATTATTATTATTATTTATTATTATTAATATTATTATTTATTATTATTATTATTATTTATTATTTATTATTTATTATTTATTATTTATTATTTATTATTATTATTATTATTATTATTATTATTATTATTTATTATTTATTATTTATTATTATTATTATTATCATTATTATTATTATTTGTTATTTATTTATTTATTTATTATTATTATTATTATTTATTATTATTTATTTATTATTTATTTATTATTTATTATTTATTATTTATTATTTATTATTTATTATTTATTATTTATTATTTATTATTTATTTATTATTTATTTATTTATTTATTTATTATTATTATTATTATTATTATTATTATTATTATTATTATTATTATTTCAGCCAAAATAAGTTCAGTTCAGCGCAGTTCAGTTCAGTTCAGCCAAAATAAGTTCAGTTCAGTTCAGCCAAAATATGTTCAGTTCAGGCAAAATAAGTTCAGTTCAGCCAAAATAATTTCAGTTCAGTTCAGTCAGAATAAGTTAAAAAGAACAGGGCCTAAATGCCTAAATGTCCACTGGTGAACATTGCTTTTTAGTCTTTTTTTTTCTCTAATTTTTTTATGTTCACTTGTAAAAATTGTCGTATATCTATAGTATATTTTGCACATTCAGAATCTATCTTATCCATCTATAATTTCTTTGTACATCTAGAAACTATATTTGCACATCCATAATAATTTTTATATCTTGCATCCATTAGTTTTCTTGTACATAAACTATGCTTGTACATCCAAAAAGTAAGTTTTTACATCTAATACGTCCAAAAATTATGTTAGTAGATTCATATATACTATAGAGGTTGAGGTGGTGGAGTAGTGACATCGCTTCCCACCTCATATCCCTGAGGTCTAGGGATCAAACCTCATGGGACTCTGAACAATGGGAAAACTAGGTCGTTACTAACTCCCCTAATGTCAAATAAAAAAAAAACCTAACTATCCACCTAAACTAGTCAAGTGGTAAGTAAGGGTCGAACCACAAGGATCGGAGGTCTCACCAAGGTAGAGTCGCTACAAGTAAGCTAAGTCGAAGAAATGGTCAAGTTTTGGTTGGATTAAATAATTAAAACTATTGGAATCAAATTAGGGAAAGCACTAGGAATGGGAAATCACCACAATCATAGCTCACATCCAACAATCAAGTAGAGAAAAGGGGTTGACAAGCATTGGGGATATGCAAAGGGAATAAACAAACCTAAACACCTCTAAAATCGTTGTTAGGGAGTTTAGAGTCCTAATTACGGTAACAAAACCTATATTTCGAGGCGTTATCACCTAACTAGGCCAAGTTAAGAATTGATATCAAACCCAAGTTAATACCAACCAACAAGTGATGTGTAACAACTAATCAATCAATCATGAAGGTTAACCACATAAAAGTAATCCATTAAATGGGCAACAAAGGATCAAAAGATGAAGGAGCTCACATCAACTAAGTCACAAATCAACATCAAAGATTGAAATTGCACAAATCCCAAACAAAACCAACCCAATGAACTCTACTCATGAAAATAGGATGCAAATAATGATTGGGTTACTCCCAATCCTAGTTAATGAACTACTCACTACCCATTATACTACCAAACATCTTAAACATGGAAATCTAGCTATTAAATCACCAAGCTAAGAATACCAAAAACCAAAAATCAATACTTTAGAGTAAAAACAAAACCAAATCTAGTGAGCAAACAAGAAGAAACTAGGAAAAGATGAAAATTTTAATCTAGATTAATTACTAAGCATGAAGATTAAACAATGAAAACATGAACCTAACAAAGTAGGAATGCAAAAAAACAATGAGAAAGAAAGAAAGGATTGAGAGGATTACTAAGGAAACAAGAAACTTCAAAGAAATTGTCACTTTTTCATTGATTTTCAATCTCCAAATTACACCTCTTGAGCCAAGTTTTCTCTCTCCTACACTAGTAAACAAGATTAGGGTTCTAAAAATCTGGGCTCCTTTCCAAAATAGGGTAGAGGAGTATTTATACCCCCTCTAATTACACAAGTCGTAAAGGAAAAGAAATCCGGAAAAAGCCCAGAACAGAGGCCGGGCGGGCTAAAATGGGCCCGGCGGGATGGTAAGAGTAGCCGGGCGGTCTCCCCGGGTGGCCCGGGCGGTGCGGGGTAGATGGGCCCGGTGCCGGTGCCCCGGGCGGGAACCCAAATTTGCGGGCAAGAGGCGAAAGTTTGGCGGCCGATGGGCCCGGCGGCGGTCACGTAGCCCTGGGCGGGCGACTTGGCCCGGCGAGCCGGGTACATAGCCCGGGCGGGCTCATTTGCTCGGGCGGGCTTCTGGAGCTCGGGCGAGTGTCTTTGCTCGGTTGGTCCTTAAGCTCCCCGGGCAAACTCTTGCTTCCCCTTTTTGCTCCCTCTTAGCTTGTAGAAGCTTGAGTTCCTACACATCAAAGATCGAATAGAAGAGTAGGGGAGGGGGATGCAAATACATGTACACACGTGCTAAGAGAGAGTTAGGTAGAGAAAAAGGCGAAATTAAGAGAAAAAGAAACTAAAATAGGAAATAAGTCAAGTAAAAATAGCCTTAATACTACCCTAGGAGTGAGATAAATCTCACTCATCAACTTCCCCCAAACTTGAGTGTTTGCTTGTCCTCAAGCAAAGTGCAAAATGAAATAGGAAGAAAGGGAATGACCTAACGAAGATAGCAAGGCAAAATCAACCAAGATAAAACACACTTAAGGTAAAACAAAGAAACTATATACACTAACTCACTTTCGTAGGAATCACGATCACTTTTAGCATAAGTGACAAGCCATTTAAACCCCAAAGTTGCTAATGAGGACGAGTAATGCTCTCGTAAGGGTTTTCTAAGAGTTTGACCCATAACTCTAGATCTTAGAATTCAAGGCAAATCAAAGATAAGAAAACCAAAAGAAAATAAAAAGGATGCTCTTAAGTGAGATTTTGAAGAGGAGCAAACACAAATGAATGCAAGAATTTCTAGACACTAAAAGTAAGCATGCTCAAAGATGTCCATAGGTTGATTAAAACATACCATACACTAAGCATAGAGAACTAGATAGAGCACATTTCCTCAAATTCTACAACCATACATACCGCGTCCTCTCAACTAGTTTCAAATTCGCCATTCAAGGTAGCTTCTCTAAACTCCGAAGAATGGAGCCGATAAATGTAACAAGAAATAGAAGAGGAGAAGGTTACTCGACATCTCGACATGGCACATTCGCTCAATAGGCTTGATTCCAATCTTCCGCCACCGACAATGACTCAACCCTCTAAGGTCAAAAGGACTTTTTATGGTGGTAACGTAGGCTAGGGGTAAAGGGTGCGAATAAATTTGGATAGTGGTGCTCAATCCTAAAATAGTGAAGTCTTAGTAGGAGCGAAAGAGCTAAATAACCATAAATCACAAATCATACTCAACCATTTTGGGAAAAGGTTCCCCCCAAACTTATTCAAAAACATAACAATAATGAACTATTTTTTTTTTTTCTCTCCCTTTTTTTTTCTTTTTCATCTTGTTCATTTTTATTTTTCTTTTTTTCATTTTCCCCGCCTTCTTTGACTTTGGGTGGCTTTTTCTATGAAGTTGCAATTGCATTTATTCGAATATATACACAAAATTTCCACTATACCATAAGAATCTCATCATTTTTCTTCCCCCCCTTTTTTTTTCAAATATTATTCAAGACAATCGCTCTAACTTCACTACAAGGGTGAAAAATAAAATGTGGAGGCAATTGGCTTGTATTGAGGTAACCAAAGAAAAGGATAAGGCTCGAAGGGTTAAGAGGAAGGGCAATTGCAAATTTAAAGAAAACCAAGAAAAGAAACGAAAACAAAAGGGCCTAAAACTTTAAAAATAAAAAAAAATAGTCACCGAAATGAACGCCTTTATCATTCCCTAGAGTGGCTCGGTCGCGATCTTGGATAGATTGGAGTCAAGTTCTCGATAAAAGTATGCAATGTCGAGGATCCATGCCGCTCAAAATAGATGTTGGGGCTTTTTGAAAGTCCTCACATGGGATTATCAAGCAAATACTATCCTTTTTAGGTTTCAAATTCACTAGAGAGAGCAACACCATCATACCACCATCCATGAATTAAGGTCTTGTGCTCTAAAAAAGTTCTAACCACTACCTTAGAATATAGTAACCTAAAATCAACCATAAACATCTCAAAGCATGCGGACTTCTAACATCTAGGAATAAAAGCATTCAAAAGAGTGGAGTTTCAATGATATTGTTCTCAACTCAAGAGCAAAAGAAATAAATAAAAGAAAAGCTTGCCTTGATTCATACATTTTTTTTTTCTGTTTTTTTTTTTTTATATATATACACCATCAAACTCAAACATCACTCATCAAATATCAACACTAAACATCAAGCAATTCTAACCCTCATGAAGTACATCCCAAAAATTAAACCTACCCTCTAGACACTTAATCATTCACTACCCTTTTTAAACATCCCCACCCTTTTAATACGAGTGAAAGCAACCCCCCAAACTTATCAAAAACACCGTCCTCGGTGTGCCAAGCATATACATAGGGGGAGGGCGGGGGAAAAATGATGAGGATCCTAATCCTCATCCACCGGATCATCGTCCGATAGTTGGGACGCGGGAGGACCATGGGGGGACCAACCCCCGTCAAATGTAGGATCGTCAAAAGGATAGGAAGGATCGCCCCTTGGATCGGTCCCACCCGACACCGTGTAGTCATATGGTGGTGGACGAGGGGGCCAAAAGGGGTAGGTCGGTTGACCACTGTTCCACCCCGGAACCGGCCCATATTGGGGAGGCATGTTGGGGTAGTTGACAAATGGCTCAACTAGACCTTGCTCCACATGATAATGAAAAATTTTATTTTGTTGGAGCATGATAGTGTCAATGTCTTGTCTCATCCTTTGGTATTGGTCATTGAGGTGACCAAACCCTTGGGATTGAGACAATGCGAGGTTGGCTAGGTGAGCCTCTATTGAAGACATGTCAAAAGTGGATTCACCTTGGCCCGAGGAGGAGCCGGCACGGGAAGAAGAGGGGCCGGCTCGAGAGGGAGGGGGTCGTGGAGGTGGACTATCATCACCACCTCCTTGGGGTACCTGCGGCCCGTGATCCCGAATGGTTCGATCAATGTAATAGGGATTGGGCGCGTTTCTCGTAAGAGAAGTGATAGATGGGTTAGGAAGGCGGCACCATGAGGTTTTCTCCGACCCTACTAAAAGGACGTAGGGACGGGTTTCATTGCCACCTTGGCGGATGAAATTCATCACCCGCACTGCTCGGATGTCTAGGAAGACATCCGTTGAAACAGGGGAGAGGGTGGCAAGCTCTTGACCAAGATCCAAATAACGGGCAATAAGTGTAATCATGCCCCCCATAACAATGCCGGATCGGTGTGGGGTGCCGTCCCGGTGTTGTATCATCCGAACTACAAATTGCTCGGCAAAGTTTATAGGGGGTGGATCTTGGTGCTCTTGGGTGCACAACCAAAGGGCCGGCATTTCATGTTCACTTGCCGCACCTACTTCGGAACGGCCATAGACCGCGTATACCATCATGCGATGCACGTAGCGCATCGCAAGATGGATAATGGAGGATAATTTCTCATGACTCCGGTCGAAGTAGTCTCGGGAACATGTAATGCGGGCCCAAAACCTCTCCAAGTTAAAATCGCCGAGAGTGTTTAAATCCGTTCCCGTAGGGGAATTAGGATCCCACCCAAAACAAGTATTTAAATCTTCAAATGACATATCGTAATCCGCATTGAAGAGACGGAAACGAATTAGGGTCTCGCCCGTCTCATCATCCGTGTCACGTGATAATGTACTTAAAAATTCACATACAAGTGAGGGGTAAGTGGGAGCGGATTTGTCTAAGAATGAAGTCCACCCAATTCGTGCGCACAACAAACGCACATCTTCATCAATGCCCAATGCAGTGCATGAGCGTTGATGGTAAAATTTTGTTGGTTTAAAATTGCGTTTGATGTGCGTCCGAAAAAGGCTTTTCTCGGCGCCGCTTGTAAGTGTGATATTGAATCTCCTCCATGGTTGGGAGGAGTCTTGTTGATGAGAATTTTATGAATCAAGGCAAACTTTTCTTTTATTTATTTCTTTTGCTCTTGAGTTGAGAACAATATCATTGAAACTCCACTCTTTTGAATGCTTTTATTCCTAGATGTTAGAAGTCCGCATGCTTTGAGATGTTTATGGTTGATTTTAGGTTACTATATTCTAAGGTAGTGGTTAGAACTTTTTGAGAGCACAAGACCTTAATTCATGGATGGTGGTATGATGGTGTTGCTCTCTCTAGTGAATTTGAAACCTAAAAAGGATAGTATTTGCTTGATAATCCCATGTGAGGACTTTCAAAAAGCCCCAACATCTATTTTGAGCGGCATGGATCCTCGACATTGCATACTTTTATCGAGAACTTGACTCCAATCTATCCAAGATCGCGACCGAGCCACTCTAGGGAATGATAAAGGCGTTCATTTCGGTGACTATTTTTTTTATTTTTAAAGTTTTAGGCCCTTTTGTTTTCATTTCTTTTCTTGGTTTTCTTTAAATTTGCAATTGCCCTTCCTCTTAACCCTTCGAGCCTTATCCTTTTCTTTGGTTACCTCAATACAAGCCAATTGCCTCCACATTTTATTTTTCACCCTTGTAGTGAAGTTAGAGCGATTGTCTTGAATAATATTTGAAAAAAAAGGGGGGGAAGAAAAATGATGAGATTCTTATGGTATAGTGGAAATTTTGTGTATATATTCGAATAAATGCAATTGCAACTTCATAGAAAAAGCCACCCAAAGTCAAAGAAGGCGGGGAAAATGAAAAAAAGAAAAATAAAAATGAACAAGATGAAAAAGAAAAAAAAAGGGAGAGAAAAAAAAAATAGTTCATTATTGTTATGTTTTTGAATAAGTTTGGGGGGAACCTTTTCCCAAAATGGTTGAGTATGATTTGTGATTTATGGTTATTTAGCTCTTTCGCTCCTACTAAGACTTCACTATTTTAGGATTGAGCACCACTATCCAAATTTATTCGCACCCTCTACCCCTAGCCTACGTTACCACCTTAAAAAGTCCTTTTGACCTTAGAGGGTTGAGTCATTGTCGGTGGCGGAAGATTGGAATCAAGCCTATTGAGCGAATGTGCCATGTCGAGATGTCGAGTAACCTTCTCCTCTTCTATTTCTTGTTACATTTATCGGCTCCATTCTTCGGAGTTTAGAGAAGCTACCTTGAATGGCGAATTTGAAACTAGTTGAGAGGACGCGGTATGTATGGTTGTAGAATTTGAGGAAATGTGCTCTATCTAGTTCTCTATGCTTAGTGTATGGTATGTTTTAATCAACCTATGGACATCTTTGAGCATGCTTACTTTTAGTGTCTAGAAATTCTTGCATTCATTTGTGTTTGCTCCTCTTCAAAATCTCACTTAAGAGCATCCTTTTTATTTTCTTTTGGTTTTCTTATCTTTGATTTGCCTTGAATTCTAAGATCTAGAGTTATGGGTCAAACTCTTAGAAAACCCTTACGAGAGCATTACTCGTCCTCATTAGCAACTTTGGGGTTTAAATGGCTTGTCACTTATGCTAAAAGTGATCGTGATTCCTACGAAAGTGAGTTAGTGTATATAGTTTCTTTGTTTTACCTTAAGTGTGTTTTATCTTGGTTGATTTTGCCTTGCTATCTTCGTTAGGTCATTCCCTTTCTTCCTATTTCATTTTGCACTTTGCTTGAGGACAAGCAAACACTCAAGTTTGGGGGAAGTTGATGAGTGAGATTTATCTCACTCCTAGGGTAGTATTAAGGCTATTTTTACTTGACTTATTTCCTATTTTAGTTTCTTTTTCTCTTAATTTCGCCTTTTTCTCTACCTAACTCTCTCTTAGCACGTGTGTACATGTATTTGCATCCCCCTCCCCTACTCTTCTATTCGATCTTTGATGTGTAGGAACTCAAGCTTCTACAAGCTAAGAGGGAGCAAAAAGGGGAAGCAAGAGTTTGCCCGGGGAGCTTAAGGACCAACCGAGCAAAGACACTCGCCCGAGCTCCAGAAGCCCGCCCGAGCAAATGAGCCCGCCCGGGCTATGTACCGGCTCGCCCGGCCAAGTCGCCCGCCCGGCTACGTGACGACCCGCCCGGCCCATCGGCGGCCAAACTTTCTGCCTCTTGCCTGCAAATTTGGGTTCCCGCCCGGGGCACCAGACCGGGCCCATCTACCCTGCACCGCCCGGGCCACCCAGGGAGACCGCCCGGGCTACTCTTACCATCCCGCCCGGGCCCATTTTAGCCCGCCCGGGCCTCTGTTCGCTGGGCTTTTTCCGGATTTCTTTTCCTTTACGACTTGTGTAATTAGAGGGGGTATAAATACTCCTCTACCCTATTTTGGAAAGGAGCCCAGATTTTTAGAACCCTAATCTTGTTTACTAGTGTAGGAGAGAGAAAACTTGGCTCAAGAGGTGTAATTTGGAGATTGAAAATCAATGAAAAAGTGACAATTTCTTTGAAGTTTCTTGTTTCCTTAGTAATCCTCTCAATCCTTTCTTTCTTTCTCATTGTTTTTTTGCATTCCTACTTTGTTAGGTTCATGTTTTCATTGTTTAATCTTCATGCTTAGTAATTAATCTAGATTAAAATTTTCATCTTTTCCTAATTTCTTCTTGTTTGCTCACTAGATTTGGTTTTGTTTTTACTCTAAAGTATTGATTTTTGGTTTTTGGTATTCTTAGCTTGGTGATTTAATAGCTAGATTTCCATGTTTAAGATGTTTGGTAGTATAATAGGTAGTGAGTAGTTCATTAACTAGGATTGGGAGTAACCCAATCATTATTTGCATCCTATTTTCATGAGTAGAGTTCATTGGGCTGGTTTTGTTTGGGATTTGTGCAATTTCAATCTTTGATGTTGATTGGTGACTTAGTTGATGTGAGCTCCTTCATCTTTTGATCCTTTGTTGCCCATTTAATGGATTACTTTTATGTGGTTAACCTTCATGATTGATTGATTAGTTGTTACACATCACTTGTTGGTTGGTATTAACTTGGGTTTGATATCAATTCTTAACTTGGCCTAGTTAGGTGATAACGCCTCGAAATATAGGTTTTGTTACCGTAATTAGGACTCTAAACTCCCTAACAACGATTTTAGAGGTGTTTAGGTTTGTTTATTCCCTTTGCATATCCCCAATGCTTGTCAACCCCTTTTCTCTACTTGATTGTTGGATGTGAGCTATGATTGTGGTGATTTCCCATTCCTAGTGCTTTCCCTAATTTGATTCCAATAGTTTTAATTATTTAATCCAACCAAAACTTGACCATTTCTTCGACTTAGCTTACTTGTAGCGACTCTACCTTGGTGAGACCTCCGATCCTTGTGGTTCGACCCTTACTTACCACTTGACTAGTTTAGGTGGATAGTTAGGTTTTTTTTTTTATTTGACATTAGGGGAGTTAGTAACGACCTAGTTTTCCCATTGTTCAGACTCATTTGAGGATTTCCCCTTATCCCCCCTTAAGTGAGTCCCCTTCATCTTACCTTAGAAAAAAAAGATTCATATATACTATATTTTGTACATCCAAAATCTATTTTATACATCCATGATTTCTTATGTACATCGAAAATCTGTAATTGCACATCCATTATGGTTTTTACATCTTACATCTATTAGTCGTACATCCAAAAAATATATTTGTACATCTGTAATTTTATTATTTAACATCCAAAAACATATGTTTGTACATCTAAAGATGCCAAAATATAATCAATGATATCTTCTATTTAAAAAAACAGAAAAAAAACCATCTAATAAAGCTAAATGGCAGCCATTTCGCCTGACTCCCAGAATTAAGTGGTTGTTTGATTTTTATGAAAAGTAGAAATTCTAATGAAATAATCTTAATTCATAGGAAGTAACAAGTAAGGCTCTGTTCTTTTGGATTGAATTAATGAAAATTCAGTTCAGTTCAGACAAATTCAGTTCAGTTTAGTTCGGTTAGTTTCCTCTCACAATTTTCATTTAATACAGTTTAGTTCAGACAAATTAAGTTCAATTTAGTTCAGTTCCGACAAATTCAGTTCAGTTCAGTTCAAAAGAATAGAGCCTAAATTCCCTTATTAAATTTATGGGAATTTGCTAAATATTTGGTTGACAATAGGGGAGGTGAATTTCTATGAGAACTTTTACTTAGTTAGGGACCTTGGTAAGCAATTTCGTTCATTCTGCGGGAAGTTGAAATTTCTAAGAAGTTCTACTTGCCGACATTTTCCCATTATATAGTTTATAAAACAACTCATCATTTTTCAATTCCCATTAATTTTTACTTCATATGTCTTTTTAGTGCCAACCAAATTAAACAACCAATAAATCTAATATAATTTTAATTTATGGATAACTTGAAAGACAGATTGGTGGAACATTTTCAACTTCTAGCAAGTACGTGAAGATAGAATTATAGTAGTACTCCCTCTATTTCATAATAATTTTATGCTCACTATTTGGAATAGTTTTCAATCATTTAAATATTATACTTTCTCCGTTCTAAAATAAATGAAACACTTATCATTTTAGACCGTTTATTTTAAAATAAATGAAGCATTACTTTATTTGGTATTCGCTTCTCTCTATATCTCTCTTCATCACATGGGTCAGTGGCGTATCCAGGATTCCAACCCTATGGGTTCGGAGCTGGTAAAAAAAAATACATCCATTCACTTAGATGTTGGGGGCCGCAATTTTGTATGTGCACCCGGGTGCATGTAGCACACCATGCACTTGTTTTCACACGACATCTTTTAAGATTCAAAAAGTAAAACCAAGCTTTGATTGCCACCTTACCAGTTAAAAAGCTAGATTTTAACTATTCCTCGGTATGAAATAAGTACATAATGCGGAAGATATATTGTTAAAATATAAAAATCTACCATCTAAACGAAGTAAGTGGCTTATCATGTGGAGGGAACTTTTCACATTTATCACCTAAACTTACTAGCGCACATGGAAGGATTTTTCATTGATAAAAAAAATAATACTAAATCATAGCATTCTACCATTTTATACAATTATAGAGAGACAACTAATGTTGATTTCAAAATATGTTTGCAATTGTTGAAAGAATACATATGCAAAGAACATGAAAGAATCAAATAAAGAGCTAATAAAAGAACATGTGCACATAATACTTGGGTAACAAAAAACTATATAGTATCATAAAAATGAATAAAAAAACACAAAAAGAACATGATATAATGGAACAAAGAACACCATATTGATAATAAAAGAATATGTACATATAATTAGTTGAGAAACATAAATCTATAAAAATTAACAATAATGAATAAAAACGTAAAAAAAAATACATAATTTTTATACTATTAGACGTGTTATTTGATTGTGAATTATTTGTTCCCTTGACTTTATAAAAGTACATAATGTTCTTTTATGACCTATGTCACGCATTGCGTAAAATAAAATAAAAATAATGTTTAATTTGTTTAATTTTTTTCATCACCACCTTATTTTCTTTTTACTTACAAGTAAAATCTATTGATGGAAGGCAAAAGATTAGAGTATTTTCTTCAAACCTTGAGATTTTTTGGAGGGAGAAAACAAATTTACCAAAGGTAACAATAAAAAAGGTAACAATTTGGGCTTTTCAGTTTTATGTTTGGCTAATTTAGATATCAACTTCTCCCATCAATCACAGTATGGTGTGCAATTCTCTTAGAAACTTCCACAGAAGCAGAAATATCCTTGTTCCTCATCTTCTTCTCCTCCAAAACCTCTGATGTCCCGCCCCTATCGACGTCATTACTCGAAGACCTGATCAACACATGCTCATTACACGGCAGCCATTTGGAACCCTGCAGGAACGGGATAATCGAAGCGCCACGATACGGGGCAACTCCCATAACCTCCAAAAACCGCGGAATTCATCAGAGAGATCAACCCAGCAGCAACCGGAGAGCTAGAAGTTCCATTGATGAACTCCGCAGCAAAAGTACTAAACGAAGCCGTTCTGTTATTAGGGAGACCAAAACCCGGTTTTGGAGGCAAAGAGCATCAGAGAAAAAGAAAAAAAAAAGCTGGTGTTTTGGTTTTGCTGGGATTCGAACCCCAGCCCGCGCGCACACTCATAGAGTTTCATGGAGAACAAAACCACCCTGACCCCCGCTTCTTTCATGTTTCATATTCCACGCAAATGGTATATATCAACTAGCTAAAATATTTTTTATTTTAAAAAAAAAAAAACTGGGCAAATTTTTTCCAAAAATCACTGAGTTCACCTGAACCCAATGAACCCATAGTAAATCCGCCCCTGACATGGGTCCCTCTTTTTCTTTCTCTCTATCTCTCTCCTCTCATAAATCCCCGTGTCAATGCCCTACGTTTCATTTAAAACAAAACGGAGGAAGTATCAATTTTTTGCACCAAAATTTTCAATCTCAATCATTAACATAATTTTAAGTCTTATATGTTATTCTTTGTACCATTTAAATATTTATTATATATTATTCTTTGTACCATTTTGCACCCAAAAAAAAAACATTATATATCACGACAAATATTATATGACATTTTTTCAAAAATATAATATGACAAGCAAACCATAATGCGAGTCACATGCATGCAAATGGTTGGTGAATACTCGAGATCTTTAAAGGACTACAAGCTGATTCCTTAACTTTTGGATGCTTTAAAATATATAAAAAATGTTAGGTAGCAATCTTAGTTTTATTAAAAGAGTGTACTATTAGAATCTGATCTCTAGAAGTAGTCTTTTATTAGGAAAAAAATCATTCTTCATATAATTTGGTGAGAATGAAAATAACAGTATTGGCAAATTTGATTTGATTTGATTTGATTTGATTGGTATACAAATCATGTATTCATGTAAATTAAACTTGTTAGAACTGGAAAACAATTTTTTTTCCATTGTCAAATGGCTTTAAATTGATATTTAGGGGCGTTCTCTTCACCTTATAAAATAAACTTAAATAAATTCTAACAAGTTTAGATAAGTTCAATATAATTAGTATGTTTAGGAAATTTCTGGTAAAAAGCACGCACCATTAGTAGTAATATCTTAGAATTCAATTAGATTGTCTTTTATAACTATTTAATTTGTCATAATTACTTCTATAAGTTTGCTTTTTTTTTTAGGGGACAAGTCAGCTGCATATTTATAAGTTCTTTCCATGACCTAATAAATTTTTTGACGGTATCACCAAAGCTTATTGATCGATTATCCTTGACTTAATTTTTGCTCCCTTTTCGTGACTTTCACCTCAAACAAAAAAAAAGAAGAAGTTTAGCCAAGAACAGTTTAGAGTTGGAAGAGATGACTGTTTGGTTAGAAGAGGTTCCTGAAAATGTGCTTCCTCTTGTTATTAGGGATGTTTCTTGATTAATATAAGCATGCTTTTTTCCAAAAAAAAAAAAGAAGAAGTGCATGTGGCTAAATAACATATAATATTGCTTGATACAAAACAAGAGAATAAAAGGTGTGGATCATCCGCAGTCCACACAAGTTTATTTCCAAATTATCCTTCCTTTTTCTTACTTTGTTTTTTTATAAAGAGAGCCACAAGAACAAATGATGTAGACATGATTCAATCTCAGGTATTGAGTACCACCTCTCAAGACTTTAACCAACTAATAAGATAGTTGACATATACAGTAGCGTATCTAAAATTTTCAAATCGGAGGTACTGTGACTAATTAAATAAAGTTGGTCTCAACAATATATACCCTTTTTCTTGCTTTGTGACAAACCAACTACTTGATAATAATTAGCTATATCATGTCTTTTTTCTGGAAGACATAACCTTACCCTGCCAATATCGCCCAAGAAGAGTCATTTGGACCGATAAAGTAACAAGTTGGTTTGTCTTCGTAGGATATGTAAGAGCAAGTGAAGCTCACTTCAGTATTATTTTGTTCTCTATTTCTCATTTGGTTGATTCGAGTTTTAATTAATGCAAGTTTTTCCAAATGTAAAAAAAAATTATTCAAACACACAACAACCCTCCAAAAAGACAATGAAAAACGAAGAAAAAGAACAATTGCAAACAAAAACAAATCATGACATAATACGACAACCATCACCGGCCATCTCATATCGTTCACAAAAGTATTTGATTAGAAAGCAATAATAATGTTGGGAATAAAATTCTAGCCAAGAGCCACCTGGAGGACGAAACAAAGGGAGTAGTAGAGTACTAGTCTTTCAGTCGTAACAGGTAGGAATATTGCTTGGCTAGAATAAATCTTAGTACAATTTATTGGAATATATATATATATATAATCTTAGTACAATTTATTGGAATATATATATATATATATATATATATATATATATATATATATATATATATATATATAGAAAGCGGATCACATGAGAATCGTTCCTTACATGAAAATGAGAATGAATCTCAACCAAACGATTGGATTAGAGTTACAACACTTGCTCATTAGAGTTATACCCCCGAAAAAATTTCGAGCCCAAAAAAAAAAAAATTTTTTCGAATTTTTTTCTTCTAATTTTTGTTTTTTTGGAGTTACATCACTTTTTCATTGTAGCTTACATCACTTGCTCATTGTAGAGTTATAGCGAAGTAAAATCCATTCTCATTTCTCATGTAAAGTATGCATTCCCATATGAAACTCACTTTTATATATATATATATATATATATATATATATATATATATATATATATATATATATATATATATATATATATATATATATATTAGTAAGGAAAGAAAAAACTAGGCTAACCTTTAGGATAAGACTAGCCTAAAGCATCCTTGCGGATGATGGTGAGAAGCTCCCTATCAAAAACCTCAAACCAATAGTGAAGAGAAGACCGTAAATGACCCTGGTGAGCCAGGAAGTCCGCCGCTTGATTAGCCTTCCTAAAGCAGTGAGAGATCTGCACCTTCACAAACCGCTTCAAACCTGCCTCTGCATCACGAATCAAAGAGTCAATTTCCCAAGGGGATTTTCCAAATTTTTCTAAGAGAATTAATCACCACTAAGTTATCTCCTTCAACATAAATGTCATTGATGCCCAAAAACACCGCTGCCTTGATACCTTCTCTAACATCCCAAGCTTCTACAGCTAAAATAGAAGTTGAACCATGAAGACTCTTAGCCCCCATAATAAGCACTTCCCCTTTACAATCCCGAAATAATAAAACCAAAAGAGGCCTTCCCATTTGAAAGTTTAGAACCATCAAAATTAAGCTTAGCATTTCCATTCTGAGGAAGGGACCAAAAAATCTCCCTATTAATACTAGTAGAGGGAAGAGAGGAAACCCGTTTATCCCTAACCTCAATCCTACCAATTTTATTTTCATCTTGTTGAAAGACAAACCAATCTTTGGCAAAATTCTTAATAAGGGCTGCGGCTTTAAAATTGAAGCCCCTTCATTATTAAAAATAACTTTGTTTCGAACAAACCAAATATGCCACCAAAGGAAAGCAAGTTTACAAAATCGATCAGCACCAATAGAGGATTTAAAAGAAGAAAGGCACTCCCCCATATCAAGGGACGAGTCAATCAGCGGGATAAGAGGCCAACCCTCTGAACTGTGAAGAGAGAACGCCACATCCTGGGTAAAAGGACAATCAAACAATAAATGGCCAGAATTCTCACAATGAAATTTACAAAAAAACACACTCCTGGGGCAGAAAAACATGAGATTTTTGTAACCTAGCTTTGGTAGGAAGGCCATCCATACAAACCTTCCAAAGAAAAAATTTAATTTTTGAAGGAATAGGCAAATCCCAAATCCAAAGAAAACTAACTTTCTCAGGATACTTTAAACCCAAACCTTGGGCAAGCCTAGCACCAGACTTAACAGAATAAAACCCATCTGGAGAAAGACCCCAAATAAGCCTATCCTCAATCTCATTGGTCGGGATAAAGATATTCACAATATCCAAAACCACATTCGGAGGGACTAAACTCTCCAAAGTAGAAGAATCCCATTGCTTAAAAACATTGAGACACGACCTTACACAACGATGATCATCACCAGGAGGGGCATCAATTAACTCTGATAACGGAAAAGGGTAAACCCAATTATCACACCAGAAATTAATCTTTACTCCATTACCAATAATCCAAAGAAGTCCTTTTTTAAAAAGAGGTCTCAAAGAAAGAAGCTTACGCCACTGCCAAGAAACATTACCTTTAGGCTGATACTCCCAGATAGACCTATCTTTAAGATATTTCTTCTGGATCAAAGAAACCCAAAGATTAGAGGGGTCTGCTATGATTCGCCAAAGAAGTTTCATTTGGAGAGCAACATTATTGATACGAGCTTTAATTTACGAATACCCAAATATATATATATTTATACGATATACCTTTCTTTCAAATAAACTTATTCGCAATTTAGTACAATTTATATATATATATATATATATATATATATATATATATATATATATATATATATATATATATATATATATATATATATATATATATATATATATATATATATATATATATATATATATATATATATATATATATATGATATACCTTTCTTTCAAATAAACTTATTCGCAATTTGTTTTTAATGCTTAAACATACGTAAAAAGAACAGCTCAAACCTTCTACTTGGTTCAGTGTATATCCTGCAACAGCATTGGAAGATTCATTGGGCTGATGAAATATATATATCAATATATATTAGTGTGAAGATTAGTGGATAGTGTCTTTTTTTTTTTTTTGACAATAAGTACACACAAGCAAAGAGACAACATAAAACCCACAACTTTAGACACAAGACAACACCAGACCGAAACAAAAAAGAAACCCTACAACACCTAAACCTCTACTAGCCATGACAGCTAGTAAGGATCCGGGGGACCCTTGACGCAACCATTATTCTGACAATCTAAAACATTATTACATAAACATAAATTCATAGACCAAACATGTTTCTTTTTAACATGGTACGAGGAATCCGATGAGGGAGGAGATCTACACTTTCTTTTTGACCCAACAAAGCACACAACTTGGGCAAGCTTTGAAATCCTTCTTCGGACTCTTGTACGAGCAGAATCCTGAGCAGTAGCATTTAGGCCATCATGCCTTTTTCCTTGAACCTTAAATAGTCTTGAAGATCGATCAGCCACACCACATCTCCTCTTCACAGTGCTGGGACTTCTTTCGTGTTCCTTTCTCAACCCATCTTGAATTTGAACTTCATTCTTGTTTCGCATCACATTACTCTTACCTTCAGAAATCTTATCATCCTCCAAAGAAGTAATCGGGACATCCATCATAACAGTTGATGTTTCTTCTATTCTCTCTTGACTTTGGGCATTATCCATGATATGAATACCTTCAGCCGGACTTTCTTGCTCATTGGGAAAGCTCTCAACAACCTCCGCACTCTTAGAATCAGGTCTTGTGGAGGCCTTTGCCGGTATAGTTGAACTAGGAGGGTTAGACATGTAGGGTCGAACCTTTAGGACTGACAATGAACGGGGTTCAAACATCTGAACTTCACTTCCTTTTCTTATCTTGCTGACATTTGCACGAGAAACACACAAACGCATGAAGGGTTTTCTTTTATTAATGAACACAACTTTACCTTCATGGGAAGACGTAGCCCTTTCTTCATTATCAACCATCATGTAATCAACCCTTACATCCACATCTCGCTGGACCAACACTTTGCTTTGTAAATAGGAATACTTGAATCACCAAATTCATTCCCTTTATACTTTCCTTCACTTTCATATTTCACTTGCATCTCCTGTAATCCAGGTTTTGACCGAGACACCACACAACTATTCATAGATCAACTCTGGATGTAGGACTTTAGACAGATTTACAAACTTTAATAATTAGATAATCAGAAAATCGAACCTGAAAAATGAGACCACAAATCGGAAATTGAAAAGGAAGTAACCTCGCCGGAATGATCGGTGACTCGTCGGCGACTGTGGAGAACACAGCCACCGGCGAGCAGAATACTTTAGAATCGCAGAGAGGGCGTTTTAGGAAGAAGTTTCGAGAGAGCGGTAGAGAAGATTTTTAGTGGATAGTGTCGTTAACCTAAATTTCTTAAATTTGACTTGGACCAATGCCATTTTCTTGACTTGGACTATTATTTCAACTGGTTATCATACTTATCAAACCAAATGATGACGATCATTCTCGAAGAAATACTATATGGTGCAAGATTCAAGTGTGGATAGTTGGCATGCCAACTTTGAATCTCGTGGGTCTTGGAGGCTTGTTGGATTCGTTTCATTTAGAACTATTCTTTGACTGAGATAGGGATTGTTTAGCCATTTATAATGGAGGAGAGTTTTAACCACTTATAAGTCCCAACATTAACGACTATTTAAACTTACACTTCTTCTATTGCATAATACGTGCAATTAATAAGCTCACACAAGGTAAACAAAAATGTTTCTCACTAGAAACTAGTCAAAGGAGTGAGTGTTGCTGAGAGTCTAAAATCCCGAGAGAGTTCAATCTCGAGTCTTGTCACCAGAGATCCTGCAAAATACAGTCAAACTGGCCCGGGGGTTTTTTCGGGAAAGCCCCTCCGACACTCATGTCAATTAATGTGATTGACGTAGAGAGAGAAAGTCAGTAAATGTAGAGAGAGATGCTCTGGTTTTTGTAGGTGAGAATTGAATACCTAGTTATTGATGAGACTGGCTTCTTTTATAGTGTTGGTGATCTCCCAGATAGGAAAGGATATCGCATTCGAGATCGCGAAAATGCGATTTCTTCCTAATGGGGGAGCATCCCCGCTTTGAGGAAAGTTGTCTCCTTGTTATGGTAAGTCTTTTCAGCTTGGAAAAGACTGGTGGGCTCCTTGTAGTCAATATCCCTTTTGACCTTTCTGGTGGGCTTTTTATAATATATTATTTGACCAGATCATAGGTACAAATAAAAAATATTATGCATCCTATGTTTTAAAATACTTGAAACTTTTTTTCGGGCACACTTGCCAAAAAAATTTTTTATGAGGAGAACAAACTTAGACTAGCACTCTAATCTGGAGACCAGCCTAAAAAATCTTTGCGGATGATGAGGGAGAAATCCATACAGTAAGGAGGGAACCAATATAACAAGGAAGGGTAGTCATGCACCTTCCTAGCCATAAAATCAGCAGCCTTGTTAGCTTCGCGAAAGCAGTGACGAAATTGGCACACTTGGAACCGACGAGCATCCACACACTTGTCAATGTATGACTTTAATCTTTGTATAAAGTATAACAGGTTGATATATTATATATCGAGATGAATCTAACAAAATAACACATGGCTTTATTTTTCCTTACATAGAATTTACAAAATACGGTATAGTCAATGGAGAGTGTATCAATAGTGTCAAAGTCAAAACTTTTCAAGTATTTTGGAACGAAGGAAGTGTTAAATGATGCTTACCCAATCATTCATTCTACTTTCTCCGTAACAAAATAGATGTTACACTTTGAAAATTACACTATTCACCTACTACATTGCACTATTCAAAGGAGAGTGTATCAACCATTACTATATGATATGTTGTTAGATTCGTCTAACTTCTTATAATTTTTCTAATATACAACTAAAGTTATTAATGGTAAAAGTACTGCATCGACAAGCGAAGTCAAAGTGTAACATCTATTTTGTTACGGGGGAAGTATTGTTTTTTCAAGTATTTTATATAATTTGTTCGTAAACTTTATTTGTCAATCATCCTTCTAAAACTCGATGCCAAAAATTATGTAGCAAGAATTGTTATTCAAAGGAATTATTAGTTCTCTCCTCTTTAGTTAATGAAAATCATAGGGCGAAGTAATGGGATCTCAACATATTTTAATGTATTTTCTAAAGGGTCTAAAATTTTAAAATTGTAGTATTCATGACTTGCCAGAAGATTCAGTCCACTACGTTCTTTCTCCTAACTATGTTAGAAAAAACTTAATAGTATTAGATGACTGCACAATATAATTAGGTTAAAATGCCTCTTATTCATTTATTTCTAGCAATAACTTTAGTTAAAATGTCAAAAGCTCTTATAATTTATCACATGGTCAATGAAGATGTTAAGATAGAGGGAGTACTAAATATAGTAGTTTAGTACCTCTATGGATTCTATGGTTATATTTCGAAATTATTGTAACATTTGCTTTTGGCACAATCGTTTTTTAAGGAGTGTACTTAAGAAAGAAAGTAGAAGTAAAACTTATCAAAAGGGGTACTTGTCCAATAAAATTGAGACATCCAAGAAGAATGTAAAAGTACAGAAAGTAATTTTGGATGAGAGAAGCACTTAAATTTCATGCTTCAGCCCTCCTCAAATGAATTGAAGTAACTTCTACAAAAATAAGTTTTGGGGCTAACTAGTTCAAATAATATAAATTAAGGGGGGGGATTGGGTGAATAAGGCACACCTTGTGTATTACTTAGCATGCATTCTCTTTGTCTTAATAATAAACTTATCCACTCATTATTTCTACACTACCTAGCTTAGTTGGCTAAAGTCTTAGAAGAAGATATTTAATCGAGGATCAACCCTCGTCTATATTATTTACCCTTGTGGCTCTCCACGCCAAAAAAAAATCTCCACAGTATCTAGCTGAGCCAAGGTGTGACTTGCATAGCCCAGTCTGGGCCCAAACTTCTCATGCCCAAAATACACAAGGGAAAGAAAAAAAAAGGAATGTGGGTCCCGCAAATGTGAGAGTAGTGCAATTTGCAACGGCTACTTCCATTTCCACATAACCGTTGAGGTAACCGAAAGAAAATTCAAACTCAACATCACCAAAAATCATCAACAGTTCATAATACTCCGATTCATAACAAACATCTCTCCTTCACCAAAAATTCTCACCATCTGAAACTTCTAATCTTGTAAAAAAAAAGCTAAAACCATCTTATCAATATCTTATTTTCTTAAGAAAAATATTATACTTAAAAACATGGGATATACATACACACCAGCATACTATTCATCTTTGCAAGATTCAAGGTTCGCCTTTTTATTTTATGACGATTCATGTTAACCGACCCCAAATAGGAGCTGCTATATGCAAAATGCATATCTATAGAGGACTACCATGCATCAAAACGACCGTTGCTACAGAGATTAGCAGTACAAGGAGCCGAGCTCGAGGCGAGAGACGTGATCGTGGGAGGACAGAAACAACCGGAAAAATCAGAAGAAGAGGAGTGGTCGATTATCGATTTAAAGGACGAGCAGAGTGATAATTCAAGCTCCAAAAACAAATCTAAACATGGGGTATCAGCAGTGAAACACATCAAAGATGAGCCTCAGTTTTCGGATTTGGGTCTTTCCAAAAATTGGGGAAAATCAAAGAACAGAAGAGTATTTTTTATCTTCATGCTGCAAGTAGTAATCAATTCCCAGTTAATAATGCAAGTAATCATAATCAAACACCAGATTTGTGTCGGTAGCTTGTGTTTTGAACTTCAATTTTAGTTTTGATTTTACTTTCGAATTTAGTAAAATGTTCATGAGAATTTAGTAAAATGAACATAAAACAAACTTCAAAATCTCAAACACAAGAACCTCAAATGCATGAAGAAAATCTCAAAAAGTAAGTATAATTTCCACAAATTGAACTTCAATTTATGTTCTACATCTAACCTAATATCTTACCCTATTTCAGTGAGAAAAAACAACATGCAATAATTGGAGTTCATGAAAATCCAGACATTTTAAAGGATACTCTTGAAGAAAATCCGAAAATGTAAGTATAATTTCAGCAATAATGTGATTTCAACTTATGTTCTACAATCAATTTCATATCATACTCTATTTCAATGATAGAACAAAGCAAGAACTTGCAACAACTGAAGTTCTAGTAAATCTAGAATTGTTGAAAGAAATTGAAAGCACACATTCTGCATCATCGCAAGAAACTGAACTGTAAGTTCTACTTTTTTATATTCTATTTTGATGAAATGAATGTTCTATTTTTATATCGAATGTTCTATTTTCATTACGTACATGTTCTATTTAATATGTTCAAATTTTGTGATCTGAAGTTTCTTTTGATGTTCTATTTTTATGCATTGAATGTTTTATTTCGTATGTTATATTTTGTAAGCAGAATGTTCTATTTAGTATGTTCTATTTTCAATGGCTACATGTTCTATTTTCTGTGTTCAAATTCTAAAAATTGAATGTTCTTTTGCTATGTTCTATTTTTATTGACCTATTGTTCTATTACATATGTTCTATTATTATAAAAAGGATGTTCTATAACATTTGTTCTATTTTCATGAGTCACGTTTTCTTTTTAATATATTCAAATTATATGTTCTATATAACATGTTCTATTTTGATGACCTAAATGTTCAATAGAGTATGTTCTAATTGTATGAGCTAAATGTTCTAATCGTATGAGCTTATTGTTCTAATTGTATGAACTAATGTTCTAAACTCATATCCTCCTATTCACTATTTCAGTGACAAAGAACACACAACAGCTTGCAACAACTGAAGTTCTAGTAAATCCAGAAATTTTAAAGGAAATTCAAAGCACACATGCTGCATCATCACAAGAAACTAAACTGTATATTTTATTTTCTTATGTTCTATTTTGATGAGTTGAATGTTCTTTTGATATTCTATTTTCATGCATTAAATGTTCTATTACATATGTTCAATTTTCAAGAACTGAATGGACAATTAGACATGTTCTATGATTTATGTTCTATTGTATAAGCTAAATGTTCTGTTTTTATGCATTGAATGTTTAATTACATTTTGAATGTTATATTACATATGTTCTATTTTCAAGAAGTGAATGAACAACTAGACATGTTCTATGATTTATGTTCTATTTTATAAGCTGAATGTTATATTTTTATGCATTGAATGTTCTATTTTTATGCATTGAATGTTCTATTACACATGTTCTATTTTCAATAACTGAATGGACAACTAGACATGTTATATGATTTATGTTCTATTTTATAAGCTTAATGTTCTATTTTTATGAGAAGAATGTTCTATTTTTATGCCTAATGTTCTATTACATATGTTCTATTTTCAAGAACTGAATGGACAACTAGATATGTTCTATGATTTATGTTCTATTTTATAAGCTTAAAGTTCTATTTTTATGAGAAGAATGTTTTATTTTTATGCCTTGAATGTTCTATTACATATGTTCTATTTTCAAGAACTGAATGGACAATTAGATATGTTCTATGTTTTATGAACTGGATGTTCTATTTTTATACGCTGAATGTTCTATTTCATTAACTAAAATGTTCTATTCTACTGGTATTACTTATTTATTTCAGCAAGGCTTCAAATCAAGAGATGTTATCAGCACAGTCTCAATCATTACCATCACAAACTTCAACTCTACCACTAACTCAACCTACACAACCAATCCTAACTGATCAGTCTCAAACAGAACCACAAACACAGTCAATAACCCAAACACAACGATTGCTACAAACTCAACCACTGAGTGAAACAACACAATCCACTGAATCAACATCATTACCTACAGAAAAGCCAACTGAAAAGCACAAAAGAAAGCAACAAAAAGAAGAGATTGAAGAACCAAAAAAGAAGAAGGTCAAGAGCACAATAAAAACAGAAGAACATCCAAAAAGTGAAGCACAACCACCATCGCAACCACAAAAAAAGCAATGCTACAACGCAAGACAGACAACTTCAAAGTTCATGAAAGTAGCAAAACAGTTAACAGATGAGCAAAAGCAAGAAGTGCGTGAAATGGGTTTTGCACCACTATTAAACCTTGACTTCCCACAATACATCATGGCATTCACACAACACCTTGTCGACAACTTCAACATTAGTAGATGTTCAATCATGCTTGATAGGCAAGAAGAACTCACAATAAATGAAGACGATGCACATTGTGTGTATGGACTACCAATTGGTGTTTAAGAGGTAAAGGAGGTCAGATCGGAAAATGTGTTAAACCACATGGAGTTCATGACACTTTGGAGACGACATCTAGATGTAAGAAGTGGTAGTCCAACCATTCAGCAATTGGAGGCACGTTTGAAGGCAACTGAACCTGTAACTGAGCACTTCAAGACAGACTTCCTTGTCTTTGCTGTCAATTGTCTCATCAAGTCAACAACAAATCCAAGAGTTACCACAAAATTTCTGAAATCTGTTATATCTGCAGATGAAATAAGTCATCTGGACTGGTCAAGATATGTTGTTGACAACTTGATAATGTCAGTTAAAGAACTGAGGAATGATGGAAAAAGTTTTTTCACTGGACCAGTGCCCTTCTTGATGGTAAATTTCTTTTCTTCTAAACAATTTTTATATTATGTATCATTATTTTCTGTTTTAATACGCATAATGTTCAAAATGATATAGGTGTATGTTCTTTTACATTTCATAATGTGGTTTACATAATGATTATATTGAAAGTTTTGTATTCATAGACTGAATGTTCCAAATGTTAAAATTATATGTTTTTTTCCATTTGATAATATATTCTATTTAATGTCCAGAATAAATTGATGTTCTAACCAATCAACTAAAAATGTTCAAAAAGCTAAGACTATATGTGTTAGTAAATTGAATGTTCTTTTTCCTATGTTCTATTTTTATTGAGGCAATGTTCTATTACATATGTTCTGTTATTATAAAAAGGATGTTCTATATCATTTGAGGAGTCATTTCAAAAACTGATATTTTCTTTCCTTGATATGTGTCGGTAGCTTGTGTTTCAAATTTTTTCAGAAGCTCTCCAATTTCATCACTAGCAAACAATTCTTCATTTTGGCTAAGAATATTTGGGGTTTTCTCTTGGCTACTTTGTGAAAACTTCACTTTGTGTGCACATTTGTCCCACATCTCATTCAGAACATTTGCCATTACATCTTCAATTTGGTTAGTTTTGAATATTGTTGGGAAAGTTGTAATAAGTAGGCAAATCTTGAGAAGCTTCCTTCAAATATTCTTTATGAATTTGCTGAACTCCTCTATGAAATCCTGAAGAGAATATAATACAATTTTATTGAAAATGAACATTTTTCATCTCCATTTTGAACAATTATACATCTCATTTAGAACATTATACCATTAAAGATAGAACATTTTAGAACTAAATTTTAGAACATTATACAGCTTGAATTAGTACATAATATATGGAAAGAACATTTGTATTTTACTCAAAAAGAACATGTTTCATTTTCATTTATAACAATTTTACATTTCATTTAGAACAAAATACTATTTTATGATAGAACATTTTAGACCTTAACTTTAGAACATTTTACAATTTGAGATAGTACATATATGGAAAAAGAACATTTGTCATTTTCATTTAGAACAATCATGCATTTTATGTAGAACATAATCAGCTTAATTATTAGAAGTTTTCTTTTAAACAGTTTTAGACCTTAACTTTAGTATGCTTTTTTAGAAATTGTATGAACAATCATGCATTTTATGTTGCAACATTCTCTTGGTGGGTGCTTGTTGTTGCTTGTTCTGGTGGTGGTGGTGGTGGTGGTTGTGGGAGTTGTTGTTGTTGGACAGGTTGCTGAACTTCTTGTTGATGTACATCCTGTTGAATCTGTTGTTGTTGCATAGCTTCTTGATGTGGTGGTGGTGGTGGTAGTACATCAAGTGCTTGATGTTATAGTGCAATTCTTGCTAGAACACACTACTACATTTTTGAGCAAGTGCAACGCCTCTAATGCAACGATTGGATATTGTCGTTGCATTATGTCATCTAATGCAACGTTTTTTTGAGTTATTGCAACACCTTTGGCTTAATCGTTGCATAAAGCTGGCTGGCCTTGCATTTGATTATGCTAATGCAACAGCTTCATCACTGGTGTCGCATTTGATATGGCTAATGCAACGAAACCAGTAATGGCGTTGCACAAGATGGACTAAGGCAAACATAGAGTGGTCCCCAATTCCCCAATTCTTAACATTGGCGCAAAAGGAAGCTAATTTCCCTCCCTTTTTTTCCTAAAATTACAAAAGTACTTTTAGAACATTTCAAAGAAAACCCCCAAACCTCCCACTTGAAACCCTTATTCTAAAACATTACAGTGAAAGAAAAAACCCCAAATCAGCAAGTTCAAAGAAACCCCCAAATTCCCTTCGAAAAAAAAAGAAAACCCCCAAATTCAACTTTCCTCAACAAATTGAACCTAGTTATATATTTCGTGGCTAAACTTTATACGATCCACCGAAATTCGATTCCCTAAATTAATGAAAATCATGTAGAATTGAAGAAGGAGAAACGTCAAAGCGAGGGAAATTGCTGCAGAATTTTTGGCTCCCAACTGGTACAATTTTAGCTCCCAATTGAAGAGGAAGAGAGGTCGAAGCTTGTTTATATAATTCAGATTCTCACCCTGTAAGTTCTTCCCTCTTTATGTTCTTTAATTTTTTTTATTTACCGAAGAGAGGTTGAAGCTTGTTTTTCTATGGTATATCTCCTTTACCTCTTTTGAGATGTACCATCAAAATGGAAATTTTATCCCCAAGCTTCACAGGTGAAATACTGAAGTGAAATTTAGAACACTTAGGGATATAGAGTTACAGAAATATTGCCTTGTGAGGTACCATCAGAATTTTCGAACCTTTAATGGACATGCAGAAGATAAAACTATCCCTCCCCATAAAAAAATAAAATAAAAATAAAAAAGAGAATACCAAACTGGAATCCACAATACCTTGATGAGAAATCAATATAAGCTAGCAAAAAGGATATGTGGAGTGTAAGAAAAGTATGTAGGTTGCAGCATTACCTCAGCAAAAACAGAGAGGATATATGAGTGTAGAATTGGCGGTATTATACAACGGTTATGCTTCTCAAACTGCTGTGTGTTTTCGGCTGATAGTTTGGGTTTATGAGTTCACTTGTAAGAATCTGTGTTAGGATTAGTCGTATACTTTTATCGAGAGAAGACTTAGTATATGAAACAGATACCATGTAGTTAATAGTTATGTAGTATTATCTTATATAGAAAAAGATAGTTATATTTAGATAATAACATTTAATCAGCTGCTTATTGGTTTACTAATGACAATGCTGAAACATACTCTGTAAAATGATTTTATCTGCGACAGTAATTGCAAAAACCAGTTCCAGACTTCGTGACGTTTTCACCAATTCCAAACAGTTTTAGCAATTTATATCAGGACTTGACAGAAATGGCAAATGGGGAACACAACTGTTAATTTTTCATGATATTGAATGGAATTTGTTTTCTTTTCATGAAACTATCGTCATAAAATTTTATACTTATCTCGAATCAAAAAATAAAATTCAACAATTTTTTTTGGAAATGTTGTACTAGTAACTTTAGATGGCTATACTTCTCTTTGGTAGGCATATGATTGGAAATGAATAGAAAGACAATTGAGAATTAGAACTCTTAGCTTTTCTGTTAGTGCTATACTATTTTTTTTTATGATAGTGGGTGTTATTTCCTTCTCCTCTTCTGACATCAAAACACATGAACTTGTCACTCTCCTTTTGATCATGCTAGATACTCGAGTTGGATGAGGCAGTTGGAACTCAAACTCGAGGTCTTTTGCAAGAATAAATTTCCCTGCTTCCAATCTCAAGATTTAAATGTTGTTTTCTCTTAAGAAAAAAGTGCCGATCTGAAAGGTAGTTTGTAGTATCTTGAATATCCGTTTCACTATTGTTCTTAGCAACTTTATATGCCCTTAATTGAAAATTTTAATTGATGATCTGCTGTTGCCATCTTCCTTTTACCTGTCTTCTCTATTTTACCACAGGGTCGTTGTTCTTTGATTTACTTATAGGGTATTATTAAGGGTAATATCAGAATATACAAAGTTAAAACTACTACATATAAAAATTGGCCTATTATTTTGGGATGAGCAGCAGGCTATACTAGAAATGTGGTCAATTATTTAGGGACAAAGGGAGTACCTTTTACTAGGATATTATCTTTTTTATGAATGGCACTCTGTGGTTCAGAACGTTTGTTGCCCATTCGTTTCTGGTTTAATCTGTTTTAGGAAGCTACCCTCATTCTTATGCGATCATTGTCCATCACTTCTTTATCTAACGGCTTATGTAACAGAATGAGCGATTTAGTATCCTGAACATGTTTACCTGAATATTTATGATAACGTTTTGGAAAAAAGAGAATATGTACGTAGTAGCATACTACTATCAGCTAGTAAAAGCAACGATTTTATTCTCTAAGACTCATGAATAATTTTTCTTTCCTCTTTGCTTTATATATGTAGAAGATCTAATTGTTTAACTTTTTAGTCATGAGATTTAGAGACAAGCTTTGTTGTTCTTAGTAGCACACATCCTTTGTTCTAATTACTTCTGTGAAGAAAGATTATTCAGGTTAAAAGCTTCTTATATTGTTATTCTTTAATTTTTTTCATTCTTTTCCTCACTTTAATATGGTTCTTGTGTTTAAGTGATATAAATAGTTCAATTACTACTACTAACTAATACTTGTTACTTTTACTGTGGATGTTAATAGGATCGGACTTTGGATTAAATAGAGGTGGTGCTTCTTGGTGGCGACTCCTAAGAGGCTAAGACCCCCAACGTGTGTCTTCTATTTCCTCTTAGAGTAAGTTGGTTTCAATTTGCTTTGGTTTGACATTGTTATGAAATAACTTTCTTTTTTATTCGACGGCTTGGTGTTGTTTTCTTTCATAAATGGAGTTAGTAGGTGAACAATGTTGTATGAACTATATGGGTTTTAAGTAACCAACTACCTTCCAATTTAAAATGCCTTGTGTATTTGATTTGTTTCTCAATATATATATGCTTTATGCTTGGACTTTATCTATAATCTGGATTTTTATTTGAGTGCCCATTTTGTTATTTAACTGTAATAATTTTTCGTATTTGCTTTGATGGTGTAGCTTTTGATTAGAGTAACTGTCTTTATTATTACCTTGGAGAAATGGATAGTGCAATTAAGCAGTGGTGGATGGCTCCTAGATGGACTGAGGAATATGAACGAGGAGTCGACAAATCTATTGAAAAGGCCTTTTCTACCAAGTCTTAAGGAAATCAAATTTGTTGTCCATGTGATAGTTGTTATTATCGTTACTGGCGTCATGAGAATGTTGTGAGAGATCACCTAATTTGTAATGGTTTTGTGCCAAGAACGGACAAGTTGTTAGAACTAGGGATCGCAATCGAAAGAGAAAGATCTACTTTGGCTGATGATGAACAACCAATATGTGATGATTTCAATGATGATGTAGCAGGCTTGCTTCATGATGCACGTGATGCTTTTAGAGAGGGTCCGAATGATGAGGCAAAAAAGTTTTTAAAGTTAGTTGAAGAAGGTCAAGAGGAATTGTATCCTAGATGCAAGAAGCATTCAAAACTTTCCTTCATGATCCGACTATTTATTTTGAAGTGTGATCACAGGATGACAAATGTTGCATTTGCTGATATATTAGAGCTTATAAGGGAGGTGTTGCCTGATGCAAAATTGCCTACATCATTTAATGAAGCAAAGAGAATTTTAAAAGTGTTAGGGTTAGATTACACTAAGATAGATGCATGCCCTAATAATTGCATGTTGTATTGGGAAGAGAATGCAAATGCTACTAGCTGCCATGTATGTAAGACGCCAAGATGGAAGTCAAATGATACAAAGAATGACACACAACATGAAAACGGAAAAATCCATAGGATTCCTCATAAGATCCTTAGGTACTTTCCAATAAAGAAAAGGCTACAAAGGCTATATATGTGCCAAGAGACAGCAAGGCATATGACATGGCATGCTAATGGGCGTGATACAGATCTGTTTTTACAACATCCAGTGGATGGTCAAGCTTGGAAGGACTTTGATTCTATGTATCCAAAGTTTGCCGAGGATCCCCGCAATGTGAGGTTGGGTTTAGCCACAGATGGATTTAGCCCATTCAACTCAATGAGCATAGTTCATAGTACATGGCCGGTTATATTAATTAATTATAACTTACCTCCATGGATGATTATGAAACCAGAGTTTTTGATGCTAGCTTTACTTATCCCCGGTCCTTCTTCCCCAGGTAATGATATTGATATCTATTTGCAGCCCCTAATCAAGGATCTCAAGGATTTATGGAAGTTGGGGTTGGAAACTTATGATTCTTCAAGCAATCAAAGGTTTGGCATACGTGTAGCTTTGATGACTACCGTAAGTAATTTTCCAGCTTATGCGATGCTTTCGGGATGGTGTACAAAAGGATATTTGGCATGCCCTTCATGCCATTATGAAACTGATTCTAAGTGGTTGCGTTATAGTAATAAGAACTGCTACATGGCAACTCGTGGATTTCTTGATTCTACTCACCCTAGGCGTCACAATAAGAGGAACTTTGACGGGAGAAGTGAGGACAGAAGTGCACCTATTTCATTGAAAGGAACTGATATTGAGAATATGTTGCGTGATTTTCCGAATGAATTTGGAAAGAAACAAAAGAAAAAGAGGTGCAATGAGGATAATCCAAACCCATGGCGAAAGTTACCCATACTTATTAAGTTGCCATATTGGAAGCATTGTTCTAACCCCCATAATCTCGATGTAATGCATATTGAGAAGAATGTGTTTGACAATGTCATTGCGACATTGTTAGACATTCCCGGCAAGACTAGAGATCACGTAAGTGCTCGTCCGGACTTGGTAGAACTTCAAATTATGCCGGAGCTTCAACCAATACAATTAGAAGATGGTACTGAAGAAATCCCAAGATCACGCTTTTGGATGTCACGTGAAGAAAAGCGCAAGTTCTGCCAAGTGATAAAAAATGCTAAGTTGCCATAGGGCTATGCTTCTAATATTGCACGATGTGTGCAGGTTGAAGAAAGAAAAATCACAGGTTACAAGAGCCATGATGCTCATTTTATGATGAATTACTTGCTACCAATTGCTGTGAAAACAACATTGCCTAAAGATGTTGCTAGCCCGTTGATAAGACTTTGTGCTTTTTTCAAAGGCATATGGAACAAAGTTATTGATCCAGGACATCTTGGCAAACTCCATTCGGAGATAGTTGAAACACTCTGCCTATTTGAAAGAATTTTTCCTCCTGCCTTTTTTGACGTATGGTGCATTTACCTTTACATTTGGTGGACCAAATTAAGTTGGGCGGACCTGTGAGTTCAAGGTGTATGTACGGAGTTGAGAGGTATCTTCAAGAGTTAAAGCAGGATGTTCGAAACAAAGGTCGTCCAGAAGGCTCAATGGCCGAGGGATACCAAGCTAAAGAATGTGTGGCCTTCATTGCTAGACATCTAAAACAATCAAACATATCCTCACATGATGTTAATAAGTGTAATGTCTCCAAATCATTTCTCCCTAAGATAGGACGTCCTATCAGGGGAAAGGGAAGGACCTCAAAGAAAAAGTGTAGTGGAAGAATGATTGATCAGATCACATGGGCACAAGCACATCGTTATGTCTTATTCAATTGTGATTGCGAGGAAGTTGAAAAATACATAAAGTAAGATAGTAAGTCATAAATTTTATATCTTTTTTTTTTATGTGTATTATATGTTACTTAGATGTTCTTTTTTTTTATCACAGTGAGCACAAGATATGTGTAGGCAGTAAACGAAAACGAAAGTGGAATTGTGCTCAGGACCACATCAAGGATTTCATCGAATGGTTTAGGGACAAAGTTGATTTGAAACTTCATGAAAGTCAAGAGATAATCCCGAACCATATCTTATGGTTATCGAAAGGACAAGACCTTTCTCAAATCCCTGTTGCTCATCTATTCTCATTCTTTGCTTGATCATATTCTTCTTCCAGCATGATATGATTGGAAATTCTCTTGGAAATGTCTTATTTTGAACCCTCACACGGTCAAAATAGCAAAGCTTTTGGTAATCAAAGAAGGCATTAGAAGTTATTGTATAAATTTAACAAACAGGGCATAAAAAAGATCATGGTCTTAGCATTCTGAACATTTTAGTTCATAGAACTAGAACAATTAGTTCATACAATTAGAACATTTAGTAAATAGATTTAGAACATAAAATATTCAATCGAACATACTCTATTGAACATATAGGTCATAAAAGTAGAATATGCTATATAGAACATGTAGTATATATACTTTAAACACAAGATATGATATCTAATAGACCATTCATCTCTTAAAAATAGAACATATGTGATAGAACATTCAATCCATACAATTAGAACATATTAAAAAGAAAATGTAACTCATGAAAATAGAACAAATGATATAGAACATCCTTTTTATAATAACTGAACATATGTAATAGAACATTGGCTCAATAAAAATAGAACATAGCAAAAAGAACATTCAATTCACAGAACATATAGTCTTAGCATTTTGAACATTGTTAGTTGATTGGTTAGAACATCAGTTTATACTGGACATTAAATAGAATATATTATCAAATGGAAAAGAACATATAATCTTCACATTTGGAACATTCAAGTCTATGAATACAGAACTTTCAATATAATCATTATGTAAACCACATTATGAAATGTAAAAGAACATACACCTATATCATTTTGAACATTATGCGTATTAAAACAGAAAATTATGATACATAATATAAAAATTGTTTAGAAAAAAAGAAATTTACCATCAAGAAGGACACTGGTCCAGTGAAAAAACTCTTTCCATCATTCCTCAGTTCTTTAACTGACATTATCAAGTTGTCAACAACATATCTTGACCAGTCCAGATGACTTATTTCATTTGCAGATATAATAGATTTCAGAAATTTTGTGTTAACTCTTGGATTTGTTGTTGACTTGATGAGACAATTGACAGCAGAGACAAGGAAGTCTGTCTTGAAGTGCTCAGTTACATGTTCTGTTGCCTTCAAACGTGCCTCCAATTGCTGAATGGTTGGACTACCACTTCTTATATCTAGATGTCGTCTCCAAAGTGTCATGAACTCCATGTGGTTTAACACATTTTCCGATCTGACCTCCTTTACCTCTTGACCACCAATTGGTAGTCCATACACACAATGTGCATCGTCTTCATTTATTGTGAGTTCTTCTTGCCTATCAAGCATGATTGAACATCTACTAATGTTGAAGTTGTCGACAAGGTGTTGTGTGAATGCCATGATGTATTGTGGGAAGTCAAGGTTTAATAGTGGTGCAAAACCCATTTCACGCACTTCTTGCTTTTGCTCATCTGTTAACTGTTTTGCTACTTTCATGAACTTTGAAGTTGTCTGTCTTGCGTTGTAGCATTGCTTTTTTTGTGGTTGCGATGGTGGTTGTGCTTCACCTTTTGGATGTTCTTCTATTTTTATTGTGCTCTTGACCTTCTTCTTTTTTGGTTCTTCAATCTCTTCTTTTTGTTGCTTTCTTTTGTGCTTTTCAGTTGGCTTTTCTATAGGTAATGATGTTGATTCAGTGGAATGTGTTGTTTCACTCAGTGGTTGAGTTTGTAGCAATGGTTGTGTTTAGGTTATTGACTGTGTTTGTGGTTCTGTTTGAGACTGATCAGTTAGGATTGGTTGTGTAGGTTGAGTTAGTGGTAGAGTTGAAGTCTGTAACGGTAATGATTGAGACTGTGCTGATAACATCTCTTGATTTGAAGCATTGCTGAAATAAATAAGTAATACCAGAAGAATAGAACATTTAGTTCATGACATAGAATATTCGGCGTATAAAATAGAACATCCAGTTCATTAAATAGAACATAAAACATAGAACATATCTAATTATCCATTCAGTTCTTGAAAATAGAACGTATGTAATAGAACATTCAAGGCATAAAAATAGAACATTCTTCTCATAAAAATAGAACTTAAAGCTTATAAAATAGAACATAAATCGTAGAACATGTCTAGTTGTCCATTCAGTTCTTGAAAATTGAACATTCAAGGCATAAAATAGAACATTCTTCTCATAAAAATAGAAAATTAAGCTTATAAAATAGAACATAAATAATAAAACATGTCTAGTTGTCCATTCAGTTCTTGAAAATTGAACATGTGTAATAGAACATTCAATGCATAAAAATAGAACATTCAATGCATAAAAATATTACATTTAGCTTATAAGATAGAACATAAATCATAGAACATGTCTAGTTGTCCATTTAGTTCTTGAAAATATAATATATGTAATAGAACATTCAATGCATAAAAATAGAACATTCAGCTTATAAAATAGAACATAAATCATAGAACATGTCTAGTTGTCCATTCAGTTCTTGAAAATAGAACATACGTAATAGAACATTCAAAATGTAATGGAAAATTGATTTAATCAGTCCCAACTATGGGCGTCCTGACAAAAGCAGTCCCAACCATCATTTTTTATTGCTCAGTCCCAACTTTAACCCCCCATTTACACTGGTGGTCCGAGTGGACTGGTGACTTGCTAAACCGGTGAAAAACGAATTAACCCTTTTTTTCACCAGTTTTTTTTCTACCCCCCTCTTTCAGTCTTTCTCTCTCCTCCCTTCTTCCTCCCCTTCCCCTGCCACCCACCACCATACAGCCACCACTGCCACCACCCCCACCACTCCCAACCCCCTCGCCCCCTGCACAGCCTTCTCCCAGCCCTCACCCCGCAGTCCTAGAACGCCCTTATCGCCACCGCCCACCCCTCGACCCCCAACCCCAATCCCCGCATCCTCCCTATTTCTCTCTCGCTTTCATCTTTAGGGTTTTCGGGAGGTGGTTTCAAAGGTGGGGGAGGTGTTTCGGGTGGGGGGGAGGTGTTTCGGGGGTGATTTCGAGGGGGGGAAGGTGTTTCGAGGGGTGGAGGAGGTGTTTCGGGGGGATTTCGGTGATGGGGTGGGAGAGGTGGCAGCAGGACAGAGGGAGGAAGTTTTAGGGCGGAGGAGGGGGTGGCTGGAGCAAGGGAGGGGTTTCGGGGGCAGGATGGGTGGCTGGGGCAGGGGAGTGGCCGGCGCGGATGTGTCGTTGTGCACCGCACCCGGCCAAAGATAAAATTTCTCCTACTCTCTTTTACACTAAGATAGTATAATGGAAGTAGGGGTCGTATCCACAGGGAAACAGGGACGAGTTTAATACTTAGCGTGATTCAAAACCTAGATTAAGCTAAGGGCCGAGAAACCTAATAACAAGGGGGGGTTTCAAGTAGATTATAAATAAACTACAACTAACTAGCATAATTAAATAAAATGAGAAATCAATATAGGAAGATCTTGAATCCGATTAACATCCACTTCAATTCATTATCGATCATTGAACCTCGACTCTAATTAATTCCATAATTATCTATTGCTGAGAATTAATCTCGTGTTCTCCTTATTCTTAGTTGAATAGCACGATCAGCGTGACTATAAAACCCTAACTAAAGGATAACCTAGTCCGATAGCGTCTAAGTTCAATCCAAAAGCAGCAATAAACACAGAGAACCAACAGACCTACTAACGTCATACAAGCGATAAACATTCAACAGTTGATTCAATTTCCCCAAGAAATAACCAAGACGATCTGCATCTAAGTTACTTCCTAGTTTGCTACCAATTGATAAAAGAATAAAACAATCCGATTCTATTCTTTAGATTAATTACACAATCAAACTAGTAACGTTCCTAGCATAATTATGCAAAAACCATAGAAAGCAATCATAGAAATTAAACCATAATCAAAGAAACTAAATAGAGAGGAAAGATCTCACAATAATGCTTGAAGCTCCATATTAATCTCGTTCAAGAACGGTTCAAGCTACAATCGGCATAGCATAAGCCAATCCCATAATTGAAATCTCCTAAAACTAAACTAGAAAATAAAAACTAAAAAAAGAAGACAACAAGAGAGGAGTGGAGTTTTGGAGACTCCCTCTCCTTGTGGCTGCTGCCCCCTAGGTCCAAAAACAAAGTTTAGTATTTATACTAAGGCTCAAAAATCAGCCGACAATAACACCGACCTAGGGGTCGCGAGGTGCGGCACAGGTCGCGAGGTGCGAAGAGTGTTCTGTCTACCGCAAACTTGGCTGGGCAAAGCAGGTCGCGAGGTGCGAAGGAGCTCGCGAGTCGCGAGCAAGCAGCTCGCGAGGTGCGACCTAGCTCGCGAGGTGCGAGCTGCGAGCTGCTGGGCTGCTGAGCATGCGCGAGAGCTGGGCGATGAGCGCTGCTTGCTGCGAGCATGCGCGAGAGCTGGGCGACTTGGCTGCTGCTTGGCCGAGGCTTGCTGGGCAGGCTTGCGATGATGAGCGATGATGCTGGCTGCTCGGTAGGCTTGGTGCTATGCTCGGCTACGGCTTGCGACGATGCTTGATTGGAACATGTGGCGATGCTTGGCAAGTATAACGATGTTGAGTCGTTCCAAACACTAATGCTTCTAGGAGCTCGGAACTTACAACCTTAACTATAATTAATATACAAAATTCCGAACTTCCGCTAAGAGCTAAATAAAACGCAAACGTTAACAATTATGATCAAGACCCTTAGCAAAAAGCACCCAAAATATAATATAAACACCGTATAACTTGAGCGTATCAAATACCCCCACACTTGAACTATACTCGACCTCGAGTAAACTCAAAAGTGAGAATCACCAAATAAATCATCACCCAAGCCATCGACACCAACCTACACTCTCCATCAACTATATCATCATCATCACATCTTAACAACATCCGCTCAAAACCTAAACGTAAGGGACGATGATTCCCCCACACTTAGATTCAAGCTCACCTGAAATATATAAAGACGTAACAACAACAATAACCAGCAACGCCAACAAACATCAAAATGTCAGCTCATGTCACACTAAACTATCAGCTCTCCCAAACCTCCAAAAGATGATCTAAAACTACTACTACTACAACTAACTTAGAATAGCAAGCCATGGAACAAAGACAAAAAGGGATAAATTCCATGCTTACTCCCAAAAACAAACAATTAACCAAAAGAATGTGAAAGCCAAAATAAATCTTCACAAAACAAAGGATGAATTCACTAATCATACCCGAAAACGCTTTCCACCTTATGACACCATCTCCGGCAAATGAGTTTTCAAAATACATAATTCTCTCTTTAATCTCTCATTTTGCCTAGGAGCCTTTTCGGGTTTTCATCCTAGCTTCTCACATTTTTTTCATCTCTCTTCTTTTTCCGGCTCACAAAACTCACCCGCTCAACTAGCCCTTTTTTGCATAGGCCGCCCTTTCGGGTTTTCGACCTACCCGAGCCCCCAATTTTGCCCGAGTCGCCCGCCCTTGCGGGTTTTCAACTCAGCGGGATTCACCTCATCATCATTCATTTTTTTTTTATAAATTTTTTTTTTATTTAATTTTTTTTCATTTTTCATTTCAAATTAAAAGTAATATATACAACATAGATACATGAGAATGAGAATACCCTCCCCCCTACTTAAACTACACATTGTCCTCAATGTGTCGACAATTAAAAGAAAAAGTAAACTGAAAATGGGGGGGGAAATCGACAATCGGTTAAATCAAAGATCGAATGCTCAAAACTCATGAAAAGCAATCCGTCAAACTCAAATTTCTTAACAACACCAACTCAAATCTCATAACTCAACTCACAACCCTCTCCCTCGAATCACTCAAACAAATGACAAATTCAAAATTTTAAATTCTTGAGATTTGCACCTAACTTAAGAGATCGAAAAGATACATTAACAATCTCAACCCTCTAGTTGTACCAACTCCTAGCTATTGAACTCCTCCCAACGGGTTTTCTTTTGTGGATTTTGGTTCCAAGTGGATTAAGATTGGTTGTGGATCTTTTTAGTGGGTGGGCGGTGGGTGAAAATTTGTTGTGGTGGTGGAAATTTGATGAGAAAATAAAGGAAAAGAAAGAAAATAAAAGGGGTCTCGAGTTGCCTCCCGAGAAGCGCTGTTGTTTAAAGTCGTTAGCTCGACTTAGTACCTTAAGCTTAATCATTGGGTTGTGCTCCATGTGTGACAATGGTGGTTCCATGTCAATCTCCACTTCAAGTACCTGCAAAATTGATTGAGAAAAACTCTTGCAATGCATCGTTAATATCTAGCTTACTACAACATGGTTGAGCATATAACATCAGATTATATCCAAAACCTAGCATTAAGTCAACAACAAACATCAACTAATAGTACTCCTAGCTAATCCAAGTCATGACCATTAATATAAATATTTAAAGCTAGACAATAACCACGATATAGAGTAAATCTTACAATAAACCGTCAAAAGCTTCAATCAACCATTCCCAAGAGAGTTTAAGCAACAAGTTCCATGCTTCTTGTCCAAAATACAAAAGTGAAATACATAGAGCTCAATGGAAGATGAAAACTAGAAACTAAAACAAAAAGGGAATTCTTTATATGAGTGGCCAACCAAAAACAAAGAGCACAAGCAATACCATCCAAAAATCACGCTAAATACAAACAAGTAACACCGTTTCCCCAGCAACGGCGCCAAAATTTGGCCGGCGCGGATGTGTCGTTGTGCACCGCACCCGGCCAAAGATAAAATTTCTCCTACTCTCTTTTACACTAACATAGTATAATGGAAGTAGGGGTCGTATCCACAGGGAAACAGGGACGAGTTTAATACTTAGCGTGATTCAAAACCTAGATTAAGCTAAGGGCCGAGAAACCTAATAACAAGGGGGGGGTTTCAAGTAGATTATAAATAAACTACAACTAACTAGCATAATTAAATAAAATGAGAAATCAATATAGGAAGATCTTGAATCCGATTAACATCCACTTCAATTCATTATCGATCATTGAACCTCGACTCTAATTAATTCCATAATTATATATTGCTGAGAATTAATCTCGTGTTCTCCTTATTCTTAGTTGAATAGCACGATCAGCGTGACTATAAAACCCTAACTAAAGGATAACCTAGTCCGATAGCGTCTAAGTTCAATCCAAAAGCAGTAATAAACACAGAGAACCAACAGACCTACTAACGTCATACAAGCGATAAACATTCAACAGTTGATTCAATTTCCCCAAGAAATAACCAAGACGATCTGCATCTAAGTTACTTCCTAGTTTGCTACCAATTGATAAAAGAATAAAACAATCCGATTCTATTCTTTAGATTAATTACACAATCAAACTAGTAACGTTCCTAGCATAATTATGCAAAAACCATAGAAAGCAATCATAGAAATTAAACCATAATCAAAGAAACTAAATAGAGAGGAAAGATCTCACAATAATGCTTGAAGCTCCATATTAATCTCGTTCAAGAACGGTTCAAGCTACAATCGGCATAGCATAAGCCAATCCCATAATTGAAATCTCCTAAAACTAAACTAGAAAATAAAAACTAAAAAAAGAAGACAACAAGAGAGGAGTGGAGTTTTGGAGACTCCCTCTCCTTGTGGCTGCTGCCCCCTAGGTCCAAAAATAAAGTTTAGTATTTATACTAAGGCTCAAAAATCAGCCGACAATTACACCGACCTAGGGGTCGCGAGGTGCGGCACAGGTCGCGAGGTGCGAAGAGTGTTCTGTCTACCGCAAACTTGGCTGGGCAAAGCAGGTCGCGAGGTGCGAAGGAGCTCGCGAGTCGCGAGCAAGCAGCTCGCGAGGTGCGAGCTGCGAGCTGCTGGGCTGCTGAGCATGCGCGAGAGCTGGGCGATGAGCGCTGCTTGCTGCGAGCATGCGCGAGAGCTGGGCGACTTGGCTGCTGCTTGGCCGAGGCTTGCTGGGCAGGCTTGCGATGATGGGTGATGATGCTGGCTGCTCGGTAGGCTTGGTGCTATGCTCGGCTACGGCTTGCGGCGATGCTTGATTGGAACATGTGGCGATGCTTGGCAAGTATAACGATGTTGAGTCGTTCCAAACACTAATGCTTCTAGGAGCTCGGAACTTACAACCTTAACTATAATTAATATACAAAATTCCGAACTTCCGCTAAGAGCTAAATAAAACGCAAACGTTAACAATTATGATCAAGACCCTTAGCAAAAAGCACCCAAAATATAATATAAACGCCGTATAACTTGAGCGTATCAGGGAGCTGAAGGAATATGAGGTTTCGGGGGAGGGGTGGCTGGGGCTGGGAAGGGTTTCGAGGGCAGCGGGAGGGGTGGTTTGTAATAGCCCAGTATTTAAACAGCTTAATTAAAAATTAACTATATTTTATTACCTTTGATTAAATGATAATTTGTATATGGTATTATTTTGAGAATGTGAGTTTGTTTTTTTAGAAATAATTTTTGTTACTTAAATATTCTTTTCTATTTCTAAGATATAAAGTGAGTGGTATATGTTTTTCTTAAAAAAAAAAAAGGTCTAAAGTCATTTCTCATTTCTCCTCCCTTCCGCGTGTCAATTGTTCTCAAAGCCAACAGATCAACCATTTCCATCGTGTCAAATGGAGCACAAAGCCTCCAATTTGAGTTGCCAATTTCATCTAATCTCCATAATTGAGATGTAATATCCTTAATTTTCTGATTTTGGGCAAAGCTAAGAACCCCAATACTTCATTTTCGCATCCTTTCTCTCACTCAAATATTTTTTTCCTGTTGGTGCTGCTGCTGGTTGGCTGCCACCGTGACACGGTGTACAACCGCTGCTGCTATTGCTGGTTGTTTGTTGACGGCGGTTCGTCGCCGGAGATCGCAACCACATGATACTCTTCCTTCTCTCTCGTGTTTGTGATGTGTTGCTGCTCAACTTCTTCAATTCCAGTTCCTTTTTGTGTTGGTGAAGGTATACAGATTTTATCCTTCCATTTTATTGATAACACTAATTCAAATTATGATGGGTTTTATTTTATGATTTTACAAATGAATTTAGTTATACATCTTATTGTTGTTTAGCACAATCAGTTGAGATAAGGATTTTGTTAAATTTTGAAGATTAAACCTTTACTCTTTCTTTAGTGGTTTGAAGCTTAGAATAAGTATCGATGCTTCTTAAGTCAGTTTATAAAATTTGATTTTTATGAATTACGTTGCTTGATGAAGTTCTCTATGAATTCAGGCTTGGGATTAATTAGAGTTAGAGTGTGAGATTGATGATGTGATCAATTAGATTAGTAAAATGCTTGTATAAGAGTTTGCAATTTGTTCATGAAAGAATTTAGAAAGTATAAGAAGTTGGTTTCCTTATCTGAATTGTAGTGAGAATGAATATTAATTGTTACTATTGTTTTGAGGTTTATGTTGGAGTATGGCTAAGGAGATAATTTGCGGAGTTTGAGCTATAGTTGGTGATCAAATGTCAAAGTATTGGAGGTTTGTCGATAGAGGATTGAATTGCGGTTTAAGGTAACCTTTATGTTCAACAAAAATGAATTTACATGCCCATGTTATATTGTGTTTTCAATATCATATATCGTTTATAGTCATGGCCATGGTTATAGATACATGAGTATGTGTTGAGTTGTGAAATTATATTGGTTGATCATTAAAGTATATTTTGTTCAGATATTGGAATTGTTCGGAAATATTTATGTTTCTTGAGATACGGTTTCAATATGATAATGTAAAAAGGGTTTCGTATTTGTTTTGGCTGGCTTAGCTCAAGAATTGAGATAAAAAGTGGCAAGGTAGCTTGGCAGGTCGCCCAAGAGAAGGAAAACCTATGGGTTAAATGGGTTAATTGTGTATATATTCAAGGAACACACTGGCAGGCCTATGAAGCTCTCCAGCTACAGCTAGCTGGGCTTGGAAGGTGGTCTGTAAGGCCAAAAATGATGTTATTACAAAGTTGCAGTGCACTCAATGGATGCAGGACACAAGTTTCAGCATCAAGCAAATTTATAGAAGATTGTGTGCTGATGCTACACAGGTTCAGTGGAGTCGTACTGTGTGGAATAGGTATTCCATACCTAAAAACAGATTCATTATGTGGTTAGTGGTTCAAAATAGATTGAAGACTAAGCATAGATTAATGCAGATGGGTGTTTGTGGTGATGATCTTTGTTATCTTTGCTTACAACACAGTGAAGTTCAAACTCACTTGTTTTTTGATTGTGCCTTCAGTCGAAGATGTATGGAGGAGATAATGCAATGGCTAGGTTTACAGTGGCGTGGTAGGAATGTTTCTCAGATTTGCAGGTGGCTGAGAAGTGGTAATGCAGGAACAAAATTCAGGAGGCAGGTTGGTTTGGCTGCTGTGCAGGCAACAATTTATAAGATTTGGATGAATAGAAACCTTGCTTGTTGGGATTCTATTGTGCATACTATAGATCATACAGTCAAAGAGATCAAATTTAATGTAAAAAATAGAATTGTACAGATCAGGAGTAGTAAAGTGAATGGGAGAGATAGGTTGTGGATTGAGAGCTTGTAAATGCTGGGATTGTCCAGTTTAGGCGTGTTGGGTTGATCTTCCCAACTTAAGTGTATGTTTTGTTTGGCTATTTTACTCTTAATTACCAAAAAAAAAAGTGGCAAGGTACAAGTGGAGAAAAATGATTCGGATATAAGTTCAGTTAAGACCAGAGAAGGTCGAATATTCTGTTATGTTATGTTACGTTATGTTCTGCCAAAACATGTACTTGCTAGCGATTTATGTTAAGTAATTGAGATATGCCAGCGATATATTTTAAAGGATTAATTCTTTTCCGAACAATTACACAACTTGACTATTGTATGAAAAACGTTTGCGAGCTAAAACCGTTTTGACGGGTTGAAGTAAAGTTACTGAACTTTCCGCTCATTTTAGTTTTGTTTTTGTTTTGTATTTTCTACTGTAAATTTCAAGTGTGAATTGGAAGCTCAGAGTGGATCAAGAGGGAGAGTTTGGATCTGAGATTGTATTAGATTAGTGATTTAAAAGTTGTATATAGAATACCAAGTTGTTATTGCTTATTTGAGAATTAAATATTATACTATTTGGGTTTGAGTAAAGTATTATGTAATCTGATATTTGGTTTTGAAGGTGTGTTGTGGGCCCTGATCCACAGGTCCGGGATCGAGTAAAAAGGTTATATTTTTCAGCTGCGAGTAAATATATAATTCGAGGTTTATTAAGTGTTGATTATGATTAGCGAATGTAAAGTGTGATTAGCTAGCAGCTCGGAGGTGTGGGCTGTTACATGGCTGGGGCAGGGAGAGGGGTGGCGGGGGGAGGGGAAATGGGAGGGATTTCGGGGGCGGGGGCATGGAGTTTTAGGGGCGGGGGAGGGTTGGCGGGGGGGGGGATGGGTGGCGGGGGCGGAGGAGGAGGGGTTAGGGGAGGTGGGGGAGGGGGTTGGGTGGCAGTGGAGAGGAGGAGGGAGCAGTGAAGGAAGGAGGGAGGAAGACGATAGAAAAAAAAAGGAAAAAAATGGCAAATTACCTGCTATAGTAGGTTTCTAACCTGCTGGGACTACTATTGTAAAATGCCCTTTAAAGTTGGGACTGAACAATAAAAAACCATAGTTGTGACTATTTTTGTCGAGACGCCCATAGTTGGGACTGATTAAATCAAATTTTCCAAATGTAATAGAACATTCGATGCATAAAAATAGAACATTCAATGCATAAAAACAGAACATTCAGCTTACAAAATAGAACATAAATCATTGAACATGTCTAATTGTCCATTCAGTTCTTGAAAATTAAACATATGTAATAGAACATTCAATGTATAAAAATAGAACATCAAAAGAACATTCAAGTCATCAAAATAGAACATAAGAAAGTAAAACATACAGTTCAATTTCTTGTGATGATGCAGCATGTGTACTCTGCTCTGAATTTCCTTTAAAATTTATGGATTTACTAGAACTTCAGTTGTTGCAATTTCAGTTGTTGCAAGCTGTTGCGTTTCTTTGTCACTGAAATAGTGAATAGGAGGATATGAGTTTAGAACATTTAGTTCATACAATTAGAACAATAAGCTCATACGATTAGAACATTTAGTTCATACAATTAGAACATATTCTTTTGAACATTTAGGTCATCAAAATAAAACATGTTATATAGAACATATAATTTGAACATATTAAAAAGAAAATGTGACTCATGAATATAGAACAAATGTTATAGAACATCCTTTTTATACTAATTGAACATATGTAATAGAACATTGGGTCAATAAAAATAGAACATAGCAAAAGAACATTCAATTTTTAGAATTTGAACACAGAAAATAGAACATGTTGCCATTGAAAATAGAACATATTAAATAAAAAATTCTGTTTACAAAATAGAACATACGAAATAGAACATTCAATGCATAAAAATAGAACATCAAAAGAAACTTCATATCACAAAATTTGAACATATTAAATAGAACATGTTGGTAATGAAAATAGAACATTCGATATAGTACATCCATTTCAATCAAAATAGAACATAAAAATAGAACATTCATTTCAACAAAATAGAACATAAGAAAGTAGAATTTACAGTTCAGTTTCTTGCGATGATGCAGAATGTGTGCTTTCAATTTCTTTCAACATTTCTGGATCTACTAGAACTTCAGTTGTTGTAAGTTCTTGCGTTGTTCTATCATTGAAATAGAGTATGATATGAAATTGATTGTAGAACATAAGTTGGAAATCACATTATTGTTGAAACATTTTCGGATTTTCTTCAAGAGTATCCTTTAAAATGTCTGGATTTTCATGAACTCCAATTGTTGCATGTTGTTTTTTCTCACTGAAATAGAGTAAGATATTAGGTTAGATGTAGAGCATAAATTGAAGTTCAATTTTCAATTTATGGAAATTATACTTACTTTTTGAGATTTTCTTCATGCATTTGAGGTTCGTGTGTTTGAGATTTTGAAGTTTGTTTTCTGTTCATTTGCAACAAAATTCTCATGAAAATTTTACTAAATTCGAAAGTAAAATCAAAACTAAAATTGAAGATGATCATCAACGTTTATACCTTTTTGCTCTGTCATATTGTTGTGCAACATACTTCTTCGATTGATCTTCCATTTTCTACAATTCTTTTGAATTTGATTTTGAGAGAGTAAGTGAGAAAAAATGATGAGTTTGTTTTAGAGAGAAACTGAGAGAAAATGGTGGTTTGTGGAAGTTGGTTTGTGGAAGTGAGATAAATGACAGTTTCAAATTAGTTTTGGAATTCTATATGTTGATTTTTTGTCTTTGTTTTTCCGCACAAAACATGTTCTATATTGTTAACTAAAAAATCTATTCTAAATTTGCAGTTTTTAAATTTTGCGTTTTGTTTGTTTTATGTCGCGTTTTGTGCTGTATGGTGCTCCCGGGAGCACAGTCGACGGATTATTCTCTTTGAAAGTTCTATTGTTCTCCCACGAGCACAGTGCACATGGTGCACCCAGTAAATTTGTTCCATTTTCGATGAGTAAACGTTCTGTTTCAACAAATGTTCGTTTTAAGCATATTTTTCAGCGAAAAAATTTGTTCTATTTTCCATGAAAACTGTTCTAATTTCAATATGCAAATGTTCTATTTCAACAAAATGTTTGTTTTAAGTTCTGCTGAAAAAGCTTAAAAAGAACATTTATTGAAATTGAACATTTGCTTACCGATAATAGAACAATTTTCACGGAAATAGAGCATATTTTTCAACAAAAAATATGTTCTATTTTTCTTGAAAATATGTTCTATGTTTGAGCAAATGTTCTATTTAAGTAATTGAATTCTGGTAATGTTCCACTTCAAGAGTTAAATGTTCATTTCGTCATTGAATTATGGTAATGTTCCACTTCAACAATGAATGTTCTTTTTCGTAAGTGAATTCTTGTAATGTTCCACTTCAACAGTAAAATGTTCGTTTTCGTCTTCATTATCGTAAATGTTCTAATTTGCACGGTGTGAATACAATTCTAATTGTGCTCCTGGGAGCACAATCCACGGATTACATTCTCTTCACGTAACATTCACTTGTCTTAATATAAACTTATCCACTCATCATCTATACGCTACCTAGCTTAGTTAGCTGAAGCCTTAGAAGATGGTATTTAATCTTAAGATCAAATTTCGTCTATATTATTTACTGACTCTCTGTACGCCAAAATCCACAGTATCTAGCTTAGCCAAGGTGTGACATGCATAGCGCAATCTGGGCCCAAATTCTCATGCCCAAAGGCCAAAACACACAAGGTAGAGAAAAAAAGGAATGAGGGTCCCGCCAATGTGAGACTATTGCAATTTGCAACGGCTACTTGCCTACTTCCATTTCCACATAACCGTTGAGGTAACCGAAAGAAAATTCAAAACAACATCACCAAAAATCATCAACAGTTCATAATACTCCGATTCATAACAAACATCTCTCCTTCACCGAAAATCTCACCATCTGAAACTTCTCATCTTGTAAAAAAAAAAAAGCTAAAACCATCTGATCAATATCTTCTTTTCTTAAGCAAAAGATTATACTTAAAACATGGGATATACATACACACCAGCATACTATTCATCTTTGCAAGATTCAATTACTTCAATCTGCAAAACAATCCTTCCTTTCTCTTTCAAAAAACGAAGATTAACAGCAGCAGAACAGAAGCTTTCAAAGCAACAATCTGATAATCTGAAATGGCAGCAAAATTCATACCATCAAATCCTGAATATGATGGGTCTACAAAAAGAAGGCATTTTAGCTGAAACTGAAGTCTCTGCTTTCAGAACTCACCTCCTTGACACCCTTATAGCTTCTAAGGGACCCCACAATGAGCAGCCTTCTATTCTGAGGGATAAGCTCCTTTTTCTCCAGGTTCGGCGTTTTTTTTAATTTTATGACGATTCATGTTAACCGACCCCAAGTCCTTTTTGGATTAAGGCTTTATTGTTGTTGCTGTTGTTTTGAATTGCATTTTTATTGTTACGAGTATCACCCACGTGTGAGTTGATAGATAGAGAACGACTAATATGTATGTGGTCAGACTTTCCTCTGGCTTGGGCTTGTGTTAGGCCTAATGAAGTTTATCATCTATCTCATTTTAGCTCGCATTTTACTGCATTCTCCTAGAAATGTTAATATGTGGGTGAGCTGTTTTGAATTTAGACAGTGAATCTGAGTTATTTTTCCAAATAGGAGCTGCTATATGCAAAATGCATATCTGCAGAGGACTACCATGCATCAAAACGGCCGTTGCTACAGAGATTAGCAGTACAAGGAGCCGAGCTCGAGGCGAGAGACGTGATCGTTGGAGGACAGAAACAACCGGAAAAATCGGAGGAAGAGGAGTGGTCGGTTATCGATTTAAAGGACGAGCAGAATTTGATTAACAAGGATAATTCAAGCTCTAAAAACAAATTTAAACATGGGGTATCAGCAATTAAACACATCAAAGATGCAGCCTCAGTTTTCGGGTTAGGGTCTTTCCAAAAATTGGGGAAAACCAAAGAACAGAAGAGTATTTTTGATCTTCCTGCTGCAAGTAGTAATCAATTCCCAGTTGATAATGCAAGTAGTAATCATAATCAAACCCCAGATGATAATCCATTTTGGAATCACACTCACAAAGAGAGTGAAAGTGAAACCAAGTCTATTCTTATGTCAGAGATCAGCCTAACATCATCAGACTCTGATACATTTGGTAAGGAGGAATGCCAGGGAGTGGAGAAAGGGAAGAGGGGCGCATTTCGAGCTTTGTTTGAAGGAGATAAATCGGACGAGAGAGAACCGAAATTAGCTAAGAAGCAATGGGGGTTTGATGGGTTGAAGAAATGGAAGAGGAGTAATGTGGAGGATGATGACAGTGAAACAACTCCTTTGCCACTTAGTGAGAGATCAACTGATGTAGGTGGTGTTTATATGCAAGGTCCTGATACTAAACAGATTAAAAGAAAGCTTATTTCTGATGGTTCTTCATCTGGTTTTTACATTGATAAGGTAACAATAAGGCCAAAAACAATCTCATTACTGAATTCTTTACTAATTAAACTTTGCTGTATCAAAAGAAGCACATTTTTTATGCAAGATTGCAATGAATTTTCAGGTTGTAGGGAATAACATAAAGAAGGAGTTGTCGCGAATTCAAACAGAACTGTCGAGCACAAATCCGAACTTTCAGTTTTCGTATGTGTTGTTTCTGACAGACTTCTTTGTGCTTTCATTGAAGTACATTCTTGCTTGGAATTTGCTTCCTCATGCTACTTGTTTTTGTGACTTTTTCCATGCCATTGCTGTAGGAATGATCAAATGGATGCTATCTCCACAAAACTGCCTGTTGACAAGTCTGATCTTAAGCAATTTTTCCCCAAGTAAGGCCTTCTCAATTCAACTAGAAAAAAATGTATATATAGTGAAAACATTTTGATCAGTAACAATCACATCATCACATGACTGTGCATGTACAATATTTAACGACGTGCTCTCTCTCTCTCTCTTTTGCACGCGTGTGTGGGTGTAGGTCTTGGTGTGAACGATATGGTGACGTGGTGTTGGACGTGGTGAAGAAGGAATTTAAAGATCATGTAGGAGAAATGGAGATTATGCGTAATACTACGTTGGAGAGGAGGTATACCAGCTCCAAGAGATGGACAACGTTTGAAGATGATGAGAATTGCCATCCTAATCGAGTTTCTCCTGCAAACTCTAAAGCAAACTCCTATTTCTAATTCTAAACAACATAATTTGGCTTATGCAAAACTATGTTTGGAAGAGTTAATCTGTATGTATAACTCTTTATCCGATTATTCTAATTAATTATATATACAAGTATATTGAAGTATTGCAATTCCTTTTTTATTTTTGTGTGTACAGATTCTTGCTATTATTTCTGTAAGCAACACAACTAGAGATAACTTAGAAAGGAACTCAAGTGAAAATTCTTGAATCTCATGAAATTAAACATAATCTTAGATACAACATTTATTACTTGAAAGAACTAGGCAAAAAGATGGAACAGTAAAAGTGAAGAAATGAACAATATATATACAATACTGAAGACTTTGGACACCTGAATCCAAGTGAAGAACAGCAGAACACACTACACACCCATCTTAGCTTTTGATGCGGCAGTGATTATAATACATACAGAGCTTCATTTGGAGCCAATATTATTGATGAAAAAAAGAAGTAAAGTTGTGTGTACAGAATTTGGCAACTGTTGTTGCAAATCTGACTTCATATTTACATGAAAATGTCAACTGTCGGACTAACATTTGATTTAGGTATGACCAAAATTCGGTATAGAAAAGATGATGTTTAAACAACTTTGAAGGGTACTAAACAGTCTTTATATACAAGTTTTCATGTGACAACTGCATCTGAGCTCGATGCAGAGACCTCTGTGGCCCCTCCTCGTACATCTCCACGACAAAGCGGACATATCCTGCAACGGTGTATGTTTTAGTATTAAGGAAATCAAATAGATGACAGAGACGGAGATATGGAGGGAGGAAGGGAATGGTACCCATGAATCTCTTTCAGCCATTTATCAACACATGACATGTGATACCCATGCTGACAAGGAAGAACTCGTATTTGATCACCTTTCTCGTACTCCACCAAACAAATATGGCACCTAACCATATATCATCAAAGGTTCAAAGATAAGCATGTTACTGAAAGCTGATGTAAACAAATTTGGAAGAGGTGGTAACTTACTGATCTGCATCCTCTCCGTGATCGGTTGTACTAGGTTTTTCATATGTTTTAAGAGGAAGTGAGTCCACGACTGATTCAGGAGCAGGGATGGAAAGCATAGACAGTGAGAATGACTCCGGTTGCCGATGAATTTCATCCAAAACCTTCCAAATTCACAAAAAAAGAATATACAAGTATGTCATAAGAGGGTTGAGTAAGATACACATAAACCCTTTGAGCTCCAACAAGTCATAACAAAGGCCGTAGAACAAATTCAAAAATTTAAACAGCTGAAAAGAATTAGCTTCACATGCTCCAGATGTAGTCCTGAAAACGCTAATATATGTCATGCAATAGCAAGGATCATCATACATGCAATGGAACAAATTTAAGGAATAGAACGTTAGAAAAGCTTGTTCATTTGCCGTTATATTCCATTGGAAAACAATGAAGCGTTCCAGGTACTCTCATAATAAAAGTTACTCCCTCAGTTTCATAATATATGTAAACCAGCCACGCGATTCGAGAATTCGTTTTGATCATTGATTTCTCTCAGAATATAATGACAAGGATGATAAAATTGTACCATTAGGTTTGAATAAGAAATTACATTAAATATATATTATAGATTGTACATTTTCAAAGAAATTAATGGTTAAAGTTAATCTTGGAAAGCATGCTGTGTTGTATTTTGAAACTAGGGGAGTATTCCAGGTGTTGCACACTTGCACATACATTCAGACAACAATTAGAGAAACTGAAGGGGCTGATTTACCCCTAAAAGTTCACTAATTCGACTCCCTCCTCTCTATAAACAGTCAGTAGCAAATGTAAACCTATTTAATGAAAAATAACATTGGAAATCTTCAAATTCACTGAAATGTAGAATAACTCTTACGATATCTATTTTTTAGTGAAAATATTTCTTTGTTAATGTTTCCTTCGATGTGAAAGTTGCTCATTTTTGCTACAAGACTAGAAGTCACAAGTTACCAATTTAACATAAATTGCACTTTCATAGTATACATTACTGAATTGGAATAGTAAAAGCAACACCTTGAAACCTCCTAGCAACAACAGGTTCTCAACCCTAAACACTACTTTGTTAGAACTTGCCGATAGGAATGGATGTTGGTATAGGCTTATTCGAGTGTAAAACTCAATAGTAAAGAGTCTAGATGCCCTCGTAATCACTCATCAATAGTTGAAAGTATCAGATGTTTTTGAGAAATGTATCAACTTCAGAAGCCCCTGAGAGTTGCAGATATATAGACAAAAGCCACAAAAGGAATTGCAATCCTTTTTCCCCCTTAAATTATGGCTTTCCTGCAGAAGAACATGATCCTTTACGGCTTTACCACTCTGGCTTCACATCATCCTCCTCAACCCCCTTCACATGATTACTGCTTCCTTCCTCGTGAATGGCATGCTAAATCAAAATTCTTAAATGACATTAACCAACTAACAGCTTACATAACTCATCTTACTCGGCCCAATCTTTAGCAGATAATCTCTCCCTTTATGAAGACACAATTATCAGCTATGAATTTAGACAAGCATCATGTTTAACACAGTGATTAACTCTACCATCAGAAAGCAACTTAAAAACTTCCCAAATTCTCCATCAAAGGTAACAACAACAGTTACTCCCTCCGTCGTAAACATGTTGCCACATTAACTTTTGGCAAAAGAAATTAGGGAAGTAAAAAAGTTGAGAGAAAAAAGTGGGCAGATGGGCGTGGTTTTCAGCTTTGAAGAAAAAGATAAACCACTTGCTAAAAAAAAAAGGTAAGTAGCAACTAATCTGGGACATCCAAAAAAGGAATACGTTGTAACATTTTGGGACGGAGAGCATATAAAGGTAGCATTACATACATTACTAAAACAAACAATTTTTTCATTGAGCCTCGAGGTGCCACAACAAGCACAAAACAGTGGGGACCACAAGATTGGCACAATATAACATATTTTAAGTTTGGGCAGCTCAAACAAGCAAAAGACCATAACAAATTAGAATCAGCAACTCCGAGAAGGTAGCATCAAGACAGCTGATATAAGCATATAAAAAGCAATACACAAGTTCACCACCACCGAGTGATATGAAGTAAAAGGATTAGCATTCTCAACGTCGACAACGTGAAACGCGCTCAGCCACTTAATTAGCATGGACATACTTCAGTAGCAAGTTAGCAACTAAAGAATTTATAAACAAATATACCTCAAATAAAGCCTCTGCAAGCAGGATAATTCGAGATATGCTTGAAAGTGCGCTAGCTTCTTCATCAACCTCACACGTGCAGGAACCATCAGGATGCAAATCAAACGGACAGGAAGTGCGATGACTACTCTCTGTAGTAGCACCTCGTAGTCTATCCCAGAACTGCAGGAGGGTTGACAACATTCTATGAAATAGGCAAACAGCTAGAATACCAATATAACTAAAGCATGAACGAGATAAGGAAAAGGGGGGGGTTGTTTTGAGGCAGAAGGAGGTAAAAGACTAGCAGAAATCCATAAAGTTAGCGGATAAGAATTGTTCAAATCAATTGTTAATATTTTCAGATCAAAATGACTTCTGTATCCTCCATGACAGATAACCTTTTGCATGAGTTGTAGGCAAAGGCTGGCTTTCATTTCCTTGAAAATCTTCATAAACTGCTCTCTACTTCATGTTATCATGCCAATCTTTTGCTTTAAGGATATTCAGACTTGAATATGAATCGTGCAAATCCAGCAAACAAGAGCTCCAAAATCATTGGAATTTCAATAGTCGTATACCATTGTACCCAATCAGCAGTTGTGACACCGACAAAACCAATAAAGCCAGAAGACAGCATACAGAAGCTCACCTCAGATCTTGAGTTTCGGCGACGATCATTTGTAAAGCGACTTCTGCGACCAAAGCGCCAAGGTTCAGCACCCACCCCGTCATCAAAAAAGTCATCACCGATATCAAGAAGCCATCTGCGATGAGATCCCACTAAATCAGAATCTTCAGTTGTGAGAAGTATGGCGGGGAAATCAGCATGTCTTCTGGAATTGCGACTTGAAAATGTATCCCAAAACATTCTCCTACTGTTCCTTCTTGCTTCATGGGTGCTTATTTCATTGTTGATGTTGGGCAAAAGATTGGGGGAGATACTCACTACATCAACATGAAGTAAACTTCCTTCTGGCCGAGCTTCGGGCCCATCTGACACAAAGAGCTCTAAACCTGAAGGTACCACCTCTCCAATGGCTGCATCTCCACGTGACTGAGAAGCTATGCTAGGGTCAGAAACAGCTGGAGTTGGACCAGAAGCGGAACTTTGCCTTCCGATAACATCACCTACTTCTTCAAGAATTGTAGGCTGTTCCAGCTCATCATGCTGCAAATCACTAGGACGTGAAACCTCTGAACTAGTATTGTTGATTAAGTCATCGATCTCACTGGTTGCATGTCTGTTAGAAGTATGATTTATATGCTGTAATTGCCCTGCAGAAGATGGATTAATAGAATCAACCAGTCTCTGCTGACAACATTTACTTTCAGCACCAATCCCAGAAGGAGGAACAGCTTCATCACCTTCTGAAAAGCACTTCCTCTTACTAGATGATTCTACGTGAGAATCGTCGTGAATAGAGGCACACTCACTACTTACAATACTGTTCTCTGACGAGGCTACAGATCCAAATCTAGGACTGGAATAGCTACTAAATCCAGTCCCCACACTAGAAGTCGAAATGGAGTCGCTTACGGGGATTGAAGACTTATTAGTATTCTGTTGACAGTAATCTGCAGAATTTAATGTAGACCCAGCTGCACAATCTTCAGTCTAAACAAAGGGAGAAAAAGGTTATATTATTGTTTCCCCCATGATTTAAATCACATATCTTAGTGTATTGCATGAAGTATAGTATCAAAGTAACATATACAAACTGATGACTGGAAAAATCACAAGCAAAGGAAATCCAGCTCAGACTATAAGACTACAATCATAACCTCGTAAAACTTGAAAGGACAAGAAACACTTTGGAAGATGGAGCTAAATGCCTCGGTTCAAATTGGTTGTTATATACTTCTACTTCGTAACTTGTAAGCACGGACATAGCCACACCTCTTTTTTCTCTTTGCATCAGCCAGTGAAAGTGCAAGGTTTCCAAACATTTGAAGTTTTCAGCTCAAAGAAATAAACTTCTAGGTATGGAGCAATTAGCTTAATCCCTTCAAACTTTAGAAAAATTTGCAGGCACCTCAAGTCATGCTCAAAGATACATGTATGAATTAAAGGAAGACACAGTAAACACTCCAAGCAGACTATTGTAAATCACAAAAGGGGGAGGGGGGTTTATATAGATAAAGAACAGGCTCAACATCTTTATCTTACATTAAGTGCAAGAGTTGCATCAGTACCTCCGCATGCATTACACAGAAGGTTCTCACTTCTCACAGAGATTCCAATTTAAATACAGTTCACAACTATGTGCTACTCCTATATGATAAGTAGTATTGCTTCCTGCAACAAAAGGCACCACTATCTTAAAGTCTCAAACAAACAGCCGAACTTCCGAAATCAGAAAATCCCTTCATCTAACACTCACAGGATCCTCCTTTTGACAATGATGAACATCAAAACTCATAAAAAAGACAAAAGTACATGAAAAAAAATGAAACAATATTAGTTTTAATCAACATTGCACACCTGATAAGCTAAACAGTTTAGCAGCTTAGTACTAATAAATATAACTAGGAAAAGCTCAACATCCACAATTAATCACAAATCCCCAATAAAATCTGAATTATTCATTCTTTCCTATGACCTTATTTCTTGAGTTCTAAAACTATCCAACTTACTATACAATCTAAATTCTAAAATCAGCTCATATATAATACCCTTAAATCACATATACCCACTAAATAATACTTTACTCCTAATCAATATCCTGAAACACTCCATGGTTTGGTAAGTAAAACCCATCAAATTAAACTCAAGATTAAAAATGGGAAGATCCTTAAACTCAAGTTTCAATCTTTTGCATAAACCATATAATCAAGAGTCATCATATAACAAAAAGTTGCGATCTTGCTGAAGTATAAAAACGTGTTGATCAAATTAATTAGTTGAAAATGAAAAAAAATAAAAGATGGGGTTTTTAAAACCTGAGAACTAGAAGAAGCACCGCAAATTAAGGAGGCAAGCCTTTGTTTGGTACGGTTGACTTTTGTGCGTGGTGGAGGAGAACCCAGATGACTACTGCCTGAACCCATTTTCAGACCAAAAGATATGAAGAGAGAGAATATATGGAGAGTAGAAATAAACACAATTTGACTACGAAATTGCAATGAAATTGGCAGAGGACAAACTAGGAAGAAGGCCCATTGTTTTTTCTCTTGTCTTTTTCTTTTCCTTTTTTGTTTTTGTGCTTTCAAAAGGGGGTAGAATTTCAGACAAATAAAATTCTTTTTCTTTTTTTAAAGGATAATGTTTTGGTTTTGTGCTCCCTCTTCCACTTAATTGAAGGAGGTAAAGTTCAAAACTTTATTTTTCATGTATGAGGACTTGTTGGGAGGTTTTTCCTTTATACTTCTTGGTTTTAAAATAAGTGTAATATTTATTATTTTTGGAAATTTTAAAATAAGTATAACATTACTTTAGAGCAAGCACATCCATAAAGATTTACCCATCAATAGGGGTATGCAAAAAATCTGATCCGTTTATCCGTCGATCCGATCCGAAATTTCGGATATCCAATTTGGTTTTTAAGTTTCGGATGAATCATATTTGATATCCGGAAAAAATTCAGATATTCGGGTCGGGTGCAGATCGGGTTTTTTTTATTTCAGGTAATTCGAAAATTACTTATTTATTTTTTTTATTCTACCGAAATGAGCTTCAGTTAAATAAATTATCAGATTGGATTCGGATTTTCGGATCGAATAAAATTGGAGAAAGATTAATGTAGTGTCAACTTGCTTTAGACTTTTTTTAAAAAAGATTTTGGATCGGATATCGGATTTTCGGATCTTATATCTGGTCTATCCAATCCAGAAATTTCGGATAACCGAATTTTTCGGATCGGATTTGGATCGCTTTTTCCCGATCCGAATTTTCAGATCGGATCCGGTATCCGAAAATGCACACCCCTATCCATCATTATGGTGTTTCTCTCTCTCCTCCCCTCCTTCGTACACCTCGATTTCTCTTTTTCTTTTCATCTTACATCCTCTTTCCTTAAGGATTTCCTTGCCTTTTTCCCCATTCATGAGGGTCCTCATTACCCCCCTCTCCAATCACAAATATACCTCACAACAAATGAAAAATAAATTTTCCTCCATATGGGCCCACAACTAATGGGTATTTACAATTAAAGAAAAAATCTCACATGGCGCACCTTTTAGCACAAAGGCCGAGCAAAACCAATCCTCCAAAAATGGAGGATCCTCGTCCTTCTCTCCTCTATCCTCATTTCATGAGGATTCTTACCACCTCTCCCCATCCATGGAGAACTCCTCATAGAGGAGATAAAGTGCCATGAGGATGGTGGCTGGGCATGCTCTTAATATGGGATTGAGTTTACTTTATCTACCTCTTCATTACTTGAGTCCCTCTTTTTGTTTCTCTCTGTCTCTCTCCTCCCCTCTGTTTCATTGCCTCCCCCTATGTTATATGTTTAAAACAGAGAAAGTATATATTTTTTATTAGTGTTTATTAATTATAATTGAGAAATTTAGATGGATTATAGATGGCTAAAACTTCATTTGTTTATATGCCAAAGTCAAAATTAGGACTATACTTATCTTGTTGTTTTAAAAAATTAGACTCAAAAAATTAATTTAGTAGTCGTTATTTTGGTTATTGTGTGTCTTGTTGTGGGGTTAATTCGTGTATGTGTATTAATTTATGTAGTTACTTCGTTGTGAACCTCCTTAAATTAAACATTTGAGTTCAAGACTTCAAGGTATATTTAAATCTTATTAATTTCCTTGAGAGAAGGGGTGCGTAAACTTTTCTTTGTGCCTTTGAAAAAAAATCTAGTTTGTTTAGATTATTTTGAAAGCTGTTAGTTACTTTCCTTGAGGGTAACTTTTCATCCTTTTTTTAGTTTTTAAAGACTCAATTCATTTTCCTTTGTTCAACTCAAATAATATTATAGATACCAAGCAGGTGAGGCATATCGAAAGAAATTAACAGAATAGGTGGAGCCTCTTGTTATCAGAATTTGCCCATATATCAATGATGCTATCTCGCAATCAGGAATAATAATAAGAATAAAGAAACAATGGAAATAAGGCACGTAATATTTAACATGAAAAACACCCATCTAGAGGAAAGAAGCAACTATATCACATACGGTATTTTCTCGCATGATTTGATCCATGGTCATCGTCCCACATAAATGACATTTTCCTCAAATCCCCTAACTTACTAGGCCTTGTTCTTTTGAACTTATTTTGGCTGAACTGAAATTAAATTAACTGAACTGAAATTAACTGAAATGAGAGAAATTGAACTGAATTGTATATTTAATTTTCTAAAATAATAATAATCGATTATAATCAATAAGTATTAACATAATATTATCAATACTTATTGTTTATTATTACTAATAATAAAAAATATTAATAAATAATAATAATAATAATAAATAATAATAATAATAATAATTATAAATAATAATCAATAATAATAATAATAATAAATAATAATAATAATAATAAATAATGATAATAACAATAAATAATAATAATAATAAATAATAATAATAATAATAGATAACAATAATAATAATAAGAAGAAATAATAATAATAATAATAATAATAATAATAATAATAATAAATAAATAAATAAATAAATAATTATAATAATAATAATAATAATAATAATAATAATAATAAATAATAATAATAATAAATAATAATAATAATAATAATAATAATAAAATTAATAATAATAATAATAATAATAAAATTAAGAATAATAAATAATAATAATAATAACAACAACAACGAACTGAAATTAACTGAACTGAACTGAAATTAAATTAACTTGACTGAAATTAACTAAATTAACTGAAAATAAGTCCAAAAGAACAGGGCCTAACTCTTATGTGTTTACCTTTTTGGTTGTGCACACACCAGTCTACCATACAAGGTTGTACTTATACTGTTGTACACCAATATAGACACTCCCAGTATCCACATCCTTTGACATCTCACACATCTCTCACAAAGGTTTCTCACAAAGTGCGTACAACAATGAGAATATATTCTTCTAATCATGACTCGCGCACAAGTTACAAACTCTAAACGCTAGAATGAGATAGCTAGCAATTTCTTGACACCTAATAAAATATGTAATATTTTACGAAAATATATCGTAAACCTAGAAAGAAAATAATATACATATATTCCCCATCTGTCGACCCTTAATGCTAGAGTTATCAAAATCATAGGTTTAATATGAAAAACTATCATCATTCTACATCTTTTTTTGACTAGTTGAGAGGCGGGGGTGTTTTTTCGAGTATGGGTGCCTCCCTATGATATTAGATAGCCCATCCCAGCCTACAAACCTATGTACCAAAAAAATTTATGAGTTAGTCTTGCGTGGACCTGATCCACAATAATATTATTGTGGACCAAAACCACTTATTTAATATAATGACCCTTTTTTTTCATATAGTAACTTTTTCAAATTTAAAGTTACACTATATGGTTACTATTTACCATAGTGATTGTTTTTTTTAATATAGTAACTCTTTCTCACATTAGTTTATCATGATGTAATTTTCACTTTGTGACATAGTAACCTTTTTTTTTCATAGTCAAACTTCATAATTTATATCTATTCATCTTTTATATTTTTTTTATATAGTGATCCTTTTTTTTCCATAAATAACATGAATTAGCATTAGGTCCACACTAATTTAGTGTGGACCAAGTCCATATAAGTTTTTTACAAAATTTATTATCTCAATCATTGGTGCGTTGCTTGATTGCTTCTACTAATTGCATAGAGAATCCAAAGCACTGGGGTGACTGGACTATGAAAACATTGTTGTTGGTTCCCATGTTTGACACATTTTGGAGTCCAATATTTCTCTTAACACTGTAACACACTTGAGAAGTTAAAAGTCGTGCATATTCCATACTAACAGCCAATCAAAAAGGTCTAAAATCTTAAGTGAAGCTCCACTTAACAAACAAAATACCTTAATCTTCTAAAACCTTGTCATATTGTTCACAAACTCTTATAAATAATACTAGCTACAATATAACATTCCATCCATCCCAAAATATAATCCTTGTTTTTTTTATTTTGGGTGTCTCAAAATATAATGTTTGTTTCTCTTAAAAAACATCAATTTTTCCAAAATTATCATTATTGTCATAATTTTGTTCCCATTATGTCCTCATCTATACAAATATATTAAAAGACGTTCTTAAACAAGGAACGGTGCCACGTGGTGCTTCCCCTTAGGGTGTTTTACTCCATGTAAACAAAATTAGAAAATGCATTGTATAAAATTTGATCCCGTGATTTCCAGCTTGTACGCTAAAGTTTTAACCACTAAGGGTTCGTTCTGTTCAACTTATTTTAACTTATATACGATTTTATAAGATAAGATAAGATAAGATAAGATAAGATAAGATAAGATAAGATAAGATCAGATAAGATAAGATAAGATAAGATAAGATCAGATAAGATAAAATAAGATGTTAGACACACTCAATAAAATAATAAATGAAAATACAATTACCCGGGGCGTAGTCCGGGCATAAAAACTAGTTCTTCCATGAAAATTTGTACCCATATTAATGAATTTTGGAATCTTAGGCCCTTTTCCCTCAACTTTCTCTTTCCATAACTTTCATCATCTATTCTCACTTCTTACCTTAATTCCCGTTAAAAAATACAAACACTATATTTTGGGACAGTGGGGGTATATTCCTCTAATTCTTTCAATAAAAAATTATATTATTTAAATCATTATTGATTAGTATTGTAAAGACAAAGCACAAATAATATAATGTTAAAGGTTTAGAACTTTTTAAATTACATGTACTTATGTGCACATACAACTTTAATTTATATGTAACCAAATGTATGAATGAACCAAACAAGGCTTGGCTCACTTAATAAGACTCTTACCTTGGATTCTTAAGGTCTTGGGTTCAAATCTTGCCAAATGAGGATGCTTGGAGGCGGTGTCGCGGTGAATGGTGATCTATCTATTTACCTTTGCCCCTCTACTCTAATATTTCTAATCCGCAAATACTGAACCAATGAACTATAAGGGTTGAGGTCTGCCAACAATCATTCTCCTTACCTTTAAAATGTATACTTATGTGTTATTTTGCTGCATATTTTTCTTTTTTCCACTGAATTTAGTTACAATTACAAGTATGTGTTTCTCCATAAAGTCCTATTAGGAAAAAAGGTACCATGAAAGTGGGTGATCACCTGCCTGGCCATGAAAATATTACTTTGTTTGGTAGAATACCATGTAGCCTAGGTAAGTTCCCCTGATTTCTTCATAGACCGTTGCAAGCAAAGTGCAAGGCTCAAAAACTTTCCAGGAGTATAAACTTTCTGTTTCAAACATACTAAACCAATAATCGTGACTTGCAAATTCCATATAACAATCACTACTTTTTCAACGTTGTTCGTTTCTACTTCCATTTTGCTGTGAGCTGTGAGTTATGACTTGTGAGGAATGACCACTCAACTGTCCTGCCTTCTTATTCTTTTTTTCCTTGACATCTATATCCTAAATTAAGTAAATTTCAATATCACAATACTTCCATACTACTCGAAAATTCGATCCCTTATTTTTTTCCCTACTCCTAAGCATCTAACTTGTAAATATTGAACCAAGAGACCATAAAAATTGAAGTCTTTACAAGGTTATTTTCCTTACTATATATAATAAGGTGAAGCTTATTTACAATCTGACTCAAATATGATTATTATTATCACCGCATCCGCCGATAAAAGTACAGTACAAGTTGAATAATTGTATTCGCATTAAAAAAAATCAAGTGAATATAGTATAACTATTTGAAAAACTCTAATTTTATGATCGTAGGTGATAACATCATCCAACTCTTACTCAATTCCTACCATATCAAATATAAATGAAATGTGAAACTAAGAAATAAATTGTAAAATTCGAATTCAATTATAAAAAATATGAATCCAAATAAAGATAGATTAGACATGGAAGTTGGTAAATCAAATCAGATCCCACCCACCAAATTCATTTTCCACCTACAGAATGCTAGGTTATGATACATGTAACTTTGTAAATGTTTTCCACATTATATACCAAAGGGCTAAGGGTCTCTTCTCCTCAACTTATTTTTGCTAAACTTAAATCTAACTTTACTAAATAGATATGATTTTGCTGAACTTAATCTTGTTGAGCTTAACATACTTATGCTGAACTTAGAGCTGATCAAAGTCGACCCGGCCCAAAAAGGCACGGGATTGGGCAGAATCTCTGGGCCTGGCGGGGTCCTTTTTTTTTTTGTGACGGGTTTTGGACACCTCAAAACTGAATTTTCAGTCTACAATTTGGTTCGATCCTGTTTTTGGCCTAAAAAACTGCTATATTTGACCCGAAATTGAGGATTTTGGGCACAAAAAACTGAAAAGCGTCCCGAAGTTTGGCCTGGCCCGACACTATAGGTTGATTTTTTTAGTGTGGCCCGACCCGCCATTTGATCACTCTAGCTGAACTTAACTTATATTTTCTGAATTTAACTTAGTTTAATATGAACTTATTATTGCTAAACTTAGCTTATTTTCGATAAACTTATACTTTTGCTGAAATTGACTTATACTCCCTCCGATCTTTATTAGTTTACCCGTATTCCTTTTTGGGATGTCCCTTATTAGTTTACCCATTTCTTTTGTTTCTATTTTTGGAATGGGACCACTAACTTTCCATCACACATAAATTCAACTTTAATATAAAATAATAGTTTATCTTTCTTTCTATGTTCCACAACATTGTTTCTCCTAAAACTCTGTGCAAAAAAAACGGGTAAACTAATTAAGACCGGAGGGAGTATTTACTTACCTGAACTTAATTTAAAATAAGTTGAGAACAACCGATCCTAAAGAACAAACTATATGTGCTAATGGATCTCTTGTTTGCTACTACTTTGTATAATGTTAATTAATGATTAGTTTAAATAGTATATGAATACGAGTCTTGAAGATATGAAAAGTCCAATGAAACATAAATTTACCATATGTCATGGATTACCATGGAGTGGACTAATTAAATTTCCCTAAAAAAGCCCTTAGATCTACAAAATTAACGGGAATTGCTAAATGACGCCATTTTTTTGCTTACTAACGTTATAAATACATGTATAATACATGTATTTTTGTACATTATACACCATTTCTTTCCTCCATCCCTCCTTTGCTTTCCCTTTCTTTACTTCATTCCTCCCACCTCAACTTCATTACAGGAGCCACCACAATACCTCCGGCGCACACCACCACACCACCTCCGGCGTCACCACCACACCACCTCCCGCGTCACCGCCACAACACCTCCGGCGCACACCACCACACCACCTCCGGCGTCACCACCATACCACCTCCCGCGTCACCGCCACAATTTTTTTTTAAAGGAGGCGTCTGCCAAGGACGGCCCACCACCGGTGGAGGCGTCCATGGAAGGCGCCTCTTCCTGTGGTGGAGCGCCTTCCATGGACGCCTCCACCGGAGGTGGGGTGTCCTTGGCAGGCGCCTTCCTTTTTTTTTTCACTTTGAATTCTCGAATTTTTTTTTTTAAAGGAGGCGTCTACCAAGGACGGCCCACCACCGGTGGAGGCGTCCATGGAAGGCACATCTTCCTGTGGTGGAGCGCCTTCCATGGACGCCTCCACGGGAGGTGGGGCGTCCTTGCGTACGCCTTCCTTTTTTTTTTTTTTTTTTACCGAATTTCGTTGGGTTAATTTTTGAAATCAATCGGTATTGGGCCGTGTGGCGCGCCGGTGGTGGTGGGCGTGTGGCGGTGGCCGGTGGTGTGGGTCTTGTGGCGGTTCTGGTGGTGTGGGTCGTGTGGCGGCGGCGGTGGTGGTGGTGGTGTGGAAGAAGGAGGGGAAGAGGAAGTGAGGGAAGGGGAGAAAGTGGACCAAAAAAAAAAACAATATACCGTATTTTATACATATTTAGGGCGTTAATAGGAAGTTATAGGGCGTCATTTAGCAAATGAGAAATTAACTCAAGAAATAAGGTTATATCAGTCATTCTAACCCAAACAAGTCAGAGAATTGTAAACACGTCGGTGGCAAATCAAAGGTGCAAAACCTACGCTATAAACTGTGCCTAGTACTACGTTTTCTGAGTACTGACTCACTCTTTCTCTCTCCTGCGAATTTCCAAATTCGCAGTTTCTACACCAACACTAGTCCTTTCGTCGGTGTATCGTTGTCAATTTTCACTCTCATAAAAATCAGTAAGATCTCTGGTTTCTCTTCTACCATTTTCTGTTCTTTAAATATCTCGATTTCAGATCTTTGTAGTATCATTGTTTAGACTTGTTGAAATCCCCAATTTTAGGTTTTTTAGGGTTTACATTATTAGATCTTGAATACCCAATCTCACAATTATAAAGAATCTGGTTTGTTTTTGGCTAATTAGGGTAATTTCTGATCTGGGTCTGCCAGATCCGACTGAAGAATTGTTGATTTTGGGTCAAAGATGGGGTTTTTAGGTAAATTTATGATCTTTATAGTTGTGATTTGCTTGATTTGTGAATCTGGAAATGGGTTTTATTTACCTGGTAGTTACCCTCACAAGTATGTAGTTGGGGATACTCTTTCAGTGAAGGTGAATTCTCTTACCTCCATTGATACTGAAATGCCCTTTAGTTATTATAGCTTGCCCTTCTGTAAACCCCAGGAGGGTGTAAAGGATAGTGCTGAGAATCTCGGCGAGCTTCTTATGGGTGATAGGATTGAGAACTCACCTTATAGGTTTAAGATGTACACAAATGAGACTGAGATCTTTTTGTGTAAAACCAGCCCGCTTTCGGCGGATGAGTTCAAGCTCATGAAAAAGAGAATTGATGAGATGTATCAGGTTAATTTGATCCTTGATAATCTCCCCGCTATTCGATACACCAAGAAAGATAATTTCTTGTTGAGGTGGACGGGGTACCCTGTTGGGATTAAGGTTCAGGATGCTTATTATGTATTCAATCATTTGAAGTTGACTGTTCTAGTTCATAAGTATGAGGAGCCCAATGTGGCTCGTGTCATGGGAACGGGAGATGCGGCTGAGATGATCCCTGGAGGTAATGGAGCTAATGGACCTGTAGAGCCTGGTTACATGGTTGTTGGTTTTGAGGTTGTTCCTTGCAGTGTTCAGCATGATATGAATGCAATTAAGAATTCCAAGATCTATGATAAGTACCCTGGGAAGATTAATTGTGATCCGGCAACTGTGTCGATGGCAATCAAGGAAAGCCAGCCTGTGGCTTTCACTTATGAGGTCTCCTTTGTGGAAAGTGATATTAAGTGGCCATCTAGATGGGATGCTTACTTGAAAATGGAAGGGGCCAAGGTTCATTGGTTCTCTATCCTTAACTCCTTGATGGTGATCACTTTCCTTGCTGGAATCGTTCTTGTGATCTTTTTGAGGACTGTTCGCCGAGATCTGACTCGTTATGAGGAATTGGATAAAGAGGCTCAAGCTCAAATGAATGAGGAACTGTCGGGATGGAAGCTCGTTGTTGGTGATGTCTTCCGGGCTCCTGGCTACGCGTCGTTGCTTTGTGTGATGGTTGGAGATGGTATTCAACTTCTTGGGATGGGTGTTGTTACAATTATGTTTGCTGCTCTAGGGTTTATGTCGCCTGCATCTAGGGGAACTCTTCTCACAGGAATGGTGTTCTTCTACTTGGTTCTTGGTATTGCTGCTGGATATGTGGCTGTTCGATTGTGGAGGACAATTGGTTGTGGAGATCACAAGGGATGGGTGTCAGTTTCTTGGAAGGCTGCTTGCTTTTTCCCAGGTGTTGCCTTTTTGATAATGACAATCTTGAATTTCTTGCTGTGGGGAAGTCACAGCACTGGAGCTATCCCATTCTCTCTCTTTGTTATTCTTATCTTGCTCTGGTTTTGCATCTCTGTTCCTCTCACATTGGTTGGTGGTTACTTTGGTGCAAAGGCTCCTCACATCGAATACCCTGTGCGAACCAACCAAATTCCCCGCGAAATCCCACCTCAGAAATACCCTTCATGGTTGTTAGTTCTTGGTGCTGGGACCCTCCCATTCGGAACCCTCTTCATCGAGCTTTTCTTCATCATGTCTAGCCTTTGGATGGGAAGAGTTTACTATGTTTTCGGATTCCTCTTCATTGTTCTGATCTTGCTTGTGGTTGTGTGCGCTGAGGTCTCACTTGTTCTAACATACATGCATCTCTGTGTTGAGGATTGGAAATGGTGGTGGAAGTCTTTCTTTGCCTCTGGTTCAGTTGCCATATACATTTTCCTGTATTCCATCAACTACCTCATATTCGACCTCAAGAGCTTGAGCGGCCCTGTTTCCGCTACACTCTACTTGGGATATTCACTCTTCATGGTTTTGGCCATCATGTTAGTCACCGGTACCGTTGGATTCCTCTCCTCGTTTTGGTTTGTGCACTATCTCTTCTCCTCAGTGAAGCTGGATTGAAGCTTTTTATCGCAACTACAAGGTTTCTTCCAGATTTAGTAGAGGTATCTTTCCTGGTGGAAGATGGATGTTCAGCCTGCTCGTTTAATATATGTTACCCGTTTCAGGTTCTTCTATGTGTTCTAGGAAATTTGATAAAGATTTGTAATAATAAACTTTTGCATGATTTTTTGATTACAACATGGGGGATACCTGCATCATTTTACATAGTTTACTTGCAATCTTGCATATCTAGGGCTTATTTTGCTGCTTCTTTTTTTTCCTTCTTCTAGTGGTTCATGATAAACTTCTTGTACTTGACATTTAGATATGGAAATGGAAGTTGAGTTGCTTTTGCTTTTAGTTTGTACATTATTTGTTTTATTCGCTTGGTAGGGAGAGGAAATAAGCACGAACCGAGACGAACGTTGGGGGAATCCCTCATGCTCTGGTGTGTGGATGTGCAGTATATGCACCCTCTATGTAGCATCCACGTCGAGGAAATAAGCACTAACTGAGACGAATGTTGGGGGAATCCCTCATGCTCTGGTGTGTGGATGTGCAGTACAGGCACCCTCTAACAGGGAGCATTATATGATCCAGAATTTGGCATTTGGAAAACATGTTTTTGTGGAAAACACTGGTCTTGCCGTGTGGGTGTTTTTTCCGCCCACATCAAGGATGCACTTGGTTTTGTTTTTTTCTCTTGTTTTTCGTAGAACATGCTATCTATTTAGGGTAATTCAATGGTTTGCCCATGTTTGAGGTTTGGCGAGAAAAAAGTAGTGTTGGATCCTAGTATCCTATCCTGATTGGCAAAAGATTATGCTGCCACTTGCTGTAAAATTAAGCAAATCAAACTTGGTATTAAACAGATCTTACTGAAGTCATGAACTATTTAGTGACGACCATGTATGGGTTGAATGCTTGATCTAGCCTTCGTTCAATTGTATGTAGATTGCAAGTAACTATTCAACTCTAAATCTAAGTTTAAGGTGTACATAAATTTTGTAAAGCTCTTGTAGAATCATTCGAAGTTCTAATCTGGTGGTCAAAACCCTTGAGTGAAAATGTTAGTGAATTAAGTAGATTGAATTTGTCCAACAAAGAGAGAGACTGGTCTTTATCTGAAATAAGTTATGCCGTGGTTTTTCAAGAACTTATCCAGGGATCTTTATTTTTGAACAAATTGGTTTTGTCATTACTACAAGGACTAGTTACACTAAATAGTTATTATTACTGAATTTAGGAGAAAAAGGTGTACAATTATAGCGAAAGTATGTGTTAGTTTGGCCATGAGGGCGACGGCTTCCTAACGGTAGGACCCTTCACCAAACCCATTACGTGACCATTTAAAAAAGGTTGTAAAGTAACAAGGTAACCATCGAGACAATGCCCCTTGGTTATGGTCTATGCGTGAATTTTCTCTTACAAAGGAAGTAATATTCTCACAATTTCTATAGAAGATTATTTGTTTAATTAGGTCAAAGTTAAAACTTTAACCATAAATTCTCACCAATATAGAAGAATTAAGCAGTCATGTGGTGGTTTTTTTTTTCAATCCATTATGTGTGCTCTCGAACTATCAATTTATTAAATACATAAATGAAGATATTAATTATCAAAAGTGCGTTTTATTAGACTATATCGATTCTATGCCAGACGGAGAGAGTAGTGGATAGTGGATAATTCATGCACAGATAGGATCAGATGTTCTCCTATTATATACAGTGTGCACTCATGTGCATTAAGCGTGAGTGCGTGACCATTCTTAATTGAGTGTATTGGCTCCATAGTCCATATATGCCCCTGCCCCCTGGTGGTCGTTTTCAGTTATTTTTAGCCACTCCTCCCACTCTTTCCCTCCCTCTCTCTCCCACAACCTTTCTCTACACATCCTGAAGAAACACCATAACCATTCTATTGCTGATCAGCTATGTTTCTCAATCCATTACACTGTGCATCTCACCTGAAAACTACAACTATTGCTACTTCTCCAACTCCATCTTGTTCCCTTCTCTCTACTTCTGTCTCTTCTTCCTCTTTCCAATCTTCTACTTCCCTCTCTTTTGCTTCCTCTATCTCCTCCTCCTTGTCGACGTCTCTTCTACGCCGCCATCTTTGTGTTGGACAAGAAACTCCTGCTAAGAAATGCATCCAATGTAAGGTAAGCATTCACTTCTTCTCTTGAATTTAGTTGCTTACTCTTATTTGAGTAACTTTCTGATCATTTCAACTCTTTATTTGTGTTTTTGGTAGAAGTTGCAGGTGAGTTGCGCAATCAATGAGCCTCTTAAGGTCATGATTTCAGGGGCACCGGCTTCTGGGAAAGGAACTCAATGCGAAATGATTGTCCAAAAGGTGTATCATAATATCTCTGTCTTTGTTCTTAATCATCAACTAAATTGTAGGTGTTCTTACATAAGGACAGGCATACAGTACAATGTTATGATTTCGGGTGACTTTTTATGGGTTATGATGTGGACTCATAGATTCCTTTCTGAGTGGTTGTCTTTTTATATGCAAATTAGATTCTACACCCGAAATCACATATAGCTCGAAATTAAAGTATACAATTACAATTAACGAATATTAATGAAAAAACATTAACCTGGAGCATATTGCACATCATACTCCTGAGTCCGGAGTGTAGGATCTAGGAGTTAGAATTTGTATCTGACTATCAAAATGTTTTTAATGGTGTTTTCGTTCATAGTTTGGATTGGTTCACATATCAACTGGAGATCTTCTGAGGGCAGAAGTGGCAGCTGAGACAGAGATTGGGATCAAAGCAAAAGAGTACATGAACACAGGCCGTTTAGTGCCCGATGAAATTGTCACAGCTGTATAAGCTTCTATTCCAGTTTCTATATGTCTTGGATGTTTATCTGAGCTATAAACTTACTCTACTTATTGGTAGATGGTTAGAGCACGACTTTCCCTCCAAGATGCGAAGGAGAAAGGTTGGCTTCTCGATGGATATCCACGAACTTCAGCACAAGCTCAGAGTCTTGAAGACTTGGGGATCAGACCAGATGTTTATATTGTGCTAGAGGTTATAACTTGATTGCCTCTATTTTTTATTAGACTATTTTCTAACAAGAGTGGGTCCTATTCTTCGTGAGTACTGATGGAAAATCATTGTTAAACCCAAGATAGAAGTGATTGTTTACATAAATTTGGTTCCTGATATTCAGGTTCCTGATGAAATTCTGATCAACAGATGTGTTGGCAGACGGCTTGATCCAATGACGGGGAAGATTTACCACATCAAAAACTTTCCTCCTGAGACGGAAGAAATTAAAGCAAGACTTGTCACTCGCCCTGATGACACTAAGGAAAAAGTATGCAACTCTTTGCCCTCTGCATCCCTTCTCTTATCAATTTTACTCATCATCACTCATTCTCCCTCATTATGGTGCTTTGAGATGAAACAAGAGTGCCATGTAATGTATAGCACAAGATTTGTAGATCTTGATTAAATGTATATTATTAGAGGTTGTTGGAAAAATGACATCTCAGTAACAGAATGACATTCACACGTCAAGCTACCTTAACCAAGATCACACTAAAACTTCTATAATGAATAGCGTTGTTTGAGATTTTTCCAACCAAGCATGTAAATTCTAAGGAAATGATGATGAAAGAAGCAAGGAACTAGTTATATGTGAGAAAGAGGCAATAAATAAAGTAGGTCTCAAGCTGAAACGACATGTTCTTTGGAACATCCTCTAAAACTACTTGAAATGGGCTTGACTTGAAAACTGAGCCAACTATGATATTGGATGACCTCAGACTAACCTGAACGTCAAGTTTGGTAGGTCTATAATTGTCTTTTTTACTGATAAGTGCAAACCATTGGTCATAATTAGCTTTATTTAATCCCAAAGATTTGATAGTTCTGTTGCACATTGGGAAGACATCGACTGTGTAGGAAAGCACCTGGCATGTCAAAGTTTGTCGGTGATGTCATTGTCCCCCTACATTCTTCAATGTTCCTAATAGACTCATGTACTCCTATTCCAGGTAATTTCTCGTTTGGAGATATACAAAAAAAATGTGGAGGCAGTCTTGGCAACATATATGAAAATAACGAACAAGGTAAACTAATAAGTGATATCATGCAATTTTCTTCTCTGCTAGCAGGTCACAGCTTAGAGCTTTTGTACTGAAGTTCTATCTATGTTATGTATGGGAATTCAGATTGATGGGAATCGGCCAAAAGAGGTGGTTTTTGACGAAATAAAATCTTCACTGAACCAAGTGCAGGATGAGAAAGTGAAGGCAGCCACCACAGGTGAGAACTGAACCTTGTTAATGCTATGAACTTGCGAAAGATACTTAGTTTCAAGGCCAACTAGAATCACAAAACATTTACACATTGTTTGGATAGCAATATAGGAGGGAAAAGAAAGGCAGGGATAGAGGAGGAAGAGGAGGGGAAAGAAATAGAGGGGGGAAGATGGAGCTCCATTTTCCCTCCAAATCTCTCCAATTTGGGAGGGATGATATATGTTTATTAAAGAGGGAGAGAAAATGGATTGTTCCCTCTCCTTCCCCCAATCCCTTATCCAAACAAGGGAATTGGCTCCCCTCCTTTTTCCTTCCTTGCCTTTCTGTACATTTCCTCCCATCCAAACAAAGTATTAGGAAGCATTTTGCCAGTGCTCTCAATGATTTGACTTCATGACTTCACGGGTTCATGTTATCATTATCTTCTGAGTTGAAGATATTTGCCTTATATATATTAACACTGCTAGTATCTTACCTGTGTCAGAAAATGCAGTAACTAAGAGCAGCAGTTCTAATTTTGCTTCTTCAACCAAGGTATTTATCGTTTAGAGGTTATTCCTTTGAGTAATAAGATGTTGCAAGAATAAAAATAAAAGAAAGTCCCTCTGTTTGTACTTATCTGTTATATTTGATCCTTAGTTCCTTACTGAGCTTTAGCTTTATACAGGATAAGTGGAGAGGAATTCCTACAAAGTTAAATAACATTCCACATTCTAGGGAAATCAGGGAGTATTTCTATGATGACGTACTGAAAGCTACACTGAGAGCTGTAAATGATGGGAAAACGAGGCTGAAGGCAAGGCAACAAAATTGTCCATTCCCTTTCATTGTGCCCCAACTTTTGTAGAATAATATAATCTCCTCCTTTAGTATAATAAAGTTCTAAGAAATTGGTTTCTCTTTGGCCCCTGCCTTGTCTTTGAATTGATGAGATGACACATGATTGAATCCCAGTTTTTCTTGATTCCTATCTTTAATCTAAGTTATCTAACAGGTGGAGATCAGTATTCCTGAGCTGGACCCATCTACGGTAAGGAAATTTCTCTTTTGATATCGCCTTTCAGAAACAAGTGAACTTGATTGTGCTACCTGATTTTACTAGGATGTCTATAGAATCGGGACTCTAATGGAACTTGTTCGAGTCATAGCTCTTACATTTGCCGATGATGGAAAACGTGTGAAGGTTGGTATTTCTCATTCACACAAGATCAGAATTTTGTTAAAATGTGCACTTTGTTAGTTTTCTAACAGCTTCTCTTTTTAATCATTTTTCTAACTTCCACCTATTATTAAGGTTTGTGTCCAAGGATCTATGGGTGAAGGTGCACTAACAGGAATGCCGTTACAATTGGCTGGCACTCGAAAAATTTTAGAGTTCATGGACTGGGGTGATTATGAGGCCAAAGGGACTTTCATCAATATAGGTTCCATTGGTATTAGCACGATAAGAACCCATCTTAAGCTCTTGTGATATTTATATGTTGCCTTCATGCCCAACAGTGGAAGTTTATGATCAGGATGATTTGCAGGTGGTGATGAGGTTGATGAGCAGGATGACATGTTTATTCTAGTGGCTCCACAGAATGCTTTTGGAAATTGTATTATTGACGTAAGGAGCTTTATTTCTCAAATTTTTAAAAAATGATGCATTTTGATTGTTTGACCATGTTTCTTGACAGGATCTTAGAGCTATGACTGAAGCTGCTGGGAGGCGTCCAGTTATTCTCATTAATCCTCGACTCAAGGTTCGGTGTCCTACTGCCATTTTCCATGAGGAAAGCTGTTCAAAGAGTTTATTATAATTCCCATTTTGGATTTCTTTGAATGCAGGACTTGCCTGGCTCAGGTGGCGTTATGCAGGTAAAAAAAAAATCAGTATGACCTAAATGAAAGAACTGTATGGCAGTATGGATATCCATTATCTTCCTTTTTGCCTCTATCTGTTTATCAAGTGGTTAAGTTTTCACTCTGATCTTCTGTTCTGCAAATTAAAGACAATGGGTCGTGACAAGCGTTTGGAGTACGCTGCATCATTTGAGAACTGCTACTCCTTTCGGCTTCTCTATTATGCAGGAACTCAGTATCCGATCATGGGAGCTCTCAGGTGATAAGACTATTGAATTTAATCAGCATTTGTACCCAAAAAAATGTATGTCGTATCATATAGAGCAAGAAATTGAAATCATATGACAATGTTGATTCAACAGAATGTGTTATCCCTTTCCGTACGAAGTATACAAGAGGGTAGATGAAGCTCCTAGAAAAGAGAAGTATGTCCTGTTATCCACATTTGACAAGAAGCCAACTTCTGATGATATTAACAATGCATTCCTAGGAAAGCCAAGGTAACTCTTGAACTTATTCTGAAAATACAAAAACTTCCATATTTGATCAGGTAAACATTTTACATAATATATATGTATTTCAATATCTTTGTGACATTGGCTTATTAACATTCTCGTGGTTGAGTTGCAGAGAAGCGAAGGATACGTCTGGTTTTTGGTAAGATTGAGTTCCTGTTATCTGTCCTGAAGTTAATTCAAAGCCCTTTAATGCTGATTTCTTTATGTTCCATGTCTTGGCAGGGGATTCTTGAGTGGCATTCTGAGTTAAAGTTCGAACGAGATGTTAACGAGACAAACTGTTTCCTTCAGTTGAGTCTATGTTATGCAGAATTGCAGATTGTGTGAATTGCTTCTTTTATTCTTGAACTGAAGGCAGAATTGTACAGCTGACACACTTTTTTGCCTCTTATAGATTTCTTATCTACAGTTTTGTGAGCGGTTGTAAATTAACTGTGATTAAGATGCCTTTTATTATAATCAAATCTTATATCATAGAAGTACTATATATCTTGGTTTCAAAGTTGTCACATGATCTAAGGATTTGTACTGTAATATATATGACTGACTTTAAGCTTCATAATCAATTTGATATTAAGCAAATTGCATACAAAGTCGCAACTGATGACAAATAGGAATCTATATAAATATATTAAAAGGCGTGCTTGACAACGTCTATGCGCCACGTGGCAGTGGCAGTATGGCACCCTCCTCCTGCCACCAGAATTTTGCCACGTGTCTATTAACCAACAAAGTCAAGTGGTCATTATTTAAAAAATAAATATGCTGAAGCCTGGGCTCGAACCCCTGACCTTATATGTAAGGATTTCCAAAGAATCATCATCTGATCTAACGTCTTTTAGTGATCCATGTTTCCACAAAATTATAGATATGTGTTGTTATTAGTAATATGACAGTCAACACCTACTTCCAGCCATAAAAGTTATTGGTTACGTTTGTACAATAACTCATCCCCTTGCTCCATCTCCCTTTTCGAAATATAAAAAAACTAATATATAATCAAAACAATGGATACATAATTGAAAATAATATGGTCATGGACGATGTAAGCATAACTTCTATACAATTCAGTAGAACAAACTATGCAGTAATGACACGACATACATATCTTACAGGAAAATACTAGCTGAACTCAACCAGCGCAACATATATATATACTTCAACAAAGACATTCCAGAAACAGAAGGCTTGCAACAAAGGTACGTCATCAAAAACACAAAAATCATTCCAAACAATGGATCAAATCTCCAAGCAAAAATTGATACATACAAAAAAAAAAAACACTAGCCAAATCATGCATGAATAAATAGGAGGGATGCAATGAAACCAATTAAAGAGTTGGAGCCACACCCACATGAACCACCAGAACAAGCCATGTTCAGGAACAGAAAAAAAAACTTGAGGACATTTTGCAAAAGGACCCATTAGAAAAGGTAAAATATGACTCACAACACACTAATTTAAGGTAGTTTACAAAAACTTCTCTACCAAATACGTCAACAACAACAAAAACTAAACTCAAAATCGAAATGTACATGAGACTTTTACTTGCAGTGCCACAATTACAAGCATACATCTTCACAACAAATGGCATTACAACTCTTGCGACACATCCAAGAAGAAGATTGATGAGACTTCATATTGTACCAAGTGTGACGTTGTGGTGAAATACCCAAAGATAAGGTAAACAACCACTGAAAACAAGTTGTTCCCTTTGTTTCGAGAAGTCTACATTTACTAATCAGTAATAATAAACCAAAATGGTTGTTCTCAATCAACTTTGTTACAGTCTTATCCACAGCATTGAACACTAATTAATACAACATAATGTTATTGAAACTTAAGGATGCTTTTGTTTACAAATTTATGATCTTATACAATAAACGGAAAGCTACAAGAGTTATTTAACTAATGTTTTATGCAATGCTCGAGTTTGTTGTCTCCAATCTTATGACTGATAAATAATTATGTTCACCTGCCGACAACTACAGGTATCTTTTAACAGTTGACATCGATGACGAAAGTGCGTGTGTTCCACTCGCATTATTCGATAAGGAAGCTGAAAGAGTTATCGGGAGCCCAGTAAACAAGTTGTTGGACTTGCAGAAAAAGGTAAATAATGAAAATTAGGAAACACCCCAACAATCGCTTAACACAGATGACACTTCAAAATTACTAACATAAAAAAATACATTGCAGGATAATAGAAATGAGAAGGTGATAGACCGACTACAAATTTGTGTTGGAAAACGATTTGCGTTCAGGGTCAAGCTCACCACAAGAAGTGAGACAACTGAACTTATTTGCCTGAAGACATTTGATATAAACTACCAACTAGAAAAGTCATACGAGGAGCAGCAACACAAAGAAATGGCAAGCATTCAAAAAGTAAATAACAACAAATTAATTAAATACAATTATTTTATTGCCGTAAACAATTAACACATACAAGAAATTGAAAATTCCAGGAGAAAGACCAAGATGCAGACATCATAAATGCAAAAACTCCTACGGTTGTCGACACGGAAAGCCAAGGAAGCCAAGTACTCGATGACAATGGAGAAGACACACACATAGAAAGTCAAGTCCTTGGTGAACCAAGCCAAAAGGAGCAACCAAAAGAGACCACAAAAAAGAGGAACAGAAACATTGTGTAAGACAACTACGGTTACAAAATCAATACAAAGGATTACATAACAACCATTACAAAAACTAATACATGTATTATATATATTACAAAAATGCAGGGATGAAGATCATGAGGACAACCCAACCACCAAAAAGTAGCCAACCAAATACATATCAAAGCTCCAACCGAAGCAGGAACCCCAAAAATTATGATCCTAAGCAACTAGAATAAGAGCATTGTATGCAAAACAATTTTTTTATGCACCTTACGATGTTTAACTTCTTGTTTTGACACCCACTTGACATATTTCTACTGTCAAAAGTAACAACGACGCTAAACTTCGGTTAACATTATCCATTGCATAACACAACTTACAAACTACATGCTACTACAAATGACAGAAAGCAAATAACACGACTTCCATAAACGATACAAACAATAGTTAAACCATACAAAAAAGTAAAAACAGTGGCACCGGGGCAACGCTCGGGCCACACACTAGTTATTAATGCGAAAAGCTGAATAGTTATTGAAAGTTGGAATAAGATGATCTGTGATTTCATATTCATAATTTATTGACATTGAATGATCTGTAAATTTGTCATAAGAATTCCTATTAACCCCAAAACTATGTTTATGAGAGAAACTTTAATATTAATACATAGAGTAGGAAACTAGTGAAGCAACGCAAGTGTTTGGCATGACTCATGAGCACACGCATCAAATTTTAGTTTTTTTTGTCAATTTGAGTAACAAGCAAGTTGGACATTATTCAGTGAAGCTCGATTACGGCAAAATGGTCAAGAAATCATTAAATTGAAGTTAGAATAAAATAAAATACAGGAGCAAAACTTACCCTTAGAGAGTATTCATTTAGAATCACGTAGAAAGACAGCTATGTGGTACCTCAATATATGTCAACTTGTATTGAATATTAATTCCTGTCAATCCCAAAAAGAAAATGATATTATCATTGGTTTGCCATGTGTTGACCAATATATATATATATATATATATATATATATATATATATATATATATATATATATATATATATATATATATATATAAAAGTTATAATAATACAGTAAGTTTCTGAAAATACAATGTAGAAGGAATTATAGAGATCTGACCTAATGAAGGAATGATAAAAGAGTTTATAGCAGTTCAAATAAAATGCTCCTCCCTGGCATCTCATATTACTCCCTCCATCTTATAATATAGTGTTTGTATTCTTTTTTGGGTGTTTCAAAAAATTATTCCTATTTTTAGAAAATTCTAATATTATGACCTGTAAATCTACTAATTGATAGAAAAATTTGTTGTAATCCTATTGGTTAATTTGATTTGTTTAGATTCATACAAACTTTTATTCCTCTCTATGCTTAATGTTAGTAAACATTTAAAATACTACTTGTTAGTTTCAATGTGGTTTTGTTATTTTTAGCCATAGATCTTAAAAAGAAAATTAAAAAGACAATCAGCTTTCCAATACAAGTACATCATTAAATAATACAAATGATAACATTTTTCATTTTTTCTAATCCCATAAAATATGAGAAACAAGCACTAAACCTTAGGACGGAGGAAGTTGTTGTCATATTTAGCGAATGAAAACAAACAACGAATGAAAACAAATAAGGGAACATCATTTGTTGTTTCCCACCTTTTATATTATGTTTGACCTATATAAAGTGAGTTTGGTAGAACATTTAATGTTTTTGTTGTCTATTACAACCCCGTTCCAAAATATAGTTCTTGTACTCCATTTTGAGTTTTTCAAAATGTTCTTTCCATGTCTTTTATTTCCATTTTGATACACTATTTTATTGCAAAAACACCCTCATGAGCATAAATTTAGGCCTGATTTGTCCTCATTTTTACATAGGTTTTGACACCCTCATTTAATGCTTCAGATCTACTTACCTCATTCTTTGTTCCATTGAACGGTGCTTTTTCTCTCTTCATCTCCAAATCCTCTCTTCATTCTCTCTCTCTAACGGAACTTTCTCTCTTTAATTTCTCACTCTTTGTTCAAGGGAACTTTCACTCTTTAAATTTTCTATCTTTATTCACAGATCAACAAGCAAGCTTAGATCAGAAAATTTGAGAAGGATTCTTATCTGCACTTTTTGGGACATCCTAAAAAGAAAAATTTGACAACTAAAATGAGACGGAGGGAGTAATATGCAAAATCGTAAAGAATTAAATAATATAAATTAGCATGGATGCATCATCTCAGATATTACCGGTCTAATGTAAGAGAATGGTTAAACAATATAGTTGAAAGAAAGAAGCAATAAGTGATCATTAAGATGGTTTACGTTTTCACACTATAGAGTATAGACCATGGAAGAAAATAGAAATCCCCAAAACAACAGACTCATAACATGCCTCTTTGGTATTCACTCATTCTTGCAGTCCTTTTCACCTCCGAATTTCAGCTCATTCTTCCTTTAGGAAACACCCAACCTAGTTTAGTTTGTTGGTTGAGCACTATTAACTTACACTATTCTAAATTCCCATCACCCATGACCCAACCATAATAAATACTTGAGTTAGTAATTCCCCAAAGTCTCAGAATTCCTGCTAAGAGTCAAAGAAGAAAACTGATTAAACATGTTTTACTTGCCTAACACTAACAGAACAACCAGAAACCAACCCTCCTCATCTTATAATTCCCAGTTTACCCTTCCTCTTACATAAATATATACATCGTTGAAGAAGTAATATTTCTGAAAGACAAGTTCCACAAGAAATAGTCCATATTGTTACTGCTACCTGAGCAGACAGCAGTAATAGTAGGAAGGAGAAGAAGAAGAAGGTATGGCAGGAGGATCGATTGCGGCGGCAGGGGTGTCAAAGGAAAGAGCAAAAGAGTATCAAGGCAAAGTCACTTCCTATGTTATCATTGCTTGTATGGTTGCTGCTGTTGGTGGCTCCTTATTTGGTTATGACATTGGTATTTCTGGTAATCTTCTTCCATTTTTTTTATTTTTTTTTAATTCTATTTTTGGCTTTTGTTTTCTTAATTGTCAAGGAATATGATTGATTCAGATTCAATGATTTATGATACCCAGAACCAGAATCAATCATGATCATAAAGTTGGATCAATTAAAGTTCCCCACCAACCTCCCCAAAAGCAAATCTTCACAACAGTAAAAAGCCTTCACTTTTGGATTCTCCCAATATTTTGGTCATGCTATCTTGCATCAAACTAAAAAAATAGCCTGATCTTTCCTATCATTTTCAATTATATAGTCTGATTATAGATATTATGAAAATTTATCAGCAACAAAGTAAATGAATTGCTGTAAAAAAAAAAAGGTACTAGTTATAGAAAAATTATCTTGCTCTCTAATGACCAACTTTTGTGTCCACTTGAAATATATGGAGGCATATCCATTTAAAGAGGGAACTGAACCGGACCATACTAATATATCGCACGACAAGGCCGTGAGAGAAGCACAAAACAATATCATGCCATGCCTGGGCCTTCAGCCAGCGTGCCGCGCCTGGCCCGTTCCTGACTAAGCCTCCAACATGAACATAGGCTCCGTTTGGTAGGGCGCAAAACATTTTCCTGGAAAACTATTTTCCTCTATTTTCAGTTTTACATTGTTTGGTTGGCAAAGGAGTGTAAAACCATTTTCCCTTGGAGTAAAATTGCTCTCCCAATGATGGAAAACCATTTTCCTTTTAAAATGAAGGAAAAACAGTTTTCCTTATCTCTCTTGTACACTCCTCTCACAACCTCCTTACTTTCCCTTTCATTTCATCATTTTTCTTGCATGGAACCAAACAACGGAAAACTAATTTTGGAATTGTGTTTTCCATTGTAAATTGTTTTCCATGAAAATCATTTTACACTGAAAATGTTTTACGTCCTACCAAACGGAGTCATAGTTCAGCCATGGCCCAGTGCCACTCCTTCCTGTTCCTAACTTTGGTAGATATCTCAAAGCTCAAACATCATTAAACGGTTAAAGTGATCGCTTTAAATTATTTCTTGCAACTTTCTTAAGATGAAAAAATATTTTCAGGTTATACATCATCCATCATATGCTTGCTTTGTTTTTACTGATCCATCATGTAAGTTTTCAGATGCACATATATAATGAGACTACATAAACTAAGAAAACAGTAGTAAGTTTTTGAGCACACGGTCAATTATATTAATCGAAACAACTTATCCTACATCAATGTGAGTTATGTGAATGCAATAAAATGTGTACTTACAGTTAGATAATGAGCCACCTATATAACTTGGTCTGGGATGAACTTCAATCCAGTTGTTAATTTGACTTCATTTATGGATGATCAGGTGGAGTCACTTCCATGGATGGTTTTCTACACCATTTCTTCCGCGGGGTATACGAGAAGAAAAAACATGCCCTTGAAAACAACTATTGCAAATTCAATGATCAAGGCCTTGCTGCTTTCACTTCTTCTCTCTACCTTGCTGGCTTGGTTGCCTCTTTGCTTGCCTCCCCCGTTACTCGGAACTATGGACGCCGCATTACCATAATCTGCGGTGGGATTTTCTTTCTTATTGGGGCTACTCTTAATGCTGCTGCAGTGAACCTTGCCATGCTTCTCTTGGGTCGGATCATGCTCGGTTTTGGCATCGGATTTGGAAACCAGGTTCCAGCCCCTTGGATTCCTCTATCTTACATAAACTGTTGCTCACCTACAAAATCATATATGTAGTAAGCTTTTAGAAAAACTTTAAAAGAAAATTTACACATCTTGTCCTATACACCAAACAGAGACTTTTTTTGTAGTTCTGAATTTAACAAAGCTTCACATTAAATAAAGTAGTATTGTTATGGCTTGATAGAGTAAAGCAACTTCAAAGGCAGTAGTGAGCTTAAAAAGTTTTGAGTCGAAAATAATTTATTCTCGTCTCCTATCAGATGGAGAAGAATTTATGCTTAAAAGCCATAGAATTGGCTTGGTAGTGAATATTCTTACACTGCTATTATTAAGACAACTTTCTTACATTTCTAGCTAGGTATAGCTTCTCAACATAGTATCACAGTGTTTCCTATCACAAGTAATATAGAGTGGAGTAATTTATTTCCTCACTGATTACCTACCATATCATACAACAAGTATTCACTGATTGTGCTTTCAGGCAGTTCCTCTTTATTTGTCTGAAATGGCACCAACACATATCCGAGGGGGTGTGAACATGATGTTTCAATTAGCAACAACCCTAGGGATATTCACAGCAAACATGATCAACTTTGGAACAGCAAAACTCGAACCATGGGGTTGGAGGCTGTCACTCGGCCTAGCGGCACTTCCAGCAACCTTGATGACCATTGGAGGACTACTTGTCCCAGAGACACCCAACAGCTTGATTGAGAGAGGATTGTCTGAGAAAGGGCGCAAGATCCTTGAAAGAATCAGAGGGACAGAAAATGTTTCTGCGGAGTTTCAGGACATGGTTGATGCAAGCGAGTTTGCTAAATCAATCAAAAACCCCTTCCGAAACATCCTAGAGCGAAGGAACAGGCCACAGCTGATCATGGCCATCTTCATGCCTACATTTCAAATCCTTACAGGAATAAATTCTATTCTGTTTTATGCCCCTGTCTTATTTCAGAGTATGGGGTTTGGTGCAAATGCCTCTCTTTATTCCTCTGCTCTCACGGGAGCTGTGCTTGCTTCCTCAACATTGATTTCCATTGCAACTGTTGATCGTTTAGGGAGACGAGTATTGCTCATAAGTGGAGGAATTCTGATGATTACATGTCAGGTTAGGATCATGATACCATCTACCAAATTCCTCAAGCATAATCATTGCTTAAACAATCCTCAATTTTTTCATATTAAACTGTATACTTACACTTCTGTAAATATTGTGACTAACACGCATCAAACAGGTGATTGTGGCAATAATCTTGGGAATAAAATTAGGAACAAATGGGGAACTCTCTAAGGGCTATTCCGTCGTAGTGGTGATTGTAATATGCCTCTTTGTGTTGGCTTTTGGGTGGTCATGGGGACCCCTAGGATGGACTATCCCCAGTGAGATATTCCCACTGGAGACGAGGTCAGCAGGGCAGAGTATAACAGTGGCGGTCAATCTCCTCTTTACTTTCATCATCGCGCAGTCTTTTCTCTCCCTCCTGTGTCACCTCAAGTTCGGAATTTTCTTGTTTTTCTCTGGCTGGATCACCATCATGACCATCTTTGTATGCTTGTTCTTGCCTGAGACTAAGGGTGTCCCTATTGAAGAGATGATCCTATTATGGAGGAAGCATTGGTTTTGGAAGAGAATAATGCCTCAAGAGCCTGAAATTGATGGTAACCATAATGGAAAAGGTGCTGCTTACACAACTGCATAGTTGTTGCAGAATTATTTTGTTTTCTATCCCTAAGATTTTTGTGTACTTAGAGAAGAAAGGCTTGGAAATATATACAGAACAAAAGAAAGGATTCCTCCACATATGTTAATGAACTCTCTCTTGGTAGTGCGATTCTTCTAGCCCGTATACCTTTGGGGCTTTACCATGGTTATCTTCCCAACCATTGCCAAGGCTCTGCTAATCTCAAAATCACATATTCCTGGTCATCAAAGAAAACCATAGTTTCTTAATTTTGACTCAAACTCCTCTATATTTTTTTGTGAAATATGCATCGGACTTGCAATGTGAATTAATATGAATCTAAACTTTAGTGCTAAGAAAGTTCGAAGTGAAAAGTGATAATTGATGCTCACATAATCCAGATAAGCAAATATGATGCACAAAAATGCATATAAATGCATAATTTTTAAAATTCGTAACACAAATATTCCCCAAAGTGGATCTAATATGGCACCATAGATCTGATTCGCGATAATCTTTCTTCAGAAACCACCCCCCCCCCCAACAGGAACCAACTCAATGAGACAATCCCCTCTTTGTGAAGAAAGAATAAATATCAAAAGCATGTCAAAAGAAAGGCATCTTATTTAGACACACACTTCAGACAAGACAACGTAAAGCTTGCGAAGAAGCAAAGCCTCAACACAGCAAGTAACTGAGATGTTGTCAATTGAACCAAGCAGCTAGCGTAATTATCACATTGATTTTGTAGATACTGGAATAAAGTACATTATATCTCCATTGAGAGACTTAAAGACTCAATATTACCTGTTTCTCCCTTAGTAGGAAAAGAACTAGGGGTAGGCTAAAGCAGCAGCAACAAAACCTTAGTTCACCACTATTGCTTCAGATGATGCATAAATGAGATCCGAAATATAAATCATGCAGCAGAATCGCAGAAAAAAAAACAGTAGAAAAAAGATCTAATCATCAATTTTTGAGATCCTATACTTTGGAGTCTGGAGAGTTCCAACTCTTCCAACACTGCCAATACAATACAATTATGCAAGCTATGTTTAGACAATGGGTGGAAACTGGAAGATCAGAACCTGCACCGAATATGTCACTGTGTATGCAAATCAACAATCAAGCATAACTTGCACCAGGGAAAAAACAAAGGAAAATATCAAACAAGAGCAGCTATTCTAAAAACTAACCTTAATGGATTTCGAGCAAAGAATCGTGAAAAACTGTCACTCAGAACAGTGTAGAACTTCTCTAATATGTCAAACATATAGTGAGGAGTTAAAAAATGTATTACTATCTCTAAGAAATCATAAGAACACATAAAACAAAGGTGAACAAGGAGAGGAACCCAGAGAGAGACAAAACGATATAACATCGAGCGAAGCTCATGGAAAAATGATCTACTTGTTTCATTCTGCATAGTCAAGGATCGTGATAATAGCCTGCTAGAATCAAGAAGCATCCTACTGATTTGAGGATAATCCACGACAGACGTGCTGTCTTTAACCAGGTTCAGGAAAATTGAAAATCATCACTCAACAACAACTATATAGTCCCCTTAAAGCAGACACGAAAGGAGCCGATATCAACACTGAGCCGTCTGAAGTTATCTGCACACATACAAACATCTATTAAATACGGCATATGCATTGAATGGAAGAACAGAAGTGCAGAATAGGGAACCTACAAGAAAATGCGAACTTTGTTGGGAAAGTGAAAGTTGCATGTCCAGAGGCCCCTCTTTTCATTAAGGATCTAGCACCACTCAGTATTTATCTTGCAGCCAACCCCCGCTTATTGGGAGTTTAAGGCTTTGACATTGTTGTATCACTCGATCTTTGCTCTGCTATGGGCCAAGCCACCAAGCAGAGAAAGTGGATGATCAATATTTCATTAAGGATCTAGCACCACTCAGTATTTATCTTGCAGCCAACCCCAGCTTATTGGGATTTTAAGGCTTTGACATTGTTGTATCGCTTGATATTTGCTCTGCTATGGGCCAAACCGCCAAGCAGAGAAAGTGGATGCTCAACATGCATATACAGTAATACTAAAGCAACCAAAATAAGTAAGAAAACATAACATAAGCTCTGAGGCACTATACAAAAGTAGTACCACTAACTTCAGCAGCCTCTCCTTATGCCAAGAGGGATTCTTCAGAACACAATTGTTTTGTGTATACTTGTTCAAAAAAACAAGTTATCAATATACATAGCAACATCAACATCATCCCAATGCCTCTTCAGAAGCTAAAGGGTAGAAAAATGTTCAACTCAGATACCAAACAAACCCAAACAAGTATTGTAGAAGTCGAAGTCAAGGTAGCATAATCATGACAAGATTCATCCAACCTTACAAGAACAAATTCTATACAGGGGGACATGAAAGCCTTTCAAAATCAAACAATGAAAACAGAAATGCAAGCTTCTGCCATAATTTGGTTTAATCATACTTCCTCTTCCATCATCAATCAATCACAAACATCATACGCCCGACAACATCGACATAGTTCATCGACATCTGCACCAACCAACAAGCCGATACAATCTAACCATCATCAACAACCACCTCTTGCAATGAACATATGTCATGTGACAATGTATACTCATAGGAAAAACACAAAATCTAATCAAAAGACACCGCATAATGCAATGTAATAAACAAAAAGCAAAATTCAAATGAAGCATCTATGAGTTTTATTCATAATTCGTAAACAAAGTACATAAACCTAGGGGATTTTCTTCTAAACTACTACTACAAAGTAGTAAATCATCCAATCCTATTGTTATATTATACTCCTAATCAGCAACTTCTAACTAAGGAATCCTAATATTACTCTACCACAATAGAAGATCATATTACAACAATCTACTATTACTACTGCAGCTAAAACATACTTCAGAACACATCGAATAACCTAATCTACACTTTCCTTCTGGAAAAAATATCAAGGATAGAGTAGACAAGATCGATATCGAACCGAGGAGAGAGATGAAAATCATCAGCATCTTCAGCGATCGAGAATCGGAAACTTTCTCAAACCAAATTAGATCGTCCTCAACTTTTCATCGGCATCAAATCTTCAATTCACAACTTTCTCAGATCGCTCTTCATCATTTTTCTCCAGAACTTTCTGAAACCACCGAATTAGATCAGATTCGAATTCAAATTCTGAGCAACTTCCTCAAATTACTCTCCATCAAATTTCTCCGAGCCAAAAACGCCGGAAAAGGTAGCGAACTAGGAGGAGGCGAAAGCATCGACGTCGATCCAGCGTAAAGATCCGGTACCTTAATTTGTTTCTTCACAACATCTGGATCTGGACCTAAACGATCTGTAGAACACAACTGTAACCCTAAATCGTTGTTTTCTCCACCAAATAACATTTTCGCCTTGAATTCTTCGCCTCTTTTAAGGATCTTCACCTGTCCCATCTCAAGCTTCTTTGATGGCGGCGATGATGAGAGAGAATCACGATATGATCGGCGATTTCCGTCGGAAGGACTCCTTTTACGGCGACGACAGCGAGAAGATTGGTTAGGGTTACGCAAACTTCGAGTAGAAAATTGATCTCGAAGGCAATCGTGAGGTCGGAGAACCGCTGTTGTTGCCATTTTCTTTAGGGTTGTACAGAAAGTTTCTTAAGAAGAGAGAGAAATTGGGAATTTTTTTTTATGGAGTGTGATGATTTAATTGATCTAATCTACTGTTTTGCCTGATTTATGGGCAAGTATATATGTATGATTTATGAATATTTATGATGGAGGAGGACGGTATATATAGGGAGAGAAAGTAGGATAAATTTACGAGTTCGGTTCCTTTTTTTACTTCATTTCTTTTAATCTTTTTGTTTTGGAATTACTAAAATAGGAGTAGTAGGACGTGGAGTAGGAACCGCCTAAAAGTTGGTATATACGCGCTGATATATTAGGGGATATCAACACTCGCGGTATGATTAGGCGGAGTTAGTAAAGTCGGTTAGGCCGACGTGTTTCCTGACACGTGTAATTGGATTTTTTTTTTTTAAAGAGAAAATTCATTAATTGAAGGTCAAACGACATCTACAATAGGTATTAAAGAAAAATTTCGAAGAAACTACAATGAACCAAATCGAGCAATACAGTGCAGCCCCCTTGTATTTGCTGAATCAAGCAGTTATTGATGAGGAAGTCTATCATTTTGATATAGTTTGGGAAGAACATTCTTGATCGAGTCAGGTTGACCGCATCCGAGATTCCAATACCTTCATGTTGAGTCTCGAACTTCAACCAATGAGAATAATTTCTCATACCTAAAAACAAAAGAACCATACTCACAACTCCCATAGGGGAGAAGGAGATTTCCAAAACAGAAACTAAAAACCCCATAACAGGATTTGAGAAAATCTCATAAAGAGAGACTAATTTATTAAACAAAATAAGAAAATGAACTAAAAACTGAAAATAAAAGGGGAAAAGGGGATTACCATGGATGAAATCATCCATGGCAGCCCCTAATTGATGAAGAAGGGGTAGGAAAGGCTAGGGTTTGAGAGAGAGAAAAAAAGAGGGGAGGCTAGGGTTTTATTAGTTAGTTAGGACAAGTGGTACTTTGCTACGTGTAATTGGATATGGGTTTATCGTGATTCATCATTTACAGCGATAATGACTCTCTAGTAAACTCTCTATTAATTTATTTATTTTTGACGGGAACTCTCCATTATTCTTATTACTAGTTTTGAAGCCCGTGCGTTGCACGAGTTTGTTGCTTTTATTTTTAGCAAATTTTTTTTTACATTGTTGATTTTGTGTTTTTGTAAAATGAGATTTTTCAACACCATTGTATTTACATACTTCCTCCGTTCTTTTTCTATTGCAACAATTACCGCTTTGGCTAGTTTCATCTATTGGGACCACTCTACTTCTGGGTAAAAATAACTATGGTTGACAATATTGTCTTAACTTAATGTTAATAAAACTATCATTAATTACTCAAACTGCCTCATAAAGTTGCGTTTACTTTATTAAGGATTTCTTATCCCCTACTCTAGTTAATTAAAGGGGTACATCTATGCTAAACTACCCATTTTTTTATTTCCTTAAAAACCATGTCCAACCCCATTGTTGCAGTGGAAAAAGAACAGAGAAAGTATTTGTCATTATACTCTAATTTCTAAACTTGTTATTGCGATATATAAATTCTATATTATTTAATATTCAATTGAATATTGTAGCTAAGTCTATTGTTAAATGGTATCCCAATAATTGATATGACTAACAATGGCTAACACAATTTTAAATATGAAAAGTATCCGAATGATACTTTAAGAAAGTAGAGAGTAATAATTTAATAGATGCAAAAGAATAGAGAAAAACATAAGTGACAACCACAACTTTAACTTTTAATACAGCACATAAACACTAACGCGTATAGAATGGAAGATGGGAAAGCCAAAAAGAAGATCATAATGATGGTATCATGAATAAAATTAATCAAATATAAAACTAACCTCTACTAATAATCAAAAATACTATTTAAAAGAAAAAAAAACATCTTCATCAATCATTCACCATATCAAAACTTATCAAACTTCCCCTTTTTTTATGATCCGTGACCTCAATAAATCTAGAATCGCGAACCTTGATTTCCCAATCAGTTTTAGTAGAATAAAGTTCATAGATAAGAGTATAACATCTGACATATAGATATATGAAAATTAAAAACATAAATAATTTTGTATACAATAAAATTCTAGGAACAAAATAAATAGTCAATTGCATAATACCTCTGCAATGTCGTTGACAAACTTTCATTTGATTGTTCATGTAATGCCATCATGGTATGCTATAGGTTCAAAACTATAGATATGTATTTTTTTTTATCTTTATATAACTCAATTTTCAAAAGTATGATTTTTAAAGACATAATTGTTATTGTCACATATAATACGCTATTTTATAGTTATTTTTATATGTATTTAAAATAAAGAATAAATAATACATTATTGTTCATCTACATAAATATATTTTCATAAGTTGTAAAACTATATTGTATATGTAACTTATTTCGAAGCATATTTCCAGCACTCTCCGATGGTAAAAAGAATTATAATATTGCGAATTATGCTGCAAACGTTATATTCAATTTACATAGTCTAATAATTTAGGTTGTTTATTTAAAATCAGATTGTAATCTTCACTTATACAAAATACCTTATATGTATTTATATCTATGTTGAACACTATTATTTAAAAAAAAAAAAGAATTTAAAATTAGAAATAATGACATGACATGCTTAGGTGGAGCTCTCTATAATATTCTGATGTTGTTTTTCAAAATCAAACTCTAATTTTTTCATCATACATAACTCTAATATATATGTAACTTTATCGCTATAGATTTTAGTTTTTGTTGTAACAATAAAGTTTTGTTAATAAATTTTGTTGCAATACTAAATTATTTTGGTTCAGTTGAGTAATAAGGTTGAGGTTTTGAAAAATAATAGGTTTAATCCTATAAATTGGACCTTCAAATACTATAATTGCATATAATGCACTATACTTATAGCTATTATTATATTTATCTAAAAGAAAGACTAAATAATACCTTACCATTCATCTAATTAAAAATATATTTTCATGATTTGTAAAACTATATTGTAAACGGATCTTACTTTGAAGCATATTTCAACCACTTTCCAATGGTAATTTTTTTTGTAATGTTTTGAATTAGGTAGCAAAAGTTAGGTTGTTTAATTTATTCAAAACGAAACTCTAAGTTTTCCCAATCCAAAACTCCTTTTATGTATGTAAATATATTTAGAACTCTATTTTTTAAAAATATTTAAAATTAAAATTAATAACATGGCAATCCTACGTGGCGCTCAATATTTCATAAGTTGTAGAACTATATGGTAAATGGATCTTATTTCAAAGCATATTTCGAGCACTATCCAATGGTATAGAAATTATAATATTCCGAATTACGTTTCAAAAGTTATACACAATTTACATAATATAATTATTTAGGTTGTTCATTCAAAACCAAACTCTAATTTTCGCTTATCCAAATATGTAGAACTCTATTTTTTGAAAAGATAAAAATAAAATTTGATGATATGTCAATCTTACGTGGTGCGCTCTATGGCCTCGAAATCTTGAGGAGCTCCCTATGCTTCCGAAAAGTTCCACCTTTATATATATATATATATATATATATATATTGTTTATTGATTTTATCGTGATTCAACAAAAATAAGTTAAGTTCAGTAGAAAAATAAATTAAGTTTAGCAAAAATAAGTTAAGTTTAGCAAAAATAAGTTGGAAAAATGGATCAGAATACCCCCCAACTTTGGCCCGTCCGTTTTTAATATCCCAAACTATGAGTTATTTTTAAATATCCCCAACTATTGGGGAGGGCCGCCAAAAATGCACCCAAATGACCTGTAACCTATTAGCAAGGTAATTTTTTTATTTTTTATTTCTCTTTTATTTTCTCTATTAGCTTTTGTAAACCAAAACTCCCATTACCCCCACCCCCCACCCTCCTCTGCTCATCCCCCATGATCGATGACGCTTGAGCAAATTTCGATCACATCAGGTTCAACAAATGACGAACTACTACTTCATGCAAACAATCTCTTCCTTCAAAAATAAAAAAAATAAGAGTTGAGGAGGATGAAGCGCAATTGTTGGATCCTCCATGATCGATGACGCTTGAGCAAATTTGCGCGCAGAGTTTAGGAGAGAGAAAATAAAAACAAGACGTGGCGCCGAACAGTAGTGGTAGCATCACCAGTGGCAGACGAGCAGCACCGACGGCAAATACGCAAGCGGGGGAGAGAGAATTGCGGGAGGTGCGGGGGAGCATCACCCCAATTAGCAACCAAACAACAACAACGACGGGGGTTAGGGGAGGGGGTTTCGAAGGGGGTTAGGGGAATTCGACGGGGTGGTGGGGGGGAGGGGGTGGGGTGTGTGAAGGGTGGTAGTGGGGGTGAGGGAAAGTGGCGGTGCGTGGTGGGGGGGGGGGGTGGTTTCGGGGGTGGTGTGAAGGGGAGGGGGGGGGGGGGGGTTTCTCGGTAGGAATTGAAGGGGTGGGGGAGGAGGGAGAAAGAGGAAGGGGAGGGGGAATGGTGGTTGAGGAGGGGGAGGAAATGGAGGGGTGGCAGTGTGGTGGGAGTAGAAAATGATAAGGGTGGGGTGATAAAAAAGCAAAACAAAAAAAATTATGTAAAACCAAAAAGAGCACGACACGTGACATTTTTAACCTGCTAAACCGGTTCTTTTAGGTCACGGTTGCATTTTTGGCGGACCTCCCCAATAGTTGGCGGACCTCTCCTATTCCTTGGAGATTAATCTGTTTCAAATTTTCCTATTGATTCGTGAATTGAATATTGACCTTCTCCTTCTTGAAATTTCTCCGTCATCGATTGATGGTTGCTAAATAGATGCGAAATCTTCAGCAATTTTGAGTCAATTTTTTCAAGCGTGGGTTGATTAAGTTACCTAAATTGATAAAGTGTATTTTGTAAAATAATAAGGTAGTATGTGTTTAAACTTTAAACTAATAAGTTTGTGCCATAAACTGATGAGTTTTGTGTCATAAACTAAATAAAATATATGAATAAAATTGATACAAACATGTATTTTTTCCCCAAATAATGCTAGTTTAAAAATCAATTCCCAATCTACGCCAAGTCTAAAATTATTTCCGGCAGGACCGTCCACGTAGGATATATGTAGTACACAATTTTTTTTTAAAAAAATCAGAGCAAAACCACTAATTAGCGGTTCATTTAAGGATACCGCTAATAGGACGAGCGGTTTGTTGATGACCCAAGTCTTATATATAATCTTATTAACCCTGCTTTCTTTCTCTTTACATTTCCCCAAGAAAATAACACTCCCATATATCTCTCTCAACCTCCATTGCGACCAATGTACCTATCGACATCCTCCTTCGCCTCGGCCAACCATCGATAGCCTCCTCCGCCATTTGTCGCCACAACACCATGCGATGCCGATCACCCTTCAATTAGTCATAAAAATGACTGAGACGCGCCACGTGTTAGCCAAAAACATTTTCAAGGATTTTGGATAGATTTGGATTATTATGTATTCCAAATCAAACTTCCATAACTAAGAATATATTTAAATATGATATCATAATATCATCTACGTGGTGACACCTACATTACAAGTTACAACCATCATTAAAAAATATCATAATTACCAGTCATATTCCAAACTTGCCACTACGTTCATATCAGCATCACACTCACTTGATGAGTTGATGATACACGAAGATTACAGAAATGGTAGGTTCACAATTAAAGCATAACAAGTACTTTTCAGTTTTAAACACACATAAACAAACAAACAACCAAACCCAAAAAAAGCGCGATCCAACCACCATCAACGTGTCCACCCTCATTTCCCCCTCTTTTCTTTAGAGTGGCTCCTTTCTTTCTTTCTCTCTCCCTCAAAACTGTATTATTTTCAGATCGATCATCAACGATCAACGATCAACGATGATGTCGAAACCAATGAGAATGCGATCTCTCTCAGACGGAGATGGATCATCGCTAATGTTGAGCGGAGAGTTGAAGAAGAGGCCTAAATTTCAGTACTCTGGTTGGGTATTTCATCTCGGTACTAACAAAATAGGCCATGAGTATTGTCATCCTCGTTTTTTATTCATTAGAGGAAAGTATGTCGAGATGTACAAGCGCGATCCTCATGAAAACCCTGGCATTGTAACTTTCACTATCTCTTAATTAATTAATTGGTAATCAATCATCTCATCAATGTTGTTGTTTTTTCCGAATTCTTCTAAGCTGTTGATTTGTTGGAATTGTGAGTGCAGAAACCTATACGGCGAGGTGTTGTTGGACAAACTCTTATGGTTGAAGAGCTTGGATGCCGAAAGGTTAATTGTGGCGTAAGGCACTTTGAATTTTTTTTAAAAATTCAATCATGTTTACTGCTGTTATTGTTCTTAGTTTTAGCTAGTGTATTTCGATTGTTAATGTAACATTATGTTATATGTGCTCAGTTTTGTTTGATTAATTTTTATAGGATGTGCATGTTCTTCGATTTTACAATCGCTTGGATGAATCAAAGAAGGGAGAAGTAAGTGTTACTTATGGTTGAACCATATACTACATCTTTTTCATCTGGATTAAGATTGGCATATTATTTATTGTTTATATTATTATATATCATTTCCTAAGATATTGGAGCTATGAGTTTTCTTTTTCTTGTTTTGTGTTTTTGTTTTTTTGGTTTTCTTGAGGTCGGTGATCCATTAAGTACATAACTAGTCTTATATGCACGCGATGCATGCGAAAGCAAATAGAAAGTTAAATTGCGTAATTGCATCTGTCCAAATCCTTGTTTTTAACTAGAAAAGGAAGTTAATGAAGTTGAAAAATTGCCTTGAAATTTGATAGAACTGCCGTATAATTTGGCCTTGTTTATTTTATTTTTAAGAAATTGGTAGAGATGCGTTTGATTTTTTATTCAAGGGTTTAAGTGTAGTTAGGGTGGACACTAAGTCCTCCCCACTTCCCTTATATAATAGAGATCCTAGGGAACATGAGGATGTGTGGGGTGTTTATTCTTGATTGACTCATAAAGAGATAACTGATAAGGCAAACAAGACAGTATGGTGTGTTCAGAGGTTTTGGGATGAAGTTAGTTAGCATTTTGGGGAAAGAGATGAGTGTTTGTCTCGATGAAGTTTTCAGAGAAGAATAAAGAGGATGGATGGAGTATATAGGCCCTTCTAGTTGTTACTTGTTAATCATGGTATATCCAAGGAGAGCCTAATTAGAGTGTTTCATAACTTGAAGAAGGTACTTTGTTGATATGTGAGGGGTATCAAGATTGAGGTTTAGGCCTAATGTGACTCTTTAAAAAGTTTTCCTTATGATATGTTGCTTTTAAGAGACTAATGGATCTTCGAGGGAAAATTCTTTTCATGCAAATAGACTAAGTCCTCTTCTTCAGGATATTGCATTTTGAGTGAGACTTATGACTTAACCTTAAGTTGAGCCGGAAAGCATATTTTTGCTCTTTCTCTCCTTTGTACATGACGACCCCTTTGGTATCTTATTGATATTAATGCTTTATTTGGTGCTGACATATTTCTTCAATAGACACTTGGACGGATTTGGACATTCCGTATCTTCTTGCTTGTGGAGCCACTAATGGCATTATCAAATTTGCGAGATACTTGGAATATTGTTTAAGTCAAAGCTTTCTTTGGTTTGTTTTGTCTGTATCTATGTTTCTAGGTGGTTGATTTTCTCTTTAAAAATGACAGATGTAGGCTTGATTTCTTTGTCTCTTATATGTAAATTACAACTTGTCTTTGAATGATAAGGGATTATTAAAATGTAATATGCTATGTGAATAAGAGGAAAGGTTTTTAGGATGATATTAGGTCGGAGAGGTTTTGTCTTTGTGATCTTGATTTAGTTACTCTACCTCTTGCACAATTACAATTTAGCTTGTTGGTTGACATAATTCTTACGGTTGGATCTATTCCTTTGCTCAATTATCCTTGAGGGTAGTGATTGACCATATGTCTATCATATGGAATTCTAACTTTTCCTATATCCTTTTTGGTTGGAAACATGTGGATTGTGGACCTTGTATTATGGTCTTAAAGGTAAAAATTAGGATGGGTAGTTTGAATATAGAGTGGAAGCACAACAAGGTTTATGTTTACGAGCAAGTTGAACTGTGTTAAGGAGAAGTTGGAGGCCAAAGAATATACAGGAGATTTAGAGATTCTATTTCAATCAAGAAATGGAGATCAATTGTACTATAAGCAAGATTGATAAGGTGGAAAGATGACATATACTTACATTCGAAGAATGGAGGTAAAGATGATATCGTTAAATGATTTTGTGGATCCGACTTTTTTATTTCCCAGCCACAATAATGAAAAGTGAACTGTTGGGACTTAGGTCTTGCTAATCAGAATTTCTTGTGTGGACAGAACTAAATATGGGTGGCTCCAGTCCACGTTGTATATATGGAGAGATCCCCTGGGTGCCTTTCTAATATATTCTTTTATTATGTATGAGGAAAGATGTGTTTCGTGGTGACCTGTTTCCAAAGGAAGAAAACAAAAGAAAGATTATAGTTGAAGGTGCAAGAATCAGATGGACTTTAACATAGAGCCATGGAATTCTGAAAACCTGAAAGTTGCTTTCTAAATTCTGGAAAAAATAAATCAACAATGACTAATGGATAGGAGATCAATTCACGTCTCTATCTATTTGGTTGTTTGGCTATAAAATGCATTATATGCTATGACTATTGCCTTTGTATTTTTATGCATGCTGATTACTTGATTATGTCTGTATATTCTTTTTTACTTTTTCTTTTTGGGTGGGTGGGGAGTAGAGCTGGCATTGCTCAGAGTAATTTGATTATTTTCTTTGCTGAAGATTGCTTGTGCTACAGCTGGAGAAGCTCAAAAATGGGTGGAAGCTTTTGAGCAAGCAAAACAACAGGTATTGGAGAACAACTTGATGTTACTTTTAGCAGGTTTTTCTATGTTGCGAAGATTATATACTTTTTTACAGTTTATAAATATTAGATAAAATCACACTGATCCTAATTTTCAAAATGCATGTATATTATGGCTTTCTTTCTTATCCAATTTCTGTTAAAAGTGAAGACTAAAAGCTCCTTTCCAACATCTCATAAATATTTTGTTTGATTGTTTATACAATCAAAAGTATGATGCAGAGTTCTATTAGGTAGATGTACCACTCTTATTTTTAATGTATGCATACTTTTTAAACTCTTAAATGTTAATTTTGTTGTCACAGGCAGAATATGAGCTATCAAGAGGAGGAAGGGCCAGAGACAAGTTGAATTTGGAGGCTGAGTATGCCTACTATCCTTGTAAATGTTGATCCTTGCATAGATTGTTCATCTAAGATAGTTCAGATGCAATTGGTATTAACTGAGTAACCTTGCTAACCTGTAGATGGATTGAATATGTATTATATGTTCTCGAAGGTATCCTGTTAAGTCTTGACTCTTGACCAATATCTAAATGTTTTTGTGTTTTGTTTCTGAATGCCTCAATGGAATCATTCTCACTTGTAGTGGCTTCTGATATTTTGCAATGGTCTCTTCATCATCGTGAGTATTCTTGTTCCACTCGTTGCATTTAATAGATTTTTAGGCATCAAGGATAGTTTATATTTAGGAGCTTACATCGATAATAGTTGAAAAGTAAAACAAGAATATATCACTTGGGAGTTGCCTGAAACATATGCTTCTGATCCATGCATGCCAAGACAACTGAGAGAAGCACATCTGAACTTGCTGCTATTTTTATACTGGTGATGGCACTTTAGTTTGTGAAATCATCTTTTTGAGCTTTTGGCAAATTGCGTGGACCTAAGCATCTATCCCCTGTTCTATGTTGTTTCATTCTTTGCTTGCTTGTAATCTTATGTCCCTAGTAAATATTTTTAGTTAGACGTCTGAACTTCAGTGGTGATGTTGAGTTCTGGGATTAATTCTCGTCAATTATAATTGGCTGTCATCCTATAGAAGATGTACTTGAAAGAAGGAACATAGTTTTTCTACTAGGGGCAGCCTCGGTGAACATAATTTTTTTGGCAATTACCTCCCATAGCTTTTGTCCACGGGTGTACCTTACTGTAATATCTGCAGGTGGCTCTGATTGGAGTTTCCTTTGTAAGGCTGATGATGCTGGTAGCTTAGTGTAGAAGGTTGTAAGAAGTTTTGTCAAATCAGGGTTAAAGTTCTTTTTTCTGGCTTATATACAGTCAGATCTATCTGCATTTCAACTGCCATATGTCTTTTTGATGTTATATATAAGGACTAAGGTCATGCATGATTTATTAACTTTAAGGGTTTTTTGTCAGAAAGGACCTAATAAAATACAAGTTTTGTAGGGAAGGACCTAATAAATTTTTTTTGTCGAAAAGGACCTATTAAAATACTTCCGATTGTTAAGAGGAACCAGTTTATGAATTTCAGGCCAAAAAACTCTAAATTTTTTTCAGAAATTGAAGGAAAATGTCTGCGAAATCATCTTCAAGCAATAAAATTCCTGTCAAATGTAGTTGTGGTGTCCCAATTGCAAAAAGTCAACGCCGGAATATAGTAATTTTGGCATGAAATTCATAAACTGGTTCCTGTTAACTATCGAAAGTATTTTAATAGGTCCTTTTAGACAAAAAAAAATTATTAGGTCCTTCCCTACAAAACTTGTATTTTATTAGGTCCTTTCTGACAAAAAACCCTAACTTTAATATACTGCTAGTCTTTGTCCTGAGCCATGTTCGATATACTGGTAAACAACATATTTTTGTTTTCTATAGATATTAAATTATAGTAATATATTATTTTGAAATTTGTGCATTTGTAGAATTACAATTTTTTTTTCAAAAATTATAACATATAGGTCTATAGTTGCGAAAAAGGTAATACTATTTATGAAATTTATAGTTTTTTTCTCTCTAAAAATTGTTTAAATCAATCATATATATATCAATCATATGTCTAAAAATATAGTAACAAATCTTTTCTAAAATTTGTACAAAATAATACGATGTTTTTTAGGCGGGAAATTTAGTGAGGGATCGACACGTGTGTCTTTGGTTATTACTTCAGTATAATTTATAGATAGATTAATAGATGTAATAAATTTTGTTCAGCTCTATTCTGCCTTTTCTTTGTGTATTTTGGTGATTCTATTAGTTTGAGGGCATGATGATGTTTGTCCCTATCCTCCTTATATATATGGGTTAGACCCACTGATATAGTTATCTTTATCTCAGTTTGTCAAAAAAAATGGAGAGTTACTGATTGGCTGATGCATGGATTGCAGTGCGTTTTGTAGGCTGCAGTTTGCTAATGCTTTGTTTGAAGTTCAAAATTTGAATATATTGGCTCAATATCTCAATGGCTTACATGTTAGCATTTCTTGTTTTGCTGATACTCTTTCAAATAGGTTATTGACTCTTTTTTTTTTGTTAAAGGATTGATCTTGATGCGCATCGCCATAGGGTGAGGAGATATGCACATGGTTTCATAAAGCTTATAAAAATTGGTCAAGGTATGTCATTGTTAACTGCTGTGACAGTAGTTACGATTTTTTTGTGTAATGTTGGGAAGGGAATATAAATTGTTATCATCGTATGTACTGTGGAAGGAATATAGTTTGCTTAGTGGGAGGAAATCAAGACGTCTGTCAGAAAGCTTGTTAGACAGTCAGAGGGATCAGATTAGTAAGGGAATATAAATACGAGAAGAACGGTATCCAGAGAATAGAGGGAAATGCATGGAGAGCTCCACAGGCCTCTTGAATAAATTGAGGGTTGTAATTGATAGGATTACTCTGATTTTATAAATACGAGAACGGTATCCAGAGAATAGAGGGAAATGCATGGAGAGCTCCACAGGCCTCTTGAATGAATTGAGGGTTGTAATTGATAGGATTACTCTGATTTTATCCATGCAACATGTATCTGATCCTTAGCCCTAATTTGATTTACTTCACTTTAATTGTAAAGTCTCATACCTCAGCTCTGAGCAAGCTTTCTTATAGCAGAAGTACTTTGTTGGTAGGAAGTGGGATACCAGCATAGCAACTTAAGATTTTAAAATGAATTTGCTGAAACAAATAATGCAATTCTCTGCTCTCTCATAATGTAGAAAGACTTAGCCTTGTTCTTTTCTCATGAATCATGATTTTTGCTGAACTGGAATTAGTTTTACTTAGGAAAACTGTTTTTTCCGATAATATTTTTCTCATATGCAGTAAATTAACACTGACTTTTCCTGATTTAATTTGATTTTTAATGATTAAAAACCGATTTCAGCCGATCAAAATTTTGATGCTACTAATCAAAACTGATTTTCACTGAACATTGTTTATTTAAGTTGAAGAAAACAAAGCCTTAGAGTCTTAGACTAGCAGTTCTATATAGTTCGGTATATGCGAGTACTTCATCGTGTGTAATCTTTTCAATTTAACTAAATATTATATCACTGCAGCACTGCTCAACAAACATGTATGCTACTATGGTAGGAATTAGTGTCTTGCGTTGACTTATGGTTAAGGCATCATCATTGGTATGGGTTGTAAGGCTGTAATAGACGCCAGCTGAGTTGACCCTTAGCCTTGGACTCGAACAAAAAGCTTTATGGAGCTGATTCCTTGGTTCATAGGGTTGTGGTTTGGTTACCTGTTATTCCGCATTCAATTCCAATGTACTTTCTTCCTTCTCTCTTTCTGGAAGTTCTATACTGTGCGCCTGTACCCTGTAATTTACACATTACAATGCAATAAAATTTTCACTTTCCATTATGTGCTCAAAGATTTTCACTTCCTCTTTGCTCTCTAACGTCATGGCTGATGTCCAAACACCTACTACTTTTTTCTGTTCCACGTAGAATTACCTACATCAAAGAAATAATCTAACATTTTTCTCTCCTGGTCTTGTATATTTCTTCTCTTTTGCCAGTAAAAGAACAAATAATTCTCACACCGACAAGCGTGACTTCTCCACACACTTTCCGGAAGCCATTTACTTTTTCCATTAAGAAAATTTTCTTATGGAAAGAAAAAGGAATGAAGCTTTAAAAAAAAAACAACTTGTGAAGTTATCATAGCTTGTGCTAACACACTTCCTTTAACTAAATAAATTGGACCTATTGCTTTGTCAAATATCTCATATGCTTATTAAATTCAACTAGGAAAAAAAAAACCAAACTATCTACCTGTGTGCTCTTGGGAAAGGAATGAGAGCAGATAGAAGTGATGGCACGTGAAAGAAAGAGTCCAAGGAGCTGAGGATTGTCACTTGGTGAGTCGTACAGGGACAAGCATAGCTGATAGGGACAAGTAAAGGTGCACATCAAGTGTGGAGGAGGTCTTTTGAGGCCTTGAGAAGAAGTTTAGGGTCTCCATTAGCCATATTAAGAAAAAAAAATTAATAATATGCAACTGAAAATTTGATGGAAGGCCAATGTTATTGCAGAGTAATGCTAATTCAACTAGACAACCTGAATTGAAGACACGGAAATTGTGGCATTGGTTGTTTTTGTGAAGGCCTTACCTGCTCTTGCTCACTAATGTCAACTTAATGCTCATTATTAACTTTGAGATGCATCTCTTTGGTGCATTTCCTCTTGCTGGAGAGCATGGAGTTTTGTAGCCTTTGAAGCTGGGGCTTCATTTGTATTGTCATCTCTGCTTAGCAAGGATATATATTATCTCCTAGGTGTATGCTAGTATTTGTAATATCTGCCCTTATGTTATTACTAAAATTTTTTACAAGTTGAATATTTGAGTTTGTGAAGTGTGTGTGCATTTGGACACATTCTTCTCTTGAACTTTCCTGTTAGTAAGAAATCCTTGTTCATTTTTCTATAATCTATCCAGAACCACTTTCGCGGCAATCATCATCCTTGGCAGACACTGCCCGGACAGATGGGTATTTGGGAGTTGATGGAGATGCTGATGCAATCGAAGCACATACATGGAAATGCGTGTGCACTATGAACGGTTAGTATTTTGTTATTAGTATGTTTGTTAACGTTCAATTGGTGAAATGTTGTAAAAGAAATTTCAGCTCTAAATTTGCTAGCTTCATTATTGCGCTGATCAGTTTCCATTGCATTTCCTTGTTCGTTGTTTTTCCAAAAAGTTATACAGAAGGCTTTATACCCTGTATTCTTGTAATTTCTGTCATTCAACAAAGAAACTATAAGGTGATGATATAAGTTCTGTTCCAGGCTTGAGGCTTTAAACTTTTAGCCATAAATTATTTAATCTTGACTTCTATTAATAAAATTCGGGTAGGTCTTTAGTGAATTATGATGTCTGAGAAGTTGGAAGAAATGGATCCGAGATGTTCAAATACTTCTGGACACAAAAGTAGGCATGACAGCGCGAATGTGCTTTCTAGTTTAATTGTACTCCTTTTGCTTTTTTGTACCAGTAAAGGAATGATGAATTACTAAGTGTGTAGTGTGTGTGTGAATGAGGCAATTACCGAAGACATGTTCAAGAGGATTCTATGGACTTATTGGTATATTAGCAAATGAGCTGAGCATGCTGCAGAGTATCTCTGCAAATAAACTCCCCAAAAGAAAGGTGCACGTTAGTGGCTAGTGCCATAAATCCTTTCAAGCAATCATGGGTATTACAATCTGTGCTAGAACTTGCCTGTTTTTTTACGATGATTTGGAACAGATGTATTTTTAGAGAAATGACTGGGATAATAGGGTCAGGTTGCGAGGATAAGTACACAAATGTTCATTTCTGAGTTTTATCAACTTTTTCCTCCCTTCATCAGATATGGTGTAGGTAAGTGAGTTCTTCTTGTTCTTTGGGAAGAATTTCTATCTTATATCTACGGCTCTATCGATTATTCTCGACTCGCTGTGCACCTATTTCAACCATTTCAAGGTTAGTAGAAACGTGATTTGTTAGGCATTCATTAATATGATTCAATGTGGTTGGTAATCCATTGGGTGTTTTCATCTCTAGTTCTTTCTATAGCCACCTAAAGAAATCTCCTATCGCTAGACCTTTCCACGTTCCCACTTCTATTTGGAAGGCCCAAGGTTTTTAAGCAAGTCAAAACCGCGTTTGATGGTGGCCTTTGTTTTAGTCAATTCATGAGAAACGACAGCTTTTCAGGCCATATAAGGTGTTGTCTCTCAGTGCACCTCACTTACCTTGCTCGGAGGGAGATAAGCATCCCCTTCTTTTACATTATGTGTTGGCTACTTGTTATGGAACCAACTCTCTACTTCTAACGGCTCAAGATGCTATGAACAGCCATAGCTAGATCCGAATTAAGATGATGATTAAGGACTCAAAATGGATTTGTATTGATTTAATGGAAAATACATTAGGTGAAAAACTACTGAAAATAATACACAAGCATCCGAGAGGCTTGGATCCCTCCCAAAGAAAACTAACATGACTCACGCTTTTTCAGCTTGCCTTCCCGCTCCTTGATCTTCTCTATTTATACAATTTTTTCCTTAACTAACTCCTTAACTTCTTCAGTTATTCCTCGAGCTAACCATAACTAACTTATAAAGATAGTGCCTAAAGTGCCATCCCCCGTCCCAAATATCAGCTCTTAGCACAAGACTAGTGTTTTATGTGGGCTCTGGTTGGAACAAGGGGAATAAGATGGCACTCATGCGATTTAATGTATTATGGACTTACATTTGCTTTGGTTGGAAAGAATTGATGGACCTCCAGAGATAGGGTTTCTGATTGAGTTTTATTGTGGGGAAGTGTAGTGCTGCTACCGTCCATATGAGATGGGCTTTTTGTGACATGTCCTTGCTAGATGTAAAGCGCACATCCCTCTTTTATTTTCCTTACTCTGGAGTTCTGGTTCTCCCTCTGTATAACTTGTATATTCATATATGAAATTGTTTGTTATCTTAAAAATCATTGCTGAAAAGCTCTTTGTAATCTTTCCCGTTGACTTTATCTCCTTGTTTCACTATTCATACCGTAGCTTGCTAACTTGTGCAAACTGACTTAGAATTCCTGTGAGGTTGTAAAGACTGAAACAAGTTTCTCCATTGGGTAGGGGGAAGAAGTGTTTGGTGGGTTGCTTTCTGGACTCCTCCATTCAATGAACAGAACTCTTAAGGCAAAGTGGGTTGGAGATTCTTCAAAGATGAGGAGATGTAACAGAAGAATGCTATCAAGCTTATAAATGTTGAGATGTTGCATTGAGGGAGCAAGGTGTCTTCTCTTGAAGTTTGTATTTGGAAGTCTAACTTTGCAATTTGTGGTGTTAGGGTAAGTGTCCGTGGGGCATTAGGGAAAAGAGTGAATCGAGGGTATCATTTTGGGTGTCCCTATGAGGTGGGAATAATCTTTTTAAATCTCGGATACGGTCATGATCGTAATACTGGTCGAGGAACCATTTTGTGGGCAATGCTTATGGTCGTGATAAATGTTCGATGTCCCTTCCCCGTTGCTTTGATTGGTTATTATATTGGTACAATGATATTTTGTTGACTTCTGTGGTGCTTTTATTTTATGGGTCCTTGCTTTCTGTTGGTGATCCTTTGTTTTCTCATTTACAGGAATTAGAATCTTTGAGGATGTTGTGGAGTCCAAGGTATCTACAATTCTGATTATGATTATATTTTTGTTTTGTAAAATGAAGTCTCATTTTGTGTTGTTCTTACTGGATCTTGTGGTTTGCATTGCTCATGATTTAGAAAACAGGTAATCATGGAAATTTCTTCATTTCCAATTACATTCCTGACTCTCAGCAACCTTGCTTTTCTTGCTGCTGGTAACTTGTCCCTCCCTATGCTTGAAACGGCCTCTCTGCTAGGGTAAGGGTGATGCTTGGAACTACCCTAGCAGAGAGGCAGTTGCTTGCTGCTGTTTCATGTAAGAGAGAAGTTTCAAGCAGTTGTAGAAGTACGAGAGAAGTTCCAAAAAGTTTGAGAGAGAGTGCGTTTAGTGAGTTGCCTTGGCTTGTTGCCATATTCCCTTCAAGAACAACATTTAGGAACAAAGGGAATATTATTTTAATGTGATAGCTTTTTATTTATAAAAGATTAAGGTTAAATATGTTGGCTACCATAGCATCTTTCATTTATCTATCGTTTCTGTCCTCATCGCATCAGGATCACTGTAGTGTACTTCTTGTTTGTTTTCTGTAAAAGTTGGATTTATGATTAATTTTCATGTTTTTTTTAGGGTGGTAGAGGTATTCTTGTGAAGGCCGTGGGAATAATTGATGTCAGAGCAGAAACTGTCTTTGATATTCTTATGAGCCTTGAGCCCTCTAGGAGATACGAGTGAGTTTCTTTTCCCTGATCATCCTTAGTTTTTCCTTATTGTCTGGTTATATTGACATGTTAGGGATATGCATTTTCTTTCCTTCTTCGTGTTTTTTTCCCCTCCAACTTAAAACTAAGCTTTACAGTTGCACTCATTATGGGGTAGCGTCTGTGCATCATTACAGGTGGGATATGTTGACTAGTGACTTGGAGCTTGTTGAGTCCATAGATGCGCATTACGATGTTGTATATGGTACTTATGATCCAAAATACTTCACTTGGTAATATATTTTTCTTTTTTCGTTTCTCATCTTGTCTTGGTGCTGCTGAAAGTACATATTGATGGCCAAGTATTTGCAATTCTATATGTCAATCTAAATAACTTTTACTCTGCTTTGTTCTTATTTGCTAGCTTGAACAATTGAGGTGGATGTGAAATACTAACTTTGGCTCGTTGCAGTAAATCTTTACTATAAAGCATATGTGAACGGAGTACCAAAACAAATTGTTTTGGTGGTCGGAGGTTTTTCTTATTCTTTTCAGATCAAGAAAAATTTGCATCAGAAGAGGACATTTAGCCCTCCAAAGATTATCATGGAAGATTAGAGCTTCGCATTTTTTTATATATAAATCAAAAGAAAAACCTTTGGATAATTCCCAATTCCCCATGGAATGATATAAAAGGCAAGTAAGATATGCAACTTTGTGACAAGGCACCAATTGATTCATATGATTCATAAGTAATACCCCCATCCTGCTTGGTGGGGAGTATGTGCTTGGGGAGCCTGGTAGTGATTGCGAGGTTCCAACTTTTAACCGGAAAGGTCAAATTGCTAACTTACTTCCATTTGTACCAAAAGGGAGTGCTTTTCCGTTACTCGTCAGTGATTGATGCTTCAAATATCAAATTGAGATTCGAGGGCATAGTAAATGCAAGTCCGTCAATCAAAGATAATTATCATTTGTTTTTTGCATTTTGATGTTTAATACACCTCTGGTCCTCTGGGGTGATTTTCTCCTGCCTTACTGTTTGTGCATTTTAATTTTTGATAGGGGAACATCTCTGATCCTCTGGGGTAATTTTCACCTGCCTTACATATGTTGTGTCTTGGTCTACGGTGGGGTGATTCATGCTTTTAAGAGGTCTAGAGTTGGGTTGGAGAGAGTTGTGTAATGGTGGAGACTGTACTTGTAGAAAACTTAATACAAAATTTGCTATGAATTTGGTAACCTTGATGGGGAATATCAAATATGTGCAGTAAATCGTGAATAATCTATGTCAATCTGGTTAAAATCATCTATGTTTACATGGTTTACTGTTGCTGATTGCCCTACATTCTTCTTTAATTTGGCTATTTGATTTGCGTGCTAATATATGTGCTTGCTATGTGCTTGTGTAGGTGGAGTTCCAAAAGGGACTTTGTGTTCTCGAGGCAATGGGTTCGCGGACAAGATGGAACATATAGTTTAGTAAACCCTTCTCTAAGCTTTCACAATCACTTTCCTATGTGTCTGACTCTGAACTCTGACCATGCATTTACTTATAGATTATATACAGAAGCTCTTCTGTGCTGGTTCATGTAAATAGATTTTCTGTTACAAAGTGTGAGGAATTTGTATTTCAACAATGAAAATATAAAAGATCTAAACACCGCATCACTTCTCTAAGGCATGTACTAGTACACTTTCCTAATAGTGTAATATTGAACCTCTACAATGAAGTAAATGTAGGAACTTGATGCTATTAGTGAAATTTGACCGGTTCAACACGGTGGATTCTAATAAGCAGAAATTTCGGCCGAACCAACCGTGACTATGCAATTTCCCATGCATTTCCCGTACCAAGACTACTTTTCAGATTTTTTTCAGAAATTCCCACTACCCTGTACCCACTGCCCCCATAGTATTATAAACTAGGAAATATAAAAGATTTTATTTACTATTACAAATTTACAATTTATTATTATATTATCATAATATTGGGGTATACTCTAAAGACTAAAAAACCACCTAAAAAGGAGTATAATAACAGATTTGTGGGAGAAACGCGACGCGGTTCGCATTGAACGTATGCGTTCCGTTCCTGGTCCGCATAGAACGTATCTGTTCCGTTCTTGCGAAACCGCAACCGCAACCATTTCCACGACCGTGACCGTAACTGTATTTATGAATCATGCTCGCAAGGACCACTAGAGGTGTCATGTTCCGTTGCTGTTGCTGGATGTCCCCATGTTGAGGGTGGAAAGACTAGTGGCCTTCTCCAGCACCAGAAGTAGTAAGGAGGAGAGAAAATGAAGAGAGGAGAGGTTTTGAGGTGGGTGGTATAGTTATTCTATGATAAGTGGTTTCTGGTTTTATGTTGGTGTTTGGTTGCAGGTTTGAATAACAAACAAAGTTGATGTAGCAGTTATCTTTTTGTCAATGAAAACCTGTAGAATGGAAAAATTTTCCCCAATATAATTCCTAGTAACTATTATCTCTTAGAACTTGATCCCCTTTCAACCCCCTGCCCTCCTAATTTAGACTCCCACTCCGAGGCCCAAGCTTATCCTTGCTCCGAAACTTAGAATCATAGATGAGGATATATATATATATATATATATATATATATATATATATATATATATATATATATATATATATATATATATATATATTGCCTATCATTCTCTTTGTCTCTAGCTATATATCATAATTGACACTAATGGTAATGGATGCAGCAATTTTACAATTCCCAGCAGTGCATAAGAAGTGTCCTGCAAGATCTGGTTATCAACGAACGAAGATAAATCGTAAGCCATTTTGTTCTCAAGTATTACCTCTTAGTGCGCTACATGTTTTTCTACATCATCCACGCATTTTAAGAAAATTGAGATGCGATAATAGCTGTCCATATTGGAAAGTAAATATATAAAAGTTGATATCATTCAGTTCGCTTCCTTTAACTCACAGGCTTGCTTCTTTGCAGCAATTTGTTCTTGGTGACCTAATTTTCATTGTCATGTGCAGACAAGAATCTAAACATAAATGTGACAGCTAACACCATAAATCTAGGCTTCTTTGAGGGATGAGTTGGTGTAGGCTCATCTATGCATATTTGCAATAGCAGTGAGATTACTTCCACTAGACACGTGTCTGAAAAGGGATACTTTCTTGCTACTGTGTAACTGACATCCTACAATTAAAAGAAACGTTGTAGCAAGGAGTACCCTCATGTCACCAAACTAGTCTATAACAGATTTGTTGACTATGCTGGAAGCGAATAACCAGATGATAAAATGACATGAGTCAATACAACTCCACCAATCTCTCTTTAAGATGATAAAATCTGTGGATGCATTATGTTATGGTGTCCACAGGTTTTTATTGTTTTTCATCTCCTGTACACTAAATAAATTGTTGAATTTGGAGTAATATGCCAAAAAGTGGGTTTAGGTATCTGTTTTTCGTGCCCCCTCGCTTCCCAGCCTCTTCTGGATCACACGAATTATCAGATTGTTTGACTAGATTATAATGCAGAGCCCTTTAATGCTTCACAAGAATCTTGTTTGGGGGTGCAGGGAAAAGGTCAATGGGATTCAGCTTTACATCTCTAAGAGTATTAATATTACAATTACACTCTCAAATAAAATCTTTATTCTATAAGGGAACACTTGGTGTCCCTCTGAAATGTCTAAAGTACCCCTATGTAATTAATGTTTAAATTGTTTAAAAAATGTCATTGTTTTAGTGATGAAATAAATTTTTTTAAGCTGTTTTTTCTACCAATTATGTTTTTTGTACATCAACGCACGCATTGCGTGCATATAGGACTAGTCTATATAATTGGAAGACAGTGGCAAAGCTATTCCTACCTTTTATTATTAGCAATGGTTTTGGACGGCATACTCTCCTTAAATGCTCAATTCATGCTGATTCCTTGTAGAACTTTTGCACTTGAAGTCCCATTTATTCTTCTGGTGTAGGAGGTGCTACTGCATGTCTGCATTTCAAGATGAAATAATATGACTTTTTGCTCTCTCTGTGTTCTGATTTCTTTTGTAGCTTCGACTTGGGAGATAAAAAATTTGGACACATCAGCTTCTACGACAGAATCTCCAAGGTGTCTCGTGACGCATATGTTGGAGATACAATCTGATAGCTGGGGTACATGGAAGAAAAGTCGGTCTTCAAAGTTTGAAAAATCTATCCCTTATGCATTGTTGTGTCAGGTTTCTGGTGAGTTGCTTCCTGCAAATTTTCAAGTTTTGTCTTGCTTGCATACGAACTTGGTAGTTCAGATAATTTTAGTTCAGAGACCCTTCCAGAGTTCCGGTGAGCTGTGACTTATATTTTGAGGCCTGTTTTGGCTACTATTAGTTCATGCTGCAGCTATTGTCTGTGATAACTTCCTAGTACTAGAGCGGTAGAGCCATTAATGAATTCAACCTGTTGCCTAATAGGTCTGGTTAGTTATGTGGAAATTGATCAGTATTTAAACATGCATAGTCATCACAGACAAGAATAACGTCCTTGTGTGCTTCTAGCAAGAGTTGCAAGACATTCTTCCAGTTGAATACACGCTCCCTAATGCTATGTCATACTGCTTACAGTTTATCTGTTTATGTAACTGTTTTATGAATTCATTCCTCATTTGAAAGTGCATGATTTGTGTATCATTCTTGTTTGTTTTTGTTCAGGTCTGAAGGAATATATTGGAGCAAATCCAGTACTTAAAAATAACTCCGTTACAGCAGTTCTTACTTCAAAATCTTCTAATAATAGTGTTTCCAGCAGTGACTGTGACGATGCATCAGCAGATGAGTTTTATGATGCGATTGCTGCAGGATCATCTGAAGATGAAGATAGTGATGACGATATTGAAGTTGAGAAGAAGGTTTGAGCTCCTTTCTCTTTGTTTAGGTGTTTGATTAATGCAACAAACCCCTTTATTATAATGGACTTGTTAAATGATTAGATCTGACACCAATTTCTGAGCTGTGTCAGGATCATGTGAAGCTGGAGAATGATTCATTGGACGTAGCAAGCTTATCTATGAAGATGGCTTCAGGTTCGCTTTCTCAACTGTTTGTCTGTATCTTTGACTGGTTTTGTGGCATTTACTCTACTTGGATGAATGGACTAGCTGATATTTATGGATATTATTGTGCAAGTTAGCTGTCACTTCCTTTGACAGTACATGTCATTTTTCACTGATAAGATCCGTTCTGCTATGATCGTCTATTAAGGTTTATTGGTTGCACAAGAAATTAGGTGATTACAACAACAACAACAAAGCCTTAGTCCTAAGAAATTAGGTGATTCTCCCTCAAAATTCAATTATTAATTCCTTCCTTCAATCAATAGGAATTAAACTTCTGTTGGCCCATTTTCAGATCTTGCTAACGCAGAAGTATCAGCTCATTCATTTACTCATCCCCTTTCGAGGTTTCTTGAACACAGTCGTATACTTATATCTGCTCAGTCTTCTTTTTATTCTTCTTTTGTTATAGTCATGATGGATCTAGTTACCCCATCTCTTTAATGACTGCTCCTCTGCTGCTAAATTTGTGGTTTTTTTTTTGACTGGTGGCATTTCAGTTGATCTCAGTTTGTTTCCTGTGCTATCACTGTGCTGTTTAAAAGACACCGTGTATACTGTGTGATTGGTGCAACAATAATGATCCACTTTAAGTTTGGTTCGTGTTTTGAGCTGTACTGGAAACAATATATAGGGGAGTAAGAAAACAAAATCAGAAAGACAAACTTTTGCCGTGTCATTTGTGGCTCTACTGGCTCAAGTGCTACTGTTACGCTTTGTGTTGATGTGTTTTTTGGAAAGTACATATCATGCAGTATAATCTATTAACAAACACTAGCCTGCTTATCTTGCAGCTCATGATGCAAGCAGCATACTAGATTCAGCCACATCTCCAGTGCATATTGAATTAAGCCAGTTTTGTGGTTCATTGCATCAAGGAAAAGATGATGATGACATAAATTGCTGGACAAATCCAGGTGGCGCAGGATTTATGATTAGAGGAAACACATATTTGAAAGACTATGCTAAAGTAGGTCTTTCTAATCCTAAAAGGTGTCTTTTGTTATTGTAGTGTCTTGAGCATCTGTTAAATTGCAGTAGCAGTCATATGTCCATAAATGCCACGACAACAGGCATCGGTCCGTAGAACCTATAAAAAGAGATGGTTGTAGCGCGAAGTACTCTTATGCACTTACGTCACTTGGCTCGCGCGCAAACCTCGCCCCCTTCAGACAGTAAAGGAATGATTTCAGCGTTTTTTGCTCTAAGCTGTTGAATGTTCTGTCTCCTATAATGCTACTGGTTGAGATTGTGCTGTGGTTGATGTAGGGCACTGCTGAGTGCTGATAGATAATAACTATGAATTGCACGAGTTCAAAGTGTTACGGTGTAACCAGATGGTGATTAAATACTACTCCCTCTATTCCAAAATAAACTTTACACTTTTTGGGATACAATATAGACTTTCACTTTTGCTGTCAAGTTAGGTTGTGTTCTTTTCACCTGGAAATCACTTTTCTAAACTTCTAAGAACTTATTGGAATTTGTCTGGATATTTGCAGTTGTGGTCATTGGAACTTTTCTGAGTATTTATCTCCTGAATTATGTTAAGGTGAAAAGAACAGAGCCTTAATGAAGAAAAAAAGTCAAAACATTTCAAATGTGTACTTCTCCAAATGTTGCTCTTTGTAGTTTTTTTTTTGTAAGAGTTCGAGTAAACACTTTATCATGGACAAATTTTTTACTCCATGAGACCATTCTACTGATGTGGGCATTCTTTATTTATGTGATAAAGTCAAAGACAAAATTTATTTGGGAGAAAAGGAGTAAATTTTTCTGAGATAAGAAAGGTTCAACTTTCTTGCTTAAGATGATGATGAAATAGTGTGTATATGCTTGTCATTCTCATACAGCTAACTGAGTTCCTTTTCCTTTGAGCTATATAATCTGTCACTCCTAATGTGAATTATGCCAGATACAAGAGTTATGATTGATAGAGGAGTTTTAAATCTGTTGAGTTACTTTTGGCTTCTGTCTTGTATACAAATCTCTCACTTTTGGGGTTTTTTGGTTCAATGTAAGAACGTAATTGATTTATAACAAAGATAGGCATAAAGACATGTTTTTCAACTTACTGAAGTGGGCTGATGAGGAACTATCTTGGTTTTAATTGGAGGCTTTAAGTCAGCAACTATCATCCTCATGTTTTGTCACTTTAAAACAAATTACACATTGGTATTAATGTAAGATTTTCTGGCAAGAGGAAGTTTTACGCTCTTTTGCTTACATGTTTCATTAGATCCACGACATGGAAATGAATTGATTGTTTACTGCAAAGTATTTCAGAGCAAATAAGAAGTAACAGATAGTTTTGTGAGGCTTTTGATTGATAATAGTTGAAAGGCCATAAGTGACTCTTATCACCTTTGTCAGGGTGTCTGCAATGCGTATACTAGAGTCTCCATGAAAATTGTTAATGATTGAGAACTAAATTGGAGTTCAGTTTATCTCTTTTCATGTGCATATAACGCTATTCTTAATATTTTGTATATTTGGATTCTTTATGTGTATGTTTATGGGTAATTGAACAAAACCTTTATTCCTTTTCAAGGTAAGAGCAGGTGATCCTCTTTTAAAGCTTATAGCAGTTGATTGGCTCAAGGCTGACCAGAGCATTGACAAGGTTGCATTGCGTCCATCCTGTGTTGTTCAGGTAATTTGAATAGACCACTTTACAACACTCTTTTGCATCTGACATAAGAAGTAGATTTAGATTTGTTTTGGTTTGGATGGGATTCGTGTGTGGTAGTAGAAGATTGGTTCTACTTTCAACTTGATGATGTGGGGTTGCAGGAAACACAAGTAATTGGGACTTTGGGAGTTTAAGATTTATTAACTTGATTATAGTTTTAGCCTATCATATTTTATCATTTATATTCACTGTTCTAATATAGTTACTTTTGGGGATATCTTTATCTGGGTATTAAATACTAAATCTCAAAAAAAAAATTGTGGGTGACTTATGTAACCCCCGTGATTATTTAAGAGGATTTGATGGTATTGTCTATTACCAACAAGGTGCAACTTTTTATTTAGGGAGTGTTAAGATACATCATGGTTAAGTGTGCTTGGCTAGGAGGAGTCTTGGGATGGGTAACCTATGTTTATTATAAAATTTTTGCTTAGGCTTATGTAGAATCCCATATAGGGCTTGAAGCTGCAAAAGGCCTGACTTGATGTTTGGGACTTGCCTGGCTTTGTTTGGCGGTTGGCCACTGGAGATGCATCTTTTCAGGCAATATATGTGAACCTATTTCTATGTGATAGGTGGAATTTTTTTTATATATTCTTACTTAGGCTTCAGTCTTTTACATATCAAATTATCAATCCATGTCCTAACTCATTGCAGGGATGTAATGGTTCCCTTTGGATGTTCTCCCTATTGTCCTTGCTGACAAGAGTTTCATTGAATGAATAGTCCCTGGTTTACCCGTCAAACTAAAAAGAAAAAAGAAAAAGAATGTAATGTTGCCCAACACCATCCCTACTTTTTTCCTGTGTTTTTCCAGAAGAATGAAACTTCGAAAAATTAACAAGTGCAATGAGCTCAGCACAGTAAATATGATTAGTATCCAAATGTACTAATACTGCGCTTTTAAGCTTGCTTTGTATTTGTGTCACCTTTTTCATATGGAATTGACATTCTTTAATCTGTGTTTAACATTAAAGTCCTTGCTGTCTTACATTTTTCTCTTGTTCCCCTTTTATTTCAGTCAGAAGCTGGAAGAAAACTTCCATTTATTCTCATTTTTAATCTCCAGGTATGGGCTTTTATTATCTTTTCTTCCCACCTTAATCTCCCAAGATCATTCTTTCATGAACTGTATTAGTTTATGTAATCTAGTTTTTTTTGTTCAAGATTAGGCATTTCCTTTTCCTGGTTTTTGGCATGTCAGAACTCAGAAGAACATTTCTTATTACTAAATTTTAGTATTGTAATTTGTAAGCAATAAACGATCAAAACATTACTGTTCCAGACTGTTGGCTACTTTCATAAAGACATAAGAAAAGTCTAGGTGTTTTCCCTGTTCATTAGCCTCTATGTGATAGTCGTCATTGTCTCATTGATTGCTGAAGCCATTCTTTTTATGTGGTGTTGCAAAATTAAGCGATGTCCAATTCAGCTGTACGGCTAGCGGCCACTTTTTTTACTTCCATGGTTGTAGGTGTCAACTTTTAGGCTGTTACTCCTAGATTACTGGTTCCCATTTAAATATAAATCAGTATATTTCACATGTATGAAATGGGTGAATTGCGGTCCTGTGGATGCATTTAGATGCATCTTTAGGTTTAGAGTTTTTTGCCAGCTTCCAGTACAAGTCTCCGGTAGGTTTTCTGTTTTCGTCTGTAAGGTTTGCCTACTATGATGTACTTAAAATCGAATAACAGTAGGATATGTGGAATTCATAGGAAGTAAGACTTAAATTTTGAAATAATATATCAAGGCAGGAAGCTTTATCTTGACTCACAGATACAGATTTATATGCAATTTTAATCAGCAAGTGCACGGTGTTATAGTAGGATAACCCTATCAAGTATGAGTCGAATCCAGAGGAAATATTAAAGATCAAACACTAGATTGCTTCCCTTCTATCTTAACGAAGCAAGTTACCAGGCTTAATGAATCTATAACTCCAGGGAGATCTCAATCAAAACTAAACTAATGCGAATGACGGTGGGAGAAATCAGTAATAAAGACATTGAAGGCTAAGAGTTCCCACTGAATTAATAAAGGTAAGATGCGCCCTATTATAATACCAATAACCTCTCTCGATGATTAATGGCTTCGGAACATGCAATCATACCTATTCTCATGATATCTTGCAAATCAAAGACATTAAGCTTTGGCGCCTTATAAATCCTAGCAAGCAGTTTTCTTATTCTTGGGATGATAAAATATTTCATTTGATTAGTGCTCTAATATTGTGTAAGAGGGAACCCTCGTTGTAAACCTTATTGATGTCCAATAATTACTCTTTCTAATCAATTATCGAGCTAACCCTAATAAAGATGATTATATTCAATCTATTTAGAGAATTAGGGATTAGGGTCTAATCTCCTCTACTTATTTTTGCTAGAGTTAATTTATCTTTGCTGAACTTAACTTTTTTTCCTGAACTTTTCTTATTTTTGCTTAACTAAATTTATATTTGCTGAACTTATTTTTGTTTAACGTATTTTTTCTGAACTCATCTCATTTGTGTTGAACTTAACTTATTATTGCTCAATTTAACTTCTTTTTTTGCTTAATTTTTACTTAGATTTGCTGACACGAACTTACTTTTGCTTAATATTTTGCTAAACTTGACTTAATTTTGCCGAACTTATTCTTTTTGTATTTATTTTTGTGGAACTTAACTTATTTTTGTCGAACTTAACTTATTATGCTTGGCTTAACTTTTTTTATTTCTTTACTTAATCTTAACTTATCTTTGTTGAACTTAACTTATCTTTGTTGAACTTCACTTCTTTTTGCTGAAACTTATTCTAGTAATTTAAGGAGAACATACCCTCAATCACAACATCAATCCAGATTAGGATTCAAATCAACCCTTGATTAATAAACTATTCGTGCATGCTTTATATGAATAAGATCAAGTAATAGAAGAATAAGAAGCCATGACAACATAATATACGGATTTTTCATCATAAACGCGTGAGTTATTTGTTTCATATACCTTCCGACTTTTCAAAATTCACTATATACCCCTCAATGTCTCTAAAATTCACCATATACCCTTAATGACTAACAACTAATCAACTATCAACTTTTTTGATCTTTAACCCTTGATTTCGTTACAACACCCTAATTAACTCCTATTTGACCCATTTCCCCAAATAGACAACCAATGGAACACCACTTATGACTAAAAAAAAGAGGGAAGAGAGCTATGGAGGAGAGATAAAAGGGTCATAGGTGGTGTTTTATTGGTAGTCAATTAAGATTAATGGGTCAAATAGAGGTCAGTTAGGGTTTAGTAACATAATGAGGGGCTAATGACCTAAAACAGTTGATAGTTGTTAGTCATTAAGAACATTTGGTGAATTTTGAAAAGTTGGGGCCTTGGGGAGTATATAGTGAAAAATCCACATAAAATAAGAAAGGGAAAAGAAAGTAAGCACTTGAATTATTGGATAATAAAAAAAGTGAATCTTGAAGAACAATGAGAATCTTGAAGTTGATAGTAAAGCAGTAAGTAGATCAAAATGTAGATTTGAATTCCTCTTCATAGGATAGCTATTATGTAAATTGACATTGGAAGTCGTTCATGAAAGCTGGGCACATCATCAGGGACGAGTGTGCATAAATGCACATGTTGGAACTTCAGAAATCCAGGTCATCTGGTATGCATGATTCCGAACAAGAGTGTGTGTGTGTGTGGGTGGGGGGGACTGCACTGGTGTGCATGAACACACATGGCCATGCACTGTAGGGCGGCAACTTTTCTTTGATATCCTATAGAAGGGCATGTGTGTGCGCATAATCGCACTGGCATGCGAACTCACAGCTCTGCATATCTTCGACTTTAATGAGCCCAAACCCAACTACTTAGACTCCATGATCCGTAATCCAAAGCATCTACAGCCCATCTAACTCAAAATAGCCTGAATACACTGAAAATCACATCAAAGGCAGCAAACCAACCTCGTGAAGCATTTCGGCCATAAACAAAAAACATGCACAAATTCTCTAGACTTTGAGTGCATCTGAATTGTAGAAAACTATCTACTTATTAAATGGCTGTTTTTATCTGCAGAAGCTTTGTAGTGCATTTATTGGCTTTAAGATGTTATAGTCTTGTTTGTTGTCCACTGTCTTAAATCATAATGCTTGCTCCAACCTAATCTGATTCAGAGTTGCTTCTGCTGTTTCAGATCCCATCCAAACCAAACTACAATTTGGTTTTTTATTATGCCGCTGACAGGCCTATAAAAAAAAGTTCACTGTTGGGAAAATTTATTGATGGTACTGACACATTTCGCGATTCAAGGTTCAAACTCATACCAAGTATTGTGAAGGTATACACTGTAGGCTCTCCATATTCTGCAAGCGTCGCTAGTCGCTACATGTTTAGTGAATTCGCGAAGCTTATTTACTATGAATCTATGATGCATAATACTCAGAAACTAACTGCTTGAATTGGTTCAGGGATATTGGATGGTCAAGCGTGCAGTTGGATCAAAGGCCTGTCTTTTGGGGAAAGCCGTGACCTGCAGATACCTGAGGCAAGACAATTTTCTGGAGGTAATATCATTCTTGTTTGTTTAACAAAGCACTTGGGACACTCTTGTGTTTGAATTGAAATTTCTCCGATGCTTATTTCAATGTTTGACTGCTATAGCAATTGTCTTCTATGGCTGCTTTGCTTCAACATGGATCTGTAGTATAGTACTCCTATTATCTTTTTGTTTCTCTTTTACTACATCAAAGTCAATATTCAAATATTAAAAGTTCATACCAATTAAGAACTGTTTACTGAAAGACTTGCTTGGTGTTTGTTCTAAGCAATGTCAATATACTTTCTTTAGCAAATGATTCCAATGTGTACCTTGTCCAAAATCTCATGGTTAATGGCACGTTGTTGATGTTTGACGTAAGACTATCAATTTGCCTAGGAAATGCTTGTCTGAAAAAGAGGTGGAGTGCATGCTTATGATTTTGAACATTAAATTCTAGCTGATCATTAAAAAAAATGACTTAAGGGTCTTCAGATTTTTCAATATGCTTGAAGTGAGCATTTGATGTTGCTGCATAAATCCAATCAGTCTTAAGTTTTTACTGGTCACTGATCCTCTAAACATTTTTTTCCCGGCTGTCTTTGTGATAGTATGGAACTTAATTTTGTCCAAGATGATGTTTCAAATTTTTGTATCTTATGTCCACGTGATATTGCATGATTGCTTTGCAACTGTAAAAAAGAAAATTAATACCGCTTTTATGTTTTTGTAGATGATGATTCTTAAGCACTTTTTCGTTTTCCCCATTTTGTGTTGTTTTTGGCAGATTGATGTGGATATTGGCTCCTCATCAGTTGCTAGAAGTGTAATCGGTCTTGTACTTGGATATGTCACAAGCTTAGTTGTTGATCTTGCAGTTCTGATTGAGGTTAGTGCTTCTGCGTCACTTGTTAGATGTTCTTCTGTTATTAAAACTTGTTGAAATTGGAATACCAATAATGTTGTTTTGCTGTATCTTGATATTGCATGTATTTTTTGGTGACCCCGAATAGAAAAAATGGCAGAAAGAGAGTGTGAGTTCAGCTACTACTGTTATTACTATTTTCCCTTCCATTACTGGTTACTTCCACTTTTAGATACTTCTCTTCATTTTCCTGTATTAGTTTTTTTGATGGGCTTACCCAGCTCCCCAAACCTTAGTGTCAAGGAGATCAATACTAGGTTGTTTAAGTGTAAGAATTTATTTTGGAGTTCTCTATATCTGAGAATATTGGGATATATCTCAAAGGATCTCAGTGGTATGAAAGAATAGTAGCATTTTCTCATGGCTCAGGGGCTGACATTTGGATGTTGACACCTCTGTCGTCACTTGTCAGCCACTGGCCCACCATGCAGAAGGAAATTGTATCTCTTGATGGACTATTGAGAGACAAGAGAGGAGGATGGTGATAGAGAAAAAGGAAAGAAAAGGGAGATGACGCTTACCAACCTGGGTTTATCCATAATCACGCAGGACAGCCATTGAGCTTAGCTTACACTGCAGGATCAAGGAGACAAGGAGTCGTCCAAAAGAATTGATCATATATTTCCCCTGTTGCATATGTATTCCAGATTTTAATTATGCATGGTAAACTACAAGAGATATTGAATTTTGTCAATTTTGCAGGCAGATGAGGAGACTGAACTTCCTGAGCACCTTCTTGGGACTGTACGGTTAAGTTGTCTTCGACTTGATTCGGCTGTAGAGGCTTGAGATGTTTTAAAAAAGAATGGTTTATTGCGATAATATTGCTGGCCACCCAAACCTAATGTATTCTTTACGCATTTGCGTCCCCATTATTTCGCGCAACTGAGTTGCTTGAATTCATCAATGTACTGCTTAATACAGAGCTTAACATTGCTCTCCATTCAACCTGTAATGAATTCTTTTGATTGTTTCGGCCATCATCATAGAAACTGTGCAAAATCCTAGCTCTTCTTTATATGCAAATTTTCCTGCCTATGTACACTTTCCCAGGCATACTTCTATTGACGAAACAAACAGATTAATCTAGCGTCAATTCATGAAATTATCGGAACTGGACCTCCATTTCCTGGTGAGGGCTCGATCAAATTACTGTTTACCAGTGAAGAAAATATTGGCCAGCTTTATCTCATTAGCACTCGTATTCGAGATACTCCAGTCTTGTACTGAAATACAGATGTCTTCCATTCTTTGAATCAAGTGATATATATTTTAGCATAAAGATACCTCTTCACCTTATTAAATCTCTCTATACAGAGGATAGTGTGACATATATGTGAAGGATGATCCGAACCATCAAAATTCCATTTCCTCTTGCTTTCTTCTTGACACAAATACAACAGTATTTTGTCCTTGAATGTGTTTTAACAAGCATTGAACAAAAACTGCTTGTTGATTAATTTAGTAATACAACCTAAATTAATTGATACTTCATATCTATCTATTTATACAAATATATTAAAAGGCGTGCATGACAATGTATACACGCCACGTGGCACAATAGTTGAACACATTACCTCTTGCTATTATACATGGCACAATTACCATCTCAACCAGCTTTTAATCATGCTTTAAACGTCCACATTATTATATTTGTACCTTTTAAATATCGAGTTTTCCTTAATATATTTTAACGGGAATGAAAAAAAATGCATATCAAGTCCGGAAAACAATACCACCCGGGGCAACGCCCGGGCCCAAATACTAGTTCTATGTCTAAACAATTATATCGTGTAATTTTATTGTAGCTTTATAGAGGGTTAATGATCAGTATTAAATTATTACGAAATGTTTGATCACGTGCTTAGAAAATAAATACTCCATACTTCTACGATGGTAGGTGAAAAGTTACATGAATAGTTATAAGTACTCCCTTTGGTTTTTTTATCCCTTTGGTTTTTTTATTCTTCTCACTATTCTATGCGCGTCTTCCAATGTACCTATTTAAACTTAAATATCTTTCATTGTATATTAGTAAAAAATATAACGATTGAATATTAATGATGTACTAATTAAGACGAATCAAACAAGACCACACATGACTATATTTTTTCTTATAAATTGAGGCAAATTGAGATGATTATCTTCAAGTATCAAGATTCCAAGTGAGAAAGATAAAAAAAATCAGATGGAGTAGTATTCAGGTTGAAGGAGAGTGAGGGATAACTTAAGATTCTTTATTCCCTTTAAATTGTCAAGGTTTCTCCTTACCTTAAAAAAAAGTATTCAGGTTGAAGTGGTGGAGTAGTGACATCACTTCCCACCTCGTATCTCCGATATCAATATGGAATATTGTTACTAAAAAAATATACTTAGTGGACTCATGACATAATATTTTATCAAACTAAAATTTAGCTAAACCGTCTTAGCAAATTTTTTTTTTAAGATTCTTTTATTGTATTAATATTTATAGAGATATTTATCAAACAAGATAATTGAAGTTGTTATACACTTATTTCAAAAACAAATGAAGAAAATAGAATTTTTTCCTTGAATAATGCTAAAATGAGTATTAATTCCTGAAATGTGCCCAAGTTCAAATTAATTCCATGGATACAGTCCACGTAGGACGGCACGCCAGAAATTTGTTTTTTTCAAAGCAAACCGCTACTCAGAGTAGCGGTTAACTTCAAGTTATGTGAAAACAGTATATGGGGTAAAACCGCTACTTGAAGTAGCGGTTTACTAGGCAAAACCGCTACTTGAAGTAGCACTTTACTAGGCAAAACCGCTACTTCAAGTAGCGGTTTACTATGCAACCAAAAAAAAAAAAAAAAAATTTTTTTTTTTTTTTTTTTTTTGTTTCACAGTAAACCGCTACTTCAAGTAGCGGTTTATATGCATCCCTTTTATAACTTGTCTCAGGGACATCATATAACCGCTATTTGAAGTAGCGGTCAACTTTACATTATTGGTATTAACCGCTACTTGAAGTAGCGGTTTATATGCATGCCTTTTATAACTTGTCTTAAGGACATCATATAACCGCTATTTGAAGTAGCGGTCAACTTTACATTATTGGTATTAACCGCTACTTGGAGTAGCGGTTTTGTTAAAAAAACAAAATTCTCGCGTGCCGTCCTACGTGGACGGTACCCAGGGAATTAATTAAAATTTCGGCACATTTCAGGAATTAATACCCATTTTAGCATTATTGAAGGAAAAAATTCGAAGAAAATACCTATGAAAATGTTTAGACAATATTTCGAACAGTAATGAAAAGTGTCATGATGATACTCTTTTTAAACTTTACCCTTTCTATTAGACTATTACTTGCAAAAAACCGGACTAACTATTGTCCTATTATATCTCACTTTAGCTTCTCTTTGTTAGTCATTTAGCCATTGTTGAAGTCCATCACTATTTTTTACTTTATTGTGAAGCAAACAAGAATATCAAGGCTGTGGCTTTTAAAAAAAAAGGAAAAACAAGGGCCATTAGATATTATTATTAAGCAAGCAAAAAATCCAAAACGATTACATAATCCATGACACTAGTGGTCCGTTTGGTTAGATGTCATAAATGGTGGTAATGGTAATGCATTATAGTGTAAATTTGTAAAGGAAATCCCACATCATTACCCATGGTAATGCTACTTGATCCCAAAACATCCATTTTCTTCCTAAAATCTCATTACCATCCATTACCACTTGGGAAGGTGGTATTGGGTGGTAATGAAAATTTATATAGGAAAACCCATATTTTGTGATGAAGTTTCACTACCATGGTCATTGACATGAGAACTTCTTTACAAATTTACACTAAATTACATTACCATTACCACTATTTATGACCACTAATCAAACGGGCCGTAGGGGGTAGGGCAATCACCAACCCGCGCTTTAGTAGAGAACTCCAATGAAGTAAAGTGTACTATACTCAAATGAAATACGACTATTTTTTGGATTGAACCGAATTGAGCCTAACATAACCTACCCATCAATTAACCTGAAAAATAAAGAAAAAACATTTGGTTGAAGTTGAATAGTCCACTTGAATTAATAAAATTAGTGGCACCCCTAATAACAAAAAAAAAAAATTTAAAAAGAAAAGTGACGAGTGTGAAATCTATCGAATCAAACAAAAGAAAGACTTGACATTGACTTGTGCTGCAAAGTAGGGTCCCACCCAACAATGCTTCAGCCTTCAGCAAGTCTGATGATGCTTTTTACTCCGTTTAGAGAGTATAACTACTTTGCAGTTTGCAGACCAAACGCCCTCTCAATTCTCAATAATTCTCAGAGAAAAAATATTTACTATAACTCACCTTATTATTAATCAAACAATTAGATTATTGAACTTCTTTGTCACATTTCCAGCCAAATTGATCGTCTTTTTCCTCACCGGAGGAGAGAGAAAAACAGAAAATTCAAGTTTTTGTATGAAGAACACCAGTTATGGGCGATTATACTCATATTCTTGATACTCAAATCGAAATGGGGATCACTTCAATTCCTCCAATTTCTAAGCAAAACCCAAAAACCATGGCTAGAAAGTAAAGTTCTTTTCTTTATTTTTTTTTAAATTATAGTTTTGATTTTCTGGGTTTGCTTAGTGTGTAAGATTGATTGTGGGTTATTGGGTTTTCATTTTGTTTTAAGTGGAAGTTATTTTCTTTAGTGATTTTTCATCTGGGTTGCTTTTTTTTCTTTGTAGAATGTTGTTTGTTTGTGTGATGTCATGTCTTACTTTTATGTGACGTCATGTCTTCACTTCCGCAGGTATCAATTAGAATTGGCAAGAAAAGCATTTGAGGAGAATGTGATTGTGGTTTTAGAGACTGGTTGTGGGAAGACCCTAATTGCTATATTGTTAATGTGTGATATGGCTCACTTGATCAATAATCCACTAAAGAATGTGTGTGTTTTCTTGGCTCCTACTGTGGTTTTAGTTCGTCAGGTTTGTCTTTCCTCGTGCTGTCTCCGTAATCAAATGTGAGCCTTGTGTTGCATTTGACTGTTGTTTTGTTTTTGCAGCAAGCTAGTATGATTGAACGATTCACTGATTTTAAGGTTGGAGTTTACTCGGGCGATGATGCTAAGCATTTGAAGACTCATGTTGCTTGGGAAAGAGAGCTTGAGCAATATGAGGTTTGTGACATTCTGATTCGAGTGGATATAGCTACATTGTTACTGTGTTGGTTAATAGTGTTTGTTTTTGGATCTTGTTTTGATATATTGTAGTCAGTAGAAGGTGAAGGATTTTGTTTAGTTGATATATTGTGGTCGTGAGTGAATTTAGGACAGATCCCTCCCCCGGTTCTCTATCGAGATTCCATCCGTGCCCCTAGGCAGGCAAAGCTGCTTCGGACCCCTTTTCAAGTTTCTTGAACAATTCATTTAGAATAGCAGCTACATCCGGTCTGTCCGAATAACAATGGCAGACTGTATGCTAAGTCAATGACAGTTTATTTAGATATGTAGTAGAATAAGTACAAACTGTGACCTTGAGAAAGAAGTGGAACTTTTGATTTCAAATGCAGGGAGCATTAAGTCTGTCATATTCATCGGCCAAGAAAAGAAAGTAATCCTCTTTAGGACTTCAATTTTTCTGTAAAACAGTGAGAAGACTGTGGATGTGGAAAGTTATTGAGTTGTGATAGAATGAATTACGAGAGGAAGCATGGGAAAAATCTGTGCTACTACACTTTCTGATCTGGATAATCTGAAAATAAATACTACTATCAAACACCCAGCATATCTGAGAGGCCCCCAAGTAGCGTTGTGAAACTATGTTCTGTTGTAACTGACAATATCTCTCTTCTTTTTATTGGAAAATTTGTGTTTAGTTGGCTGAGAATTATCCTTGAACCAGTCTTATTGACTCCATAACTCTACTAATCTCCCTCTTTAAGTGCAGGTTCTTGTTATGACTCCACAAGTTTTGTTGCGTAGTTTATGCCATTGCTTCATCAAGATGGAGAGAATTGCTCTCTTAATATTTGATGAGTGTCATTATGCACAAATAGAGAGCAATCATCCTTATGCAGAGATCATGAAGGTAAAGTCCTAGCATATGTTTATTATATGCATTTTTGAAGGGGTGAAAGCTCCTGTGTCATTGTCTGACGTATTTGCATTCACAAAATTGTAGGTCTTCTATGATATGAAAGTTGCTGAAGTTCCCCGTATCTTTGGCATGACTGCATCTCCCATATGCGGGAAAGGTAATTGAGTGTCATGCATGTGTTTTTCTTCCTTCTACCTTCCTTCCCTTGTGGGGAATAAATTAGCTAGGATCTTTTGTTTGGTATCTTAATGTAAACTTCAAAACTTCCCTCTTTTGAGCTCTACATTCCCTCGTAAATTAGGAATTCGCATGAACAATATATGCTTGCTGGATTATAGGGATTTTTCAGGATTGTTTAATTTGCTTGGTTATACTCTCCTTGGTTTTCACTAATCACCAAGCATCTGTCTGGATTCTTGCTAATTACGTTTAACAATTACATTTACCTTCAGTTTGTTGTTAGATCTATCGTCAGACGAGATTGTGTTGCTGGTGCCTGGTGATGTCTTTCTCTTTTACTATTTGATATGGTATTCCTACTTCTAAATTTGACTTTTCCATGTGACAAGATATGCATACCATGAGGATTAGATATTTACCTTCCTCTAGATCATTTTCTCGTGTCCGATATTATGATCGTCTTATAAGCTTTGAGTTGTGTGATACTAGCTGCTTATATGGTAGGTTCCTAGGTAATTATAAAGTAATGGCAGTTTTGGTGATAAACTATAGTGTTTTGTGTTATATGCCAATGTCCATTGTAGTGAAACTCCATCTCTATTAAAGCTCCATTACCTCTCAATTCCAATTTTCAAAGTGGTAATGCATGATAATAAAATACTACTATGACGAAGAAGATATACGTTTGAGGAGTGGATAAGCATTACCATTATCGTGATTTATTATCTCCTACCAAGCGGACCATAAATGTTTGTCTATTTTCATTAATTTCTGATGACTTTAATCAAATTTCTTTTTTCTTCCCTTTTCAGGTGCTTCTATCAATAGTCTTCAAGCTTTGCTTCATGCTAAGGTGGGGTTGGAGACTTTTCTGAACTTGCAAACATATGCATGATATTGCATTATTCGGAATCTGATAAAACTCTTTTCTTCTTGAAAATTATGCAATGCATGTGTAATTGATTCAATGGAAGTATTGATCTATGCTGCTGCAGATTAGGTTTGACATTTTAGATACACAATGCATGCGAGCAGACCATAGTACATGCATGCATACATACGGACTACATGCATGCATAGGCACATGCATATCTAGTAATCCACGTGTGTGTACACTTGTATTAATGTGTGATATGAGTAGCAGAGTATGTATGTGTGCGGCTGTGCACATGTTATTTGTACATTCAGCAGTAGATGATACTCATATGCACATTTCATAGGCCTCCAATAAGATCATTACTTCCTTGGCTCAGGTTTATACTGTTAATGACAAGACAGAACTGGAAACAGTTATTGTATCTCCTGTGGTCGAAATGTACTACTATACTGCAAAAGAAAAATTGTTGAGTTCTCACAACAAGTGTTCGGATAAACTTGAGGAGATTAAACGTCAGGTATTAAGTTGCACATCTTTAGTTAGGAATTTATTTTACTATTTACATGTTAGTTGTTATGGGCCTTATGGCTTGCAAGTAGTGTACATCTGTGCTTTACAGGAATGGAGATGATCCCTCTAGAGTACAGAACACCAAAAAACTTCTGCAAAGACTACATAACAACATGGTGTTTTCTCTAACTAGCCTTGGCCTTTGGGGAGCGTTGCAAGTAAGTCTCATAAGCATTTCAATCAGTTTCACTCAAATAAGTATGTAGCGTGAGGGTATGATATAGTCTGCTGCAGGCCCTTTTTCTAATCTTCTTGAAATGGGTGAAAACTTGTTAATTGACTGTTAATATAAATATTAAATGCCTATTAAAAAACACGGCAAGATGGTTGCCTCAATGTGGTGGAACACGTTAACTTGGTATGTTATATATGTTTACATTGGCAAATTATTTGTGTTAAATCACCTAGATTTGGGTATATCAATTGTTATTTTTACTTTCATGCTTAATACAGACTTGTCTTGTCTCAATTAAGATGCTGATATTCCTCATATATGCAATTCTCTGATTTCTCCTCCAGGCCTGTCACATCCTTCTGAAAGGTGATGGCTGCGAGAGAAATGAGCTGATAGATGCAAAAGGAAACTCCAGCGATGACTTCTTACTAAATGAGTATCTTGCTCAGACTGCATGTCTACTGGACATGGAATGTAGGAATGGTATGATGCATGTTGCACCATCATATTGGTGTAGTTAAGACCATCAACCCTGTTCTAGAACTTAATGATCTACTGTCTTGTTTCTGTCATATCATCCTATACTGGATGCTTTTTTTTTATGTGCTACCATTCTTAGAAGTCTAGTATTATTGTTGGCAAAAGTCTATGCTTTGAACATCTTTATTTTGCAGATGTTGCTGAAGGAACGACTGATATGTTATGTAACAATCTTCTAAGAGAGCCTTTTTTCTCACAAAAGGTTCTGCGTCTTGTTGGAATCTTGTCAGACTTTAGGTTGGTATCTAAGCACTTAGCCCTGGGATCATGTTGAATATTCATGCTAAATATTGGTTGTTCGTGTTGCTTGATATATTGGACATTTTGATTTTTACATGATGGAAGAAATCACTTTTCTGTAATATTCTGCCAGAATTATTGAGAAGTTTTCAGTGAGGAAAGTTTTATTGTCAATTTAAAGAGACATAGATGTGTGAGTTCAGAGGATTCAAGTCAGTCTTCAATAACATTGACATAATCTTATGCCTTTAAGTAGGCTCCTACCATGGGAAGATAGAGGAATCGAATGTCCAAACCCTTGTGGTAAAAGAGAAGTGATTTTTATTAAATCTTTGATTCAAAGTGCAAGTAATATTACAATTAGAACAAAGGGAAAAAGTCTAATGAGACATTTTGATTTAGTCCATTATGATCAAAAGTCAGAGAGTAACGGATCTACTGGATTCACAGCAATGTGAAGTTATTTGAAGCCATAGAGATATTTCCTTCCTTATGTGTGCGTTTGCGGGGTTAGAGTGGGATGTTGGTGGTTGTTTTGTGGTGAGGTCGGGTTGTTGGTCGTGTTGGTGAGTGGTGGCCGGTGGGTTCGTGGGGCTGGGTTGTTGGTTGTTAGTGGCGGAGTTGGGTTGTGGGATTGGGGAGTAGTAGAGTGGTGCTTTGTGGTGGGCATCTGGCTGTTACAGTGGAGGGGTGGTGGGCATGGTGAAGTGTGGTGGTGTGTGGGAGTTGGGTTGGTGATGTATGATGCAACTGGGCGGTGATGGGGTTGAGTTGTTAAAATCGAAGTCGAGGAATGCATGTCCGAGGGGGTTACGGGAATGATGTTACAACCAAATGGGGGAACTACAAAAAGTTTAGTGGGGAAAGGAAATTATAAGGAATGCTAAGTGAGTTCTAAAGAATGCTAAGTAGTGATTGGCGAAGGGAGTTAATAATGTTATATAGAATGTTAAGTGAGTTAGGGTTAAGTTCTCTTTCCCTTTCTTGATTCCCCCCAACCAAACACCTCATTCTTGGATATCTGCCTATAAGGCTATAGGATGATCGTTTGTGTGAGTATTTAGTAAGGTTCTAATACTCTTATTCGAGAAAATAAAAACATATGAAATTCTTAGAACTTCCTCGATTTGTTGGGTTTGTCTAATCTCGTTGACCTAATGTCCGAACTAGAGCTTGCCATGAAGACCTTATGCTTGGAGTTACGGACATGATGTTTTATCTTTGATCTCCAATTCTCCATACTTCTATTGAGCTTTTATGAAGGATAACACAAAATTTCAGATTTTTTGGAACCTGCATCCCACCATCACCTACTCATTTCCAATGGAACCCATAATCTCAAGTATATTTTGGCTTCGGATACAAAGAACTAAATCACAGTAACTTTTTGAACAATATGCATTTTTTATGGTTGTTAAGTACTTAAGTTTTTTGAAAAGATATGTTTGACCTTTGCCCCCCTTGCCCCACCCTGGTGGAGCGTCTTTAGAGGCATTCAGAAAGTTATGTCCAGTAGTTCCATTGATATGTAACCTATGGTAACTTGGCTCACTGATTATTAATAAAATTAAAATCTATCATTCTAGTGCATTAATAAGTATGACAGGTGAACATATTAAAATTTTACTTGAACAAAGGGTGTTAGTGCTCTTATAGGAAACTGGGCATTTATGTTCGAAAAAAGCTTTGTGATGTTTTGATCTTTCGCACAAATGAAAGATGACTATTAAGTTTACAGACGCAATGAACTATTGCTATGAATCAAGGGAAAATAAGATCGATTGGATACACCCTCAACTTAAGGTTGAGGTTCTCTCCCAAAATGCCAACCCACTTTTCAATATTTTCTCATACCCTTTCTCTCTCTACCCTTCTAGATATCTATTACTCCCTCCGTCTCATAATATAGTTCCCGTTTCTTATTTTGCACAGGAATTAAGGTAAGTGGAATATAAAATAATAAACAATAATGTTATGGGGAAACAACTAATTTTAGGAGAGAGAATGGAGAGAATTGGCTAAAAGAGCATAAAGTGTATGAACAACTCAACTTTGGGTTGAATAAACAAAAATAACACTAGTTCCAAGGCGCAATTATATGATTGTGGCACAATTTGTTTAGGCAAATCAAGAATAAATGTGGAATCAAAAAAGAAAACGGGAAGAAAATTTTGAGACACCCAAAATGGAATAGGGGAACTATATTTTGAGATGGAAGGAGTACAACAGCTAACAAACTTTTGAGCCAAACTAGTAAAAAGTGATCTATCCTCTGATAACCACCTCACTGATTACTCTCATTTCCCTGCGCGTTTCTCCTCTTTCTGGCATATGTCCACATCACAGGTGGTCTGGCCTGATGCATAACAGCGATACTAAATGAGCCCAAGGGAAATTCAATATTTCAAGAAAGGTAGAGAAGTTAGTACATTATGAGAAAGATTTATGCAGCAATAAAGAGTAGATGAATACATGTAGCATGGTGCTGGCCTATCATCATAGCTGATAGCTGTTTTATTTTCAGTCTTTCCAAGTATCACAATACCAACTATAACATCTCCCTCCAATTTGCTTGCATAGTACACTAAACTGTATGTATTTACTTTTCTCATCCCAAAATTTAAAATTGCTTAATCTGTCAGGATGATCAGTCAGTTCAGATAATTTGTTACTTGTTAAGGATCTGCTGACAGGATTTATGACTGAAATAATATAGCCACCGAAGGCAATGTTCTGTATTGCCTATTTTGAATTTTGGATCTAGAGTTTAGTATTGTATTTGCATTAGATCTTAGAAGTATGAAAAGGTGAATGAATTATTAGAGATTTTATTGTTGTTATCCTTGTCATACTTTTAAAAGTATTTGGTTTTACTTATTAAGAGAAAATGTGAAGAAGAAAGTTGTCTGGATGTGCTAGCTTTGGTTAATATGTCGAGGTGAATCACTTGTATGTTTCTGGGTAACCGGCTACTCTGCTAGTTTAGATCCTTCGATGTGTGCAACTCTGCATCTCTTTCTTCGTATGGCATGGTCTACATTTCATGCCATGGTCCACGATTTACGGCTCTATTGTTGTTTTCATGTGCTGTTTGAGCTGCTCAGAGCTGAAGTGGCTCCTTTTCTTTTTCAGGTCAAGGCCAGATATGAAATGTATAATTTTTGTGAATAGGATTATTGTTGCCAGATCTTTGGCGTATATCCTTGGAAAAATTAAGGTTTTATCTGCTTGGAAGTGCAATTACCTGGTTGGAGTTCACTCCAAGCGTATGTCCAGAAATACCATGCATCAAATTCTGGAAGAATTCCGGTCTGGCGAGGTAACATTTCTTGCTATGATATATTGCATTCATCTTTCCAAAAGTAATCTTTTGTGTTGATGATATATTTTATGGAAGATTGTAAGCTAGTTTCTCATGTTGGCTTTATTGAATCACCTTTCATCTAGCCTACTTTTGTGTCAAAAAAACTTGCAATTATTGTGACTCCAGTCTACTTAAGAGGTTGGGCCAGATCTTTTTGGTGTGTGGTATGCCTGCTTACTTAGGGGAGAGGGAAACGGATCGAGAGATAAATGCCTGATGTGTTTTTATCCTAAATTGGTGTCTTAATTTGTGGGAAACAATAACAATAAAGAACCTAAATAGAGCAAACAAAAGTAGGATTTGGACACAAGCATGTAACTTGGTTCAGTTTGAGTAGCCTAATACACCGGCAAGGAGATTGGGTTTTTATTAGTTTCAATTGAGAATACAGGAAAAGCTTATGACTATCAGAAAAGGAGTTTGTTTACAGAACTCCTTACACAAACTCCTAAGATTCCTATTTTTGGAGCTCTCTCTCACTAAAACTCCCAAGATTCCTATTTTTGGAGCTCTCTCTCACTAAAACTCCCAAGATTCCTATTTTTGGAGCTCTCTCTCACTAAAACTCCCAAGAGTCCCTATTTATGAAATCTAAAGGCATATGCTGCATAACTGCAAGAGTCATTATTAGAGACTCATAATTCTATATACCTGCAATGATGCTACCATAAACTCTTTGTAAATTATGTATAAACCAAGCACAACAAACTAAGCCTAGCCTTTGCCATTTCAACTTCAAAACAAACATTTAGAGGGCACTGACCTGGGCATGCCATAAATTGGCAACACCTGTAACGGAAGCTGGAGTATTCTGGCAACCTTTTGCTTCAACATTGCTGGGACCTGCACGGCATGCCAAATAGTGGCACGGTGGTGCAACACAGCATGTCCTGAATATAGCATGAGAATTATTTAGCTCTTCATACTGAAAGTTGTAGGCATGATTTTAACAATACTCCAACTGGACTTGATTCTTCCAAAGTCACTATGAAGCATCTTTTACCACAATCTTTACGGTCTCCACCCCAAACTAAAACTCTAACTTTAAGCCTTGCGCATAACCTGTTACTGAGGAACCCATCTCCACAAATTGTGAATTTGCAACACGAGAACCTGTACCAAACCTTTACAGTGGTTAACCAGTGAGATTAAAGATATGACCATGATGCTTGTAGCGTTACTAACACTAAAACTCTATGTATCACTAAGATATAAACCTACACCAAATAGGTCATTTATGAACTCTCTAACACAATATTTTATTATAACCATAGACCCCTAGAAATAGAATCCTCACTAAATCATAGCACAAAATTATACTCACGAACATCAAGAGTACCAAAAAGAGAGAAGGATAGCACGATAAAAATCGTACATTCTTGCACTTCATCCCAAGATAGCAAATTTTAACACGAACACGATTGTTGAAAATCTTTGCGTAACTTGTCTATGAGAAACCCATCTCCTAAGTATTGTATTTAATAGTTGTTTCCTTTTTTTTAATCTTTATAGAAGAAACAAAAATTGCTCCTCCTTTATGGGTGATGTCCAAACTTTGGTTAATAATGTGATTTGGCAGCTGAATCTGTTGGTTGCTACTAAAGTTGGTGAAGAAGGACTTGATATTCAGACATGCTGCCTTGTAATACGGTTTGATCTTCCTGAAACTTTGGCTAGCTTTATACAGTCCAGAGGCCGTGCACGAATGCCTCAGTCAGAATATGCTTTTTTAGTTGACAGGTTTTTCCCCTGAGCTTATGATCAGTGTAATTATCTGTGGCCTTATTTAAGAAATAATTTTTGTTATTACATTGCAGTGAAAACGAGAAAGAGAAGAATTTAATGGACAGTTTCAGAAAAGATGAGGATCTTATGAACATGGATATTCGAGACAGAAAACCCAATGTAGTTATTACCGATTTCAACGAAGAAGTTTATTCTGTGGACTCCACTGGTGCTACCATTAGTGCTCAAAGTAGTGTTTCATTGCTCTACCATTACTGTTCTAAACTGCCACATGATGAGTATGTGCTTCCTATGTCTTGAATGAGCTTTTCCAGTTAGAGTCAATGAAGTACTTATTTAATTATATGTTTGAGCTTGTTTGCAGGTATTTTAACCCCATGCCAGAAGTCTATAATGTTGATGATACAGAAGGAACCATATGCCACATTATTCTTCCTTCTAATGCTCCTATACATCACATAGTGAGTGCACCCCAGTCTTCAATGGAAGCAGCGAAGAAAGATGCTTGTCTAAGGGCATGCAAAGAGTTGCATCAAGTTGGTGCTTTAACTGAGTATCTGTTACCGGAACAGGACAATGTAAGGGAAGAGGCTAACAACGATAGTTCTGATTCTGATAGCAACGAAGGTCTGGGAAAAAAGGTTATCATCTGTCAGTTATTCCTTCTCTATGAATATGAAAATGATCTTGTTCAATTGCATATTTGCAGAAGAAGATTCACCATTTGAGTTGCAGGAGATGGTAGTTCCCGCTGCACTGAAGGAACCTTGGTCTGATGTGGATACCTGTGTTTGTCTCAATTCCTACTTTATAAGGTTTAAACCTGAACCACATGATAGACTGTATAAAGAATTTGGCCTTTTTGTAAAAGCACCTTTGCCTTGTGAGGCTGAGAGAATGAAGATTGATCTTCATCTCGCCCATGGTAGATCTGTGTTGACTGATCTGATTCCCTCTGGAGTTTCTGAATTTAACAAACAAGAGGTACAGAAATCACTGTCCCATGTATCTAACGGTTTCTTTTGTCATTTTTATATTTTTATGCCAGAAGAAGTAATAATAGAGATTTGAATCACGTGCCATTGAGTTACTTCAACTTCCTTCGATTTTCTTGTCAGATGCTACTGGCTCTGAATTTCCAGGAAATGTGCCTTAAGATCATTCTTGATCGTTCAGAATTTATGTGTGGTCATGTTTCCCTCAAGAATAATAAAGTTAGTGAATCGAATTCATCCATCTTCTATCTGGTGCTCCCTGTCATTCCACAAGAGTGCGACAACTCGATATCTGTGGATTGGATGGTCATTAGAAGGTGCTTGTCATCACCGATTTTTGCACCTCATGGTCATTTAGTGGGTACTCCGAATACTCTAGATAGTTGTTTGCACCTTGCTGATGGACCTGCCAGTGTAAATAATATTCTGAATAGCTTAATTTATGTTTCCTACAAGAAATCATTCTTCTTTGTTTCCCAAATTCTCCCTGACAAGAACGGGTTTAGTCTCCACAACAGTTCTACAAGCCATGTAGAGCACTTGAGTGAAAGGTAGGTACTAGAGTTCTTCATCTCTTTCGATTCAATACATCATAATATTTAATCTAGTTGTTTATATGTACTTTTCCTTATTGGATTTTGTGGTAGATTATTATTATTTTTTTTGAATTTTTTTTTTTTGAAAGTGGTAGATTAATTTTTAATTTTGAACTTTATGGTAGAGTGATGTTATTTTTGTAAATGGAAGAAAGTCTGCTTTGTTTTTTCCCCTCCACCTTGGTGAAAGTGAAACCAAGTTTCTGTATAATCTTGTATCAGTAGTTGCTGTTGCCAAGTGCGATTGCAAAGTCGTATAAGTGTCCGACACATTTGATAATTGCAACTACAATGTATATTTTAATTGATTGCAAATTATACACCAATTATGCTATAAAGAAATTAGACTTTTCTGACTTTTGTGGAGGCTACAGTGGGTTGAGAATTTCCTGTGTGTCTAATGCAACACGCTGTTATGTGTAATTTAGTAAAATCTTTGAGGTTGTAGATATTACTACTTAAGTTAATGATCTATGGCTTAGTATCAAGATAAGTTGAAAATTATCTACGTGTGTAATGCAACGGTATTGATATGCGTAATGGAGTTAAATATTTAACGTTTTAGAAATCACTACTTAATGATCTATGGTGTGGCATCGAGGTGATTTTGTTTTACGCACTGGACTTGTTATTCAACTGTGCTATCTGGTTTAATAATCCTAATTAGCAAGGACAAGGACCTTGCTGTCCAAATGGAATGCTTGCTAAGAGTCAATTGGACAGCTTGAAGTAGATTTGGAGCACTCTAGTAGGTTTGACCATTTAATATGCTATTATAGGAGTAGATGGAAATGGTATATTGTAAAATCAATAATATCTGTAATGCTGCCTGGCTTCCCCTACCAGCATTTCAAAAAGTGGACGACGATATAGAAGTGAAGTGAATAAGTGATTATACAAAGATAATAAAATCCCCCAGCCCAACTAACAACAAAGTATGAACTTGTCCACTTGCTAATAAACGTGTAAAAATAGTTCTACTATGACTACTAAGTAATGGAGTTGATAATGCTTCCTGCTAGCCAAGTGTGTTAGTGCACACTGCTGATTCCATGAGAGAAGGGGGGGGGGGGCAACTCCAGAGACTTGCTGTGGTACATGAACAAATGTTTGCGAAACTGCTGTAGTGGAATAGTCACTATTTAATGTTTCAAATCAATAATTTGTATGCAGTGTTATTCCTAAACACAACTGCTTAAATGTTAGGTTGCTTCTATTAGTTTTGCCGTTACCATTTGCAGACTGGGTGTTGTCAGCTAAAAAATGTTTCATTGTTTATACTTCCATCCTTTACATTTTTCCAGTTGGAACTATCTAGGAAGGGTATCATTTGCAGTGGAACTGACAAGAAATGAGTAAGGGCCCTATGTTTAGATTGTCTAGAGATTAGCAAAAAATTCCACCAAGAGCAATATGGAAATTATGAGATATGAAAGATACTATTTATACTCCCTCCAATCCATAATAAGCATGTCATAGGCTCTTCATACAGATAAAGGAGTTTATATTTATCACATTGGTATTAAAATTGGCAAGTGGTATTATATTGATATATTAATATGACAAGTGATTGTGCATTGATAATCTAGGTGATACGTAATACTTCTTTCCATCTATTTGGACTTGAAGTTATTGTATAATGTTTTTATTTCTGAGTCTCAATATCTACCTTTTTCCTAGCAAAATCTGCGCACGTGTTCTACTGATATTATTTGAAGTTTTTGATCTGAGTTGATATCTTTTATGGTTTCCTTGAGGACCTTAGAAACTAAACCTCTTTTACGTTCTATACTTTCCTTTTATTGACGGTCTTCACATATTTTTCTTACCAGCTTTGGGATTCATCTTGCACACCCAGGACAACCTCTATTACAAGCTAAACAGCTCTTTTGCTTACACAATTTGTTGCATGACAGAAAGAAAGGAAATTCAGGTACTTTATCTGCCAACGATAGAATCAGAAGATCTTATTCTATGCATGTATTTTAACTATCCACATATCATGCCTGAAGTTCTTGATATGGATATCAACTGGAGGAATGTAGATGGGAACACAAGAACTGGTCAAAATCTAGCACATGATACTGCTGTAAATAATATCTGCCTTAAAAAGTGTTGCTAGCTATTATGGTAGGTCAGAATGGCTGTCCTAGCTGCTAAAGTTCTGATAAAAAAGATCTGGCAACTGAAGGGATTTTGGTCCAGCAATAGAATATTAGTGAAGAAGGTTAACACCAACCGAAAGTGGTATTTTAATTCTAATTTTTTTGGGAGAAAATGAGGAGGTCCTGGTGATTGAAGTTTTCTGTTGATCAACACAAGGACTGAACCTCTTGGGTAATGATGTACTTGTGACAGTAATCTTTCTTCTTTTTAATGGATGTCCTTTTTTTTTTGTCCACATAATAACAAGTGTGGGACATAATGCTTTCTGCGATGCCTGATAGAGTGATAATCCAAAAGCAGATCCGGGGTTATATGTGCTGAGTAGCTTTCATAGTCATATTATGAACTTCTTTCCTTCATTTGATTTTACCGACAATTATATCATTCATATTGGTACTAGCTTGCCAAGGGTCTCCGGCTGCTTGTGACTTACTATGATGCTTGAACTCTGATACAACTTACAAGTGTCAGGCTCAGGTATATTTTGAAGAGTCTGATATGAAAAAATATTAGATGTGAGGACATGGATATCAGTACCCAAATTATGATAGGATACATAGACAAGGAAACTTTTCTTTGTTATATATATATATATATATATATATATATATATATATGGAAACATATTGGTTTTCCTGATTTAGGCCAAAAATTTGAGGAGTCCAAGTATTCGACATGGTTGCTTTTGCTGAAATGGAGAGTCCGAGCATCACACTCTTCCTTACTAGTGCACTCAGTTTTCTCGTGTATGGAAAAATTTCTGAAAAGTATATACGGAAATGTCATTGAAATATTGTTGGCTAAAAATTTGAGGAGTCAAATATCCGACATGGATACTTGTGCTGAAATGAAGAGTGAGCCTTCCACTCTCTTCCTTACTAGTGCACTCGGTTTTCTCGTGTTTGGAATAATTTCTGAAAAAGCATATACGAAAATGTCATTGAAATAAGGGTTTTTTAACAAGAATAATACAAACTTTTGCCCGTTCTCTCGCAATAATACAAACTTTTGATTATTTTTTAATAATACAAACTTTTGATCAAAATTCCTCCAAAGGACAATAGTTGAACTCAGTTTTAACTCGGGTAGTCACTTGGAGGAATTTTGATGTAAAGTTTGTATTATTAAAAAATAATCAAAATTTTTTTTTTTTGGGGAGAGAGGGGAAAAAGTTTATATTATTGTAGTTAAAAAATCCTTGAAATAATGGCATACATTATTATGATCAGCATGACTTTAATACTGGCATGGAGTCATGGACCATAATTGCATCATCTTCTGAGATGGATGGCTTTACACGATCTGCAATGATTGGTTGGACGTAACAATCTAGATTGGACAGTGAAATCCATTCAAAATCCCCAATAAACAACATGATAAAAAACAAATAAAACCTACACCATGGACAAAATTTCTTATGTGGTTTTGTTGGAAACAGCCTCTCTACCGATTTACTCAGGAAAGGAGTATGTGTGATTACTAATTTACATCGTGTAGAAATCGCCTTTGCTGGGAATTATTTGTTTATTGTAAAATCTGCAAATAAGAATCCTTGTGAAGGGATAAAGCTACTCTCACACGTGGAGAGAATAAAAGTATTGAGATTCTAGAAATGAATGGCAATAGTAGAGAAATTTTTTAATCAACAAGCTTATACCTGGGCTCTCATTTCTATTTATAAAAATCCATATACTCAATAGAAGATGGAAATACTTGCAGTTGAATTCCATGCTTGTTTATGTTCACTCCACTTTAAAGCTTATCAACAGTCATTGAGTATTTCCAAATTCAATTCCCTATTGGTTTGTGAAATTAAACTCATGGCCAACTTGAAAAAAATAAAAGAAGAAGAAATTGCAGATTCAGTGAGTTTTTTGTGTGTGTCATTCATTACAATACGAAGTTCACTCAGTTGTTGTTGCTTACCGTTCTGAGTTTTCTGTCTTTTGCTTAATTGATATCAGAGTCACGTGAACTAGATGAACACTTCTTCGAACTGGCACCTGAGTTATGTGAAATAAAGATAATCGGATTTTCCAAGGACTTGGGGGAGCTCATTGTCTCTGTTGCCATCTATCATGCATCGCCTGGAAAATGTGCTTGTAGCAATTGAACTGAAGGATATATTGTCCAAGTCATTTGCTGAGGGAACAGTGGTTACAGCTGAACGTGTAAGACACTCTTATGGAAATATTATCACATTTCTTTTCTATGGTTCAGTCTGGCCAAATGACTGCTTTTGCCAACTGGAAGATGAGAATTCTTTACAACTTTGACAATGCAATTTGCTGTTATTTGCTAGGTTCTTGAAGCATTGACTACCGAAAAATGCCACGAGCGCTTTTCCCTTGAGAGGCTAGAAGTTCTTGGTGATGCTTTTCTCAAGTTTGCAGTGGGGCGACATCTCTTTCTTAAGCATGAAACTTTTGACGAAGGGCAGTTGACTAGGAGGCGTTCGAATCTAGTAAACAACTCGAATTTATGCAAGCTGGCTATTAAGAATAAATTACAGGTATTAGCTAGTTCTTAGATTTCTTTTTCCTTCTAAATAAATATGTAATAAAGTATCAAAAGGATACCAAGAGGTGTCAACCTTATGCAAGAAGATGAGCTTGTTTAAAAATATTACTCCCAAAGCATTACATCTCTCCTACACGAGTCCTCGATCTACAGGCAATGAAGACATGTGCAAAAATTCTTGATCAGTTGATCTATAGAATCATGCATGTTTTTTATTACAAATCAAGGACAATAGATGCTCATGCTGAAGAACTCGATTCCGACCATCTAAGATCCACAAAAAAAAATACTATAGAAGCTTGTAAATCCTTTGGAAGTTTCAGCTCTCCAAGTATACCACCAAATAGTCGGAGGAACTAGCTTCAACTATCCTGAATATGAACAGATAAAACATATAGTGGCAGTTCTTATATTTGGTAGAAGCGGGATAGGGAGATAATGGTCTCCAAACATCAAAATCTGCATTTTCTGGAGCTAGTCTTTTCAATAAGAAGCCAGAAATATACATTGTTAGAAGCTTAAATCTTCATTTTCTTTCTTGTGTGAATGTATCCCATAAGAGTGCTCTTGTAGTTTGATACTTTTTCCTTTTTTCATGATATTACATTTTTCTTTCTTCATCCTTAACGATATCAGATATACACCTGAATTTCTTACACCACTTTATTAGCAGCAACTTAAGACTCACTCAATTTAAAATTGGTCTTGGTGTGCTTCAAGATAAGACAAGGGAGAGAGGATAAACACTGTTACAAGACAAGGGAGAAACTAGGATAAGGGAAGGACATTTTGTTTTGTTTGTTACAATGGCAATATCATACCATCTCCTGTGGACTATGTCCATAAAATTGTGTTCAACTTGATCGTGATTAGCGAATTTGTGGTTTTGTTGCCATGTCTGCTATGTCTTGTTGCCATGCCTGCTATGTCTTGTACCTGCATATAACGTGTATCTGAATGTGTTAATATATCTTGAAAAACGAACATCTAACTGTTTTCATACTCCAGGGATACATACGTGATCAAGAATTTGACCCTGGCCAATTTTTTACTCTTGGTCGTCCTTGCTCAATCATATGTACCAAGCAGACGGAAAGTTTGATTCATTGTGACTCTGAAGTTAATCTGAAAAATGGGATTGATAATCGTCAATTGAGATGCAGTAAAAATCATCATTGGTTAACCAAGAAAACAATTGCAGATGTAGTTGAAGCACTGGTTGGAGCTTACATTGTTGACAGTGGCTTTAAAGCAGCAATTGCATTCCTTAGATGGTTTGGTATACAAGTTGAATTTGAAGTTTCTCAAGTTTGTCGTGCATGGACTGCAAGTTCCAGATTTATGTCACTTGCAAACCGAATTAGTATCCCAGATATTGAGGGTATTGCGGGTCATCGTTTTGTTCACAAAGGCTTAGTTCTACAAGCATTTGTACATCCCTCGTACAATCGGCATGGAGGAGGTTGCTACCAGGTAAAATGTGGTCTGATATATTGTGAAAATTTGAATTTATTAAATTTTTCGTTTTTGCAAGATTTATGTAGGAGTCTTTTTTTGATGGGTTTAACAGAGATTGGAGTTTCTTGGTGATGCTGTGTTAGATTACTTGATCACATCCTATCTATACTCGGTGTTCCCTGAGCTGAAACCTGGCCAGTTGACTGATTTAAGATCATCCCTTGTGAACAACAGCTCGTTTGCTCGAGTAGCCGCTAGTGGATTGTATAAATATATCATATGTGAGAATAACAATCTATCTGCTGCTATTGATAAGTTTGTGAACTTCATCAGAAAGCCTGCTTCAGAAAGACGTCTACTCGAGGAGCCACCATGCCCGAAGGTTATAGCTTGAACCCCTTCCCTCTTTGTTTTTATGGTTCTTAGGCATTTTAAATGATCGATCTTCATATGTATGTTGCACAGGCAACATTCAGTATTCTATAAATGTCCTTTATAGCTATAACCACCCACTAGATCCCAATGGGAAATCTCACTAGATCCCTTTCTACTGGCTGAGTTGTATGTTAACATCAAGTAGGGGATATTACACATGTAATCCTCTGTTTGTCTCTTAATGCTGAGTATGCTAGTTTCATTTGGGAGGCTTCTTTTCCGGTATATCTTTTTAACAGGTTAAAAACCCTGAATGATTTTTTTCTACTTTGCAGGCTCTCGGTGACTTGGTTGAATCTTGTATCGGTGCGATTCTTCTTGACGCAGGATTTGACTTGAATCATGTGTGGAAGGTGATGCTCTCGTTTCTAAACCCTACCATTAGATTTTCTAATTTGCAGCTTAGTCCTATTAGAGAGCTATTGGAGCTATGCCAACATCATGGCTGGGATATAAAATTAATCCCTTCTAAAAGAAATAAAAGTTTCATGGTTGAGGCAATAGTGGATGGAAAGAGTTTTGCCTCTGCTACGTACCGCAGCATTAAAGGGGCAAAGAGAATGGCTGCGCAGCAAGCAACTCAAAAGCTGAAGGTAATTTTTTTTGTTCTTCTATTTTATGGTGATCTCACCTTTCCCGTAATGCAGTATTGTGGGTCATTATTGTGTAGTCTTGGGGAGTGAGTTGATGTTCCTGTGTCAAAGCTCTCCAATATGTGTCTTTCTTGTATCCTCTCCCACCAGAACAACAGACACATGCTTATCTCTTGATATTAATGAGATTGAATTTAGCAATACAAATGTTCTATTTATATGGACTTGCATATGTTCTGAACTCAGAATATATATATTTTCTTGGTATGGATACTCCTTGCTGATCTATGTGCAACTGTTATGTTGTCTGAAGATAATGCTCTTGTTCAAGGCTTATTTTGTTTATTAACATTGACGCTGCTTAGAAATTTTATGTGGGCTTCCCATCTTTGTTATTTGCTTCTTTGCGTGTCTGTGTTCCAAAATTGATGTTTGTATTCTTTGGAAAATTTCTAATTAATTTAGCTTTGGCTTGATGTTAACTTATAGAGCTCTGATTTGCTAGGGAGTTCATTAAAGAGGAAGTATTTCATAGAACTTGTGTCATCACGAGCTGACATTTCTATATCTACAGGCTCAGGGTCACAGACTGAAGACTAAATCTCTGGAGGAAGTCCTTAAAACTCTGCGAAAGATGGAAGCCAGGCTGGTTGGATATGATGAGATACCATTTTCCCCAGTTTCTTCAAGCGAGTTGGCTAATGTTGGAAATTTTGGTTTGGAGGATCTTTCTAATAATTGTGCGAACCCAGCAGAACTCTCTTCTGGAAACTTGACTTTGAACGATGATCCCATTTCCAGTGCTTGCGCGAGTCCCAAGCACAACATGTATGAAGTTCCGATAATTATCTCTAATTTTCAGAAAAAATCCGGAAAAGCACCCATTTCTTCATTTAAAAGACAGCAGCATAGTCAGCGCGATGGGGATGAAAACTGTAGCATTGACTCAGATGTGCATGGTACTTACTGTTAGTTGTTTTAGTGACTGTACAGTATCTGCTTCATATGCTGTCAAATTTGCTTTATCTTATATTAGACAAATTTTCAGGGAAAGCAACGGCAAAATCACGATTACATGAGATATGTGTTAAAAACTGCTGGAGACACCCCGAGTATGAGTGCTGTAAAGAGGAAGGACCAAGCCATTTGAAATTGTAAGTTGGATTCTTTGCTTATGCATTATCTTTTTGCCCTACAAGTTCTTTTACTAACAAAAAGGGTTTTCTCACATTTCTAATGATGTAAATGATTCCCATGAATGCGCCATTTTGCAGATTCACTTTCAAGGTAGTGGTGGTAATCGAGGAAGCCGAAGATGTGTCATTGGAGTGCTTTGGTCGGCCCCAAGTCAAAAAGAAAGCGGCAGCAGAAGAGGCAGCAGAAGCTGCAATTTGGTTCTTGAAGAAGGAAGGCTACATAAAGTAATAAGAGCATAAAATTTGTGTATAAACAGGGGCATGTTAGTAAATAAATACTTCTAGTAAATAGTAAGCAGCCCCCCTTCTATATCTGGGGTTGTTGGATCAATTCCTCATAATACGGATTATGGGGAAGGAAGGATTAAGAGAAGTGGGCCTTAAGAGAAGTGGGCCGCAGGAGGCCCAAATCTTACAAGTAAATAAAATATACTTCTATATAATAGAAAAGCAGTTAGTTTGGGATTGAATAGGTTGATATGTTAGTGCATAGCAATAGCATAGCTGCTTATGTAACTAAAGACCTTCAGGCCTGTGT